>JARHVA010000183.1:2682500-3882500 GCA_037957365.1 Torreya grandis
ATACACCTCTTTGATGCATGCCATGGCATTATCACAAACTATATCCCATAAAATGAATATTATTATAAAGTGTTGCATGTGAATTCCTTGGTTCATTAGAATGATCAAATCATTAGAATCTTTGAAGGGATATGCTCCTATTAACACAACATACAATGTTATGTCACATGACCATAGGTCCAGAACCTTACCATCATATTCTCTCTTTGATAATATTACTTCTAATGGATTCATCCAACAATCAAATAAATATTATATTTTATTTCCATGCTAAAATACTCCATAAATATCAATGCAAGAGTTCAAAGGAAATGCCAAAGAAATGGAAAATGCAATCCTGAACTAGCCACACATGACCAACTTGTACATGATGCCAACACTAAAAACATACAAATACAAAACAATCCAAGAACCTATAGTCACAAGCCTTTAAGGCATGAATCCTTAAAGATTGCTCTGATACCATATTAAATTAATTTATGGGAAGTGAATCATTACATTTCAGAGTCTATGTTGATCACTAGGCAAACAAAACACCATGAGATCCACCTAATATCATGAGAATAATTACAAACTAGTACAACCAAATAACAACGTGCTAAAAAAAGATAAACACATGCTAACAATATATCTACTACACCTCGATGAAACTTGGTAGATCCTAAATGAATCCCATTAGATATAGCCAAGATAATATGGTCATGAGGTAGGCATGATGTGTAGGCTAAGGGATGAATATGACATAAAATAGAAGATGACACCTCTCATAAGATAAGGGTTGTTTTACACGATCAAAAATAATTATTTATTGTATGGCATCTTGGTCCACTATTCATGAATAGGTAAGTTTTAAAGGCTTGTGCATGTGATTCCTCTCTTGATATTTTACTATGACATGTATTGTATATCTCTATTATTAATTTCATGTGGGCCTATTGATCTGTCATCGATTCAATCTAGATGCCCTATTGTTTGGAATGTAGTTAAGGTTTACAAATTTTCTTACCAGTCTGTTAACACCCAATAAACAAAGTATTGATGACCCTTCAAAAAATTATGATTGAGAAGGTATGATATTAATGAAACAACATAACCAGTATTGAGCCCAACACCAATCTAGGGAGTGTGGTCCAGGTGGTAGTTCAGGGCAATGTTTTGATAGCATACTGAAAATTAGTAGCTCACCTTGCTAAGGCTATAACTTTGTAATTATAGCTCAAAATGGCCCCATTGGATATTTTAGGGCATGTACAATGTGATGAAAGGGTGATAAACTGCATTTAGCAAAGTTTGGTCCCCAAAAATTGTACCAAAAGGTCCAAAGTTTAGAAAATAAGAAAATCTAGAAAATTTTGAAAAAATAAAATTTTGTATTTTGATTAGTTTCATGTCATGATAGATCCTCTTAAGTTCAACTTCGAGGGTTAACACTTTTCACATGGTTTTTCACAATCCAAGTCAAATCCCTTTATTTTTTAGTTTTACACTCTTCGTTTCCTTCTAAAAATAGTTATAAAAGAATTGTCATTTGGATGTAAAAAGGAGATAGAGAATGTTATAGCAGAGCTGAGAGAGCCAATAGCATAGTGTGGTATATTCACATATCTTCTCATAGATTGCTTCCTATTTTATATTAATCTAAGAGTGTGGTAGCGTCACATCTCTTCTCATAGATTGGTACCTTCTTGTATGAATCGAAGAGTAATAGATTACTTATGTTCTCAGAGGTAACTATAGATACCCTTCATATTAAAGAATTAATTAAATATTTTACATAAACTATTCTTTGTGCATATTTTTATCTCCATAAATTCATGGTTCATATATTTATAATTATGTAATTATCTCTATGCTACAATTTTTCTAAGTAATTGCTTGTTGTCCACTAGATGTGGGAATGCATGTCTATGAGTCTATTGTAGGTTTGATGATGGCTATCCTTATTGAATTTCTACTAATCATCATCCACTAATGTATTAATTGGTCTATTGCAAAGGATCATATGATCTCTTTTGTTTGTTTTTTACATGTCTCCTAAGGATAGAGAGGCCATTATGCAACACAAACCATAAAATGTCATTAGCCCTCTTAAAAAAAATGAATAATATTTTTATTAATCTACTTTATTTACTACAAGATATAATCAATAGGATGGTGATAGATGTTTAGATACATAGAAAATACAAGTATGATAAGTATGTTGTTATGCAAACCTTGAGACACCATGCTTTGGTCACCAATAAATTATGAAATTTCAAGTGGTTATGACGTCTTAGCACCTAAATTTGTGTCATAGTGATATGCCATAGTCATGGTCTAAAAAAGTTTAAACCACTATAAGGAGAGTAACCCTTAAATTTAAAGATATTTTAGAAACCGTCTGTTAGGGACAAGTTTTATGGCTCAAAAAATAATTTGATATAGATCCATTTATTTTAACAATGTTGTGAACCATGCAACGTAAAATTTTGTGTTGGAAACAAACAATGATTGACTTTATTCCATAAATACAATGAATTGTAATTGACCTTCCTATCTTTGTCAATTAAACCCTTTTGCCATTCTTATTAGTGTTTGAAGTTCAAATCTGTATATTGATTCAATATTGTTTCATTATTGATGTCTCAGTCAAGAACAATTTGATGGTTCGATAAGAAATTATTTTGAGTATATAATTTTATATGTGCAAGAGTTTTTAAATTTTTATAATCTACAAATGTATCAAAATTTTGTGTCTTGAGGTAACTTAGTTTATAGTAAGACTAGATTTTTTCTAAGCTTTTATTTTCAAGGCTTAAATTTTACATTGACCATGGAAAACTGATGTTTATTTCCAGCACTTAACACTAATGGAACATTTCTAATCTAGACTACTTTTTTTAAAGGTTTGCACATTTTAATTTTAATAACAAGGTAAAATTCATTTTTATTTTATTTTTGCTCTGTAGATGACATGATGTCTTCCTAGGAATTCTTCTTTCCTATGAAATCAAACATGCTCTTTAGTCATGATGCATCCCAAGATTTCATGTACACATCTTTTTACTACAATTTGTCTATGATTTTGACGACTGTCTTTATTCAATTAACCTACTTTGTAGGTTTGTTCTGCCATTTTCATCTATGCTTCATTCAAGGAAAAAATCTATGCAATGAATGATTATATCTATTTAAAGATGGAATTTTTGACTTCAACATTGGTTGTAATTTTTTATGATGATGAATAATTTAAGCTTTGAATAGTATTCCAGTCTTTAGGCAAGGTTTAATTTATTGAATGAAAATTGATACAATGTATGGTTTTGTGAGTATTGTGAGAGAGTGATATAAATGGCATTGCATATTGTTTGAGTTGACTATTATAAAATAGTGCTATAAATAGCATTTTATAATAATGGAGTGGTCACAATTATTCTAAATTTTGAGGCATCATCCAACTATAAATTTTTCATTTATATAAACTACAAATACTTAATTGTTCTTGTCTCTGAATAGAGTTCATTTACTGAATGAAAATTTGAGATAATATGTTGTGCTATAGAATAAATTAATGCTAATAGTTAATTTCCCACAAGGTTGTGAAGCCTTCCAAACATGTAGAGTGGTGAGTTGTTAAAAGACACAAGAAAACTAAAATTACTATAGCTCTAAGAGAAGATGGTTTGAAGTGATTTTTGCATGAAAATATGGCACTATCATTCAATGGGATGTTGAAATAGGTGCAAGTTAAAAATATGATTGGCCTAGCAAGGAAGTTTCCACTAAAATTTCAAACAAGAAATAGGGCATCAAACATGTTCTATCATTGGATATCAATTCTGATGGCTGGTATTTGGATACTAGGAGATTAGATCATTATGTTCATCTATGGGATACCCAAACATGAGAATCTATTCAATTTTAATTTGAAAACCTTTAGGGTGTATATAATACTTCTCTGGGCATAACAATTTCTTAGTTTTTAAATATTCTATTTATTTCAGGCCTTTCTAGGTTACAGGGGAGTTGTGTCTTGTTTGTCTTTTTGGCAAGGAATACAAAACATATATCATGATCATTTGATCATAAAATTAAGTTATGAAGTGTAGAGAATAGATGGTTTGGTCATTAAAGTGAAATCCTTAGTAGATGGCTTGCAGAAAGAATGATTTATTTTTGTTGAACATGATCTCATTTGCATTTATAGAAGGTATCTTTCAATATACATATAGGAGGTTTTAAGCACTTTTAGATTTCCAATTTTATTATTGAATTTTTAAATAGACTGTTGAGTAGGAAAATTAAGCATGAATAGTGGCCAACCCAACTCTAAATTGATAAATTATATCATTTCGGTCTGAGACTGTAAACAATACTTGATCTTCTAAAATTCTTGTGATCAGTGTATGTCATGTGCATGAATCATTTACTTTGATCTACTAGAATTTATTGATAAAATTGTAAGGTTATAGAATTAGAATGATTCCATGGTGTGAGTGCTTAACTTATTGTTCTCCTAAGTTATTCTACATATATATTATGGAGCATTCCTATGGTAGTACAAAGTCTATCTTGCCATACATCTTATTCCCTTCACAAAACTTTCAACCTTCTTTATAACTTCAATGTATGATTTTGGTAGTATATTTGTTGACATCATTTGTTATAATGGGTCAATTACTTCTAAAGAAATTTAAGGCCAGCTAAACTAGAAATTTTTATGCATTCATCGAGTTCCATTTTTGGGAAAAATGTTTTTGTATGACTTTTTCCTCAGGGTGCCTATGCGACCTTTTGTGGTTTCCTAATTATTTTTATAGAATGTCTTAAATGGATAAATTTTCATATATAAATTACATTTATTATGATGTGATTGATGTAGGTTCCCAAGGAGACAGGATCTTTAGAGGCATGCAACATCTATATAATCTTGTTGTTTTGTCAATAATGAAGAGCTCATATCAGGTTCGCATGGTAGAAGCATAAAACTTTGGAGAATTATATATAAAAATCCATTTTTTATTGGAAAAGGTACATGAGCATGCAAATCTTCAAAATATTTTATAGGAAAATCCAAAATATGGGATGGCAGTGACATTTGTAAGCAATTTGTAAATGGTAAAGTATAAATCTGGGCTCGATATCTTTTGATTGTTAGGCATGTTATAAAAATCAAAGTATTGATAAGCCAATCTTAAAAAAATATGGAGTTAACTTCATTGAAATTATGCTTGGTAAATGATTGTCAAAACTCTAATCCCTTATATTGGGATTTATTTTTTGTGGCCCATGACACTAGTATAGATATTTTAAGTGGACCTTGATGACTTGACTGAAACTTTTGGCCCTATCACTACTTTTTGGTCACCTGTGCAATTTAATGTGCATTCTTTCTTTCTTTCATTTCCCTTTTTTATATAGGTACAAGAAGTAACACTCTCTTGGAGTCCTAGGTTGGAGGTCTTGTGATGTGTATAGGAAGTGGTCTTGCTGCACCAAGAGCTATTGATGGAATGGTCAATTGTGGGATATAGAAAGTAACAGTAAAAGCCTTTCAGTCAGACATGACATTCCCTTGGTACTAAATGAGAGCACTATTTTCTATTTTAATTTTAGTGACATGAGAAAAAATGCTTAATATATTGTAATTAGCCATGGTGATCATGTTTTGCTTCATAATTTCATATTTTCAAGTGAATTGAAGATATATGCTAATGGTTATTTGATTAGAGTCTAGACACCTTAAAAGGTGGTTGACTTGCTTTGCATATTATTTTAAGGACATGTTTTTGTACAACCTACTCTTCTACCCATTTAATCTGTGATTAAACCTTTTCCTTCACTGAGTGCATAGGAATTGAGTGTTGTTACTACATGTTCCTATTATATGATGTATTGTTTGTACAATTATTGTGATATATCAAATCATGTAACATTCACTTTCTATGGTTTCCTAAGTTTTCTATTCACTATGGTAGAGTTTGTAGAGTTATTTATATTAACATCAGGGTCTGATGATGACATAAAACTTTAATATTGATATGGAATAAGCTATGTCAACTACTTTACTTTCATGAAATAGTTTTACCATACAAGGATGAGAGATAAAGGTGAGTGCTAGTGCTGGTTTGCTTTCTCTATTTTAATTTTGTGTCTTCTCTATTAAAATTTTCATTTTTGCATCAATTTGAGGATCATGCATTATGTTTAATAGGATTATACTTGTTGTTAGGGATTTGTTCTTGTTTGCCATTATTGGCCCACATACTAAAATTTAGACTCCATAAAATTTGTGAACTTGATTAGAAAATCTATGAACTCCATTAGAAAATCTAGGAACCTGGAAGAGCTTTTTACAAAATATTTTATTCAACAAAGTCTTTGCTAGTTCTTTCTTTTGGATTTCACATGGACTGTGTTCTTTTCTTTCAGGACTCTTTTTGGCTAAGTGTTGAATTCTTTTGGGTAAAATGTCTGAAGTAAAATGAAAAGACCTTTTCCTTTGAGAAAATTATCTGGGAAAATTTTCTCGAAGGGTAACTCTTTAATAAAAGGGTCCTTTGTAAAATTTTTGAAGGTAATTTTTTAAAGGCAAAGGTTATTTTCAAATGCCAAAGGACCATTTAAATTTTTTTGAAGGATCACTTTCCCTTTAGAAAAGTTTGTTTACAAAAATGCTGAAAGATCTTTTCAGTAGTTCTGAAAGGCTCTTTCCCTTCGAAAAAGTCCATTGTCAAAATTTTGAAGGGACACTTTAAAAATTTGAAGGGTACCTTCCCTTCAGAAAGGGACCATTTCAATATTTTGAAGGGTACCTTGCCAAAATCCCAAAGGGCATTTTTATAAAGTCTAAAGACATTAATTCCTTTAGACAAATTATCTGTGGGAAAGTGATAAATAAAAAGTCCATGGAAATTGACCAAAAGGAAATAACTCAAGGAATTAATTTACATGCAAACATCAAAATCTAAGCCTTGAAAATAGCCATTAGCATTCAAAAGCCATCAAAGGGGTCTCTAGCCAAATGTAGAGATGACACGTGGAAACATTTAAGGAGTTAGATCCAATGGTGCATATCAATCTTACATTGAAGATCAATGGACATGCAAAATCAAGGGCTATGCTGATTTTAATCTACAAGAGGACCATATAAGTCCAAAATAGCAGTAAAGAGAACACCATGTTTTAAATACAAAAGATCAAATCATGCACACTTGGTGGGGACATGAAACTACCCATGACATAGCCATATCAATTCAAAAGGAAGGGACTTGAATGCATGAGGGGCTCGAGGAGATTTGTGGTGATCTTGGATGGTTCATTTCATAGTCAAGGCAATTGTATGTTTTGAATGCAAGGGATCTTGAGTACAATAGTAGGGTTCCCAATCATCAACGACCTCTTCTCTTAGTTCTCCTTACTCCCACAATCCCTTTATTTCTCTTTTATTTTTCTATATATCAGATACTTTCCATTTTGGAGGGGTTCCCAGTTTTTAGACTTTTTCATCTCTCTGGGAGATGGGACACTCTTTGAGACATTTCAAAATATGCTCAGCTTGATTAAGTTTGACCCTATCAAGAATTTTTAAGAACTACCTCTTGATGTAATAAAGGATTTTCTTTGCCTATCTCTTGCCTTGGATTTGTATATATTGAGTTGTGCACTATGGCATTATGTGAAGGAGAATCTTCCTCATCCATGGTCCTCCTTTTTGACCTTATTTAGCAAGTTTTTCAATGTTTTTTGTAGGTCTAGCTAATTTTTCTTTCCTCTATTAATGTGAGCTTTTAGTGAGTATTATAAATCCTCCATGTTTGCATTTATTTCTTCTTGAACCTTTTCCATGAAACATTAATGCAACTAGCTTGATATTGAGGTTGTGTAAGTCAGTATTGTCCTCTACAGAATTAGTGTGGGTTCAATATTATGGGAGTTTCCCATTTTATTTTGGTGCATCATCTCCCTTAGCTTAGATTTCCTTTTTATGTTATCCTCCTATCACTTTTCCTTAGTCAGCAATAGATTTTGGCATGGGAAATGAGAGTTGAAGTGAAGCATCTGAAGAACTAACCTCATTAAAAAACCTAGAGGTTCAACCTCACTACAAAATACCCTCAACCTAAGGTTGTTCCAATACTTGCATCTAGGAGTGAGAGAGCTTGAGAAACCCTCCCACAAAGGGTGAAATTCTAGCCTACAATAGTTTCTGGCATGCTTGGTGGGACTAAGGTCCAAAAAATTAGAAGGATTTTTGGTGTTGTCCTTCTACATATCAGCCTTTAGAGGCATTCAACAAATATAAATGGCAACTCTAAACATCTATCAGCTAGTTTGAACAGTCCAAGTGTCTAATCACCATTATTTGGTATGTATAAACAACCATGTTTTGACCAATATGCTTATTCTCTACCTCAACATCACACTTATCAAGATAATAATGTTTATGTGTTCCCACCAAGTGGACCTCAAACAACCTATCAGACATATCATGTCCTTTTCCCCCCTTTCACCCCTATGTATGACCAAGATTAGCCTCCTAAGTATTTAAATCAATCCTCTGATTCCCTTTGTCAAGACTATGTTTATCCTATTGCATCCTTATCAGGATTCAAACAAGCATTGTAAAATTATATTGAGTTGATAAGGGATATTGGTAGGGGTTTATAACTTTCTTCAGTCAACCCTATTCATGTCCTACAAGAGGTAAGGAATGATCTTCATCTAGTTAAGGATAGACGGTCAATTTGTGAGAATGAACAAGGGGTAGTTTGTAAGAGGGAGAATAAGGTGTGGCTAAGAAGTATTGTCAAAAATTTGAAAAGTTTGTCGATGTCTTATGAATATCAATAGACTCAGTATGATCAGTCTTATGTGTCCTCTCTTTTCCAAGAGCCAATCAATTTTCCCTCTCCTACCCCAATGCACATTCCCACTCAAGAGCATGAATCCCTTCCATCATGGATATTATCCAATACTTTTGACCCTAGCTATGTCCTTCCCTCTCTTTCAAAACCACCCTCTCCTATACTCATTAAAAAGGAAGAAAAGGTGCTTGATCCTTACTCATTTTCCTCATGGAAATCAGTTCAGAAAGGCATAGAGAAAAAGGAAGAGGTGTTAGTTGTGGTGATCCAAGAGCCAGTTCAATAGAAAGAGGAGTTAGTGGTTGAAGATTATAAAAAAAGGTGTTAGCTCAGCTTAATGAGATTACCATACAAGATTTTTAAGACTCTTTCTCCCTCCCTTAAAAACCACTAAAGAGACCACTCAAAGTACCTAGTTGGAAAGACACTCTCTTAAGCTATAAGCAAGGTGGAATTTTTCACCCTCCCACCATCTCCCTCTTGGTGAAAGAGCCTTTTTTGAAAGGAATAGAGGAGGAGATTAGAGTCAAATTTAAACTTGAAGAGGATAACACAACTATCTATGATGAAGAGATCATGATAGGCAATCCACTCTAAAAAAGGGAGGAGAAATCAGGGTTGGACTAGCTATTGTGGCATGGCTTTGACATTGATGAATTAGAGCCTGAAGGTAATACTGATGCCTTCATACTTAAATAGGTGTGTATTTAGGATGCAAATAAGAGTAAATAGGATTTTTTTTGGTCCTAAAATATTCCATTTGGTGTGGCTAAAGATGAAGACGACCAAGGTCCAGAGATTGACATAGTTAATTAGTTAGCTAACCATGTTGAAGAGGTCACGAATAAGCAAGAAGATCAAGATAAAGTATGGAAATAGTCATACCATGACTTCATGGATTAGGTAGAGGTTCTAAACCAGCCTATGCCTCCTCTAGAGTATGAAGATGAACTTTCCAATCAAGTTGAATATGATGACCAATCTCAAGATGAATTATCCTTTGAAGGCAGTACTGATGTCTTCAAGAATGAGGGGGAATGGTGAAATCTAGAGCTGTAAAAATATGACATGTTGGGCCTTAGGTGGATTGATGAGCTACCATATGGCCCTTTTCAAAGAAAGCATATAAAATATGGTGTTGAAGTTGGCATTGTCTTAGATGACCAAGAGGAAGATGCATTTTGGGATGACTTAGAGCTATTCTGCTTAAGTCTAGATAGTAAACCAAGCACTAGTTCAAAGGAGTCATCACATGTTGTGCTTGATTCAAAGAAAAAAATTAAGCCATCAAATGAGAAGAGTGAAAAATCCCATATAATCCAACATGAACCAAGTTTGGAGGACATGAACCAGTATATCTACATCAGAGACATGTTTTTTTCATTCCATTGATTAGAGAACACATCAAAAGGATTGACCATAAAGCTATATGATTCACCAATTCTAGTACCTCCAAAGCAAGGTATTTTTCATCTTGAATTGTTACAAGGGAGTTATAATCATAGTTTCCCATTTGATCCAAGAGAAAGATACTTGTAAATTGTAACCTTATATATATTAGGATAGATTTCATGCTTTCCTCCAAGTGCCTTGTGCACATTTCCTTTTTGTTCTATTTTCCTTTCTCAGATGACCAAGAAGAAGCTACCTTTTGGGATGACTTATAGATTTTCTACTTAAGTCTTAAAATTAAACCAAGCACCAATTTAAAGGAGCCATCACATGTTGTGCTTAATTCAGAGCACAAAATTGAGTCATCAAATGAGAAGAGTGTAAAAGCCCCTACAGTCCAACATGAACCAAGTTTGGAGGACATGAACCAATATGTCTACATCAGAGACATGTTTATTCCATTCCATCCATTAGAGAGAACATCAAAAGGATTGACCATAAAACTGCCTAGTTCACCAATTTTGGTACCTCTAAAGTAAGGTATTTTTCATCTTGGATTGTTACAAGGGAATAATACTCATAGTTTCCCATTTGATCTAGGATGGAGATACTTGTAAATTATAACCTTATATATATTATGATGGATTTTATGATTTCCTCCAAGTGTCCTGTGCACATTTCCTTTCTATTCTATTTTCCTTTCCCAAGTGCCTTGGGCACTTTGTTTTGTTTTATCCTAGTTGCTTTAGAGAAAGCTCTAAAAAGGGTCAGCATTATATCCAGATCAAACCGATGTAGTTGTAGAGGCTAATGACTCAATGCCCAATGGAATAGATAAGTTAAGTGGTCTGGGTTCTCAAGCATAGTAGGGATGCTTCCCTATGAGTCACCAAAAATGTTGGCCATTTTTGGCCCACATACTAAAATTTAGAATCCATCAAAAAATCTATGGACTCTATCATAAAAGATATGAACCTTGGAAAAGCTAAGTGCAAAATCTTTTATTCAGCAAAGTCTTTACTGGTTCTTTCTTTTGGATTTTGCATGGGCTAAGTGTTTTTTTCTTTTGGGACTCTTTTTGGCTAAATTTTGAATTCTTTCAGACAAAATGTCTGAAGCAAAATGAAAAGACCTTTTCCTTTGGGAAAATTATCTGAGATGATTTTCTTGAAGGGTAACCCTTCAATAAAAGAGTCCTTTATAAAAATTTCGAAGCTATTTTTCTAAAGGCAAAGGTCATTTTCAAATGCCTAAGGACCATTTAAATTTTTATAAAGGGTCACTTTCCCTCCGAAAAAGTTCATTTTCAAAAATACTGAAGGATCTTTTTAGTAGTTCCAAAGGGCTCTTTCCCTTCAAAAAAGTTCATTGTCAAAATTTCAAGGGGACACTTTAAAAATTTGAAGGGTACCTTCCCTTCAGAAAGGGATCATTTTAAAATTACAAAGGGTACCTTGAAAAAAGCTCGAAGGGCATTTTTATAAAGTCAGAAGACATGAATTCCTTTAGACAAATTATCTACAAGAAAGTGATAAATAAAAAATCCATAGAAATTTCCTGGAAGGAAATGTCTAAAGGTAATAACTCAAGGAATTGACTTACATGAAAATTTCAAAATCTAAACCCTATAAATATTCATTGGCATTCAAAATCCATCAAAGGGGTCTTTGGCTAAACGTAATGGTGACACATAGTAGCATTTCAAGAGCTATATCTAATGACGCATATCAATCTTACATTGAAGATTAATGGACATGACAAATCAAGGATGGTGTCAATTTTAATCTATAAGAGGACCATATCAGTCCAAAAAAATAGTAAAGAGTATGACAGGTTTTAAATGCAATAGATAAAATCATGTACACTTGGTGGGGACATGTAACTACCCATGACATGGCCCTATTAGTTCAAAAGGAAGGGACTTGAATGCATGAGGGGCTTGATAAATTTGCGGTGATCTTGGATGGTTCATTTCATGGTGAAGGAAGTTGCATGCATTAAATTCAAGGGAGCTTGAGTATAATAGTAGGTGTCCTGATCATTGATGACCTATTCTCTCAGTTTTCCTTGCTCTCACAAGCCCTTTCTTTCTCTTTTCCTTTTCTATATATCAAATGTTTTCCATTTTGGAGGGGTTCCCAATTTTTAGACTTTTTCATCTCACTAGGAGATGGGACACTCTTTGAGATATTACAAAATATGCTTAGCTCGATTAGGTTTGACCCTATCAAACACTTATAAGAACTACCTCTTGATGCAATAAAGTATTTTCTTTTCCTATCTCTTACCTTGGATTTGTATATATTGAGTTGTGCACTATGGCATTGTGTGAAGAAGAATCTTCCTCTTCCATGGTTCTCCTTTTTGACCTTGTTTAGGGATTTTTTCAAAATTGTTTGTAGGTCTAGCTGAGTACTCTTTCCACTATTAATGTGAGTATTAAAACTCCTCTTTGTTTTCATTCATTGCTTCATGAACCTCTTCCATGAAACATTAATGCAACCAACTTGATCTTGAGGTTGTGTAAGTCAATATTATCCTCTATAGAATTAGTGTGGGTTCAAGATTATGGGAGTCTCTCATTTTATTTTGGTGCATCACCTCCCTTAGCTTAGATTTCCTTTTTATATTATCCTCCTATCCCTTTTATTTAGTTAATAGTAGATTTTAACATGGGAAGTAAGAGCTAAAATGAAGCATCTGAAGAACTAACCTCATTAAAAAGCCTAGAGGTTCAACCTCACTATAGGATACCCATAGCATGAAGTTGTTCCAATGCTTGTAGCTAGGATTGAGAGAGCTTGAGAAACCCTCCCACAAAGGGTGAAATTCTAACCTACAATAGTTCTTATAAAGATGGAATAGGGCTTGGTTTTGGTTCTCTCTTAATTTTTATTATGAGGGGAGACAAGGTCCTCGATACAAGGTTATTCCCTAAGGGTAGAGAAGGTCCCAAATATGAGGTCAGTCCTCATGGGGAGAAGGGAATTCTTTGAGGGGACAAGGATGGAGGAAAAGGCCCAGAAATCAAGTTTGTTCCTTGAGGGAAGATAAAGTTTCACCCTGAGGGGATAATGTCATCCCTTAAGGGGGGTAAGGTTTTTCCCCGAGGGGAGACAAGGCCCTGAGATAAGGTCATTACTTGAGGGGAGACAAGGTATCAAAAATAAGGTTGAACTTTGAGACAAGATCTTAGAGACAAGGTCATCCCTTGAGGGAGACAAGGTTATTGCCCAAAGGAAGACAAGTTATCCCTAAGAGGAGACAAGATCCTTGATATAATGTCTTTCACTTAGGGGAAATGAGGTTCCTAATATAGTGTTGTCCCCCAAAGGGAGATAAGGTCCCTATTAGCCATTTTTGGTCCACATACCAAAATTTTTCCTAAGTGTGAGAAGATGGACATTCAAGCACAAGCGACAAGTTCATAACAACCTCGGGTTTCCAGGAACAAACAATAGATAGCTTTGGGTTCTTAGAAGGAGAAGGCTTTAGGGTTTAACAAGCAAAAGACTTAAAGATTTCTCTCATAAGACTTTACGATATGAAGGTGCATTACTTATTTCACTTTAAGTTCCAAGTATTATCTAAAGTAAGTAGTTCTTTTTGAGAAGCCTGAATTGGTCTTGGCTAGTGATTTTTGGGTTTTCTCACTAAGAAGACTTTGGGTTTGTGGGGATATCTTACTTAAAAAGTGAAGTAAGTTACAAGGAGTCAAAAGCCTAAATGAATGAGTAAAATTGATAGTTTTGAAAGGAAAATAATGGAAAATAGTCTACAAAAATAAAAAAAGCTGAGGAACATTAAAGTCACATGGCTAGAAAATCCAAAGGGCTAATCAATCAAGGACAAGTGGTATAAGGGCATCCAACTAGTAAAAGAATGATGGTTTATAGGAGCCTAAGCTCAATAGATCAATGGA
Source organism: Torreya grandis (assembly GCA_037957365.1). Taxonomy (NCBI): domain Eukaryota; kingdom Viridiplantae; phylum Streptophyta; class Pinopsida; order Cupressales; family Taxaceae; genus Torreya; species Torreya grandis. Next base: position 2,696,661 of record JARHVA010000183.1, read on the forward strand.
TACTAAAAGGTCAAGTTTTCAAAGGGTATTATTGGGATTTTGATAGCCAATCAACAAAAAAAAGATGAGGATTTTTCCTTTTAACTCTGATTATAAGGTCAATAGCCTCCGCATAGGATGCACAAGTGAAAGGAACATGCCATTTTTAATGTAGGGATCAACTCAATCACACCAAGTAGAGACATCCAACTACCTATAATATGGCTCTTTTAGCTCTACTAAAGGGAGACTTGAATATGGGAATGGCTCAAAGAGATTGGCGATGACCTTAAACAACTCACTCCATGGCCAAAGATAGATGATATTTGTGGTTGTAGGAATTTATGGCTCCCCTCTTTCCTTTTTCTCATGCAATTCCATCTTCTCTCTTGTCCCCTTCTTCTATATATATGGGCTTCCAAGCCATTGTAAAGGGGTTCCCAATTTTTCTAGAATTTTATCATCTTTGTAGGAGACGGATGCTCATTGAGATGTTTATAAAAGTGTGATCCTTCAACCAGGTTAAAACCTGTCAAAGTATTGTAAGAACTACCTCTTGAATGTAATGAGATTAGATTTCATTGCCTATTTCCTATATTCAATTAGTGCTTTAGTATGCTTATTACTTGGTGGGTTTGTGAATGCATTTATTCCTAGTTTATTAGCCTGTTGCTTGCCTCTTTGCAGTATTTTCAAGTTTTGTAGGTCCAGATTAGTGTTTTTACTGAACCTCTTCCAATATGTGTTAGCTTGACCCTAAGATCATACAAGCCCAAGTCACTTCATGATTGATCTAGTGTGGGTTCAAGCATATATGTGTCTATTTATTTCTAGTGCATAACCTGGTTAGCCCTCTTAGGAGCCCTTATCTCTCTTCTAGCCCTTTTACCCATGAATTCTTATTTAAGCATTAGTTTTAGGTGATTCACCAAGAGGAACTTGCCTCTTAAAAAATATTAGAGGATCAACCTCACCATAGGACACCCACATCGTGAGGTTGTTCCCATGCTTATAGATAGAAGTGGGAGAGCCTAAAAAACTCTCCCACAAGGGTGAAATTCTATGTTATAATAGTCCCTAATACAAGGTTTCTCTATAAGGGGAGACAAGTTTATCCCTAATGGGAGAGAAGGTCCTAGGGACAAGGTCATTCCTTGAAGGGAGACAAGGTCCTAGAGGTAAGGTTGCCTCCCTAATGGGAGACAAGGTCCTAGAGATAAGGTTATCCATTGAGGGGAGACAATCCCAGAGGCAAGGTTCCCTAAGGGAGACAAGGACTTGTGGACAAGGTCATTCCTTAAGGGGAGACAAGGTCCCATAGACAAGGTCATTCCCTAATGGGAGATAAGGTCACTGTTGGCCAATTTTGGCCCACATATAAATCTCTTGCATGGTTTGATGAAATAGTGGATCAAAGGTGTATAAATGGATCCAACATTTGCAAATAGAGAGGATCCAAGCAAAGTTTTTCAAGGGTTAACAACAGTGTTCAAGGATAAGCCTACAAGCCAAAGGGATAAGTACAAAATATTTTATTTAGCTAAGTCCTTGTTCATTCTTTTAGACTTTGTGGGGACTAAGTGTTTCTTTTCTCTCAGGCCTTTTTATTGAGCTAAGTTTCATGGTTTCTTTTGAGAAAATTGTTCACATAATTTTTCTGAAGGAATGTTTTCTTGCAGCTAAGTATTCTCTCTTTAGATTTTTTGTTTCTGACTAAGTGTTGGAATTCTTTTTCATAATTTATTTGAAATAAAGGTTCTGAATAAATTATCTTTTCCAAGCAAAGTGCCCCAAACAATTTCTTTGAAGGGTATTTTCTCAAAGAAATTGGTCCTATACAAAAAAAGCTGAAGGGTCACTTTATTTTCAAAGTGGACCATTGCAACTTTTTTAAAGGTATTTTTTAAAGGGAAATGGACTGTTACAATTTTGTCAAAGGCTCATTTCAAAGCTTCAAAGGACTATTTAAAAATTCTTGGAGGTTATTTTTCCTTTCAGGAAGGTCACTTTTCAAAAGTTTGAAGGGTATCTTTCCCTTCGAAAAGTCCTTTTCAAAAAAGTCAAAGGGTTATTTATTTAAATTCATTTGGATAAATTGTTTGTAGGAATTTTCCATTGCAAAAAAATTGAAGACCTAATTCCTTTAAACAAAATGTTCGAAGGAATTATTCAAAGCAAAAATTCTTAAAAAGTAGTTTAAATTTGAAATCCTAAGACATTTTCATAGACATCAAAGATGGGTCTTGTAAAGTAATCGTTTGCATTCAAAAGAGGTTAAAAGGAGTCAGTGAATCTCAAGGGGAAAAGTGTACATGACAAGCGTCAAAAATGCATTCAACTGGTATATCGATGACTCATAGGCATCCATGTTAGGCAAACCGATGGTGTGAATCAAGGATCTGAGTTAGTTTCTTATGATCAATCAAAACAAAGGAAATCCCAAGTGACTGGTAAGAGCTAGTAGGTGTGGATTAATGGAGAAGCCTTTGTCCTTCAATATGGCTCTCACCTTCAAAAAATAGTCACTCAATCATAGGTAACATGGCTAGGTCTTAATTTAGAGAATGGATATTTTGTCCTTTTTTAGGTAGGACATGCAAAGGTAAAAGGGGCACACCAAGTTTTAAATGTAAAGATAGACTCATTCATGTTAGGTAGGAATATGCAACTACCCATGACATGGCTCTCTTAGCTCCAATCAAGGGAGACTTAAATTCATGAGGGGCTTGAGGAGATTTGTGGTGATCTTGGATGGCTCATCTCATGGTTAAGGCAGTTATAAGGACATAGTTGTGGTTACAACCATTTATGACCCCTCTCTCTATTTTTTCATGCAATCCATTTTTTTCTCTCTTCCCTTTCTCTCTATATATCTCATGTTTTTTTCTTTTAAGGGGTTCCCAATTTTTAGACTTTTCTATCTCTCTAAGAGACAGGACACTTTTAGAGATATTAAAAAATATGCTCATCTGGATTAGGCTCAGCCCTATCAATACTTTTAGACTTTTATTTTCCTACCTCTTGCCTTGGATTTGTGTACATTGAGTTGTGTACTATGGCATTGTGTGAAGGATAATCTTCCTCATCCATGGTCCTCCTTTCTGACCTTGTTTAGGGAGTTTTTCAACACTATTTATAGGTCTAATTGAGTTTTCTTTCTGTCATTGATGTGAACTTTTAGTGAGTCTTATAAATCCTCTTTATTTGCATTCATTGCTCCCTAAATATCCTCCATGAAATATTAATTCAACTAGCTTGATCTTGAGATTGTGTAAGTCAGTATTGTCCTCTATATAACTAGTGTGAGTTCAAGCTTATGGGAGTTTCCCATTTTACTTTAGTGCATCACTTGTTTAGCTTTCTTAAAAGCCCTTATCCCCATCTCTACTTATTTTCCAAGTATAAACATTAGTTTTATGTGATCTAACAAAAGGAAGCTAGCTTTCTTCAGAGGTTCAACCTCACTATAGGATACCCACAACTTGAGGTTGCTCTAATATTGTAGTTGGGAGTGAGAGAGCCTAAAAAACTATCCCACAAGGGTGTAATTATATGATATGATATTTTTTAGCATGCCCAGTGGGACCAAGGTGAGGAAGATTATTGGTGTGTATTTAGAAGCAATTAATTAGCACCAATGGCAAATCCAAATCAAATCTTTTGGTTATGAGCAAACTAGGTTTATCTCTTTGTAGATTTTAATCAACTCCTACATCTCACTTGACATATGAGGGTGATATTAATAGCTATGGTGAATATCCCTATTATCCACCTCCTTATCATTAGTCCCAATTTGGTCTTCACAATCTAAATAATGCCTATCTACCCTATCAAGACCCCTATTAAGGCTATGATGAACCTTGATGAGTTCCTCATGATCCATCTATGAAAGAATATTGCCTTGATCCCTCCTATGGACAACAAGCACATCATAATATTTTTCCTCATCAACCCTATCATGTGTCATCCATATCAGCACTTAGTCAGACTCTAATAAGCCTTGACAAGCATGCTTTATAATTGTACTCACAAAAATGTTATGGTCAAAATGTCCCTACTCACTAGATCCATTATGTGAGAGGGTTATTAGGAAAAATAAAAGTAGAATGGGCTCTTATTGAGAGAACAAATTTTAACAAACTCACAAGTGACATGATGGATATAGGAGGTTACATTCAGAGTATTGAGGAAAATATAAAAGAACTTGAGAAATAATAGGGCCAACCTCACCAACCTTTTGTGCCTACATATACACCACCTCAATCTTTTTATATGCCATACACTCCTTCTCAAGTGTCCATTTCAAGTACTACTATGAATGTTATAATTCCTTCATATGTTCCTCAAACCTTTCCTTCTTGGAAATCTATTCAAAGGAGCTATCAAAAAATTAAGAGCTTGTTGTAGAACAACCTGCTACTGAGATCCAAGGATCCATTATATTCCAAGAACCCCTTATGAAATCCTTCAAGTTTACAAGCTAAAACCAAGTGGTAAAGTCATGGGGTGGGCAAGAGAAGGTAGATCTTGAGAGTCCAAGAAAAATAAGGATATGAACCCTTAAAAACTTCCATCATCCCTCTTTAAGATCCTTCTTCTATTCCTAACCACCTTAAGGAAGAGCTATTTCAAGAGAACATAGAAAAATAAATCAGAGAGTTAGAAGTGAAGAGAAGGAAAGAAGAAGAAAAATATAATTAGAAGTTCAAAGGAGAGCCTCTATCTTTTACATCTTGTAAATCCATTCAGAGTAGTGGGAAAAAGAAGGAAAAGGTGGTGATTCCTAAAGTCAGACAAGAGACCTTGTAGTCTCTACTCCTTTCCCTTCAAAATCCCAAAGCCTTTCCTTCATGGAGAGTCTTTCATGAAGCAAAGACTCAGGAAGAGGAGGTGAAGGTAATCCAATTAGATCAACTTTAGGGACAAAATTAGGAACCTATGGTAGCTTCCCTAAACCTTTCTCACCTTGTTGAGTGTTTTCAAGAATCTATTATGCCACTCTTTGAGAAAGAGCCTCTCCTCTGTGAGGAAAACCAAGAATATGCATCCAAAGAGGATGAGGAAGAGGATGTCATGACTAACTATGAGGAAAAAATCACCATATGACCCCCTTGGTAAATAAAATATCAACTCAACCTTCTTGAATGAAGGGGAACATATTGAAGACTCTTTTGCAGTTATACATGAAATAGATTGCACTATTGAAGATGCAAAGCTACCACTCTATGTTGAAAATGAGGGGGTCAGGGCTGTTAATTCCTTAGATGAACTACCACATTATAAAAAGGATAAGGAAATGAATGAAATAAATAATCAAACTGTGAACTTGTGGAGTAGTCAGAGGTTACCAATCAGTCAAAAGGCTCATTTAAGGACTTATTGGATATCTTGAGAGCCAGCTATTTTCTTCTCCAAGGAAACTATGGTCTAGCTGCATCTAAGGAGAAAAACCTTGTCCAACAGATAAAATGGGATGGAGTGGGTAGTCTTTCAAATTTACCACCTCAAGAGTTCATTACAGACATGTACTTATTTTAGGGCTTTGGAATGGGCCATCAGCTCCTCGAAGAACCTAAAAAACATGAAATAAAGAACAAGCCCAATCCTACTGAGGACACCTTAGAAATCAAAGATGTATGCCTTATTAATCCAAAATTAGAGGTTATAGTTAAGGATCCATATGAAGAATTTTAGATTGTCTAGATTCATATAGCCGACCTAGTTAGAGCTACCTAGTTCTCATTGAGCATAATGACAAAGAAGCTGATAGTTGCAACAAATAAGCAAGCATCAAGACCAAGGGTCAAGAAGCTACATGCTTTATTTAAATCCCATATCTCATGATGCAATAAAAGTATCAAACTTTCCTTTTGATCTAGGAGGAAAGGGTACACATAGTTTTAGAGTGTATATATTAGATTAGTTTTGTTCAAATTCCTTCAAGTACTATTTTAGGCACATTTGTTTATTATCTTTGTTTTGTTCTAGGCTAGTTTTCTTTCAATAAGTTCCTTGTGCACATTTCCTTTCTATTCTATTTTTCCTTTCCCAAGTGCCTTGGGCACTTTTTTTGTGTTGTCTTTATTGATTCTAGAGGAAGTTCTAGAAAGGGTCAACCTTTTATCTAGTTTTAGACCAGCCCAATTATAGAGGCTAATGACTCCATGTCAAATGTACTAGATAAGGCAAGTGGTCCAAGTTCTCAAGCATAGCGGACATGCTTCCCTGAGAGTTTTCAAAGATGTTGACCAATTTTGGCTAAAATATAAAGCTTTTGCATGGTTTGATGAAGTAGTGGATCAAATGCATAGAAATGGATCCAACATTTACAAATAGAGAGGATCCAAGTAAAGTTTTTCAAGGGTCAGCAATAGTGTTCAAGGATAAGCTACAAGCTAAAGGGCTAAATGCAAAATATTTTATTCAACTAAGTCCTTATTCATTCTTTTGGAATTTGTGGGGATTAAGTGTTTCTTTTCTCTTGAGCCTTTTTATTGAGCTAAGTTTCCACAAAATTTTCTCAAAGGAATGTTTTCTTTCAACTAAGTGTTCTCTCTTCAGGATTTTTATTTTTGACTAAGTGTTGGAATTCTTTTATATATATTTTTTGAAAAAAAGTTTCGAAGAAATTATCTTTTCCAAGCAAAGTTCCCCAAGTAATTTCTCTGAAAGGTATTTTCTCAAGGAAATTGGCCCTATACAAAAAAAGTCGAAGGGTCACTTTCTTTTCAAAGTGGACCATTGTAACTTTTTTGAAGGTATTTTTCAAATGGAAATGGACTGTTGCAATTTTTCTAAAGGCTCATTTCAAAGATTCAAAGGACCATTTCAAAATTCCTAGAGGGTATTTTTCCTTTAAAACAAGTCACTTTTCAAGAGTTTGAAGGGTATCTTTCCCTTTGGAAAGTCCTTTTCAAAAAAGTTGGAGGGTCATTTCTTTAAATTTCTTTAGACAAATTATCTGCAAGAATTTTCCATTGCAAAAAAATTGAATACCTAATTCATTTAGACAAAATATCTGAAGGAATTATTCAAAGTAAAAAGTCCAAAAAAATAACTGTTTGAATTTGAAATTCTAAGATGTTTTCGCAGATGTCAAAGATGAGTCTCATAAAGTAGTTGTTTGCATTCAAAAAAGGTCAAAGAGAGTAAGCAAATCTCAAGGGTAAAAGTGTGAATGATAGGTGTCAAGAATGCATTCAAATGATAGGAGATCTATGACTCATAGGCATCCATGTTAGGTAGATTGATGATGCAAATCAAGGATTCAAGTTAGTTTCTAATGATAAATCAAAACAAAGGAAAGCCCAAGCGACTGGTAGGAGCTAGTAGGTGCATATTAATGGAGAAGCCTTTGTCTTTCAATATGCCTCTCACCTCTGAAAAGTGGCCACTTGATCAAAGGTAGCATGGCTAGGTCTTGATTTAGAGAATGGGACACTCATAGAGATATTACAAAATATGCTCAGCTAGATTAGGCTCGACTCTGTCAAGCATTTATAAGAACTACCTCTTGATTCAATAAAATATATTTTTTGGTTTCCCTTACCTTGGATTTGTGTCTATTGAGTTATGCACTATGGCATTGTGTGAAGGATAATCTTCTGTTAAACATGAAATATACTGAGAGGGGGGTGAATCAATATATTATATATCTTATACTTAGTCTAATTTATTTTCTTTAATCACTTAATCACACATTCAAGATATATAATAAAACTAAAAAAATAACATGCACCACATAAGAGAGAAAGAGAGAGACACCAAATTTTTATGTAGAAATTCAAAGTGGAAAAAACCATGGAGAATATTTTCAAGCATATGAATGAGCATCAACTCAAATTACAAAGCTTGCAAGCACCAAATTGTAAGAGCACCAACCCATTTGCTAAGCACCAACACAAAAACTATTTATGAGCACCAACTCACAGGAGAACCAACCCCTTATAAATATTTGTGAGCACCAACCCACAAGAGCACCAACCCACAAGAGAGCTAACCCCTCTTGTGTATAAAACACGACTATTTCTCAATGTTTCTTACTCAATAAATGATATAACTCTACAATATCTCTTGTTTTTCTCTTCTCTTTTCTTATATAAAAATAATTACAAAACCATGCACTCTCTTGCATATTACAAATAGATTATCAAGCCTTTATTTATAGCTTTTTAAATGATCTTTGGCATTCACCCTTTGTGTTACCTTTAATCTTCATGGAAAATAACACCAAACTTGCATGACTCTTTGTATCCTTTCATTTGAAAAAGTCACATGTTGAGCCTTCATGAAAAAATTAATCCTTTCCCCTTTTGTTTTTGTCTTTATGACCTTTCAAATTCCCTAAGATGACTCTTCATTTAAAAATGCACCACCTTCTTTTTTTTTTTAACTTGGTGACTGTTGAATTTCCTCAAGATGACTCTTCATGGGAAAATGCATTTTATTCCTCTTTTGTCTTTACCTCATGACTCTTTGACTTCTCCATGGGCCCTATTTTAAATTTTATGCAACCAAAAATATATTCGTTAATATTAAATAAATATCAACACATATTAGCCAAGATATAAATATTAAAAATACCATTAAATGTTATGGGGCCTTTATTACTAATGCTAGACTTTTAACATTAATGACAATATTTTTAACACTCTCCCCTTTTTTCATTAATGATAACCTCAAACTAAAATTGCCAAATCTTAAAACCTATATTGCACATACCAACTTGCACATACTGCTATCTAAAAAACATATAATAACTCTCTCTTATTATAGTAACTTGTACTTGTTCCCTATACCTATTTTTGCACATGTACCTATTCCTATACTTATTTCTATTCTTCTCTCCCTTTGACATCAATAGCAAAGGGCCTATCTTAGAGCTAACACTTAGCTCCCCCTCAACTGATGTGGATCCTCAATGGTAGGACGTAAAATAAATTACTCGTAACTTCTCTTATAGATACTCAAATGTGTGTTTTTGTAGTGTCTTTGAAAAAATATCTATAATATTTTCTACAATATTGATATAGTCTATTTTAACCTATTGATCTGCAACCTACTCTCTCAAGAAGTGATATCTGATAATAATATGTTTTGTTCTTGAATACATCACTAGATTCTTAGGATATTAATAGCATTTATGTTGTTACAAAAAATAAAAATAGGTTTAGCATATTTAATCTTGATATCTTCCAAAATTTTCTTCATCCAAAGCACTTGAGTACAACATAATACTGCTGCAATATATTCTATTTTAGTTGTAAAAAGTGATACTAAATTATGATTTTTATTTATGCATGATATTAAGCTATCATCGAGGAATAAAGATCCTCCACTTTTACTCTTTCTATCATCCAAGAAACCTACCCAATCTAAATTTGTTTAAGCAATCAAAGTGAAATCTTTACCTGTAGGATATCACGATTCATAATCTAATGTCTCCTTGATATATTTGAATATTCTCTTCATCAACTGAATATGACTATCTTTTGAAGCTAACTGATATCTTGCAACCATACCTACTATATACATGATGTCTGGCCTCGATGCTGTCAAATATAAAAGACTACCAATCATATATCTATACAAATATTGATCTACAATAGGTGAATCTTCATTCTTTCTCATTTTATTTCCTATACTTATTGGTGTGCCAACTATTTCACAATCTTCAAAACCAAATTTATTCAATATTTACTTGACATATTTACTTTGAGATATAAAAATTCCTTTATCTAACTGAAATATTTGTAGCTCTAAAAAAAATGACAATTCTTCAAGCATAGACATCTCAAATTCTTTTTACATATCGATTTTTTTTTTATCATATCTTCAATATTTATTTCAAAAATGATGTCATCAACATATACCATAATAATCAATTGATACTCACCTTCTATTTTGATATAGAGATTAATGTTAGTAAATCCTCTCTTGAAACCTTAATCTTGTAATACTTATCAAGTCTTTCATACCAAGCTCTGGGAGCTTGTTTCAATCCATACAATGCTTTCTTTAATTTACATACATTGATACTACCATTTGAAAGAATAAATCTATCAATTTGTTAAATGTAGAACTCTTCTTCTATATTTATATTTAGGAAGGTAGATTTGACATCCATCTAAAATACTTTGAATTTTTTAAGCACTGCATATGCAAGAAACATTCTAATAACCTCTAACCTTGCCACTGGTGCAAAAGTTTTTTTAAAATTTATTTCTTCAATCTGAGCATATCTTTTACATACTAATCTTTCTTTATTCTTGGTTACTTATCTATTTTCAATCAACGTATTTATGTAAACTCATTTTATTCCTATCACATTATAATTTTTTGGTCTAGGCACTAATTCCTAAGTATCATTATTTTCTATCTAATTTAATTCTTCATCCATTGTCTTAACCCAATGCTTATCATGTCTAGCTTCTAAAAAAGTTCTAGGATAAATTTTGGATAATAAAGATAAATTAACTTGCTTAGATTCACTTACCATTATTCTTCTAGTGTGAATTCTTTCATTTATGTCATTGATGATGTCATTTTCATTATGATTTATTTAGACATATTTGGATGGGGTTTTGGTGTCTTTTTTCTCCTTTTCTTCAAAATATTTCTCTTCAATGATTTCAAGAATGCCTATTGGATCACTAATTCTTTATGTTCCATCTTTTTCTATTCTAACACTTGCACTTTAAACTATTTTCTTGGTTTTTTTAAATAATATTTATTTTTTAAGAATAAATAAGAACTATACCTTCATTTGCTCTAGATTCAAACTTATCTATTTTTTTATCAGTTCTTTTTATGAAACATCTATTGTCATAAAATTTAAAATAATCAATTGTATCTAGTTTATCTTTCCATAGCTCATAAAGAGTCTTATCACTGTTGACTCTCAATAATACTCTATTCTAAATATGTATTGTTTTACAAACTACTTTTCTCTAATATTTATATGGTATCTTAGATTTATTTAGCATTATCCTCACCATATCTTGAACTATTTCATTTCTTTGTTCAACTACTCCATTTTGTTGTGAAGTTTTGTCTACTGAATAATGTCTCTTTATTTTATAGTCTTCACAATACTCAATAAATTAATTTGACATGAATTTTCTTCCTCGATCTGATCTTAAGCACTTAATCTTCAAACTAATTTCATTCTCAACTAATGCTTTAAATGCTTTTAAATATCTAAAAGCTTCTAATTTAAAACAAAATATTACCCAAGTCATACATAAAAAATTATCAATAAGCAACATGAAATATTTCTCACCTTGAGTACTTTGAGTTCTCATAAGTCCACACAAATTAGTGTGAATAAGCTCTAACATCTGAGTGGTTGACTATTCTTTTGTTTTGAACCACCTTCTAGCCTGCTTCCCATATTGACAAGATTCACAAAACATGTTGGATGGCTTTGTAATCTTTGGAAGATTTTTTACTACTTGTTTCTTGTTAATGTTGATAAGATTGTCAAAATTTATGTGTCCCATTCTCCTGTGCCATATCCAACTTTATTCAATCTGACTTAAACAACATCTTTGACCTTTGATGTTTGATAAAATATACAAATTATTATCTATTCTCTAAGCATCTGTAACAAACATATCTGAATCTTTTCTCCTAATTTCATAATCTTTTGCATAAAAATTTAGTGTGTGCTCTTGATCACACATTTGACTTACACTCAAAATATTATGCTTAATACCTTCTACATATAAAACATTTTCACTTTTAATTATACCATTATCCAAACTTAGTGTATCTTTTCTAACAATTTTAGCAGTAGTATTATCTCTAAATTTTATTGTGCCACCATTGATATTCTTCAAGGTTATAAAATTTATCTTGTCTCCTATCATGTACCTCAAACATATAATGTCAATGAACCATGGATTTTTTTCATTTTTTGCATGCAATGTTGTCTGTACCAACATAGATTTTTTAGGTTGTTTTTTCTGCCATAAACCTATCTAAACTTTCTTTTTGATGAATGGAGCCTTGAAACTCTAGTCTTTCTTGATTGAATTGAACACACTTCTACAGTACCAAGCTATGTGTCTGAAGTTGTTGCACTTGTAACATATTATGGCCTCTTCATTAAATATTGATAGAGGATCAAAATAGTTGTGGCTTTTGCTTGACTTTGCATGAGTTTCTTTCTCCTTATGTCTAAAATTGTCTACCCATTTTTAATATTCTATTTTTTTATGACCATATCTATTATAATAAAAATAATAACCATAAAAATAGGATCTGTTTGTGTATATTTGACCTAATTCCATTTTGTATCTCTATTTCTTACAACTTTCTTTGTTTGAGATGTCCTCTATATTCTTAACTTTTTTTTCTCTTTTATAAGAGCTTCAACATAGCTCTTACCTTTTTTTTTTGTGTTAATCTTATTTGTAAAAGTAAAGGCCTCTTCTTTCTCTTTTTTAAATTTGATACTATCTTATCTGACATTGATTTTGACTTTCTAATATCTTATTCAACATATTAATGCTATTCTCAAATTTTGAATAATTGATTGCTCTATCATTGATTGCTTTATTTATTTTCTCAAGATCTACTCTTAAAGAAGCAATTTCAATAACATATCTTTCATATTCTTTACTTACTTTTTTTAACTATGCTGTTAGATATTTTTCATTTTTTGGGCTTATTCAAAGTGTGTTTGTAGATCTTAAATTGTTTCCTTTGACTCCTTTTCATTTTTCTCAATCTGGAGCTTCAATATTCAATTCTTTTTTTCAAGAGCTTTTAACTCTTCTAAGGCATAAATGAGTTCTCCTTTCAGATTCACTTTAACTTCGTCATGTTCTTCTTCTTGATCATCTGTAATTTTTTTTATAGAGGCATATTTATGTATGGCCATGAATATAATCTCTTCTTCTTCTAAATTATTGACTCCACTATCTTTGACTAAGGTAGGATCTTTAGAATATAAACTCTTCTTCTCGAATCCCTTTTTAAATTTTCCTTTGAAAATTTTCTTGTATATAGAATTTCCTTATTTATTATCACCATTACCTTATCTGGGTACATAGCTACAAAATATCCAATCTTTCTATAATTAAAACATTTAAAATGTAATTTTTTAAAATATTTATCTGTGCCCTTTTTCAGCCTGTGAATGAATAGAGCTCTATTGTCATATTCATCATTGCTAGAACTGTCACTTGATTCTTGAATCTTAGCCTTCTCTTTTTTTGATTTTTTGAAAGCATCTTCTCTCTTTGAAGGTTTCTCTTGTTTAGTCTGCATTTCATATGCTATAAGAATACCATATAGCTCATCCATCTTTATCTTGGCTAAATTTTTCATTTCTTTAATTTTTGAAATTTTTACATCATATCTCAACGGTAGAGATCTCAAAACTTTTTATACCATAGTTGATTCTTCTAACTTTTCTCCAAGACCTTGAATTTAATTAACTATTTGATCAACCTACAAAAGATAACTTGTTATATTTTCTTCCTCTTCCATCTACAAACTCTCAAACTATCTTCTAAAAGTCTGGAGCTTAGCTTGCTAAACCTTTTCATCATCTTTGTAAATATTTTCATGCTTTACCCAAGTTTCATAAGAAGATTTACATTGCATAAATTTAACAAATTCTAATTCACATAAACCACATAAAATAATATTTAAAGCTTGAGCATTATTTTCACTTGCTTCTTTTCCATAGGAGTAGTTACAAGTGTTTGTGGATCTTCATATTCTTCCACCACTACTTGCCAAATATCAAATCCAAGGGCCATCAAGTAAGTCCTTATCCTTATACTTCAAGAAACATAATTTGTCCCATAAAAAAATGCATTATTTGTAAAAAAACCTTCATGTGATCCACCCATCATGTTTTCCCTAATCTACCTTCAAGTTGTAAAACTTTTTCAAAAGGAACCAGCTTTGATACCAATTATTAAACACAAAATATACTGAGAAGAGGGTGAATTAATACATTATATATATTTTACTTAATCTATTTTTTTCTTTAACCAGTTAATCACACATACAAGATATGCAATAAAACTGAAATAATAACATGCACCACACGAGAGAGAGAGAGAGAGAGAGAGAGAGAGAGAGAGAGAGAGAGAGAGAGAGAGAGAGAGAGAGAGAGAGAGAGAGATACCAATTTTTTTACATGAAAATCCAAATTAATAAATAACATAGAGAGTAATCTCAAGTATATGAATGAGCATCAACTCAAATTACAAAATTTGTAAGCACCAACTTGCAGGATCACCAACCCCTTTGCCGAGCACCAACACAACAACTATTTATGAGCACTAACTCATAGGAGCACTAACCCCTTTTAAAGATTTGTGAGTACCAACCCATAGGAGCACCATCCTCTCTTGTGTATAAAACACAACTATCTCTCAATATTTCTTACTCAATAAATGATAGATCTCTACAATATCTCTTAGTTTTCTCTCCTCTTTTCTTATCTAAAATAATTACAAAACCATGCACTCTCTTGCATATTAAAAATGGCTTCTCAAGCCTTTATTTATAGCTTTCCAAATGACCTTTGACATTCACCATTTATGTAACCTTCAATCCTCATGAAAAATGGTGCCAAACTTGCATGACCCTTCATATCCTTTCATTTAAAAACTCACATAGTGACTTTTCATGAGCAAATTCATCCTTTCCCCCCCTTTTTTTTTATCTTCATGACCTTTCAAATTTCTTAAGATGACTCTTCATGGAAAAATGTGACATACCCTCTTTTGTCTTCACTTGGTGACTCTTATAATTTTTCAAGATGACTCTTCATGGGAAAATGCATCTCATTCCTCTTTTGTCTTTATCCTATGACTCTTTGACTTCTCCATGGGCCCTCTTTTGACTTTTATGTAACCAAAAATATATTCATTAATATTAAATAGATATCAACACACATTAGCCAAGATATTAATATTATAAACACCATTAAATGATATGGGGCCTTTATCACCAATGCTAGGCCTTTGACATTAATGACAATATTTATAACATCTTCCTCATTTATGGTCCTCTTTTCTAATCTTGTTCAGAGATTTTTTCAATATTGTTTGCAGGTCTGGTTAAGTGTTCTTTCTATCATTGATGTCAACTTTTAGTGAGTCTTAGAACTCCTGTTTGTTTGCATTCATTACTCCCTGAACCCCCTCCATTAAATATTAATGCAACCAACTTGATCTTGAGATTATGTCAGTCAGTTTGTCCTCTATAGAACTAGTGTGAGTTCAAGCTTATGGGAGTTTTCCATTTTATTTTGGTGCATCACCTAGTTAGCTTTCTTAGGATCCCTTATCCCACTCTCTACCTCTTTTCCAATCAAAAACATTAGTTTTAGGTGATCTACCAAAAGGAATTTGACCTTCTCTAGAGGTTCAACCTCACTACAAGATATCCATAGCTTGAGGTTGATCTAATATTGTAGCTGCGAGTGAGAGAGCCTAAAAAACTCTCCCACAAGGGTGAAATTCTATGATATAAAAATCACCCCTTAAGGTAAGACAAGGCATTAAGGACAAGGTTACAAATTGAGGGGAGACAAGGTCCTTAAAACAAGGTTGCCACCTGAAGGGATATCTGATACAAGTTTGTCCCATGATGAGAGACAAGGTCCTAGTGACAAGGTTCACCCTTGAGGGGGAGACAAGGTCCTAGAGATGAGGTTTCCCCCCTTAGGGGAGACAAGGTGGTTGTCACTTGACAAAAAATAAGGTTCCAAAGACAAAGTTTCCCCCTTAGGGGAGATAAGTCCATCCCTCAATGGGAGATAATGTCCTAGAGATAAGGCTACCCCTTGAGGGGAGACAAGGTCATCCCCATAAATAGGAGAAAATGAGTCAAACATTGGTAATTTTTTTAATTTTGTTTTAGAGTGAACATACAAGGTCATCTTAGCATAAGAAGTTTAGAAGGCCTACAAAAAATAAGGTCGCATGAACAACAAGGTTGGCCAAGGTAGAAAACACATTCCTAAGGATGTTTGAAGAAAGTGATTGAATTTTTTTGATATCTTGGTCATATGGTATAATTTGGAGTCCTCCCATATTTTTGAAGAATTTTTTTTTGAGATTGATGCAATGATTCAACTATATTAAAGCCATTTATTACTAGACAATAGGAAATTTGCAAAATTGTTAGAGCCATTAAACAATGTGGAACACTTTAATAAAAAAATGTGGCCATTTTGAGATAGTCACCTTGAGATTGATACATATAGATGCATATTGACATGTTTTCAAATAGATGTATTTATGATATCTTACTAGTTATAAACAGAGTCATACAAAAATAAAATTACAAAATATATATTCCCTAAATCCTTTTTTACATTTCTTTCCTCTTCAATTTCTTCAATCACAAAACAAAATTGAATAAGCAAGATGCATGAAGTGGGCCTTCTATTTACGATAGATCCATTTGGTTATCAAAACATGTAAGGGAACTAACACTATTGTTGTTGATCATTTGAGTTACTCTCTTACAACACATACCTTGATTTTTGCCACCACTTCACACCTTGGTTTGTAGATTTGGACTTATTTTTGTGTAATTGATCATGATTTTTGGGAAGTCTACTTAAGTTTTCAAGAAGTTCCTTCTTAAAATCTAGCACACTTTCATAATTTCCACCTCAAGGAAGGATTGTTGTACAAATTTGATAAGTTATGTATACCTCACAATCATCACGTTTCTCTACTAAAAGAGGCACTCTCTATTCTTTATGATTATTTCAATAATATGAAGACTCATTTTTATATAATGTTTGTTGTAGTCCATTATTGGTATAAACCAACCATCAAGAAATCAGGCTTGAGTAATCCTTTGTCCATTCTTTCTCATTCTTGGGAAAACATATCCATGGATATAATGAGTGGTTTTACTATGACAGTTCAATTCCATGATTATGGTTTTTGTGGTTTTTGATTGTTTCAACAATATGGCCAATTTCATTCCATGTTGCAAGACCAATTTTGTTACCAGGGGATTGCTAGTATATATATTTTGCAAGTTTCTATTGTGCATATGTTTTTTAGAGCAAGTATATGTATTTTTTGCAAGTTTGCTAAATATTTTATGTTGATATTTACCATTCATATTGGACTAGGGTACCTTGTGACTAAGTGTTTCTCTTACCTTATTACTTTGTGATTATAGATGAATTATGTTAGACTATAGCTTTAACATACCTTGACAAGGATTTCCAGGGACCATTGCTAACATTGGTTATGTTTGTAGGATTTGAAAAATGTTAATATGGTATCCTACTTAGAGAGACACTGAGAGATTGTAATGTCCCATTTTTTATCTAGACCCTTGTGGGATATTTAGTCCATTCTTATTTTCGATGGCTAAGGGTAGAATGAAATGGAACATTGTGGGCCACTTGTGAAGAGTTAATAATGGAAAGGGCATTTTATATTTATAATTTTGAGTTGAGTTATGAAAATCACCTTATGTTTATATCTCACTTAGGTGGTGGGGTTTATAGGTCTTGGGCAGCTAATGCCTAAAGTAAAATTAAGAGGATCTTTTAATATTTTAAAAAGAAAGGTAACTCTCTCCTCCAATTTTTGGGTGCCTCACTTGGAGGAGTGGTATATAAAGATAAGTAAGGATTAATTTGAAAGGTTATGAAATTTTGATATTGAAAATCTTGTACGTATAAGTATGTCAAATTTGAACAAGTTACTTGAGGATAAAAACCTTCAAGTGCACCAAGGGGTTTGGGGATGGAAACCTTCATTCTTATACCAAGGTAGCTCTATTAAAGGGTTTTATTTGTTCTATAATTATGCATAAGTGTAAGCAAGAAGCTCTAAAAAGGTGTCTTTGGACACCACCTTCATTAAGAAATTGGTACTATCTTTTGGAAAGATGGAAATATTTAATTTGTTGGTCAAAGAGGTGGGTGAACTTTGTGGAGGAGCCCTAGGACAAAATTGAAGACATTTCAAAGTGTGGAAACCCCTCACAAGAGGTCAATTTGGTCTTTGGAGCCCTTTTCTAAGGTTGAGGTATTTTTTATAATTTATTTCAGTTATTTGACAAATTGTATGGAATATTTTGCATGCATGAAAGGCCATTCTAGGCCCTAAAATATTCTAGAAATTATTATAATAATTTTGGCACTTGGGCAACTTAGTTGGAGGATTCTAGAAGGTGATTTGGTAAACAAAATCAAAGGGTTAATTTTTAGAATTGTTTCTACTAATTGTTTTAGGTGTGGTGACCCACTTGTGAAGCTTTTTGAAGTGTTTAAGGGGTGAAAAATTTAGTTTACTTTCAAGTAAAAATAAAATTATTTATGGAGATATTTACAGTTACTTTATCAAGTTATTTGATCCAAAAAAAGTAATTTATTCTCTAAATAAATTGTATCTATTTGTGGAATTATTTGGATGTTCTTTTGCTTGGATATTATATAATTTTATAGTTAAAGTTTGGCTGGTTTTAAGTTTTTAGATTTTAGTTTGGATTGGATTTGCTAAGAGTTTGTTGTAAAACCCTCTTTTTTCATCTTTGTCTTAAATTAAGGACATTAAAGTGGTATCAGAGCCAACATCTTGGCTAATTTTGGGAATTAAAGGGTTAAATGACAAGGAAGATATGAAGGGGCAACCTTCTATTTAGATTGATCTCATGGAAACCTATGAAGAATACACGACCTTTCCACCCTCTATCCAAAAGGCCCTAAATCTCATTGAGTTTGTGTTATGAAAGAAAGGAAGAGGTGGTCATAGGATGAACCGACATAGACAAAAGAGAATGCATGATGCCTTTGGGTAATTTATTATTCCCATATTTGATGGTTCTATAGGTATTTAATCTAGTGCCTAGGTTGACACATATCTCTCCTTACATCCCATGGAGGAAAGTATGGCCATGAAATTCATCATATCACACTTAGAGTGAGTTGCTTATGATTGGTGGCACCATGGGTTAGTAACCCAAGAACACCATCTTCTAGATAAGGAAATCACAAGGGAAAGGTATGTGAGAAATTCAACAGGTGGCTTATTGGGAGATTTGACTGGGATAATCCCAAACTTTACTTTGAGGAGTTGGCATGCTTGCATCAAGTGGAAGAAAAATCATAATTTTCAAAGGTTAAGCAAGAGTAAGTTGTTTAATGACTTTATGAGCAATCCAAAGATCAAGAAAAAAGCTTAGAAAGTGATAAGGAAATCACAAGGGAAAGGTATGTGAGAAAATAACATTTCTAGCCATAGTTCACCTTCTTTGTATAAATTTAGATTTCAAGAAGAAGCAATTAACTTGTGGGAAGGAAGCACAAGTCCTAAAAATATTAGACAAAGTGAAGGGGCCCTTTGATAGAGTAAGGCCAAATAAAATGGAAGAAGATTCCATTTTGCATTTGGAAGGAAGAAGATCAAATTTGTGTTTGGGTAAATGGTCACCTTGGTAAGTGCTCATTGATTTCTCCTCATACTTGGTTCCTTCATTATCTTGGTTAAAAATTTTTTGCTATCACTAAGGTTGAGGTGAATGGCACTTGTTAGGAAAGAGGATCCTTCCAAGTGAATGAACATGATAGGTATCCATTATGGATATGGGATCTAGGGAGTGATACAGAGGTAACATTATTTTTGATAATATAAGGTGGCTAAAATAGGGGCCAAACCCTTAAAAATAGTAAAAAGTCTACAGAGGTAACCATCACAAAATGTGCCTTAAAATAGAAACATCACAGTCTGTGACCCAGTAGACACAACAAAAAATGCAACTATAAACTAAGATAGTTATAGAAAAGAAGTAGAGTATTAAAATGAAAGCAAAAACTAAGGAGGTAGGACCTCCTTACTTAAACATGGATTTAATAAGTCCATACATGTTTGTAGAGTTCTCCTCATTTTTAGCAGTAATAGTAGCACACATGTCCTGTAGCACAGACATGTTAAGGAAAATAGAATTTCGGAGCACAGTAGAAAATTTTTATTCCAGTTTTTGAATGTGACTCTTCAGGACTGCAATTTCAGATCCCAACCCAACCTCAATTTTGATTTCATCATCAGCTTCTTCCACAAACATCTTTCCCACTTTGCCAACATTTTTTGCAAAGTCAGCATCATCCTCAATAGTAGCCTCTAATTCTTTAGTCTCTTATTTACCCTCAATATCTATAGAGATTTCTTGAACATCCATGTCCTTAGACTCATCATCCTAAATGGCTTCATCCGAGGTGCTCTCAAAGTAGTTGATAAGCCTAGCCTTGAGAGCAAGTTTGCCAACAATTTGCCTCAACTATCTAACTCCTGAGGAGGAACCCTCTTTAATAGCCTTAGTAGATGAATGAGACTTACCACCTTGACCCCCAAGGGTCCTAAAGGGATTTTTTGGGGTCCCCACAATAGTCCCCATAGTGCCCACTTCACTAGCATATGTCTTCCTCTTATTGCATTTCATACTCACAAAAGAGCCCAGAGTGTCTATCAGAATCTCCTCGAAAGTAGAAAAGGAAACTTCTTTAGTCTTAGTAGAGACAGGGGAAGGTCAAGGCTCTTTGACAACATTGGTAGCAATAGGGTTAGAAGAAATTTCCCCACTATCAATTTGAATAGCCTTGGAAGGCTCGAGGGCATGATGGAAATTGTAAAAATAGAAAATAAGTCCCTAATGAAGGGGGATAGGATTCTTATCAAGTTTCTTAGCCAATTTAGATCTAACTCTAAGGACATAATGCTCAATGAAATAAAGTAGATAAAAAGGAAAGCTAATGTGAGAATTTCACTTAAAATGGTTCAAAAGGGGAAGATGATAGTTGTAAAACCTAGTGAAGCACCCTTTCAGAGTGAAATACTTCATGAGGATAAAACACATGCCACCCCAAATCTCAGGCAACTTGGCTCGATCAAATCCCCTTAGTAAGGTGCTAGTTCTTTGCCTTCTCTAAGAAAGAGCTTCTAACTAGAAAGGTCCACAATTTTAGTTTTCCATTGCAGTTTAATCCCCTAAGTAGACATGCTAGTAGCCATAGCAATCACATCCTCTAAAATCTCAAAGCTAATTCCCCCAATAGAGACTCACTAGTTTAGCCATGAACTAGTGAATTATTCAGAAAAGTTTTCATCAAACCCGTTGAGCTTCTATAGATAGGTGTTAATCCCTCCCTCTTTACAATAATGCCAGACCAATGGGTTGTCTTTGAACTCGCAACAAGAAATGAGTTCCATTCATATTCTATCACCACCCATGTTGGACTTACAGAATAAACAAAAAATATCCTAAATTTTCACCGTCATATTTGTAGTAACTTCAATCCCTTGATTACGGATATTGATAATGGTGATGAAACAACACATAATTAGGAATATCATGCAAATATGACACTTACTCATCCCATGCTTAAATATAATTTCATGGTGCTCTCCATAATGATGAATCAGTCCACTTACCTTATCATAGAGGCATAATAAATCAAAAATGATGATAAAAAAGTACAAAAGGACCCATACTCCAAGATACATGTCAGCACCCTACAAAAGGACTGATGAGGTGAGCTATCTTTCTAATATATCTGACTCATCCTTAATACATCACTTCCTTTTGAATGAGATCCCTAATATTTAAAGGGATGTGATCAATTTGGTGCCAACATCACCAATTTGAATATTATTGGCCAAGATTAACACAGGCATTGGCAACACCATTGTCCTCACAATAAATATGTGAGATGTCTACCCTAGTAAACTTTTTCATGAAAATTTATATTGTAGACACCAAAATAGTGTCAACCCCCCCTTGGTCCATTTCTAACTTCAACATGCCTAACCTATACTTTATTAATTTAAAATACTTATTTTAAATTAATCATCCCCTTTAGACACCTCACCTTGGATTCCTTGCCCTTAGACCATTTATCACCCTATGACAAATCTTAATTACCTAAGACCTATTTCAACTCCCCCACTAACTCTCACTCCTATTTAATCCACCTTTGGACCATTTACTAATGACTGCTGAACTTGGCAGATGAAGGAACGGGTAAAAGGCCAAAAATAGTCTTTTTTCCCATTCTCTAGCCACTGACGTTGGTCAACAGTTGATCGACGCCAGTGGTATCACCGATGTCGGTTGATTAAAACTAAATTTTGCAACCTCGAATGCTAACACTCTAGCTCCCAAAATCCAGATTCTCTTACTCCTCGACTCTTTGCATATCAAAGGTAGGCTTTTAGGACAAGGCATCAGCATCCTATCATCACTCTCCAGGCTCAGGAACTCTACAGAATTCACTCCAGGCATTAGATTTGAAGGTTGTATGAAGTCTCCTACATCAGCTGCATCAAGAACAAGTCCTCTACACTCTTAGTTCTTCATCCAAGAGCTAAGTATTCCTCTATTTCATTTCAGTACTTTAGAAGGCATTAGTAATTAGTTTCCATTGAATATTCTTGAGTACTATTGATAGACAACCAGACTTTCTTCTTGGAGAGGCTGAAAAGCCTTTCTCTCATTCTTATTCTCTTTCCATCCCTATCCTCTACCTTAGCCCTTTTCCAGACCATAATCACTACCCTAAAACCCTGCACAAACCATTAAAATTCTCAGACTCCTTCCAGACTCTTCTGTCGACAACATATATTACCTGAGACCCATACAGGGCCCATTGCCCCTACCAACATTAGTAATATAACTGATGTCAGAAACCTTGACCAACCGATGCCGGCAAAACTACCGATGTTGGCAACCCTACTAATTGACGTCGGTAGAACTATCGACATCGGTGACTGTGGAAGACTTACAACAGGAATCAGGTACGCATTATCTATTTTTATTTCTTTAAGTCTTTCATTATTTATTCTTATCTGACACTCATTTATCAAAAAGTGGACTGTCATCCCTCAAGGTAGCTTCCACACTTTCGAGACTGAGCATGTGCTTGGCAGTCCACCATATATCTATCTAACATTCTCTTTGTTTAAGTCTTTCTTATCTATATGTGTCATCCTCCACAGCCAAAGAGGAGCTCCTACAACGTCTAGATACGGTGCATAACTTCATCTGGGTATCATCTAACCCCTGACCATTATCTTTAATTTCTCATTTCTTCTGAATGTAAAAAGCAAAAAATGAGTAGAAACATTTATGGCACGCCCGATGGGACCCTAGAGTTTTCCTTAAGTCCATTTCTTCTAAAAGGCAAACTTTTATATAAATGCATTAGGAAAATTTCTCTTCTTGTATCCTTCTTCTTTCTTTCTCTTTCGAAAAGAAACCATAAGCACAAGTTAAAAAGAACATCTTCTTTTTCTTCTTGTCATTTCTTACCTGCATCTTAGAGTAGTGAAAATTTATACTCTTAACCTTTTCTCCACTTGTCTGCATCTGAACAAACATTTCAATTTGGGTTAAAAACATATTGCATTTCATTCCTACTTGAATGCATTTTTTAGCTCATCTAGTAATTAAAAGCTCATTATGAATAAATCGTAGTACACATATGTTACACATCCAGACCATAAATACATCAAAATAAACATCTAAACATACCTGAGACAAGGCCCGACTAGGATTTCATCACCTAGCAGATACCTTACCCTTCCTGGTAATCCTACTTGGACTTCACTACCAAGGGGAGAACCCACTCTATTCTCTAGCAAAGTATAAACTCTAGGGGAAGTATATATTGGCTAAGTGACCTAGCTTATCTCTGGGCTGGTGAAGTGAGAGGAGCAAGCTCCTATCACCAGGCCACGTACGAAACCTAACACAGAATTTTGAGCACCAAAACATAACCTGAAACCAACCTTAGACTGCCTTTTTTAGGACCCGTTCTAAAAGCCCAACTTCCCAAACACACTCTTCTAAGGCATAAGCCACCACGACTCTAAAATTTATTCTTAGGAATTTAACATTTAGAGGTTGCTTTCCATCATCTATTTTTTTGTTTTTATCTGGTTTTTTGAGTTGGTAAGGATGCATTATTCTGAGCTCCAAAAACAACTCAGAACTTCCTTCTTTCTTCCAAAAACTTTTAGTTTTCTAAGTTTTTGGATATACACAATAATCGACATCGATTTTTCCACCGACGTCGGCAACTATCTTCACCGACATCAGTTATCTGACTGACATCAGCAACTTACTTCACTGACATCAGTTTTTCTACCGATGTCGGTCACTATCAAAAAAATTTCTTCCTCAAACAGCAAGCTAAAAACTTGACCTTTTTGCTGTTAAAAACAAATTCTAGTTTTCTGAGGCTGAAACATATAGTTTTTAGAACCTGAATCTATTTTGCCTTGGATGGTTTTGACACGTAGTCAAGCTAAAACTCTTGTTGACCACACAAGGCAACAACCACTTCCACCTTCACCCTTCATAACAAGTCCTCTAATGGAGTATCCTTTAGACACTGAGCATACTCCAACTTTGAACCAACCCCCTATTATTCCCAAAGGGGACCAAGACTTTGAAAGATTCCTTAACGTCAATGTCAAGGCTCTTCAACACTATCTCACAAGAAGTCAAACATGAGATCCTTCAGGCAACCCAGTTTATGGGATGCCAACTTCCTTACTTGAAATGGCAATCATGTCAACAGCCTCTGTAACCCAACCCATGGTCACCCAGGCCATTGCCTCAACTAACAACCCGACCATGACCAATCTTCAAAGTGTGGCCTCTCCTATTTTTGGACCTACCTCCATTGGGGTTTCTATACCCCCTCAACCACAAACCATTCAACCAAGTTTAACCCCATACCAGAACCTGCTAGTTTCTATCCCACCCACTCTTACACCCATAAATACAAGAGTAACTACCTATCCTCTAACTAGTGTTTCCACCATCCAACCTACTTTGGTGGCACCTAGCCAATTTGTGCCCTCGACTCCATGACACAACCACCCTTGACTTCAAAATTAGTCCCAATGACGAATTACCAATATGTTGCACCTATACAAACGCAACCTAGCACGTCATACACCCCTCCTAACGCCTTTCAAGTACCCTACAACCTAGGGGTGCCCAACTTGCCAATTCATCAGCTGATCTAATTAAGATGTTGATGGATAAGATGTCTAACCTTGAGACATCTATTTCAGGTTCAAAAAATGTTCTTTCATATGAACAAATCTGTAATGAACCTATCCATCCTTCGGTCCCAATCTGACCATATCCTAGTCAGTGGGAACTTCCCAAGTTTACTTGCTTTTAGAGTAAAGAGGACCCATAGCAACATCTATGAGCATTTAGACATGCTTGTTACCTTATAGCACATGATGATGCGTTATTACTATGCACATTTCCCATGTCACTTTTTGGTGCTGCCCTCGATTGGTATAGTTTTATTACTAGTCACTCTCTATTTACCTTCACTCAACTAGCCCAACTATTTCTTGACCACTTTTCAATTAACATAACTAAAAAGGTCTCCATCATAGACCTATATTCTATTAGACAATTTGATGATAAATCAAAGGCTAATTTCGTTGCTCGATGGAGAAGTTTAATCAACCAACTCTCCTTTTCTTTACCTCAACCTGATCTCATTGAGCTCTTTTCACAAGCATGTGCCAAACACATCTCATCTACTTTGTGGGTCCAAACATTCCACACATTTGACGAAGCTTTCACCATGGCTAGGAAGCTTGAACTCTGTGCTGTCGAAGAAAATAAAGTCAAACTGTGTAGTAAAAATACTAATGCAAAATCAAATGACCCTTCCTCCAAATCTTCTTTCTCCAATTCTAAATCCAATGGATCAACAAATGTTGTTGTACTTAGATCATCAACCTCTACCACAACTAACCAATCTGAGCCCTCCACATCGAAATACATCAAAAGACAATTCCAACAATGATACGTATAGCGTCAATATACTCCAATAGGAGAATCATACGCTTCCATGTTGGATAAATTAGTAAAGCAGGGAGTCCTTAACCTCCCTCAAATTTGACCACCACCTCAATTTGATCCCTTGCGAGCCATCCCAACATGGTATAGGGAGAATGACTTTTCTAATTATCATCGTGTCAAAGGTCATGACATAAACAATTGCAAAACTCTCAAGAACGTTATTCAGGATATGTTAGACAAGGGGGATCTTGTCTTGGATAACTCAAATGTGCCACCTAACCAAAACATAGACATCTTTTGGCAACCATTTCCTAACCATCCCCCTAGCCAAAATAACATACATACCATGGCTGATGACTCCCAAGAGAGTAATATATGCACGATCAACACAGTCTCTCTTTTTATGTCTTATCAACCTCTCCCACAGTCTGAAGAGGTTAGTGAACCTATTTGTCCATCACAGGTAGAAGAGCCTTCTTATCCTACTTGTCCATCATAGGTAGAAGAGCCTTCTTCTCCTATTTGTCCACCATAGGTAGAAGACCCTTCTTCACCTATTTCTCCACCACAGATAGAAGAACCTTCTTCTCTTATTAGTCCTTCATCGACCTCTCTTATATTGGAGGGTGCCTTGATGATACCAACACCACTAGTCTCGCCCTCGTCCTTCCTCTTACCTATGGAAGACCATACTTTTCCCGCTCTTCAACCACAAGTAGAAGGCATGATCATCCCTACCCTCTATCCTCTTGAGGAGTCACATTTTCCAATTCCTTCTCCACCAAGAGAAGAACTTGTCTCTTCACCTACTTCGACCAAAGATGATTTAGTAATGGCTCTCTCATGCCTTTGGCCCGAGATCGCTGCATCTAACACATTTCCAGTCTCACAACCACCCACATCTTCTAAAAAACTAAAGCCTCGTCTAACATCTTCAAAACCATTCTCTCATTTGGCTAAGAACTTAAGATTTCTCCATTCAAAGAACTTAGAGCATGACGCATTATGGGATCGACTTAAAACTCCTTATCTTACACATCCTGCTTCATCTTGTACCATCAACTCATCTACAACAAATTATCCCAAAGTCTCTGACAAGGATCAGGCTTCTACTTCCAAAACTTCAGAAGCTCAAACGTCTACATCTAAACCTAAACACTCACAAGTGACTACCATACCAAAATAGGCTAAATCTCTTGGTGTTCACCCCCTACTGAACTTCACTCACCCACAAGTGAAAGTAGACTTAAACCTCATCCAATGCAATAGTAGTCCTCACACCAAACTAAAGAAGGCTACTAAATCACATCAGAGAACTCCTCCCCCACCATCACCATTGCCCTCTATTTTGGGCCCACACCATTCTACCTTAATAGGAGTACTCCCTACTCCACCGTCTAACAAATACAAATTGCCTCCCTTGCTACCCTTACCCGTCAAAAATATACTTCCTCCAAAAAACATGGCACCTCCCACCAAAAAAGTGTCATCTACACGAGTAGCCACACCACCAACTAAAAATGTGGTACAGAAAACTCCCTCAACAACTCCTACAAAATAGAAGTTGTCAACCTCCACTACAACAATAAGCGTAGACCCATTAGCAGGATCCTATGCTTTATTGTTACGTCAATTGTTACAATCCTCTAGCATCACTCTCCTACCTATTAAGCCATTTCAACCTCTCAGATCAAAACCATCATGGTTCGATGACACCCAAATTTGCCTATATCATCGCACATCGGGACATGATACTAAGAATTGTTGTGCTCTCAAGGTTGTCATTCACCAATACATGGAAAAAGACACCCTTCTTGTTGAAGATACTGTCAACAAATCTCTGACACCATCTTATGTCTCTCAAACCTCTTCACCTTCATCGGGATCCCATCATCAGACTATGGTCCCTTTACCTCCTTCGTCCCCTTTATTCAAGATTAACACCATCAATGTGGCCACTAGGTCACAAAATTTAAAGGATAAAGCAAAAGAGAAAGTTGCTATTCCTTAGACCTACCCATTTGTCAAACCTTCTCAACCACCAAAACCCAAGATTTCAATCTTGGGCACAGCCCAACCTACATCTTCGCAGGCCATTCGTGATTCTATGGTGAAACAACTTCACCAAACTCTCATAAATATGTCTTTATATGACCTCATTCAAAGCTATCCACAACATTGCCAAGCTTTAATCAAAGCTTTACAGGCAATGGAGGTCCAACCTGAAGACCCTCAACCATTGGCTGCCTTAGTTCAATCATTACCTACTATCACCTCTATTACCTTTAGTGATTCTAAAATTCCTACCTCCAACTTGGAAGATCAGAATGCTGCCATTTTTATCACAACTTACATTGATCAAACTCGCATTAAGTGGGTTATGATTGATGGGGGCACTAGCATCAATATTATTTCCACCCACGCGTATGACCAACTAGCCCTCCCAAAGAATTGCGTGTCAAAAATTGATGCAATTCTTCATTCTTTTAACGATTCCATCGCCACTACCATTGGCACTGTGGTCTTGCATATTTGTGTCGATCCACAAACCATCCCAAAACTTTTCTACATCATTGAGGGGGAGTTCCAATACAACATGTTATTGGTATGACCTTAGATATGTGCCATGTCCTATGTCCCTTCTACATTACATCGTTGTGTCAAATTTGAACATGATGGTCAAGTCCATGTCATTCTTACAGACCCTTCCCCTTTCAAGACATGTAACACAACTTATCAACCCAATGATGTTCTCATTCCTTTAAAAACATTGATCCAAACACCACCTCCACCTTTGGAAGCCTCAACAAGTTCATAAACAATAGTTACACTTACATTACCTCCTCAAGTGACAACAAAAGACTCTATGGAAAATACCTTCCAACGTCTTTCACTTGGGGAGTATCACTTACTCACCTTGGACATGTTCCAAACTCCTTAAGAGTATGGACAACTTCATCACAATCCCAAATATGACCACCGCATCAGAATGGTCATCCCCTATGGTCCTCCTAATCTTCAAACAAATCTCATCTATGGAGGGTTAGATCGAGCTCCCACTGATGAGAATCCTCTTTCACCACCCTAACTATTTATGTCTAATTTCTCCTTTCTTGGCAACCCAAAATTTGCTCACACCTATCTTTATAGGTGTGCGTGTAAAGATTTTAGCCTCAGGTGCTACGAACAAGGCTCCCACCAACCCGTTAAACCACCAAATGATGAAGCCATAAAGAATGCCAAGAAGCGACATGGCCTGGGTTTTAAAGAACCTACTGAAACTTCTAAAAACCCTCTCCCTGAACCTATCATAGAACAATCACCTCCAAACTC
The DNA here is from genome assembly GCA_037957365.1 of Torreya grandis. Taxonomy (NCBI): domain Eukaryota; kingdom Viridiplantae; phylum Streptophyta; class Pinopsida; order Cupressales; family Taxaceae; genus Torreya; species Torreya grandis. Next base: position 2,725,812 of record JARHVA010000183.1, read on the forward strand.
ACCTATTCCCCCATCTTCACTTATGGAGTTAGTGGTTTCCATCCCTCCTAGTTTTTTTTGCATAAACGCCATTCGCTTGGAACCCCTAACCTATCAATTAGGTGGGATATCCAGGTCTCTCCCTCTCATTTATCCAAACATGATAGATGATGAATCTACTACCATCAACACTATCTAGTGCATAGATGATGATGCCATTCTCACCTACATGGTGTAGATAACTCTTTCATTCAATGATCACTTCCTTCAAAAATGCAAGTTATGTTAAATGAATCGACCATTGACATTAACCTTCCATCTTCTGATATTCCTCACATTTTAAAGATTGGTCAATCTTTGGATGCCCAGAAGCAAATTAACTATACCAAATTCCTTTCAGATCATAGCAAAGCCTTTTCTTAGACCTAAAGTGATATGCTCGGCATCGACCCTAACATTGTCATTCATAACATCGTTACAAACCCATAGACTAAGCTTGTCGGGCAAAAGCTTTGTAAGATGCATCCTCGAGTTGCACTCCTTGTCAAAGAGGAGCTTCAACATCTTCTCTCTGTCTCATTTATCCAACCCATTGATTATCTGTAATAGGTGTCAAACTTTGTCCCTCTCACAAAAGCAACTAGGGGAATTCAAATTAACATTGATCATCTCGACTTCATTCTAGCTTGACCTTACATTGACCATCTCGACCTCATCTTACCTTGCCCAAAGGATGAATTTCCTTTGCCAAGCATCGACCAACACGTGACCAATATAGAAAGAAGTAAATGAGGTATGTTTACTCCTGATTGGCTCAGACCTTATATCATAACGCATAAGTATGGATCAGGGACTTATCATCTGTCTTCTCTTAAAGGCTGGCCAGAACCTAAGCCCCTTAATGCCTTGCATCTGTGACCATTCTACTATTAATCAAGTACTCATTCACTTGATATTTAACTTGAGCTCATCCCTTGAGCAATCCCTGTCATCCTCATTCCTATTCCTTTCAACCCTTTTTTCCCATAAACATTAGTTAATCCTTTTTGCATCAATACTTTGTCCTACTAAAAGGGAAACCCTTAAACCTCTATAGGCTAGTCCATGACTAAAACTTCAGTCCACAAAACGTATAAAATTGGGATGCCTATTCAAAGGTCATAAAATTATAAATGTAGACTGCTCCCTCGAAGGACAGCTGTATAATTGCTATAATTGATAGACTACTCCCTTGAAGGATAGCTATTCAAAGACATTCAACTATACAAAGCAAAATATAGACCAATCCCTCGAAAGATGGCTATGCCCAAATATTGATACAAACAACACTCTCTCAGAAGCTTCTCGCATCGATCAGCTTCACATATGACCATAAAACAAAACAACATCCCTACGTAGACTTCCCGCATTGATCAGTCTACCAAAAAAAAAATTGACTGACAAACTATTAAGTCATGAAATTGCCTATAGTCGTTCCAAGGGTCACCCATAAAAGGGGCAAAGTTATCCTTGCTAAAAAGGGTTACGCTATCCTCACATCTCACATAATCAAACCTATTACTCCAACATATCCAAGGAATTTTGAGCTCACTTAATGTCAAGTGATTCGACTACTTCTCTAACATACACCAATAGTCAACAACATAATGCATGACCGAGGTTTTTGTTTGCAAAACCCTTATCTATGCTGTCATTATGGTCCTTGTCAATGAAAGAGCAATGTGCCTTTCACTTCTTACACCTTGGTCACATCCAAACCAAATCAAAACCCAAACCAAACCAAACCAAACCTTTTTTCAGACCACTAACATTATCATAGCCCATTCACACTAGTTTCTATGGAAAACAGTACACATGGAAACTAACAACCAAACACAATTTATGTCAAGCATAAACCATTACTTTATGACGCATGAACATACTCATTTCATTCTTAGCATACACCATCACAAATATGGAAAATGGCTAAGGATGAAAACCCATATAACTAATGTTACAGAATACACCATCACATAAAATGGAAAAGGTTGTAACATTATCATCATCCTCATCATTTCAAGCATGTACCATCACACATATGGGACATGCTAACAGACACTAACCTGACCAAAACAACTTATCAACCACTTTGACCCTTCCTCCTTTTTTGGGAGAACTACATTGGCCCGAGGCCCTTCAAATAGGGGCTATGTAGGCAACACTCAGTTGACATGGGGTCTTCTGAGGTTAGCTCGGCCATTTCTTCATCCATTCACCCAATCGTCTCCCTAATGACATCGGCCATCTATTTGTTTGTTTGTCTACCTAATGGACAAACCATATAACCTTTAACCATAACTTAACCTAGTCAAAAACCCAGCCCATGGCCTACTCTCTTCTTCCCTTTTGGGGAGAACTACATTGGCCTTAGGCCCTTCAAACAGGGGCTATGTAGGTAGCACTCAGTTGACATGAGGTCTTCTAAGGTTAGCTCAGCCATTCCTTCATCTATCCATCTAATGGACCAACTATCTATACCCACCCAACATCATGACCAAAACAACCAGCCTTGACACTGTAGAAGTCACCTCAGATTTTTCATGGGGCACATTAGAGATCGCCTACATCTCCCCATCCACAACACACACCACTTGAGCTGACTTATATCTTTGCTTGACTCAACCAATGACCTTGGAGATCACGACTATCTCCTCAAACCACGACCACTATTCAGACAACTATGCCTTAGTTGTTTTGATTGCATATGCTACCTCATGAATAGTTAGAAAATTGTCCACAACCCTTACATCTATTGTCAGATCGTGAGCAAGTTGATCCCCAATATTTGTGACATTTTTCATGTTTTCTAGGAGCACTTCTTGAGCCCAGGATACTTGGAACACGATGACCATTAGAGCTACAGCTTAGATCGAATAACCCAATCAGCTATGACTAAAAGTTGGGGCCCGGTTACTTTGATTTTAGCACTCTTCGACCTTTGACTGTGACAATTTGACCTACCTATCATGTGAAGTGGTATACATGCCATCTCAACTATTGCAGCATTCACACTCCAACTTCACCATACCCATCCACTGCCTATCAAATTGGCACCCGATATCAGGTTACTTTCCCTCAACTCCCACTTTGAGGGGGAATACCTCACCATATATGGGGCAACAACTCTTATTTTTGTCTTAAAATTCATTAGAACAACCAACAGGACAAAAATGACCTTATCTAATACCTGGGGCAACTTACTCCTATTTTTGTCTTGCAGTTCATCAAGAACAACCAACAAGACAAAAAGGGGCAAATGTAGACACCAAAATAGTGTCAACCCCCCTTGGTCCATTTCTAACTTCAACATGCCTAACCTATACTTTATTAATTTAAAGTACTTATTTTAAATTAATCATCCCCTTTAGACACCTCACCTTGGATTCCTTGCCCTTAGACCATTTATCACCCTATGACAAATCTTAATTACCTAAGACCTATTTCAACTCCCCCACTAACTCTCACACCTATTTAATCTACCTTTGGACCGTTTACCAATGACAGTTGAACTTGGCAAATGGAGGAATAGGCAAAAGGCTAAAAATAGCCTTTTTTCCCATTCTCTAGTTGCCGACATTGGTCAACAGTCGACCGATGCCGGCAGTATCACCGACATCGGTTGCTTAAAACTAAATTTTGCAACCCTGAATGCTAACGCTCTGGCTCCCAAAATCTAGATTCTCTTGCTCCTTGACTCTTTGCATATCAAAGGCAGGCTTTTGGGATGAGGCATCAATATTCTATCATCACTCTCCAGGCTCAGGAACTCTACATAATTCACTCCAGACATTAGATTTTAAGGTTATACAAAGTCTCCTACATTAGCCACATCAGGAACAAGTCCTCTACAGTCTTAGTTCTTCATCTAAGAGCTAAGTATTCCTCTATTTCATTTTAGTACTTTAGAAGGCATTAGTAATTAGTTTCCATTAAATATTCTTGAGTACTGTTGATAGACAACCAACCTTTCTTCTTGGAGAGGCTGAAAAGCCTTTCTCTCATTCTTATTCTCTTTCCACCCTTGTCCTCTACCTTAGCCCTTTTCTAGACCATATTCACTACCCTACAACCCTGCACAAACCATTAAAATCTCAGACTCCTTCTAGACTCCTCTGTCGACCACAAATATTACTTGAGACCCATCCAAGGCCCATTTCCCCTACCAACATCGGTAATATAACCGATGTCGGCAATCTTGACCAACTGATGCTGACAGAACTACCAACATCGGTAACTCTACTAACCGACGTCGACAAAAATACCAACGTCGACGACCATAGAAGACTTACAGTAAAAATCAGGTATGCGTTATCTATTTCAATGTATTTAAGTCTTTCATTATTTCTTCTTATCTAACACTCTTTTATCAAAAAGTGGACTGTCATCCCTCAAGGTAGCTTCCACGCTTCTGAGACGAAGCATGTGCTTGGCAGTCCACCATATATCTATCTAACATTCTCTTTGTTTAAGTCTTTCTTATCTATAGGTGTCATCCTCCACAACCAAAGAGGAGCTCCTACAATATCTGGATACAGTGCGCAACTTCATCCGGGTATCATCTAACCCCTGACCATTATCTTTAGTTTCTCATTTCTTCTGAATATAAAAAGTAAAAAATGAGTAGAAACATATATATCCCTAATAATATATTTTAGCTTAATACCAATAATTGATACATTGTTAACCGCATCAATAACCATTTTAGAGTCCCCTTAGATACTCAAATTCCTGATACCAAGGGATATAACCAATTTAATCCCCCATAGAAGAGCAGTTGATTTAGCATAATTATTGCTCTAACAGCCAATTCCCCTTGCATAGAAAACAATCATCCACCCTTTGTTATCTCTTATAATCCCTCTCCCACTAGCTTTACCATCAACCTTAGAGGCCCCATCAAAGTTAAGTTTCAACTAGTTAGGCTTTGAGGGATTCCATCCAGTATTGAGTGTCTATAATATTTTAGAATTATTATGAGTAGGTATATGATTTAGGATCTTCTAATTAGCTGAAATTTGTTCCTCTTCATGAGTTAGAGGTTTCTCCATAGTACGAATATGGGCATTAGTGACACTTTCAAATAGAGTCTTAATAAAATTATGAAAAACTTGAGAGGTAGCTCTAGCAGTATCCCTAAAAATTCTATGGTTGTGTTCTTTCCATAAAGTCCAACTCAAATAGGGCAGAGTTTGTTTCCATAACTCAAGGATCTAGGATTGAGAAAAGGTAGGATGCCAACTATTAATGACTTCCTTAAGGTCAGAATTATAGACCCACTGAATGCCAAAATTATTTAGGATTATGTCCCAAAGTTCTCAAGTAAAATCATAGTGTATGAAAAGATGAAAAATAGTTTCCTCCTTTAAGCAAAAAAAAAATATCTATTGACTAGGGTAAACCCTCTCTTTTATGAGTTGTTTTGGGTTAAATTTTTTTATGAGCAGTAACTCACCAAAACATGTTGACTTTTGGTAAAATTTTATGGTTCCAAACTTTTTATAAGCAGACTTGATAGAAAACCAACCATTCTTATCTGGCCACCAATATTGTTCATCCTCTCATGAGAAGAGAGGGATTCTGACCCCTTAAATCAACTGTTGAACATCTTGAACTCTAGGGGAGAGATCAGGCCGATGAGCACAACAATCCAATAAATTTTTCTAGCTCCTATTGCCATTATTATTAGTCATGTAATCGTAGACTTTATCTCCAAAGAACTGAGTAGAAATGCCAATAATTTTTTCGTAATCCCCCTATGTAATAAGATCCTTATCTTTTATCCAAATGACATTCCAAAATTTAGTAGACCTACCATTTCCCAATTTCCATCTAATCCCTTGCTTAAGAAGACTTCTAGATTTCAGCATTTTATTCCATATCACAGATCCTTGAGGTAACCCTACCTATTGGAGAAAGTTGGAACCATCAATAGTATGAATATATTTGACATACATGATTTCCCGCCAATCATTATGTTTATGAATCAGATTCTAGTTGATTTTGGAGAGAAGGGCTTTGTTCATGCTTCCGATGGATCTAATATTGAGGCTACTATATGATTTAGGAAGACACACTTTTTCCCAACTGTCCAATGACATTCTCTATTTATCTTCCAGTCTTGTCCATAAAAATTTTCTTTGAATCTATTCCAATTTGACAACAAAATACGTAGGTATTTTAAAGAGATAAGAAATAAATAGGAATCCCTTATAGAGAGGCCCAAATAAGCTATAATTTGCCTGCACTACTGAGTAGTTTCCCTTTCTAGCCAATCAATTTCCTCTGAGTTCTTTCCAATATTCCATTATAGAAACTTGTAGACACCTCTTTGACTGTAAGGAGGAGGCCCGAATAGGTAGTAGGAAGATCAGCTTCAGTGCAATCTAGGATGTCAATGATTTTTTACTGGAGGTCATTAGGAGTATTAAAGAAGTACAAATTGATTTTTCAAAGATTTATGCTTTGCCTAGAATCTATGCCATATTTATTTAAAATATTCTTCCATCTTTGAGCTTCAATTACCGAAGAGATTCCAAAAAGAATAGTATCATCAACAAACTGTTGTATAGCCATAAGGGGAAGGGAGGAAGCAGGTTTGATGCCCACTAGATGTTTAGAGGCTATATTAGCTTGAATGTATCTCACAAAGGCCTCCGCCATTATGATGAACAAGTAAGGGGAAAGAGGATCCCCCTCGTGGATTCCTCTCAAAGAAGAGAAGAAACCTCTAGGGACCCCATTAACTAGGACCAAAAATTTAGTAGAAGAAACAACATTCCAAATGAGGCAAGACATTTTATCATTAAACCCAAACTTCCTGATGACTTGAAATAGAAAATTCCATGAGACCCTATCATAGGCTTTAGAAATATCTAACTTAAGAGCCATACCAGGGATTCTACTCTTATCCATGGAATGAATAGTTTCATGAGTGGAGATCACAACATCAAGAATTTGCCGACCCAGGACAAAGCCTTTTTTAGCAGGGGAAATAATTTTGTCTAAGGTTGGATTCTCATAACAAGAACTTTAGTGCAAAGCTTATAAATAGTATTACACAGGCTAATAGGTTTGAGTTCTAAAAAGTGTGTGGGCTTCAACATTTTAGAAACTAAGACAATAAAGGTATTATTAATCTATTTTAAAAGTTTACCATGTTTGAAGAAATCTCAAACAATAGCAGTAAGATCCTTTCCCACTATATCCCAATATTCCTAGAATAAAATAAGAGGGAAGCCATTAGGGCTCAAAGCTTTAAAGGAACCCATAGAGAATAAAATAACACATACCTCCTCCTCAGATATAAGCCTTAAAATTTCTAGGTTGTCTTCTTCAGTTATCAGATAGAGGATTTTGTTAATGAATTGATTCATAGTTTTGACATTCTCATCATCATTAGTTTATTCAGTCAACAAATTTTGGAAGAATATCATAGCTTGTTCCCCAATCTCGTTATCCTCAATTATAATATTGCCATTTTCTAAACATAATTTTGTTATGGAGTTAGCCTTCCTGTGTTTCATGGCTGAAAGATGAAAAAAGTGCATGTTCCTATCTCCCTCTTTAAGCCACTCAATTCTAGATTTCTATTTCCAAAATACCTCTTCTCTACCCATAATATTCTTCTAGTCAGAAATTAGAACATGCTCTTCTTTATAAGTGTCTTCTGAATCATCTCCTTGAGCAATTCACTGCTAGATATCTACAAGTTTTTTGGCTATGTTTTTCTTCTGACAAAAAACATGACCAAAGCTATATCTATTCCACCCATGTACTTCTTGTTTGAAATGCAAAAGTTTTTTAAATAATCTAAACATAGGAGTACCTTGGATAGAAATTTGCTACCATTGAGCCACCAGTTATCTGAAGTCTTTATGCTTAATCCACATGGCTTCAAATCAGAAATGGAAAGGACCACATTGGCTCTGATCTTTCCAACTGAGGAAGATAGGGTAATAATCAGACATAGTTCTAAGAAAAGCCTGTAAATGCATATTATGATGATTGTCCCAGTTGCTAGAAATAAGAAACTTGTCTAATTTAACTTGGATCATTCAGTCTCCCCTTCTTCTGTTAGACTAGGTTAAATTTTGATTTTGAAATTCCACATCCAGCAATCCACAATCATTTATAAATTTTACAAAGTCAAACATGCTATCAAAATAATCAAGAATCCCACCATATTTCTTAGAAGGATATAAAGGAGTGTTAAAGTCACCAACCAACATCCATCTAGTGCATGGGGTATTGGTCTTGAAGCTACTCAAATCAGTCCACAAATTTTGCCTTAGAGCTTTGGTATTTGGGCCATAGATATTGATCAAAGACTAGTTTAAGGAAGCCAATGAGAAGTTAATAACCAAAAAATACTTGTTACAAGCAATAAGAGAGCCCTAAATTTTATCACTAGTCCACAGTTACAATCCCACCTGAAGCCCCTATAGCCAAACTGATGTAAAAAGTAGCCTTAGGCCATATGTAGTCAGCTATCTTCTTAAAGCTCTCCTCATTCATCTTGACCTCTTGGAGTAATAAAATATCTAGTTTATTATCCAAAATACAGTCTTTAACCTCAAACTATTTAGAGGGGCTATTAAAGCCCCTTAGATTCCAAGATAAAATTCTCATTGTTATTATGACATGTTGGGTCAATATAAAGAAGGGTATAGACAAGGGTTATCATGGTCCCAAGATCATAGTGACTATTGTCTTTTACATTTTCAATGTGTTTCCCTTAAAATTTTTTGTTCACATGGTATGTATTGATCCTAGGAAGGTGTGCCTCTCACACACCAACACCATAGAGGTGGTTCAAGGATATTTAAGAAAAAATTTAGTTGCCTAAATGTTATTTGAAAATATTGCAAATATTTTTGAGAAAAAATTAAGTCCATATTTGATAGTGGAGCATGTAGAAGAAGATAAAAAGAGTGGATAGACAGTCCTTTATGAGGATTCATATAGAGGAATCAACAAAAACTAAAAAAATAGATTTGAGATGAGGTGGTAAGATACAAAAATGTGACACTTTGGGGAAACCTAGAGTGGAAGGTTGTGATCACCAAAAAGCTGAGTTTTTGGAGCAACAAAGAGGGATGCAAATGATTGGCCAACATGGAAAAATTCTAAGTACTTTGGGGCAGCCAAGTATTATAAGATTTGAAATTCAAAGAGAAGAAGACAAAGAAACCAAGGTGTTCATGGATGACCTCGTGAAGGTCTATATTTTGAATAATACTACAAGGTTTGGTTCTAATAGTTGTCCCATCTTTTTTTCATGACTCCAAAATTAATAAAAGGGCTTAAAAAGAACAAATGTGAAGGAAGTGCATGCCTTAACAAGGTTGGATGGCACCAAAGGACTTCTTATTGAATCAATGCATAATGAGATGAGGGAATGCTTGAGGGAAAGTGAACAAAAGGTGTAGCATTCATTGTTTATAATAAATGGGGAAGAAAGGCAAGGCATCAATAAAAGATGTACTTCATGATCTTGAAATGTGACAATTGAAATGATCCTCAAATGCTTTTTCTAACTTGTTTGTTCTATGTGTAGGTTTATTTTGGAAATCCCTTTCAAAGGTTAATGCAAGGAATAAGTGGGATTTTATACATGGGTATCCAATTGAAAAGTCTAAAATTATTGTTGAAATGTATAAAAAATTTGCTTCCAAAAATTCTAAGTTACATCATCTACTTCAGCGACCTAGCATGCATAATAAAACTAATTTTGGAAGGTTGTCGACATTCCAAAGAAGGAGAAATTTTGATATATGTGAATTTGATCATGTGTAATCATAAATATCAGACGTTTGGCCACTAAAATAGCTACCTTACTGGAACAATATGACTAATTTTAGTGATTACTCCCAGCTATTCATGAGTTATGGGAATGACTGGTTTGTACAAGGAAGGGGTAAAAATTGTAAGTATAGAATAGTGGTGTGCCTTACTTCCTTTTAAGCACCCTTTGATGTCTATTTAGTCACATTATTACATAGCAACCAGGAGAAGGGGTAGTCAGGGACACAACATGCTTTACATATGATAGATACCATTCATAAGGGATTGCATATGTAGATGAGTTACTTTAAAATTATGTTTTGACATGATTTTCATATTTTTTTCCTTTTGAAAAATTGGATAAGGATGCCATGACACATGGGAGGCCTATATGAATTATTTGGAAATGATCAAACGGGTATGCCATCAACAATGGGAAGTTAGGCAAGCACCCTAGTGAAAAATAGTGGGAGAAGGATTGAAAGGATGAAAGGGACTTGGTCACAAAAAAATCAAAAACTTCTAAATATTGTCTACTAATTATATGCTCTTTAGTCCCCCATAAAAGCAAAAAAATTGTTATGTTCCAACTAAGAATACAAAGGGAATGTAAGTATGCAAACATTGATTTTTTTATTTCCTAAAAATCATATTTTTACATGCATACACAACTTCTTGAGAGTAAAAACATAAATTTCTTGGACACTTCCCAGCACTTGATAAGAGGGAGAAGGGTATGTATAGGTTCTGAAATTCATTACTTATAAAAATTAGACTTGAGAGGTCAAATACAACCATGTATGGAAGGGGAAATTTTTGAATTTTATGACATGTTCCAGCTCTTGGGTCAATAAATTTATGAGTATATTTATTTCCATGTTTTTCTACATGAAAAATCAGAAATCTATTTGCATATACAACCATGTTACCATAAAAAAGGCTGATTTGGTCCAACTCATACAAGATTCTATAAACATGTTTATGTTGACACCTTGAGAAGGTGATGTAAGAAGCATTCACAATGGGAAGTTACAACCTTATTTTGGGAATTTTTGGGATCTATTGATTAGTTTGAAGAAGATCCGATGCATGTTTGAGATGAGTGACAAGGGTCAGCCTCTTGTTGAGTATGTGTTTCACACTTATATGCCCATACTTGATGATGAATATGTTTTGGAGGCTTCACCTCTTGGATGGTACAATGGTGTTTTTTTTTTGCAAATTTGGTGGGTCATAGTCTAGCACATGAGAGGGTTTTGCACATAGGACAATGAGGTAGTTTGGTTTTCTCATGATCTACATAGCAACTTTTGGTTACATCTCACCCATTTGGACGGTATTAAGGTAGTTTGCTCATCCACCACTTGGTATCAAAAGAGGTGATTGATTGGGATCATATGGAGCATTTTTAAGGCTATGAGGACACTTATAGCATGTGGTGGCAGCCCCCAAAGCATATTTACAATAGTATGAAGGAGCCATTTGAGGGTTCTTTTCCTTGAGATGGAATCACAAGTGGAAATTGCATCATAGGATATGTTAGGAGACCTCTTTCAGTATTGTAATTTCTTAAGTAAAAGAAATTTTGGGTGGAGATGATTGTAATGTCCTCATTTTTTATCTATACCCTTGTGGGACCCTTAGCCCATTCTTTTTTCCAATGGCTAAAGGTAGAGGAATGAAAGGGAGCATTATGGGCTATTTGTGAGGAGTTAATAATGGAAAGGGTAATTTATATTTCTAATTTTGAGTTGACTTATGAAAAGAACCTTATGTTTCTATCTAACTTATGTGGTGTGGTTTATAAGTCTTGGGCACTTAAGGCCTAAAGTGAAATTAAGAGAATATTTTAATATTTTAAAAATACAGGTAACTCTCCTCTCTAATTTTTGGGTGCTACACTTGGAGGCATGGTATATAAAGTCAAGTAGGGATTCATTTGAAATTTTATGAAATTTTGATATTGGAAATCTTGTGCAAGTATGTCAAGCTTGAATAAGTGACTTGAAGATGAAAATATTCAAGTGAACTAAGGGTTTTGGGGATGAAAACCTCCATTCTTATACCATGGAAACTCTAATCAAGGGTTTTATTTGTGTCATAATTGTGCATAACTGTATGTAATAATCTTTACAGAGGTGTCTTTAGACACCACCTTTATCAAAAAATTGGTAATATCCTTCAAAAACCTATAAATATTCCATTCATAAATCAAGGAGGTGTGTGAACTATGTGGAAGAGCCTTAGGATAAGCTTAAAGACATTTCAAAGGGTGGTGACCTCCTTGGGGAGGGTGGTGACCCCTCACAAGAGGTCAATTTGGTTTTTAGAACCCTTTTCTAGGATTGAGGTAATTTTTATAATTTATTTCAATCATTTGGCAAATTATATGGAATATTTTACATGTGTGAAAGGACATTCTAGGCCCTAAAATATTCTAAAAATTATTATAAAAATTTTGGCACTTGGGAGACTTGGTTGGAGAGTTTCAAAAGGTGATTTGTGAGCAAATTCCAAGGGTTATTTTTCAAAATTGTTTCCACTAATTTTCTAAGGTGTGGTGACCCATTTATAAATCTTTTTGAGGTGTTTAAGGTGTGAAAAATGCAGTTGTACTTTCAAGTAAAAATTATATTATTTATGGAGGTATTTTCAACTACTTTGTCAAGTTATTTGATCCAAAAAAAGTACTTTATTCTCTAAATAAATTTAAGCTATTTTTGGAATTATTTGGATGTTCTTTTGATTGGATATCATATAATTTTCTAGCTAGGGTCTGGCTGATTTTAAGTTTTTAGATTTTAGTTTGGATTGGATTTGCTAATGGTTTATTGGAAAAACTTCTTTTTCATCTTCATCCCAAATTGGGGACATTAGAAAGATGGATATAAGATAAGATAAATCAATTTTATGAATAAAAATTCTTTGTATTAGGGATCCCTATGCAAGAAATTATCGTAGTGCACATAAATAATGCAAGAAATATGAAGTGTTTTGGTGTGAGCTTATTGAATTACTAGCAACATGGCTATCAAGGTTAGAACACTACTATTTTTGACCTCAAAGAACATACAAGTTTTGAGTGAAAAGAGGATAAAGTGGAAAATTTTCTAAATTATTATGCCAAGTGGACATGATTAATTGAGGATTGGGTGAAGACTACCATTAACAAATATGTTTTGTTTGATATTGTATATGGTTTGTTTGTTAGAGAAATAAGAGGCAATTTTTTTCAAAAATGTCCTATGATGGTAAAGAGGTTGGTTTTAGAAAAGGCCATGGTGCTAATTCTAACTGATAACGAGTATCTAGCTAAAGAATTATGGGGATTTGATATGAGAGAAGGTGAATGAAGTGTAGATGAATTGTTGTGACTGGACACAAGATGAAGCCCACTAAATGAAAGTTGGAAACTTAAAAAAAAAAAAGGTAGAAGATGGAAAGAAGATATATGGGCTTTAGTGAGAGTTAAGACAATATAAAAGATGGGGAAAATAAAAACCTATTGAAATATAACATATGAAGAAACTTGGGAGTAAAAATTTAAAATGATTGCAGTTACTGGGAGGTAGGAGACCTCCACTAGAAGTGATAGTGCTTGATACTTAGAGTGAGTTAGATGAACTTGAAGGGATTGTAGTAAGAGACTGAGAAATAGAGTTTGTCTCAGAATGGGAAAGGGTTCTATGTATTAAACGGAAGGAGATAGATGAATAGTAAAATAATGTAGTAGTAGTTTTAGGATGCAACTTGATCTTTATAATGTTTGGATTGACATGGAAGAGAAACCCATATTGAATAGTTTGTATAGAGAAATGTCCAATTAGGAAACATAAACACCTCATTCATATTTAAGGAGTGCATCCCCAATATCATCATAGTTGGATAGACAGGTAGAATCAAGTAAGTCAAAGCTTTCGAGAAAAATTATGGAAGATAGGACACTGGTCACCAAAATAGAGAAAAATTAGTGAAAAGAGTATAATATAGATAAAAGACAATCACAAAAGAGATTGGTGGTCTGGCAGGATAGAACATCAATATCACAACAAATAGTAGTATTATAGTCATAATACCTAATAAACTAGAGATAAATATTCCTTGCATAAGAGCCATGTTGATACCATTAGGAGAATTTGTTACTCTACAACCATATGATAGATCTACTGATCTATGAAAATATTTCCTTATAAGAGGAAGTGAGAAGTTAAGGGGATACAAGATGATGAAACCAAGGGTTGAAAAATCAAAGGAGTTGTAATTGATTAGGGCCTATAATTTATTTAAAATTGTGTAAGCCTTAAATTAGATCTATCTAGGGTAAAAATTAGATAGATTGTAGAATATACGACACAAATGTGTGAAACCATACAAGATCTCAAAAAGATCAAGAAAAATCCAAGAGAATCAAATCTTAAAATATAATTGACAAGTCATAGATGTAATTAATAAGATGAATTTATCATTTGATGACAAATACAAGGTCACTTAGTTTGTAAAAGGATTATGAAGTCAAAAATGGTTTACAATAGAAAAAACACAATTTTTTATTTAGGTAAAAGCCATCACAACTATAATATGGGTGGAACAAATTGAGGGCTATAAGGATAGTTCATTAATGAGTACAAAAATAGATGCTAAGTTAGATGTGATGGTCCATAAGATGGATGAAATAAAATAAAATAATAATTAGAAGCTTTCAATATAGTGTGTAGAGTGTCTCCAAGAAGGCCATCATTGCTATGAATTTCCTTGCATCCACAAATAATTAGAAAAAAAATGTTGTAATTGGGATCACTCAATTCAAAATGCATATGGTTCAACATTATGTGAGAAAATTATAGAGTGTGTGATGTAAATTTTGTAAACCCAATTTAATATGCATATAGTTCAACATTATGTGTGACAATTGTAGAGTGTGCGATGTAAATTTTGTAAAACCACTACTTATGATGAAAATAATTGGAGAGTTATGCAAGATCTGAAGGAAGATATTACAAGGAATGTCTACAATAACTACACAACATCATTCACAACAACATAAATGAGCCTCACAAGATATATTGATGCCTTAAAAAGGAGGACATGTAACTATGTCTCCTCAATATCAACTAGGATGGGCAAACCCTTGTCCTCAATACCAACCAAGATAAGAACATTCCTTTCCTCAACATGAATCTGCATGGTCTCCATAATCTCCTTAGTATCAATGAATTTGGACACCTCCATCATTGCAAGGAAAATATGGAGGATATTAGAACCAAAAGCATAACTAGAGACCCTCATTAAAATAGGGCAGATATCAATCTTGCACACAGGGACCAAGACAACAAAGGCAACCCCATAGTTTTCTACCTATGCAAGGAAATGAATCACATTGCTCAAAATTATCCAAGCACCTATAAAGGGAAATGTATTACACATATTGCAGTCACTCACCAACTTAATATGGAAGACTTCCCTATCGTAGAGAAGAAACACAAGGACAAATAAGTAAAAAATGTAAATATGATAAGCTCTCAACCAAAAGACCTATATACATACAAATAATGACAATGATGTAATTTAAACAGTAAAGACCTGGTCTTTTAGAGATGCCTATGGAATCATAGCTCTGAAAAGTGTGAGAAAACATGTATCTAAATCCCAATAAGGAGAAAATTATAATGAATGAAGTTGTTGAGTTGTTATGATCATTCAAAGTAAAGGATGGAAAATTTGATAATGTTGTAAATAATGAAACATAGGTATATGGCAAAATCATGCAAATTCTTCAACATGGAGTAGCTACCACCCTTATAGATTTTTTGAAATTGATAAATACATTATGAAAAAAAAAAATATCACAAAACATCACAAATTTGTGAAATGAATGTTTACCATTTATTTTGGCCCACATACCAAATCCTAACTAATTTAAGGAAATAGACATGATCAAGTAGAAGTGACAAGTTTTTAGACTTCAAGTTTCTAGAACAAGAATAATTTTTTTATTGTCATGCAGAAGGATTTAAGCTTTACAAGTAGAAGCATGTCAAGCTATATGTTTGAGAATGATACTTTTGATTTGCATGAAGAACAATAAGGAACTTCTATGCACCTAAGAGAATGGTTAGGGGTCATAAATGAAGTAGCATTAGGCCTATACAGTGTTATAAAAGTTATGGAATCCATCAAAAAATCTATGGATTCCATCAGAACATCTATGAACTCCATAAAAAAATATATAGACTCCATAAAAAATTCTATAGACTCCATCATAACATTTAGAAAATTACAAGGTGGAAGACTTAGACTTTCTGAAATTAATTTTCTTAATTTGGCTAGTAAGTTACGAGTAATCACAACTTCGAAGTAAAGTGACTCTACAACCCTAAGTTGCTCTATCTAGCATTCAGTGGGTTTGTAGAGCTGATTTACTTAAATTAATTTATAAATTGTGAGTCATGAGAAAATTGAAGTAATTAAGGGCACTTTTAAAAAATCTGAAGGTCCATTCAAGTCAAAAGTCAAAGACTTTTCTTTTGGGAAAATTGTATGAATGAATTTTTTTGGAAGAATTATCTACAAGAAATGGTTTTTTCATCAAGACAAAGTGAACTTTTCTTGGAAAAAGAGTCCGTTTAAAAAATATGAAGGGTAGGTTCCTTTCGAAAAGGTTTCTTTCAAAAATCCTGAAGGAATTTTCCAAAGGACCCTTTTCCTTTGATAAAATTGTCTAAGATAATTTTTCTGAAGGAAAATTTTCTTTTGGGACTTTTGCCCCAAAGTCAAAAGGTCGAAGGTTTATTTTAAAAAGGCAAAGGGAATTTCTAATTCTTCTAAAGGGCAATTCCAATTCTTCTGTTGATGACAAAAATTGTGCTTGATTCTAATCAATCAACAATGGGAAGTTTCAAATTGTGAAATATTTCGGCTTGAAACAACCTCCAGATTTTAGAGAAGCTGGTCTCTTCTTTTGTATCAAGTGTGGGGGGAAAAAGGATAGAAGATTAAACAAAAATTCAAGTCTAGGAAATGAAACCTAACTATGGTGATGCACCTGAGTGTAATTCGATCCTAATCCTGAGCACAATGAGACTATATATAAGATTCATTTACATTTAAGAGCAAACAAGTGCATGATCAATGTAAAAGATTGAAATAATAGAAACAAAGGCTCATAACAGAGGCTTCTTTTATTAAGATACAAAAAATGTCAACCAAGGCATAGTGTTCAATATTCTTGTAAGAATCTTCCAATCACATAAGAGGCACAAAAACATGTACAGTTATGTAGAACTTTTGACTCAAGAAAATGGGACAAAAGCAAAAGACATTCCCAATCACAACTCTAAAAAATCTACAGTATAGAATCCTTTTGCAAATGACACAGATAATATCAACAAAGGCATAGTGTTCAATATTCTTAATTCATTCAACCACATAAAAGGCACATAAACATGCACAATTACATCAACTTAACAACTCAAGAAAATGAGACAAAAGCAAATGATATTTCTAGTCACAACTCTAGAAAATCTAAACTATAGAATCCTCCCTCATTTCTCTTTACAATTATTCTTATTTTATAGCCTCAAATGCCTCATCCCATCACCATTTTCCCACACAATTCTACTCTATGCTTACCTCTCTGGGGAAAAATAGATGACACTTTCAATGCCTTGGACGTATCCTGGTCTTATCAGGAAGGGCCATGCTGGAACAGGGCGGTTGCTCTGACCCCTGAAAGTTAAGGGTGGAGTAGAATTGTGTGGGAAAATGGTGATGGGATGAAGCATCCAAGGCTATAAAATAAGAAGAATTGTAAAGATAAATGAGGGAGGATTCTATAGTTTAGATTTTCTAGAGTTGTGACTAGAAATATCATTTGCTTTTATCTCATTTTCTTGAGTTGTAAAGTTGATGTAACTGTGCATGTTTTTGTGACTTTTATGTGGCTAAATGAATTAAGAAGATTGAACACTATGCCTTTGTTGATATTATCTATGTCATTTGCAAAAGGATTCTATACTGTAGATTTTCTAGAGTTGTGATTGGGAATGTCATTTGCTTTTGTCCCATTTTCTTGTGTCAGAAGTTCTACATAACTGTACATGTTTTTGTGCCTCTTATGTGATTGGAAGATTCTTACAAGAAGATTGAACACTATGCCTTGGTTGACATTTTCTATATCTCAGCAAAAGAATCCTCTGTTATGAGCCTCTATTTCTATTATTTCAATCTTTTACATTGATCATGCACTTGTTTGATCTTAAATGTAAATGAATCTTATATATAGTCTCATTGTGCTCAGGATTAGGATCGAATTACACTCAGGCACATTGCCATAGTTAGGTTTCATTTCCTACACTTGAATGTTTGTTTAATCTTCTATCCTTTTTCCCCCCACACTTGATACAAAAGAAGGGACCAGCTTCTCTAAAATCTAGAGGTTGTTTCAAGCCGCAATATCCCACAGTTTGAAACTTTCCATTGTTGATTGATTAGAATCAAGCGTAATTTTCATCATCAACAGTTTTTGGCATGCCCAGTGGGACCAATATTTCAAGGAGTTGAAGAATTTTTGGTGTGTTCTTTAGCCAACTAGCCTTTGGAGGTTTTTATTTTATCAACACCAGCGGTGACTCTGAGTTGAATCAGCCAGTTACGTAGTCCTGGTATTATCAAGAAATCACCATTTGGTATTTATAATTCTGTTACCCATAGCTATGAGTCTTATTCTCCTTCATATATTTTTAATCAAGATCAAGTTTCTCATGGAATCATGTCAAGCAACAAGGATGCATATGGTCATGAGTTTCACCTTTCACAGGTCTGATATGACCAGCCTCAGCCCTATCATGAGCTATACCAGTCTTATACCCAGTCTCCCCAATATGTCACATCCCATGCTCAACCTAATCTCATTTCCACCTTAAAAAAAGCATTACTGGGATATAAAAATTATGTATTAGAGCTTGACAACAAAAGGGGATGTGGCCAAGAAATCCCTAATCATGTCATCCATCAAGTAAGAAATGTGGTAGATCTGATTAAAAGTGAATGGGATCCCATTGAAAGAGCAAATTGGCAAAGGATTACATATGAGATGTTGGATGTGTGTGGCTTGATTGCAATTTTAGAAGAGACACTAAGCATTCATGAGAGACAACCTTACCAAGTCTATCAACATGTACATTCACTACCATAAGTTTCATATCATATATATGCAACCCCTGCTCATGAGCCAAATCAAACCTATCAAGGTCATTTCCACAATAATGTCGAGTTTATATTAGTAGAGAAGGAAGTGGACTCTAAACTCTCACTTTCCCCTCAAGTCCCTCTCACCATTCCTCAATAAGCTTCTCACTTTTTATCTCAGCCTTCATACACTCCCCACTCCTATGATGATTCCTATGAACTCCAAGAAAAACTTTTTCAAGAAAATCTAGCTAAGCAAGTTGAGGAATTAGAGGCAAAGATGAGATTGCTTAGAGAGAGAGATAGATCTTTCAGACCTTAAAGGGGAGCCTATGCCAAAAGGTACCTCTTATACCAATCCTTAGGTCCTTCAGCATGATGACAAGATTCCAAGTTGGGAGAAAGAAGATCATGAACCAGCTAAAAAATTTGAAGAAGAGTATACTCGGTTCATGGCTAGTTAAGAAGATTTCATGACAGATGAGGAGGAAATCACCATAGGTACACCCTTTAATGAACAAGAGGACAAGTAACAAGCTTTTTCCTTAATCTCTAATGAGGAAGAGATCATTTCTAACTTTTTTCTCACTTTGCAAGAAGATATGGAGAAGCATGGACACTCCCTTGATCAAGTCATTGAGACAAGTGACACTATTCTTCAAGAAGGCCATGAACTGGCCAAATGTAGAGAAGACAACATTGAGACTCAACTAAGTGTGCAAGGGGGATGCCAGTTTTTAGATTTATCCTTTCAAGAGGTTGAAGTCATCAAGGAGCATGATGATGCAATAGAACCCAAAAATGAGGTAGAAGGAGATAAGTCAAAAGATGATGGATATCAAAAGACACAAAGTGGAGAACCAACAACCATCGATTTCTTGATGAGACACAACATCATGAAGAACCAGTATTTGACTAGCTTTCAAAAATAAGAAGAGCTTGTGGGTGTCAAAAGCATGATTAATTCAGATTCACTCAAATACAGGAGAATCTGTGTGGCCTACATAGAGGACATTTCACCAAAGATATGCCCGTTTTAATCACTTGTATGGCAACTAAATCTGGCTTGTCATGAAAAAGATGTTGGAAATTTTGTTTTTGATCTCAGAGGGAGATAAAGTGCTTAATTAATGTAGTTAGGTAGTTTCCCATTCCCACATTGCTTTCATTTTTTGTTGTTGTTTTCCCGCTTTCCTTTTAAATAAGTGTTTTAAACATAGAGTTGGTGGCTTGGAAAGTTTTTCTTTATTTTTAAATTTTGCCACATTGAATGCTTCCCAAATCCTTTGAAATCTCTAAGGTACCTTGTGCTGCAACTTGCATAGCATGTCCACCTCATTGTTCCCCAAAGATTGAGTAGGATCTGATAACGGTCATCTAAATTTAATGCCATTAGAGACTTGGTAGGTCCATCGAGATCTCTTAGTATGATTCAAAGTTTACCAATTCTCAATCATTTTTGCACCTGCAAAAATATCCTGCTCTTTGCAATTTTCTAGCGCCTAGTAAAATTTGCTTCAGCTAGAGTGTTTCTATCTTGCACAAGGTTCATACTAGGCATTATAAAAAAGATATAGAGATGGTGGGAACATCATCTTCACAACAAAGAGCTGGGACATCTGAATCTCTTGATAGGCTGTTTGCTAGTAAATCATATGCTTCAGCTCCTGCACAATCATCAAGAACCTATCCAAGAACCAAAATTATGGGATTTGGTCAAGCCAACGACCCCTTAAAAGTAAAGGATTTCATAGATGAAATCATGGACCCAATCTTGCAAAAGACCAGTAGCAAGAGTCTTAGAGAAGGGGCACACCAAAGGTGTCTTTAAAGGGCCAGAGTAGGGCAATACGAGACATTCAAAATGAGGATGTGGACCTCACAACTACTCAGTTCATTATTCTAGCTATGCATCTATGTCCTAATTTAATTAAATTATGTACAAACTTGCTCTATGCACAATCTTGCACCATTCAACAAGGTCCCTTCATGGTATAAATCACACCACAAGCAATCAGGGACATGTTAGCCCTGCATTCTGACAATACCGCTACATTCCCCACTATTGATAATATGTAAAGAACATGGGTGAATGTCAACACTCAGACAAGGTTTTTGAGGGCTGAGTTACAAATGGTCAATAGTGATTCTATGGTACCCAAGCTCCCTGCACCAAGAGCTCAGTTCATGCCAGCTAGCTAAGATGTGTTGTCAATGATGGCTCTCATCTTTGGCATGAAGGATGACATAGCAGTGTATGCAGAACAAATGGCCATCCTTTTTAGGTTGAAGATAGTCGATAAGATGTAGGAGTATTGAATTAACTTTTCAGAGCACATCACCTTTTCAATAGTGGAACAACTGACCCAGTTCAGATCAAAAGGGGTATTCAGTTATTCCTCTTATTTATTCCATCTCATACTATATCAAAACCCCAACCTTTTCACCTAACATATGAATATGAACCTATATGACCCAGCTTTTGACCCCCAAAGGACCATTCTTGTGTCTGCATGGACACATGTTTTGTCAAGAACTAGTGACTTGTATGATTTTTGGGAACTGTTCATTACCCCCATTCTTTATTGCCTTAGCCTTGAACCTATCATAAAAAGGTTATTTTCAAGTGTTACGAACCTCTTGGTCAGTTGTCTAATATCGTGTGACTTATATTTTGGGTCCCATCACATGATCAAAAGGGTTTATGGGTTTTGTGGGGAACCAGTATTGCTACCAAAGACTTTAACTCTTAGGTTAGCATTCCTAGAGATCACCAGGTAGGTTTTAGTAGTTGATAATGAGTATGGCTCCAGAAAGAAGAAGAGAAAAATGTATAATCTCTTGTGGATGGCAGGTAACATGAGTTTGGAGGCCAGAGATGCTGAGACTATGCTGCTGAAAAAGCCGGTGTTCCTAGGGTTCCTAATAGTTGAAGACAAATGGGTTTATGACCTAAATGGTTTCATAGATTATTAGGTAAGGACCAATAGAATTAGGGCCAGGATTGCACATGAACGCTGACCTTTTTGGGAGACCAAGAAAAATCCAACAAAAGATGCTCCTGGTCTTTATGTTGAATTGACATATTTTCCTTTGCCACAGAATAGGCCATGGGAAACCTTCTATGATAAGCAGAGGGATTATGATCCCAAAGTCAAGATGACTTTTGGTTTGAGAAGGACATTGAAGAACAAAGATTGGGATGCGAAGAAAATTGAAGCCTATTGGAAATATAGGCAGGAAATTTTTCAAACCACCCAGACTTTTGAAAGTGTGGATTTAGATGAAAGATGGGAAGAACTCTGGGATGAGTGCCATCCCTCCCCTGCATCTAGCCTAGAAACTAGTGAATTTTTGACACTCAGTATAGGGTAAGAAGCTAGAGCAGGACCAAGCCAGCAACCATAGGCCTCAGAGCAAGATGCAGCTGTAGTCACTACATCAGCCTATCCCCAGCCTCTTAGTGCCATAGAATAATAAAGGAGTATGGTGTCTTTACCACCAAAAGCTTCCCTATCATCAAAAGTTATTTAAATCCCTGATTCTCCATAAGCACCATCAGTAACAATAGAGGTGGAAGGGAAGCCAATGCAGCCAGAGTTAGAGACCCAGGAAGAGAAAGAGGGTACAGTTTCAAATGGATTCAGAGGAGGAAGAGGAACCTTGATAGTTCCAAGTGTAGAGCACTGTAATTCCCCCTCAAGTAAGTATTACTCCTTCTCCTCCTTCTCAATATGTTCCTTCTCTTTTTGGCGTGATGCCTCCACCTAGCCAAATGACACCTCCTACCACCGCTGCCATCCCCATTTTGCACCTCCCCCCATCTTTGACACCTCCTTCCCTCACATTACCTCATTTCTCCCCCTCTATTCCAAAAAATATGGCCCTTCAGCTCACCCATAGCCAACCACTGGCTATTTAATATGGCCTGCCACAGGGATATCCTTTTGCAAGAGGATACATTGCATCCCCTTCCACCTTCCAAACGTAGGCCGACACTGATAAGAAGGAAAGAAAAGATCAAATGGAGAAAAAGAAGACTAAAGAGAATAAATCATTAGATGCCCCACACCTACGGTCATAATTTGACCCTATTTAGTAGCAACTGACAATGACCCATTTGTCACCCAATGTCATCAAGCTGAGCAAGCAGATGTAGCCAGAGGATTATACAATGAATGTAGTGGCCATTGATATGTCCCTGTTCAGACCTCAAGACAGAGTTGAGATGTTGACAAAATCCACTTCTACAGTCACATAAGATTATTTGAAAATATCAAGAAGACTGCAAAAGATGGAGGCCAATTTGGCGAAAGAAAAGGCAAACTATAGTAGTTTGGCCAAAGAAATAAATAAAAAAGATAATGAAATAGCAAGCCTGAATAAACAGTTGAAAGATATTTTTTCTCTTCAGACTCACCAGATAGTCCAGGCCCAGAATGATTTATTAAAATTAGAGCTCACACATGCAAAGGATGCAACAATGGTCCTTAGGTGGGAGAAAGTAGCGTTGCAGGGAAGACTCGAAGGACATTAGCTGCAAGTTACTCAATTGCAGTAGAAGCTATTAGATGAACAAAACAAGGCTACAACTTTTCAAGCCCAATTCTAAGTAGAGCAACAAAAAGTAGTGTAACTGATAATAGAGCTAGCTAATAGGCCAAAAGGTGTCAAAGTGATAACACTGGTAAAGGAGCTATACGAATCAATGTGGAAAATAATCTCCTTAGAGATTATTCAGCTCAAGCCATCTCTCACCTTCCTGCTCAATGCACAAAAATTATGTGAGAAAGTGGAAGATTCAGTGAAGAACACTCTAGCTACAGTCACCGACTCCCAAATCTTGTTGTAGAAGATCTACGACATAATGGATGCAACACTGGCAGTCATGGGGATCACTGATAGAATGGTCACTGTGAAATGAGTCAATGAGGTGCTCAGTTATAATGTCATAGCCAATAGTTGTAAATATCTTCTCGAAGTCATGAAAGAAGGCATCGGTGAGATGAGATAACATATTGAAGATCTAGTGCAACTGGGTCTTCCTTATCCATTTCCAGATGCCAACACAGTGCTAATGGTTGATCAAATTGAACCATTGCTACTGGCCAAACAGAAGGATCAAACAATTTTCTAGGACCTGTAGGATGATTCTTCAGTATTGAAAGTCAAAGCTATTCTGGTTCTTGTTGCCCAATTGGAATTTAAGTTAAAGGCTACAATTTAAATTTTGCATAATTTTTCACACAAGGATATCATTCACCTTAATTTAGCCTTCACTGACTTACAGAACAAGCAAGTGTTATTTGACCATGAATGGTCCATCTACCAGAGAACACTTTTGAAGCTATAAAATTTTGAAATTTTGACAGAACAAGAGTGGTGTTTCTTTTTGAGCAAGCTCAAAAGTCTTAGGGGTCGCCAGTAATTATAGAGTAATTTTGTACTCTATGTTGCATTCTAATTCTCAATCACACACTACAGTTTTGGTTCTTGCATACCTTGGTCATAGCGGTAGAGTTTTAGAGCAGAGAGTAGGTTTATTTTCCATCTAAGTATTGAAGTGCAGTGGAAGCTACCAAGTGGCATAGTCTGAGCATAGGTTCTCTTTCGCCCTTTTCATTTCCTTCATTTCATTTTTGCCTAAGTATTGAATTCGAGCAGAAGCCACCAAGTGTTGCTTTCCTAAACATGAAGCCAGCCAGCTGGCATCATTTGAGACACTTTTCATAACTTTCAAGAAGGCCATAGATTGTGCCACATATCTAGTAGTAACTAAGTAGAATGCACCATGTGTCAACATCTGTGTCTCATATCGGCACCCACATTTCTTCTATTTGTTGGTGAAAGGGTTTTAATAAGCTAAGCAGTAGGATCAAGAAAAAAGTGCCAGATGGCAGTCGCAGAAGGCCTTGGGCTACATTTTTAGAGAAAATTAGAGGCCACCACATGTTGGCATCTGAGAAATAGTTGATTCAATTCCTAGGTTCAATGTTTTGGTTCAATACCTTGGGTAATGTGTAAACAGTGTGTAGTGTTGAATCGTTGAACCATTGAACCATTTTGGTTCATCAGGTAGTTCAAGGGAGTATTCCAAAACCAAAGGGGTCAAGTAACTTTTTAGTAGGTAGAGAAGTGTCGTTTCATTTTTTTTAAGTGTCAAAGTGCAGTGGAGGCTATCAAGTGTCACTCTCTGAGCCCTTTTCTACTCCATCCCCAGAAATAGCAGAAGATGCCACATACACCTAGTAAGAGAAGTGGAAGATGCCACGTATCTTCCCAAGAGCAATAGAGGTCACCACACATCAACTTATAAGAGACCATCTTCAAGCTTCATTTCCAAATAAAGATTGTGGTGGGTCTCAGGTGTTACTCCAAAGGTCTGCGGAAGCGCCAAGTGTCAACATGCAAAGACTGCCACATGTATCCACCCCCTTTTTAGAAGTTGCTCAGGCAAGGAACATGATGAGATTTATTTTATTAAAACTACTAAGTATTAAAGAAGTAGATTGCGACAGGTGTCGAAGGTGGAGTGTTCCTCAACAGGATATAGAGAAAGCAAAAAATGTCACACATCTTTGATAAATCAGGGAAAAAGTGCCAAGTGTCATTCCTTGGTGCTTTCTAAGTAATAAAGAAAATTTTAGGAAATCGACTAAGTGTCCTCTCCTATTTCAATAGAATAGAGTGTTTTGTGTATCTATTACAGTAAAGTGAGATAGAGGAAAACTTAGTGGGAGTTATTTTTGGTAGCTGGAATAGTTCATTGGGTAGATTTTTGGGGCCTGTAAACATTAAAAGGGCCATCTATTTGTCCCCTACAATCAGAGGAGAATGGACAGTTGCATGGCTAAGTAGGTGATGGAATGAGGAAATTTAGGTGTGAAAGGAGGTACTAGTCATGATTCACTGTGCCGCAGTCAAAGCAGCTACCTTGTTCTAGCATGGCCCTTCCTGATAAGATCAAGATACATCCAAAGCATTAAAAGTGATGTCTATTTGTCCCCTGAGAGTTAAGGGTAGAGTAGAATTTCATGATAAAATGGTGATGGGATGAGGCATTCGAGGCTATACAAGAAGAAGAATTTTAAAGATAAATGAGGGAGGATTCTATAGTTTAGATTTTCTAGAGTTGTGACTAGAAATATCATTTACTTTTGTCTCATTTTCTTGAGTTGTAAAGTTGATGTAACTGTGCATGTTTATGTGCCTTTTATGTGGCTGAATGAATTAAGAAGATTAAACACTATGCATTTGTTGATATTATCTGTGTCATTTGTAAAAAGATTCTATACTATAGATTTTCTAGAGTTGTGATTGGGAATGTCATTTGATTTTGTCCCATTTTCTTGAGTTGGAAGTTCTACATAACTGTACGTGTTTCTATGCCTCTTATGTGATTGGAAGATTCTTACAAGAAGATTGAACACTATGCCTTGGTTGACATTTTCTATATCTCAGCAAAAGAAGCCTCTTTTATGAGCCTCTATTTCTATTATTTCAATCTTTTACATTGATCATGCACTTGTTTGCTCTTAAATGTAAATGAATCCTATATATAGTCTCATTGTGCTCAGGATTAGGATCAAATTACACTCAGGTGCATTTCCATAGTTAGGTTTCATTTCCTGCACTTGAATTTTTATTTAATCTTCTATCATTTTCCCCCCACACTTGATACAAAAGAAGAGACCAACTTCTCTAAAATCTAGAGGTTGTTTCAAGCTGTAATATCCCACAATTTGAAACTTCCCATTGTTGATTGATTATAATCAAGCACAGTTTTCATCATCAACATCTTCTAAAGGGAAATTTTGGAGCAAAAGGGCCAAAACACTTTTTTAAAGAGTCATTTCCATGCCAAAGTGTTTTATGCAATAATTTTGAAGGGTATCTTTCAAGGAAGTGGAACTTTACAAAAGTCCCAAAGACTTTTCTTTCAGGAAAGTGGCCAAAGCAAATTTGTCTGAATGGTATTTTCCAAAAAGGCTGATGATTCATTCCAAATAAAAAAAATACATTTAAAAAAGTTTTGAAGGGTACTTTCCCTTTAAAAAGGGAGCATTTTCGAAGTACCTAAAAGGATTGAGATGTTTACGCAAATGTCAAAGATGATTTTTGTCAAAGTATCTATTTGATTTCAAAAAATAAGATCGATGACTCATGTTCAATCGTATAGAAGATCCAATGGCGAGTAGAAACTAATAGATCTATGGGTCTACGTAGATTAATAACATGCATTTAATTATGCATATCAGATTGATGATGAATGGAGGTCAGAAGGGTCAAGAAGCCAACAAGGCTCAAACTGAGTGTGAGGCTACCATGTGACACAAACATAGTGGGTCAATAAGTTAGCAGATACTAAGTGTAAATGTGAGGGTGCCAAGTGTCAAAACTACATTAGCTTAGGTTTAAGATCAATGAACCATGATTGATCATGAAAATCAAGATTGATGGTGTGATAGTAGGCCTAGGACTTTTGATGGAGGTCAAAGGGGGAGGAATTCCAATTAAGGTAAAAAACAAAGGAAATCCCAAGTGACTAATAGGAGATAGTAGGTATGAATTAATAGAGAATCATTTATCCTTTGATATGCTTCTTACCTCTGACATGGATATGTCAGTCCCAAAGAGAGACTTTAATGCATGAAGGGCTCAAGGAGATTGATGGTAATCTTGGATGATTCATCACGTAATCAAAATAGTGGCATGCCTTTAATGCAAAAGGGAGCTTGAGTAGATCTAAGTTAGGCCAGATGTATAAAAGGATCAAGTGTCACCAATAAGGCTCCACAAAATCAAGACCCCTTAGAGATAAAAATAGATTATTCATACCTAATTTTTCAAAGGAGGTAATGAATTTAATGAAGAGCATCCCAAGCCATGCCCTCGATAAGCTACCACTTAAAACAGGTTCATTCATGATGCTGCCAAGTACACAAGTATGGGGACCTTGTCTTAGCAACAAAGGAGAGTTGATGTATTTAGGGATTTAAGGAAGATACAAAAAAGATCCTGATCATTATGGCTCCCTCTTCTCTTATCCCCTTTTTGCTATATATGCATGCTTTTGGGCCTTAAAAAAGAATCCCTTGACTAGTGATAGAGGCACTCTATCAAAATTTTCCTTGTAACACTCTCTTGAATCAATACAAGACAACTTTTTGATTTCTACTAAATTCAAGTGTGCATTATTGGATTTTAACTTGTATAATGTATGTTTTTCTCTCATCATCTATGATTTCTCTATGCACCTCACTTCAATTTTCTTAGTTTCTTATAGGTCATGTGATGTGTTAGCCTTTGGTGCCTTTTTAAACCATTACAATTCATAGTGTCTCTCCTATAGACCTATTTCTTCCTACCCTTCAAATTACATCTTCCCCTTTAACCTCCACATAGCTAGTCATGCTTGCAGCTTTGAAATGGAATAATCTAGACTTATCTTATTTAAGTCTAGTAATAGTCATTAAGGTTCTTAGTCTGAATGTGGATCACTCTCATTTGGTGCATCACCATCCTTAGCTTAGATTTCCCATTTCATGTTATTTCTCTCTCCCTTTTACTTAGTTAGTAGTAGATTTTAGTGTGGAAAACAAGTTGAAGTGAAGCATCTAAGGAGCCAGCCTCATTAAAAATCCTAGAGGTTCAACCTCATTATAAGATACCCATAGCTTGAGGTTGTCCCAATGCTTGTAGCTATGAGTGAGATATCTTGAGAAACTCTCCCACAAAGGATGCAATTCTATCCTACAATAGTTTTTGGCATGCTTGATAGGACTACATTGTTCACTAAATGAAGATTTTTGGCATTCTCTTCAACCAATTTTATTTTGGAGGCATGTGTGCAAACACCAATGGTGACTCTAACTATTCATAAACTAGTATAAGCAGCCCAAGTGCTTAATCATCATTATTTGGTATGTATAGTCAGCCATCTTTTGATCAACATGTTTATTCTCTACCTCAGCATCACACTTATCAAGCTAATAATGTTTATGTGTTCCCCCCAAGTGGACCTCAAACAACCTATCAAGCCTATCATGGCCTTTGCTCTCCTCCCACTCTTGCATATGACTAAGATCAATCTCTTTTGAATTCAAATTAGTCTACTAATTCCCCTTTTCAAGACTATGTTTATCTTGTTACACCTTTGTCAAGATTTAAGCAAGCATTATTAGATTATATTGAGTTGATAAGGGAGATTGGTAGGGGTTTAAAAATTTCTTATGTCATCCCTATTCATGTTCTATGAGAGGAAAGGAGTTCTCTTTAGTTGGTCAATAATAGGTGGCCAATTTGTGAGGATGAACAATGGGTAGTTTGTGAGAGGGACAACAAGGTGTGGTTGAGAAGCATAGTCCAAAATTTAGAAAGTGTGTTGATATCTTATGAATAATTAGACTCAGTGCAATCAATCCTATGTGTCCTTTCCCCTCCAAGAGCCTCAATCTTAGCCTCCAAATGCTTCAAATCAACCCCCTAGTCATCCTTATCAAGAATTAGAGAAGAAATACTATACCAAGGGAAAATAATCATGAAAATCAATAAGGATGTTAGACTTGGATAAGAAGTCCCCATTCATGCCATGGAGGGGATGAGGAGCTTCTTACATAAGTTTTGGAGTGTGTGGGAATCCATTAAGGAAGGTGAATATCCACATGTTGAGAAACAGTAGATGAAGGAATGGATACTCTTGATAGAGGATATCTTAACTCATTGGGAGGATGAGTATGTCAAACCCAAACTAATCAGTTTGTCCTCTCCTACCCCTATGCCCATTCCCACTCAAGATTTTAAAACCATCCCACTATGGATCTTTTCCTACAATTTTGACCCTAGTTATGTCATGCCCTCTCTTTTGAAACCACCCTCTCCTATACCCTTTCAAAAGGAAGAAAAGGTAGTTGTTCCCTACACATTTCCATCATGGAGATTGATTTAAAAAGGCATAGAGAAGAAGGAAGAGTTGTCAGTTGTGGTGGTCCAAGAACCAATTCAAGAGAAGAAGTTAGTGGTTAAAGAAAATAAAAAAGAGGTGTTAGCTCAGTTCAATGAGCTTTCCCTACAAGAGTTTCAAGACTCTTTCTCCCTCCCTCAAGAGCCACCAAAGAGACCACTCAAAGTACCTAGTTGGAAAGACACTCTCTCAAGCTACAAGCAAGGTGAACTTTTTCACCCTCCCATCATCTCTCTCTTGGAGAAAGATCCTATTTTACAAAGGATAGAGGAAAATTTTGTAGTCTCAAGTGAGTCTTGAGAAGATGAGGTAAGTGTGTATGAGGAGAAATCTTGATAGGCACCCCACTTCATTTAGAGGAGGAAAAATTAGGCTTGGACCAACCTTCTTGGCATGGATTTGACACTAATGAACTAGATACTGAAGGGGGAAATCCTCAAGTTGAATACAAGGAAGACCTTAATGGACTACTGATTGTCTATTCTAAATAGATGAAAAAGAGGATCAAAACTAGGTACTAGAGGTTAGTCTACTTCAAAATGAAGTGTACATTAAATATAGCCTTGATATGTTAGAACTAGAGGAAGATAAGTGTGATGTTTTGGACCTTGGTTGGTCAAATCAACCCTCATTTGTAGTTAAAAAAATATGAAATATTGAGTAAGGTTGATGAAGGAGACATCTCAAGTGCTCAATTGATATAGTTTGAGAAACATACCAGTGAAGAGCCTAAAGAGTTGTGGTAGCATTTCAATGCCATAACCAAAGTGTTTGAGGAGGCTAAGAGACATGTCCTTCTTTTATAAAATTATGAAAATGCTACTCTAAGCAATGATCAGTCATAGTTTACACAAGAAAAAGGTGGAAGAATATGGTCTTTTTGAGCCACTAAGTGAACAAAATGAAATTATTCCCAATAACCTAGATGAAGTCTTCGTGCAAGGCTTTCTCAAGAGTGATGAGTAACATCAATTAAGTCTTGAGCCAATAATGGAATTTATCTACATTGGAGACATGTTTGTCCTACTTCATCCATTGGGGAGAAAGCCAAAAGAGTCAACAATCAGGCATCTTAGTCCACCTAGCATGAGCTCATAAAAGTAGGGTGCCTCTCATCCTTATTCATTACAAATCAATGATGCTAAAAGTTTTCCATTTGACCCAAGAATAAGGTAATTATAAGTTATAGCCTTTTATATATTAGAGTATATTTTATATGTTTCCCTTTCCTAAGTGCCTTGTGCACATCTTTTTAGTTGTGTGTTTCCCTTCCCTAAGTGCCTTGGACATAGTGTTTATTTTGTTCTTATTGTCCTTATTTCTTCAAGAGGAAGTTTTATAAAGTGTCAACCTTGTATCTAGTTTCAGATCAGCTTAGTTGTAGAGGCTAATGACTCCATGCCCAATAGACTAGACAAGGCAAGTGAGTTGGATTATTAAGCATAACATGCATGCTTCCCTGTGAGTCACCAAAAATGTTGGCCATTTATTTTGGCCCACATACCAAATCATAACTGATTTAAGGAAATGGACATGATCAAGTTGAAGTGGCAAGTCTTTAGACTTAGGGTTTCTAGAACAAGAAGACTTCAAGTTTTATCATGAAAAAAACTTTGAGCTTTACAAGGTGGAAGCATGTCAAGCTATATGTTTGAGAAGGATACTTTTAATTTTCATGAAGAGCAATAAGGAGATTTTATACACCTAAGAGGAAGGTTATGGTCGTAAATGAAGTAGCATTAGGCCTAAATAGTGTTATAAAAGCTATGGACTCCATCAAAAAATATATGAACTCTATCAGAACATCTACAAACTCCATCAAAAAATCTATGGACTCTATCAACAAATCTACAGACTCCATCAAAACATTTACAAAAGTAAAAGGTGGAAGACTTTGGGTTTTTGAAAGTACTTTACTTAATTTGGCTAGTAGGTTATAAGTAGTCATAACTCTGAAGTAAAGGGACTCCGCAACCCCAAGTTGCTCTATCTAACATTCTATGGGTTTGTGGAGTTGCTTTACTTAAATTACTTTATAAGTTATGAGTAATGAGAAAATTGAAGTAAGCAAGGGCACTTTTCAAAAATTCAAAGGTCCATTCAAGTCAAAATTCAAAGAATTTTCTTTTGGGAAAATTATCTGAATGAATTCTTTTAGAAGAATTATCTGTAAGAAATGCTCTTCTTCAACAAGTTGAAGGGCACTTTTCTTAACAAAAGAGTCCATTTCAAAAATTTGAAGGGTAGGTTCCTTTTAGAAAGGTTTCTTTCAAAAAGCCTAAAGGAATTTTCCAAAGGACCCTTTTCCTTTGGGAAAATTATTTGAGACATTTTTTTGAAAGAAAATTTTCTTTTGGGACTTTTGTCCATAAGTCAAAAGGCTAAAGGTTTCTTTTCAAAAGGCAAAGGGCATTTCCAATTCTTCCAAAGGGAAATTCCAATTCTTCTAAAGAAAAATTTTAGAGAAAAAGGGCTAAAACACTTTTCCAAAGAGTCATTTCCATGCCAAAATATCTTATGTAATAATTTTGAAGGGTATCCTTTGAGGAAGTGGACCTTTGCAAAAGTCTTGAAGATTTTTCTTTCAGGAAAGTGGCCAAAGCAAATTTGTCTTAATGGTCTTTTCCAAAAAGGCCGATGGTTCATTCCAGATAACCAAAAGACATTTACAAAAGTTTTGAAGGGTAATTTCCCTTTGGAAAGGGGGCATTTTTAAAGTTCTTGAATGGATTGAGACATTTGCACAGACACCAAAGATGAGTTTCATCAAAGTATCCATTTGATTTCAAAAAATAAGATCGATGACTCACATTTAATCATATAGAATATCCAATGGTGAGTGGTGACTGATAGATATATGGGTCTAGGTAGATCAATGACATGCATTTAATCATGCATAGTATATTGATGGTGAGTAGGGATCAAAAGGGTCAAGAAGCCAACAAGGCTTAAACTGAGCATGAGGCCACCACATGGCACAAGCATGGTGGGTCAATAAGTTAATAGATCTTGAGTGTAAACACGAGGGTGCTAAGTGTCAAAACTGCATTAGCTTAGTTTCAAGATCAATGAACCATGCTTGATCTTGCAAATCAAGATTGATAGTGTGAGAGGAGACCCAAGACTTATGATGGAGGTCAAAGGGGGAATATTTTTGAATAAGATAAAAATTAAAGGAAAGCCCAAGTGATTGGCAGGAGCTGGTAGGTATGAATTAATGGAAAAGCCTTTGTCTTTTGATATGGATCTCACCTTTGACATGGCTCTAATGTGAAAGGGAGATTGAGTAGACTTGAGTTGGACTAGATGCATAAAAATATCAAGTGTCACTAGTAAAGCTCCATAGAAGCAATACCCATTAGACACACAAGTGGATTATTCACACTTAATTTTAAAAAGTAGGTCAATGAATTTAATGAATATCATCCCAATCCATGCCATTGACAAGTTACCATTCAAAATAGGTTTGATCATGATGTAGCCAAGTATACATGTATGGGGACCTTGTCCTAATGAGAAGGGAGAGTTGATGCATTTAGGGATTTGAGGAAGTTGTAAAAAATATATTGATCATTATGGACCCCTCTTCTCTCATTCCATTTCTACTTTATATATAGGCTTTTGGACCTTAAAAAATAATCCCTTGAATGGTGATAGAGGCACTCTATCAAAATTTTCCTTATAACACTCTCTTGAATCAATACTAGACAACTTTTTGATTTCCACTGAAGTCAAGTGTGCATTATTGGAGTTTAAATTTTATAATGTATGTTTTTCTCTCATCATCTATAATTTATCTACGCACCTCACTTTATTTTTCTTGGTTTATTATAGGTCATGTGATGTGTTAACCTTTGGTAATTTTTTGAAGTGTTACAAGTCATAGTGTCTCTCTTACAGATCTATATCTTCCTTCCCTTCAAAGTGCATCTTCCCCTTTGACCTCCACACAACTACTCATGCTTACAGCTTTGAAATAGGATCAGCTAGACTTATTTTGCTTAAGTCTAATAGTAGTCATTAAGGTTTCCAGTCTGAATGTGGATCACTCTCTTTTGGTGCATTACCATCTTTAGCTTAGATTTCCCCTTTCATGTTATTTCTCTCTCCCTTTTCCTTAATCAGTAGTATATTTTAGTGTGGGAAACAAGTTAAAGTGAAGCATCTAAGGAGCTAACCTAATTCAAAAACTTAGAGGTTCAACCTCATTACATGATACCCACAACCTGTGGTTGTCCCAATGCTTGTAGCTAGGAGTGAGAGAGCCTAAGAAACTCTCCCACAAAGAGTGAAATTCTAGCTTACAACAAGGACAAGATAAAATTGATAAGATGGTTTTGTATGTGAAAACCAAGAAGCCTTAGGTCATGGATGTGAGGGTGAATATTGAGATTGTAAGGTATGAAGTGCCAAATGTTGTATTTGATTTTGAAAGCATAGTGAATATGCACCTTGATCAACACAAAATCCCATCAAAAAGTTGGTATTGATTTATAGTCAAATAACTTTAAGTCTTATATATTATGGAAAACTAATTAGAAGTTTGATAGGGTGATGTTATCAGTCATTTTGATGAACAAGGTAGAAGGTAGGGCATATAATATACCAAAATATCCAAATTCCCCATATGCACATAATCCTAAAAGCTAGTATAAAGTTGACAAGGATTTGGTGTAAGAATGGAATTTCCCACACCTTTCATAAATAATACTAAATGTGCAAGGAATAAATAGGTAGGAATAATAACTAGGGCAAATTCTCAAGACTCCTCAGGTATTGCAACAACTTTTTAATACCATATACAAGTAACATTTAGTTTGATCTTGCACTTAGTTGTGTGATCATGCACTTGGTTTGAGATAGATACAATTTATTAGTTTGTTGTGACTGATTAGGATTAAAGAGATCCAAATAGAGAAATAAAAATACCATGGACATTATTATTTTCATTAAGTGGGGATTTAGATGTAGATATGAGAAATTGGATGCTGGGAAACCTTGAAGTAAGGCTTATGAAGATGGTTTTCACAATGGACTAGAAGATATCATAGTGTTTTGGGACAAAGGATCTGACAAGATTCATCAATAAGTTGGAGGTCCATGTTTGATAAGTGGAAATGTGAGAAATATATTTAAATCATCCATTATAATTACACCTAATTTGTGAGCAGTATGTAAGTTAGATGAATTGGAATGGGAAAATACTTGATAAATGTTGTGGGCAAGGTTCCACATAAAAACTTAGTTTTTAGAAAAGTGGCCAAAGTTTTAAAATGGAAAATGCCCTAAAATATAGGTCCACTCTTGCATAGACATTTATAAATCACATCAAATATATTCTTAGTATTGGGTGCATATTTTCCAAGGAATACTAACATTATGCCAAAATTATTTTACATGCATCAAGAACGTAGGATGGAAATAAGTATTTGGCCTCAAATCCAACAATATTTTATCTAGACTTTTGTGTTTGAAGATGAAACCCTGCACTAATATCTAAAAAAGACACAAATCTTCTTGTGCTATAGAGGATGGGATACTATAATTGTCAAAGAGAAAGAAGAGTCAAGAGTAGAGTGACATAAGATTCCATGAAAATATAGATAATTGTCTCTACATTTGTTAGGGTCATGCAATAGAATTTAAAATAGTACAAATAGTTTTATAGCCATGAAGATTGAATAAGACATAGATCTCAATGGAATGTATGAACTCAAGAGAAGTGAAAATATGCCTAAGAAAAAAGCCACAACTAATACAGATGAAGAAAATTTTCAAAATTTGAAAATAGAAGAGCAACCTACCCAAAGGGATGTTGCAGATTCAATGAAGACTAAAAGCATAAATATTTATCAAGAACCTTTGTAAAAAATATATGAAAAAATTAACACATAAGAGACACCTAAGATGGTATCTATTGGTGACTAATGGACTAAACAACATATATCAGAGGCATTTCAATTATTACAAGACTATGAAGATTTGTTACCCACAAAGTTTAATGAAGTTAAAGATGTACACATCTCCAAGTGAGATGCAAATTGAACTCAAATAATTCACAAGGCCACTTGAGAAGTGTCTTTATTTCTTGAATCCTAATATGAAACTTAAGGTTAAGGCTAATATTGATAGCATGGTCAAGGCAGGGATCGTCTATTCGGTAGTGAAATCCAATTGGGTAAGCCCAATGGTAGTTCAACCAAAGAATGCTAGGGATATACGGGTGTGTGATGATTATAAAGGCTTGAACAAGGCCTATGTGACTAACCTATTTCCAACATCATTCACTGATGAAGTTTTATAGGCTATCATAAGTCATGATATTTATTCCTTTGTAGATGGTTTTTATGGGTACCATTAGATCCTAATTGCAAAGGAGGACCAATAAAAAAAAACCTTCACAATAGAATGAGGGTCTTTTCATATGACATGATGTCATTTGGATTGAAAAATGCACAACTAGTGTTCTCTAGATCAATAATGACTACTTTCAAGGATTTCATCCATGATTTCCTCAAAGTGTATTTGGATGATTAGGTAGTTTTTCACTCTTTAAGGAATTTTTTTCAAAGTTATGACTAATGATCAAAAGGTGTAGAGATTTGTGAATCACACTCAAACTAAATAAGATCATGTTCTTTATAACCTTTGGTATGACATTAAAGCATGTGGCTTTCAATGATGAAATTTTTGTGGATCAATCCAAAAGTGTAGTTATTATTGGGCATAAACTATCATTTAGTCCTTCAAAAGTGCACTCATTTTTGGACACACAAGGTAAGACTAGAAATTCATTCATGGATATCAAAATATTGTAGCACCAATGAAGAAATTACAATGAAATGTCACATTGTGGTTATAGATTTGAAGCAATGGTTGGTCAAAAATCCAATTTTGGTCTTCCTTGATTGGAACAAGACATTCCATGTGCATGTAGATGATTCAAGTACTGTGATTGGTGTTGTGTTAGCACACTCAGAGGAAGGAGATTTGGGCCACCTTATCCACTTCGAAAGTCACAAAATTTCCACCCATGGAATAATTGCACCACAATGTAAAGGGAGGCCTTGGCTATGGTATTCACACTTTAAAAAAATTGTCATTATATTTTGG
This sequence comes from Torreya grandis, assembly GCA_037957365.1. Lineage (NCBI taxonomy): Eukaryota > Viridiplantae > Streptophyta > Pinopsida > Cupressales > Taxaceae > Torreya > Torreya grandis. The sequence continues at coordinate 2,762,875 of JARHVA010000183.1, forward strand.
CAACTTTCTTTGAGTTTTTTTATAAAGCGTTAGAATTTTTGATAATTTGTAAACAAACCATTATTGGTTAGGATAATTTTTATAAGGTTTCTTATAAGAGTATCAATTTAAGATCAATGTAAAACTAGGAAAATAAAACATGATATTGGATCAACTAAGTAGAATTTAAATGGGAAAGGAATTAAAAGAGTTGCAAGAGGCTTCACCTAATGTATAGATAATTAAATAGTCACTATGATTCCAAAGAAATTGAAAGAGATTGTGACATTTTTATAGCATGATATGTTTCCAAAAAACTACATAAAGGAAAAATAAATAATCGGTCATAAGAGCTTTTTCATTTGTTATTGTAAATAGGTTTTTGTATAAATTGGGAAAATATAATTTCTTCACATAGTAGATTTGAAACATGAAAAATCAAAAGCATTGAGTAAAGCACATGATGGGGTTATAAGAGGGAATTTTAAAAGATATTTGACTGCAAAAAATATATTTCATAGTGGATTATGGTGGCCTACATTTTTACAGGATGCACACATAACTGTAAAACATTGTGATGTGTGTCAGCACATTAGAATGCCTAACAAAAGGGATGAAATGACATTTAACCCAATTCTCACAACACAAAGATTTTAATAATGAAGGATAGAATTTTTGGTCCCTATTAATATACCATCAAAATAATCCAATGCTTGGTATACCATCACCGTGATAGATTACTTCACAAAATGGTGACGTTGTTGCAATTCCTAGTTATGGTGGAAACAATGCTACAAAATTTTTGTATGAGAATTTAGTAAGAAGTTTTAGATGTTTACAAAAGATTTTTAGTGATTTTAGTACACCCTTACTCAAAAATATTATCATATCTTTCATAGAAGAATTCATGTTTTCACACAATAAGAGTATTGCCTAACATTCATAAGCTAATGGTCAAGTCAAATCCTCAAACAAGGCATTAGAAAGAATGCTAATGAAAATTTATAATGTGTAATGAGATGATTTGGAGGTTTTCATTCCCATGTTATTATGGGCTTACAAAACCAAATACAAGTGGGATATTAGACATACACCATTTCAGCTGGTCTATGGCATGGAGGTAGCCATGCCAATGTAATACATTGTTTCTAGTTTGAGCATTGTGATAGTTACAAGACTAAGGAACAAATTGTTGGATCTAGATTATATGAAAGAGATGAAGGTTATGGAATATTGGAATCAAGAGGTACATAAATATAGTTATAATACCTTATATGTTCATAATTAATGAAGAAAATAATTAAAGGAATTAAAATAAAAACCAATGAAATGAGAAAGTGTCATTTTAGCAATAACTAGTTATTTAATGAAAAGGGAAACATGTATTAGAATCAGAGGAATAGATATATCATAAATCAATATGGATCAAGAATAAATGGGTTGCAAGGAGTTGGTCTACACACTTTGCATAATCATAAATAAAAAAAGTTCATAATTCAATAAATTATTCAGTAAGTCAAATTTTTAGATGAGAGTGAGAGGAGGGGATATAGGAGAATTGTGGACCAAAATGTAAGGAGCACTCAATCACAATAAATGTAGTCTATGAGATCTCAAAAAAGTAGGCAAAATTTGTTCTAGTAGGCAAGATAGCATATCCTTTGACAAGGTCGATGATTTTGGATACATAAGCCAAAATGAACTAAGAAGGGACCACACTTTAAATCTTGGGAGATGCAGATAAATAAGAAGTGGGGATTGGTCTTATGTTATGCCAAATAAAATGGAAATATCTTGAGCTCTTTCAATTTTTTGAGGTGGTCAAATTTTAATGGTTCATTGACCCATAACCACAAAGGGCACCTAACTAAGATGAGGGAACCAACACACCACAAAATCCCTTGTGAGGATCATATGTAGAAAGGTTGGTGAACTTGTTGATATTTGGGGAAAATGATGAGATTCACCAAACACTTATATGAAGATACAACTAGGCCACATCTAGGCTCTCAATGTAGATAATTATACACATAGATGCTATAATAGTTGTGAAAACAACAAGGTTACAAGCAAGGCAAAATCCATTGAAGCCATATTATTCCACAAACCCACCATGTCATACCGACACCAACACAAAATTATTAAAAGTGAGATGAATTCATGGTATCTCCATTGTTATAGTAATTTACAAAGCAATGCAAGTACTCAAAAAATACATTATGAAGTTATATTGGAAAACATAAAAGTGGTAAATAGGTGACTACTGGGGTTATTGATGACACATTTGGTGATCTGATTGAGAGAGGAGTTAAACTTTCCAAAATTATTTGACACTAATATCCTAATAAATATTGATAAAATATGTACAAGCAAGACACAATCATTATGATATTAGTTTTTAGTCTTCTTAATTTTCTTCAGATAATGGAAATCATCAAAAGGGCTGAGAGATGTTTTTGGTGAATTGAAGCATTTGTGAATCTTTTTCATCCAAAATAAGGAGATAAATAAGTGCAAGCAAAAAATCTAGAAATATTTGACAAATATCAGAGAAGTTATTAGTGTAACACTACAAGTCCCTAAAGAGGTAGTTTAATATATTGCACCTTTGGCTTCCATTACACAATTTCATGATGGTGTGATCATTCAAGGATGAGAGTTTGGAACCAACAAGAACATCCAATACCATTATTTATAAACTTGACCATGTTAAAATCAAAACTCATGAGGCAACACAATATGGTTGTGCATTTTGCAATTTCATTATAAACAATACCATCACAAGTTCAATCACAACAAATAACATAAAAAGGGAAGAACCTTGCATTCCATAAACCACAATAGGAGATTCACATATTTTAAGTTTCTCATATCACATGTGTGCAAAGGGTGTTAAATAATATGGTTATTGTTGCTTTTCTATTGCCAAACCCTCCATTTCAAATACCCCTAGATATCCCTAGGTCACATAAAAAATAACCAAGCATTAGGGGTACCTCCAAAATATGTTTTTAGAGAGGGATAATGGATTCACATAGTTTAAGTGCCCATATCATGTGTGTGCAAAGGGTGTTAAAAAATACCCATAATATTGCTTTTACACTACCCAACCCTCCATTTTTAATATGCCCAGCACCATTAGGGATACCTCCGAAGTAGTCTTTTTTAGAGAGATATTTAATACCCCTAGGTAATTCTAAATGTCATATGTGGGTGTGAAAATACATATTTCACATAAGTTTTAAAAGGAGGGGAAAAATTAAGTTCATAATGTGTCCATCAACATAATTTTGCTTAAGACACCCTTTTATAAGTATTGAATATCATTAACCTCAAACCGAATAAACACAAAGTAGCACAAGTTTAATTAACAAAGGAAATTACCATTTGATATCAAGCTAGAGAAGAAGTTGTATTACACTCACTACCACATGTTAACAAACAATTATCACTAAAATATGTTGGAGAAATATGTTTGTCATGACACGATGGCAAAACTACTATGCCATCCAAGGTTATATATCATATCATAAGCAAAAAAACTACAAACTAACATTATACTAGCCTACGTGAGCATAAATCTTATTCAAGTTAAATGTGGTAAAAACATAGTGAAAGAGAGTAACAATTATACATCATTTGAAAAAATTCACAAGAGTATCAATTATACATCATTAGAAAAAATTCATAATAGAGTACAAATTATATAGTAGTAAAAAAATGTGAACTTGTGACTAAAAAATTAACTTACAATAAAACATAAATAATTGATAAATAAAATCATTAGGTTGTCTCCAAGAGTAAATTATATGTTGAAACCCCTAAGAAACACCACACAAACATATTTTTATCAGTATTAAGTATCAAATCATAAAAGAAAGAGAGAACATCATAGGGGTTGCCTTCGAGAGTAACTTAAAGGTTGAAACCCTTTGCAACCATCCTTTCATTAGTTTGTTGTAACAAAATAACCAAATAACCATCACCAACCAATCATTACCAACCATAACCTGAAACTAACAAACACTAACCCATATTGAACCAATCACAAACCAACATCATCACAAGGGGTGTTTTCAAGACAACTTATAGGCCAAAACCATGTTGACAACCCTTGGAGACACCTCTTTTATAATAAATAGTTAAGTAATCAAATAAATACAAAGAACCACAATATTTTTTTTGGCAAATGAAATTAAGAAATTATTTAAACATGAACAAAATTAGTTTGAGATTTACCACCACACATTGGCATATGAGGTACATTGTCTCCATCTATTAAATACCTGATGCCCTTTTTTTGTTCAACTACCTTGCTTGGCTATCTTTGACAACTTTAAGTCCATGATAAACTTTGCTCCACTCTAGAAAATTAGGTAACTTCATAATATCTTCCAACATGATCATTTCAACCTTCACCTTCAAATCACCAACTTCATCTTGTAAATTTCTAACCTCCTTCTAGCTTTGATAAATTAACTTGCATTTAAGTAAGTTATCCAATTTTGTATTCTTTGTTATTGTTAACATTTTGGACCTCATAGGTCAAATTGTCACTCCTACCACTTGAAACTTTGATTTTCATCTTGTTTTCCCTATTTATAGGTAGGTTGGTCTTGTAATTTCCTTGAAATGGTCACCCAAAACCTTGATTAATAGAGTTTAGGGTAGATTTGATGAAATTAAGGTTTTGATCATCATGAGCATGTGCTTGTTTAGCCACCTTTTGAATAGTTTTAGAGTGTTTCAAGAGATGAAAAGAGTTTAAAATATCCTAATAGGCCTTATGGCTTTTTTAAAAGTCATTTCATGTTGTACAATTGATTAGACTAGTTAGTGATAAGTTTAACTAACATCATGACCTAATTTATTGCATTTTAGGTCACTTTATGGCTTCTAGAGCAGGTTTTGCATGTGAATGATAGTCTAATATCATAATAATGACATGGGGTACTTGTTCAAGAATGAATGGTATAATGGATACATTTTACAATAGTTTCAATAGGCTTCTCAAGTGATTTTGGTATTTTTAGTGCCAAAAAGGCCTATTTTGAGGCTTTTCATATAGTTCTTCAAGGCAAAATTGATCTCTAGGCATCTTTAAGACCTTATTTATCCATAAAAAATTCAAATCAATGATTTGGAAGGAGTTTCAAGTGTCATAATTAATAAAATTGACTTATCCCATATCAACCTCCTTGGTAGCTCTAGGAAGGCCATCAATTTTTGCTTAGTATAGTCAGGAGAGAGAGAGAGAGAGAGAGAGAGAGAGAGAGAGAGAGAGAGAGAGAGAGAGAGAGAGAGAGAGAGAGAGAGAGAGAGAGAGAGAGAGAGTCTGGTCCAAATCTCTTGGGAAATGATAAGGACCCTAATAAAATTAAAATTAGTGGAATTATTTTGACCCTAGTGTATCCCAACACACAATAGAGCTTGACCCAAATACTAAACCAATTAGGCAAAAATAGAGGCCAATAAACTCAAAAAGAAAGCCTCTGATGAAGAGTGTGTTATCCAAATTAATAGACTCCAACATTATTTTCCCCATTAAACACTCATCCTGGGTTGCTAACTCAGTTTCTATTAGGAAAAATAATGGTGAAATTAGGATTTGTTTAGATTTGTATGACATAAACAAAGCATCCTTGAAGGATTATTATCCCCTTCCACCCATGGAGCAAGTCTTCCAAATGGTAGTCAGGTTTGAGAGATTCTCCCTTCTAGATGGTTATTCTAGATATAACCAAATCTTAGTTTAGGAATCTGACCAGTTCAAGACTCCTTTCACTACAAAATGGGGCATATATGCCTATAAAAATATGCCTTTCAGTCTGGCCAATGTTGGTGCTACCTTCTAAAGGGACATGGATATGGATTTCAAGGGTTTGATCAACTAAATGATCTTGGTGTATCTATATGACATCATAGTTTATTAAAAATAGGTTGGTGATCACCTAAATCAGCTTAGAATTTTTTTTGAAAGGTGCAGAGTTTAGAGTTTCTCTCAATCTAAAGAAGTGCATATTTGCAGTTCATGAAGGGAATTTTTTGGGACACATAGTCTCAAAATGTCTTGCAATAGACCTAGAGAGAGTAAGTGTTATCTCTTCATTAACACTTTCGAGCCACAAAAAGGGGTTGCATAATTTCTTAGGGAAGATCAACTTTGTAAAGAGGTTCAATCCAAATTTTATCACCATGGTTAAGCCCTTTACTTTCATGCTTGAAAAGGGGATAAATTTCAGGTAGAAAAGGGAAGGAAGGCATAGATTTGAAGCTATTAAGATATTTATCAAGTTCTGACCCTTGTAAATCCCAATTATGGGAATGATTTCATTGTATATGATTTTGGAGTGGAAGGAAATGTATCAAATATTCTAACCTAATAGAATAAAGATCAATTGGAATAACCTATAGCCTTTTTCAGTCAATCCTTAAAGGATTATGAAGAAAGATATAATTTTGTTGAGAAGCAAGTGTATGCAGTAATAAAGGCTCTCAAAAAATTTAGACACGTTCTCTCAAAAAACAAGACTCATCTAATGGTTGGTTTACTATAGTATAAAATAGTTCCTTATAAGCCAAGAAATAAATGAAAAAAGAGTGGGTTGGCTCATGAAATTCATGGAATATGACATGATCATTAAAATAACTAAGTTCATAACAGGAAAAAGCTTATGTGATCAACTTGATTCTAATTTTAGGGATACTAATGTATTATACATTCAAAAGGAATTCCCACCAACCAATTTTCATATGCTTGACAACTAGATCAATGACATGATGTAGAGCATTCAACTATCTTTCATTCAACTTGTCTTTGTGTCACTGTTCAAGACTATGAACTTACTTGTACCATGTATTCATTGTTTGGTTTAGGGATCATTCATTGATTATCTATTCACTATTTTAATTCAATGTTTAAGATTTTTTTCTCTCTATTCATTATATCCCTCTTATATCTTCAAACTCAAAAGACAACTCTTGAAAATTTCAACTTACTCTTTTTCCCAATTCTTGCACGCTTATTCTCACTATACATCTTCCAAACAATAAATCATTGTCACAACAATGTATATAATTGTCAACACTATAACTTACTCTTTACACAATTTTACCTTCACTAAACTCAATATTTATAGCCTTATTTGAGAAATTTCTTCTATCATCTTTTCCATTCCTGATTGTATGGAAGATATTTCACAATCTTCAAATAACCTTCTTTACCTCACTACCGGTACAGTCACAACATACAAGTTTTGCAAATGTTTCCTTTGGGTCTGTTTGTTTACTTAGGACCTCTTAGGTGTAATTCATTATTTATGGAGAAGTATACACCCTATATTCCACCCTCCACATTAATTTCTCATTGTCACAATCTTTTACTACATTCCAAACTTAAGTTACATAGTCTATTGTTAGCACTAACTGTCTATGCATAAATCAAAATAGGGTTTACTTATTGACTTCTTAAAAGGTTTTTGTAATATTGATTCATTGAATCTTAACAAACATGGTGACTCTCTCTATTATATGATCCCTTCACCATTCTCCATCACACTTCCCACTTGTGAGTGAAAATACATTTAAGGCATTTAATTGTAACCTGACAATAGAATATGCTCATAGATGATTGTATTGAATCTTGGTTCAGTTTTGGAATTCAACATGGATACATGCATAATAATTATACTGATTGTCTTGTTTCTATCTCAATAATTTGTTTACCATACACACATTTTTTCACTTAGATAGTTTCATACTACATTAGCTCATCGACATTATCTCTATTCAAGATTTTGAGTCACTTTCTCCACTCCTCTACATGCTCAAACATAGTTTATAACTATAGACATACACAAAATTAATGGGTTTTATCATCAGTTGTACTTGAGTATCAATGTATTAACCATAGTCTTTTCCTATAGATAGAAGTCAATCTTCTCTTGTAGCGCATGCACATAAAATTGAGTTTGCATTGATCTTCTCAAGATCGATTTATCAACATAACATAATGCATAATGTCCTAAATGCACATTTAGAACATAATTTTGATGATTATAGATTTCAAATGTTTACCAACATAACTCCTTTCAAATTCTCACTTCTCTCAGTCTTCAACCCATGAGAGATAAAGATAGTGAAAATATAGAACTATAATTTAACTACTCTCAGATTGATGAAACTCAATAATTCAATATTTTTATCACCATCAAAATCCATATAATTACTTACCCGTACATTAAAACATTCATTTTAAAAAATGCTCTACTCATGTATTGTTTACATAATCATTCTCTATTTATCATATAGGGACACAACAAGTTACATGCTTATCATCAAAATTTACCATTTTTATTCATATATTTCTTCTTGGGATTAGATCCATTTCTCTTTTGAATACCACCTAGAAACTCCTCCAACTCCCAATAATAATAAGTTTTTTATTAAATAAAAGAAACTACCCTAACTATTTAAAATCTACCAATTTGTTCTTGAAAACTGCCTCATGTGGGCTTACAAAGGAGTTATACCTTATAGAATTTAATCACCTATTATATGTCCTCTATCAACCTTTTTAGACTCAAAATTAACATTAAGAAAACATTCCTAGCTAAGAACATCCAAAACCCTCATCTTAAGACACTTAAACACCTAAAACAAACCAAAATTGAAACTAACCAAGATGCCCTTGCATCATACTACCAAGGGCAGAAGAAAATTGAGCTCCAAGCTCAATGTGACTTGCTTATTTTTCTTCCTCTTCTTCCAATCTCTTTAAGGTCTCTTGTCTTTCATTCCTTTAACTAGTCCTATAGCTACCAACACTTTGATTTCAACTATATCTTGTAACTCATCTTATGATTGTGCTTGGCTGATATATACATTTTTGGACTACAACTTTACATGCATTAAGAGATTGTTTTAGCTTTACCTCCTTGTCTTCATTTTGACTTTCTTGATTCTCATGTTGTTACAACCATTCTTTTATTGGTTCTTTTATCTCTACCTTATCTTTTTTTTACTTGTTCCAAAATTTGATCTCTTACTCTGCTTTAAACTATGAGACTTAATTCTTATCCTTTGGTTCTCACCTCTTGGTAAAGTATTTATTAAAAGGGATAAATTTTAGATTCTTAAACCTAAACATATATCCTCTTGCTCACTTATTAATATTGTTTAATGGTTTCCTGCTCCTTACCTATATTTAGATCACAAAACAAATCATTAGAAATAAAATTTAGAGCCTTCATGTCTCTCTCTTGTGCTTCTTTCTTGGACACTTCATTATCCAAATTCCTCTCTTACTTGGTGTCATTCCCAAGCCACTTCTTATCCATCTCAGCTACAATTTTTATTACTATATTTCTATCATTTATCTCATAGGCTTGACTTCCCTTCTTATTTTGGTTTTCTTCTTGATTAAGCAATCTCATAGGTGTTATGTCTTCCTTATTTTGAAGACTAATTTTTGTCACCTTGCATTCTTTTTCATCCTCTATCATGTCCATCTTTTTGGACTCATAATTCTTCATTCTCACCATCTCATGACAACTTACCTTTACTTCTGTCTTTAGTGCCTTCACCATGTTGTCCTCAAAGTCTTTCACTCATTTTTGGGACAACACATGGACTATTTTTGGTCCTACAAGCCAAAAATTCTCTCTTCCCTTCTCAAAAATTGTTATGAGCCTTCAAATCCTTCATTTTTCAATATTTTTCAAAAATCTACAGACTCTGTAGGCTTGAATCTATAGACTCTATAGGCTTGAATCTATGGACTCTACAGGCTTGAATCTACGAACTCTATAGGTGGAACTACAGACTCAGTTTCTACGAACTCTGCAAGCTTGGAACTATGGACTTTGAAAATAGGTTTCTACGGACTCCGCAAGCTAGATTTATATGGACTCTTTCAAAGTTAGAGAAAACTATAGACTTAGTTTCTATAGACTCTATAGGTTAATTTATATGGACTTTGTAGGAAGAAATCTATGGACTCTGTAGGAAGAAAATCTATGAACTCATTTCTACAGACTCCCCCAATTTTATGAACTCGTATCTACATAATCTATAGGTTATTTTCTATGGACTCTACATGTTAGTAACTACAGACTTTATAGGAAAGAAATAGGTTCAACACTTAGCCATTTTTCAATAAGGAAATTCAAAGGGGTCTTCCAATAGCCCGAAGGACAAGTGCCCTTGCGGAAGGCACTTAGCCATCCAAAATGGACCCTTACAACTTTTCTGAAAGGAAACCTTGGAGGTCAAATAGCCCTTGTGGAGGGCAGGGGATGAGCGAGTTGGACTATTTCAAAGGTTAAGCGAACAAAGGAATTCCTTTGGAAAGGTTTTCCATGACAAAGTTATCAAAACATTTCCTTCAGAAAAAAAGTATGAAGGAATTCCTTCAGACTTTTTTCCGAAGGAATTAACCCGATCGAAGAAGCCTGAAGGCCATCTGAAGACTGCTCGAAGGGCAGGAACCCTTGTGGGGGGCTCTCCCCAAGTGAAATTAGACCTTTCTCAAAGACCTCAAAGGGTAGGTCCCCTCTAGAAAAGGATCAAATGACAAAGCTGAAGGAATTGCCAAGGAATATGATGGACCCACATATGTCAAAGTTAAACACCATGAACTAGCCGTTGGGATCCAGACGTCTGGTGACGTCCCCACAGCCATCAAATTCAGGGCAACAAATTAGCTATTGGTTACCTAACGATGACGGGCCTAAAGACATCAAATTAATGGAAATGAAATATTTGTTGATCTTTGAAAGCTTAAACGCATACTCAAATGCAAAAGGCCAAAATGCCAAAGGGAAGAACCACTGATGGAAAAATGTAAAGAGCCATCAAGATTGAGGATAGAGCCCTGAGAGCTCAAATGCCAAGAAAAGACAAAACCAAAAAGGAGAAAAGATAGCCCAAGAGCTCATATCATAGCAAGAAGAGACAAAGAGGAAAATATCTATACAATAGTTATTCTAGTAGCTAGAATAGTCTACAAAGTAGATTTTTGAGCTTGCAAACATTGAAGATGTAGACTGTTGGTCTCTTTTAGAGTAAAAACAAAATGGATAGCTATGTAGACGTCAGAGGGGATAAACTAGATGATCTAGACCTAGGAGAAGACATATGAGATGAAATGACATGCCATAGTTAAGACAACCATCCTATTTTCAACTTAGTCCTTTGACAAACTTAGAAATGCATTGAAGGCATTGACTGCCACATGAGCTATCCCATGGGAAAGAGCATCAAGCCTTGCTTGGTGGCTATACATTATAATTTCTCTCATTGGGGACAGATATCTTTTTTCATTTTACAAGAGATCTTTTTCATTTTATAGAGATCTTTTTTCATTTTACAGATCTTTTTCATTTTTACAGAAGCAAAACTTTGCCCAATCGAAAGGTGAATACTGAGACTTTGAGCTCAGATTGTCGATCATTTTATTTTATTTGAATGAGAAAGGAAGACACTTGTAGACTTTGTGATGTTATATCTTGTGCCAATTTAGGATATTGTTCTTATGTCTATCTTCTAGATGCATTCTTATTTATTTAATTTAACAGGTAGAAACTAGTGGAAGTGAAAAGGAAGATGTCATGAAGTCATTTACTTTCAGACTTTGTGCTATTATAGTTGCCTTCAGTGTGTGTTTTTAGATTCTTTTTGTGTTGAGGATTTTGGGATGACTTTGTGCCCCCATTATCCTTTGTGTTTTATTCTTTGGGCAGTTGAGGTGGAAACTTTGTGTTCTATTTCATCCTGCTGGTTACTGCACCCTTTTTGTTACTAGTTACTTGTTACCCACCAGAAAGAACTCCAGTTGTTTGCTGTAAAACCACTTCTAAAAGAAGAGAAGTGCCTTCAATGTTTCCACCTATATTTTATCCTTTGTCTATGAACATCATCTCTAAAAAAGAGAGATGGATGGTGTATCCTACCCCTGAGTGTTATTTTTTGCTTATATGTATAGTATATAGCTCTTGCATATTTATAGGGAACCTCCCCTTGATGAGAGGAGGGATTTTTCTACCTTTGATGTAGTAAACCTACACATTGGGCCAACCAATCTCCTTTGCTATGGATGATAAGACCTATTTTACTCATCATTTAGTTGATTGATAAAATATTCACCCAACAATCTTTTTGGCGACTCCGCTGGGGAAGGACAAGTAGTTTGAAGCCTCAAGCTTCAAGCTAAAGCAAACCAATCCTTTTTCATTTTTGTTTCACAATTTGGTAACTCCACACTATACCAAAAGCTAGAGAGTTCAAGGTGTTGTTAACCCTATCTTTGAGTTGGTGCAACAAGGAAATTTCAACTTATTTCCTCCCTAACTTCAAGTTCAATGATTCAAGAGTGTTCCTCCTACCCGTACCAGGACACTAACACAAGGTAGAGCCACTTTTTCTGCTATCAACAGAGCTTTGCCTATAAGTACTCCACCTAGATTTTTTATCCCTCTTTTTTATAATTCAATCATGGATGCTCAAGGCCCTTGGGGTAACTCTTTTGGTCCACTCAATCTGACTCCACCTCGACATGAACTTTCACACAGCTCAAGGAAGAATTTCCCCAAATTCTTTGGTGATGTGAGAGTTCATCCTAAAAAATACATTACAGCCTTTAGCATATCCTATGGCATAATATGAGTGGAATTTGAAGATGTGGCAGTTAAGCTTTTCCTGAAAACACTACAAGGTGCTGCTATAGACTGGTTTTACCATCTGTAAGCTAGATCAGTGACTGACTGGGACACACTCAAAGCTAAATTTGAAGCCAAGTTCAATCTTTTAAAAGATGTGCATGCCTTACTAGCCTAGCTCACATAGATGAAGAAGGAACCTCATGAACCTATGAGGGATTTCATAGCAAAGTTTGACAAGCTGATGAATAGAATTTCTATAATTACTCAGCCAACACTTAAAAACCTCAAATGTTTCTTCATCAACTCACAGCTACCTAAAGTGAGTTTTATGCTAAGACATGCCAACTACATAGACCTTGAGGCTGCTCAAGACTTGGATATTGAGGTAGAGGATGACCTTATCTTAGGAAAAAAGATAAGGAGAGATCTAAACAAAGGTAAATCTTCTTCTTCCTCTGAATATTCACCTTCAGCCACCATTGATCTGATGGTGTAGAAGCTAGCAAATGAGTTGTTAGCTCTCAAAAAGCAAATGGTGCAAAAAATGTCATCTAATCCTTCATACAGAGATGCACTAAGGAGGAAATTCCCTAATCAGTCTTACCAAGGCAATGCTACAAAAAACCAAGGGAAAGTGAATCATCTTCTTCCTCCACAGAGGAACCTTGCCCTTGAAGTGCCTCCAACCAACTCAACAGTTGGATATCTAGAAACAAAACATGATTCCTCTTTCTAACCTAAGTTTTATCAAGAAAATGATGCTGATCTCTTCATGGAAGACCAAGAAGAATCAGCTGGTGACTCTAACATTGGTCTCTAAATTATCAGGATGAACCCAAAAGTGAAGGTAAAGCAACTAAAGGATCATACGCTATTTTCACATGGTTCAAGAACCAGTCAGCCAAACAAGCTGATAAAGAAAATATAGAGGAGCAATCTTAGCCTACTATTTCAATTGCTAAGTAGGGAACTACCCTACCTTTCTAGCCCAAGGACCAGGTGATTGCTAAAAAAGTAAGTGCTCCAAACTTGCCTTCACCTTCAACTTTAAATTCACGGACCAATCCTACCCCTTCAAAAAACCAAAAGGATGAACTCCCATCCTCTGTGCCTTATTCATTTCTAGTATTTGACATAATTGACCATGTCAAGAAAACCAAAATTTAAATGTCTGAATTTGAATTTCTACAATCCAATCCTGATCAGTTAGATAAATTGGTTCAATGTGTAAAGAACCAAACCATCCCAATAAGATAAGAAGCTAAGAAGGTAACTCATGATCCCCCATGGAACATGTCTATCCCAAACAACCTTGTCATTACTCCTCTTGCTACCCCCAGGAAAATAGATCCTTTCTATGTTTCCATGTTGATAAATGGTCACAAGTTGAGCAATTGCATCATTGATTTGGGAGCTTCAAATAATTTCATGCCTACCAAAGTGGTATAATCCCTTGGTCTCACATTGACCAAGACATTTGGGAGATGTTTCTCCATGGAGAAAAAACAAGTACCACTATTGGGACAAATCAAAGATGCTCGAATTGCATTTGCAACCTTTCCAGACAAAAGAATCAAGATGACTATCTTGGTGGCCGACGTCCCAGCATCATATGGCATCTTTCTTAACCAAATTTTTTGTAAGGATGTTGGTGGTGAATTGAGCATGGATCTATCCAAAGCAATGATCCCAGTCAAAGGTGTTATGACAATATTGCTTCTTACAAAGGAATCAAAATATGTGGTCACCCAAACATCAGCACCTGAAACTCAAATTTTGTTTGAGTCTTTAGGCATGGGTAACTACTTTCTATCCATAGAAGAAGTACATGAGGCACCTGATGAAGATATTGAAGGTGATAACTTGAAAATTGTTTCAGAAAGAATAATAGAAGAATTGGTAGAGTGTAATTCAAGTGTGGAAGAATCTCCTCCTCCAAATGAAGAAGAATCCAAAGAAAAATTAGTGTTTGAGGAGGTATGGATTCTTGAATTTGATGGAAGCTACTCCTCTACCAATTTAAGAGTTAGGGTTGTGCTGATATCTCCTCAAAGAGATATTTTTCCTTCATCCTATAAATTACAGTTTAGCAATACCAATAATATAGCTGAGTATGAATCGTTATTGCTTAGATTGAGAGTTGCTCATGACAAGGGCATCAAACTGCTTCATGCCAAGGGAGATGCTCAATTGGTGGTTTGTCAAGTTAAAAACTTGTATCAAACCAAGAATAAGAAATGACACCACTACCACAATGTAGTCTGGGATCGACTTGAATGCTTTGATGCTTTCAGCATCTCTGCCATACCTAAAGAATTTAATGACAGAGCCGATGCATTGGTGATTTTAGCAACTCTATTAGTTCCTCACCTAGACTTCAAAAGAGATAGGTACATTATTGAGTTGGTCTTTTGACCAAGCATACCTAATAATGCCTATCATTGGTAGGTGTTCAATAATGATATCCAAATCATTGCCTTCTTAAAACAAAAAGATAGCTTTGAATGGTTGCACTTTGAAGGCAATGAACCTCAAAAGCTTGAACTAACCCCTGAATCAAGTGTAGATGCATGTGAAGATTTCCTACAACTAAAAGGGAATAAAATCCCAAGAGGGTTGGTTTCCCTTGAGAAGCTATTTGACAAACATGATAAATCTAAGTACCAAGGAAGATCCCAAGATGGTGAACATTGGGACATGCTACACTCCTGAGGAGAGATTCCAGTTCACTTCTTTGCTCAGCCAGTACATAGACATCTTAGCATACTCCTATGATGATTTGAAGTCACTCAGGCCTGATGAAATTTGCCATGACATTCCTCTCAAAAGTGATTCAACACCTTACAGGCAAAAATCTAGGTAGTACAATTTGAAGATATCAAGTATTATTTTGTTTGAGATACATAAAATATTGAATGCTAGAATCATTTTTCCAATTCATCATTCCACATGGATTGCAAATATAGTGCCTGTAAGGAAGAAAAATGGTGAAATTTGCCTTTTGTGGACTTCAAGAATTTAAATTAGTCATCCTTAAAGGATAACTATCCTTTGCCAATCATGGATCAAGTGCTTTAGACAGTGACCAGTTCAGAGATGTTATCAATGTTAGATGGCTTCTCGAGATATAATCAAGTTGAAGTTGGTGAAGCAAACTAGCATAAGACTACATTCACCATACCTTGGGGCATGTTTGCATATAGAAGGATGCCTTTTGGTTTGATAAATGCTGCCACCACCTTCCAAAGAGCAATGGACCTTGCTTTTAAGGATGAGATGGGTAAGTTCATTATAGTTTATCTTGATGACTTGACCATCTTTTCCAAGCATTTTCCAGATCATATACGCTATTTGCAACAAGTGCTGGAACACTACCACTAGAATGACATTTCTTTGAATCCCAAGAAGTCTATATTTGGAGTGACAGAAGGAAAGCTTCTTGGACACAATATTTTCAAAGAAGGCATAAAAATTGACTCAGACAGAGTCAAGTCTATCCAAGAGCTCACTTTTCCCACATGTAAGATTGTAGTTCACTCTTTCTTTGGAAAGGTGAATTTCTTATGAAGGTTCATTCCTGAGTTTGCTAAGAAAACTTGACATATTATAAATATGATGAAGGGAAAGGCCACTTTCAGCTAGACTGAAGAAGGCAAATTGGCATTCCAAGATATCAAGACTACTATTGCCCATGCCCTAATTCTAGTTTGTCTAGACTATAACAAGGATTTCCTAATATACAACTATGCTTCTGAATGCACACTTTCAACATTTCTAATTCAACAAAACCAAGAAGGTGTGGAATCTCCTATTTTTTTCATGAGATGTCCTCTTAAACCTCATGAGCTAAAGTACTCAAATATGGAGAAGCATGCCTATGCAGTGGTAAAGGCAGTGAAGCATTTCCACTTCTACATCCTAAATTTACACATTACTACCTTGGTTCCTGATACCATAGAAAAATCCATATTAACTCAGTAGGAGTTTGGGATGAAAAGAGGCAATTAGATTGCAAAAATCTAAGAGTTTGATCTAGTCATCAAACCAATGAAGCTGGTGCGGGGAAAAGGCCTATGCCAATTGGTTGTTGATAACAAGCTAGAAGGAACAAAGCATGAATAATCAGAAGAAGAAGATACAGTAACAGTCCTCTTTATATCCACTACAAATGAGTGGTATTTAGATATTGCTTATTTCCTTACTTATGGTGAGTGTCCTGCTCACCTGTCTTATAAATAAAGAAAGATCTAAAAAAAATTAGTGTCTGAGGAGGTATGGATTCTTGAATTTGATGGCAGCTACTCCTCTACCAGTTTAAGAGATAGGGTTGTGCTGATATCTCCTTAAGGAGATATTTTTCTTTCATCCTACAAATTACAGTTTAGCAATACCAATAATACAGTTGAGTATGAATCGCTATTGGTTAGATGGAGAGTTGCTCGTGACAAGGGCATCAAAATCCTTCATGTCAAAGGAGATGCTCAACTAGTGGTTTGTCAGGTTAGAAACCTATATCAAACCAAGAATGAGAAATTACACTACTACCACAATCTAGTCTGGGATCAACTTGAATGCTTTGATGCTTTCAACATCTCTGCCATACCCAAGGAATTTAATGATAGAGTTGATGCATCGGCAGTTTCAGTAACTCTATTGGTTCCTCACTTAGACTTTAAAGGAGACAGGTACATTATTGAGTTGGTCTTTTGACCAAGCATACCTGATAATGCTAGTCATTGGCAGGTGTTCAATAATGATAGCCAAATCATTGCCTTCTTGGAGTAAAAAGATAGCTTGAATGGTTGCACTTTGAAGGCAATGAACCTCAGAAGCTTGAACCAGCCCCTCAATCAACTGTAGATGCATGTGACGATTTCCTACAATTGAAAGGGAATAAAATCCCAAGAGGGTTGGTTTTTCTTGAGAAGCTATTTGACAAATATGATATATTCATCAAATAGCAACAAACAGATTCAAACTCCTCCCAGGAGTTTGATCAGATAAATCTAGGTACCAAGGAAGATCCCAAGATGGTGAACATTGGGACATGCTACACTCTTGAGGAGAGATTCAAGTTCACTACTTTGCTCAGCCATTACATAGAAATCTTAGCATACTCCTATGATGATTTGAAGTCACTCAGGCTTGATGAAATTTGCCATGACATTCCTCTCAAAAGTGATTCAGCACCTTACAGGCAAAAATATAGGTAGTACAATCTGAGGATATCAGGTATTATTCTATCTGAGATACATAAAATGTTGAATTCTAGAATCATTTTTCCAATCCATCATTCCACATGGATTGCAAATATAGTGCCTATAAGGAAGAAGAATGGTGAAATTCACCTTTGTGTGGACTTCAAGAATTTAAATCAGTCATCCTTAAAGGATAACTATCCTTTGCCAATCATGGATCAAGTGATTCAGACAGTGACTAGTTTGAAGATGTTATCAATGTTGGATGGCTTCTCAAGATACAATCAAGTTGAATTTGGTGAAGCAGATCAACATAAGACTGCATTCACCACACCTTGGGGCACATTTGCATATAGAATGATGCCTTTTGGTTTGATAAATAATTGACACCGCCTTCCAAAGAGCAATGGACCTTACTTTCAAGGATGAGATGGGTAAGTTTATTATAGTTTATCTTGATGACTTGACCATCTTTTCCAAGCATTTTCTGGATCATATATGCCATTTACAACAAGTGCTAGAACACTACCGCTAGAATGGCATTTATTTGAATCCCAAGAAGTCTATCTTTGGAGTGATAGAAGGGAAGATTCTTGGACACATTATTTCTAGAAAAGGCATAAAGATTGACTCAGATAGAGTCAAGTCTATCCAAGAGCTCAGTTTGCCCACAAATAAGACTGCAGTTCACTCTTTCTTTGGAAAAGTGAATTTCTTACGAAGGTTCATTCTTGAGTTTGCTGAAAAGACTCGACATATTATAAATATGATGAAGGGAAAGGCCACTTTTAGCTAGACTAAAGAAGGCAAATTGGCATTCTAAGATATCAAGACTACTATTGCCCACGCCCTAATTTTGGTTTGTCCAGACTATAATAAGGATTTCACAATATATAGCTATGCTTCTGAACACACGCTTTCAGTAATTCTAGTCCAACAAAACCAAGTAGGTGTGGAATCTCTATTTATTTAATGAGCTATCCTCTTAAAGCTCATGAGCTAAAGCACTCAAATATGGAGAAGCATGCCTATGCAGTGGTAAAGGCATTAGTTCTTGATACCATGGTTAAATCCATATTAACTCAGCAAGAGTTTGGGATGAAAAGAGGTAATTAGATTATAAAAATCCAAGAGTTTGATCTAGTCATCAAACCAATGAAGCTGGTGCAGGGAAAAGGCCTATGCCAATTAGTTGTTGATAACAAGCTAGAAAGAATAGAGCATGAAGAATTAAAAGAAGAAGATACACCAACAATCCTCTTTATATCCACTACAAATGAGTGGTATTTAGATATTGCTCATTTCCTTACTTATGGTGAGTGTCTTGCTCACCTATCTTATAAATAAAGAAGGACTATCAAGTTGAAATCTGCAAATTTTGTGCTCTAGGATAACAACCTGTCAAGAGGAGCCTAGATGGAGTTTTCCTTTACTGCATGGATAAAGAGTAGCAGAACTAACTTCTAAAGTCCTTCCACAATCTGGCCTATGGAAGACATTTTTTTTTCCCTTGTAACTACCCATAAGATTCTACGAGCCAGGTATTACTGGCCAACTCTCTTTTAAGATGCATACAAATAGGTAAAAAATGTGAACTATGCCAGCAATTTGTTGGGAGACCCAAGTTAGTTGCCTTGCCTCTAAAGCCAATGGTGATAGAAGATCCTTTTCAACAATGGGGCATTGATTTCATTGGTGTTGTAAACCCATCTTCAAGTGTTGGACATGATTAGGTCCTCACAATCATAGATTACTTCACCAAGTGGGTGGAAGTTATCCCAACCAAGCAAGCTACTTCAGAGGTAGTGTGTAGGTTCCTCAAAGAGAACATCATTTCTAGGTTTGGGGTCCTAACCAAGATTGTCACTGACAGTGTAGCTTGTTTCACTTCCCAAAAAATCACTCAATTTTGTTTTTACTATGGGATTACACTCTCCCACTCTTCTGATTACTTTTCACAAGGGAATGGACAAGCTAAATCAAGCAACAAAAACTTGGTGACTATCATCAAGAAGTTGGTAGATGACAACCAAAGGACATGGCATAAAGCATTGGTTGATGCTTTATGGGTAGACATGATTACACCAAAGAGAGCAATTGGTATGTCTCCCTTTTAACTTCTTTATGGTCTTAATGCTAAAATACCAATCACCTTGGAATTGCCAGCATTGAAATTCACTAAGGTAATTGAAGATCAAACATATGAAAGCTCCCTTGATAAGAAGATCATGTGCTTGACTGAGCTGGATGAGAAACAAACTATGGTGGTGGACTGAATTGCTGCACACCAAAGTCTGGTAAAAAAGCTCTTCGACCAAAAAGCAAAAAACTAGGATTTCTAGATTGGAGATCAAATCTTTTTATGGGACAAGAAAAGATAACCAAAGGGAATGCATGGGAAATTTAATTCCCTATGGAGAGGCCCATTTATTATCCATGAGCTCAATGGTGAAAAAAACTTCCTATTGAAGTATCAAGATGATGCACTCTTTTCTCTGCCTCACAATAGATAGCATCTGAAGCACCTTAATTTGTGAAGTATTAGTTAAGTTCACCTATACATATGTATATTTGTATAGCCTTTGTTTCTATTGTGTGTTTTTTATTTTCATTTTTAGAGCCTTTCATTTTTGGGTAGCATGACTCCATAGCCCAATGACATTTCAAGGCACTGGAGATTCTAGTTTCTACTCCCCTTAGTTGTTTCAAAATTTTAACTAAGGGAAGTTCCCCAATTAGAGCCAGCTATTGTCCCCAAAGTTTGTCACTCATTTTTGGGACAACACACGAACTATTTTTGGTCCTACAAGCCAAAAATTCTCTCTTCCCTTCTCAAAAATTGTTATGAGCCTTCAAATCCTTCATTTTTTAAGCTTTTTCAAAAATATACGGACTCTGCAAGCTTGAATCTATGGACTCTACAGGTTTGAATCTATAGACTCTACAGGCTTGAATCTACAAACTCTGTAGGTGGAACTACGGACTTAATTTCTACAAACTCTATAGGCTTAGAACTATGGAATCTATAGATAGGTTTCTACGGACTTCACAAGCTAGTTTTCTATGGACTCTTTCAAGGTTAGAGAAAACTTAGAGAAAACTATGGACTTAATTTCTACAGACTCTGCAAGTTCATTTCTATGAACTCAATTTCTATGGACTTTGCAGGAAGAAATCTATAGACTCTACAGGAAGAAAATCTATGAACTCATTTCTACGAACTCCCCTAATTCTATGAACTTGTATCTACAGACTTTGTGGGTTAGTTTCTATGGAATCTATAGGTTAGTAACTACAGACTCTACAGGAAAGAAATAGGTTCAAAACTTAGCCATTTTTTTAATTGGTAAATTTAAAGGGGTCTTCCAAGAGCCCAAAGGAAAAGTGCCCTTGCAGAGGGCACTTAGCCAGCCAAAATGGACCCTTACAACTTTTTTGAAAGGCAACCTTGGAAGTCAGATAGCCCTTGCAGAGGGTAGGTGATGAGCGAGTTGGATCATTTCAAAGGTTGAGCGAACAAAGGAATTCCTTTAGAAAGGTTTTATATGGCAAAGTTGTCAAGACATTTCCTTCAGATAAAAATTCTAAAGGAATTCCTTCAAACTTTTTTTCAAATGAATTAACTCGACCAAAGAAGCCTGACGTAAAGTAGGAAAGATACAAAGGCAAAGGGAGATTTCCTTCATATAAAAAGTCTGAAGGAATTCCTTCAGACTTTTTTCTGAAGGAATTAACCTAAGGACTCTTTGAGAGAAAGAAGCCTGAAGGCCATTTGAAGACCACCCGAAGGGCAGGAACCCTTACGAAGGGGCTCTCCCCAAGTGAAATTAGACCTTTCTCAAAGACCCTGAAGGGTAGGTCCCCTCTAGAAAAGGATCAAACAAAAAAGCTAAAGGAATTACAAAGGAATATGATGGGCCCATAGATGTCAAAGTTAAACACCATGAACTAGCCATTAGGATCCAGACGTCTGGTGATGTCCCCATAGCTGTCAAATTTAGGGAAACAAACTAGCCATTAGTTTCCTAATGAGGACGGCCCCAAAGACATCAAATTCATGGACATGAAATAGCCATTGATCTTTGAAAGCTTGAATGCAAACTCAAATGCCAAAGGCCAAAATGCCAAAGGGAAGAACTGTTGATGGAAGAGCGTAAAGAGCCAGTAAGACTGAGGATATAGCCCTGAGAGCTCAAATGATAGGAAAAGACAAAACTAAAAAGGGGAAAAAATAGCCCGAGAGCTCAGATCACAGTAGGAAGAGACAAAGAGGAAAATATCTACGTAGTAGTTATTTCAGTAGCTAGAATAGTCTGTAAAGTAGATTTTTGAGCTTGCAAACATTGAAGATGCGGCCTATTGGTCTCCTTTGGAGTAAAGACAAAATGGATAGCTGTGCAGATGTTAGAGGGGATAGACCAGATGATTCAGACCTAGGAGAAGACATATGAGATGAAATGACATGCCATAGTTAAGACATCTACCCTATTTTCAACATAGTCCTTTGACAAACTTAGAAATGCATTGAAGGCATTGACTACCACACGATCTATCCCATGGGAAAGAGCACCAAGCCTTGCTTGGTGGCTATACATTGTAATTCATCTCATTAGGGATAGAGATATTTTTTCATTTTACAGGGTATCTTTTTCATTTTATAGATATCTTTTTTCATTTTACAGGAGATCTTTTTCATTTTTACAAAATCAAAACTTTGCCCAATCAAAAGGTGAATACTAAGACTTTGAGCTCAGATTATTAATCATTTTATTTTATTTGAATGAGAAAGAAAGACACTTGCAGAATTTATGTTGTTATATCTTGTGCCATTTTAGGAGATTGTTCTTATGTCTGTCTTCTAGATGCATTCTTGTTTATTTAATTTAATAGGTAGAACTAGTGGAAGTGAGAAGGAAGATGTTCTAAAGTCATTTACTTTCAAACTTTGTGCTGTTATAGTTGACTTCAGTGTGTGTTTTTAGTTTCTTTCTGTGTTGAAGATTCTATGATGACTTTGTGCCCCCATGATCCTTTGTGTTTTACTCTTTGGGCAGTTGAGGTGGAAACTTTGTGTTCTATTTCATCTTGCTAGTTACTACACCCTTTTTGTTACCAGTTTTTTATCACCCACTAGAAAGAACTCCAGCTGTTTGTTGTAAGACCACTTCTAAAAGAAGAGAAGTGACTTCAGTTTTTCCACCTAGATTTTATCCTTTGTCTGTGAACATCATCTCTAAAAAAAGAGAGATGGATGGTGTATCCTACCCCTGAGTTTTTTTCTGCTTATATCTATAGTATATAGCTCCTACATATTTATAAGGAACCTCCCCTTGATGAGAGGAGAGATTTTTCCACCTCTGATGTAGTAAACTTGCACACTAGGCCAACCAATCTCCTTTACTGTGGATGATGAGACCTATTTTGCTCATCAATTAGCTGATTGACAAAATATTCACCTAACACACCAAACTTGAACTTTTCATGGATTTGTTCTAATACTTTGTTGTTGCCATCATCATTATCCTCTCATATCTTCTTTCTTCTTCACCCTTCAATGGGACAAGAATGTGTATCTCTCCATGTTTCTTGATGGTGTATTTATTAGTTTGACCATCATGAATAACCTACTTATCAAACTTCCATGGTCTCCCTAATAGTAAATGACAAACATATATGGGCATAATATCAAACAAGACTTTATCTCTATATCCTACTATACGAAATTCAACCCAAATTTGCTCCCTTACCAGGATTTGATGTCCCTTCTGAACCTATGAAACCTTGTATGGTTGTGTATGTGGCATCCTCTTCAAGCCTAACTTCTGTACCATCTCTTTAAAAAATATAATATTATTAATTATTCCTCCATCAATCACTAAATTACAAACCTTACCTTTTACTTTTCACCTAATTTTGAATAAGATTCTCCTTTGGGCTGACTCTTTGACTTGCCTCTATTGCAATAGTATTCTTCTCATGAGTAAAGACTAATTTATTTCTTATCTTTTTTCCTCATTCACTTCTCTTGTACTTTATTCCTGCATACTTCTGCTAATACTCATTAGACACTTTGATGCTATATGTCCCTCTTTATAGCATTGCCAACATTGTCCTTGAAACCTTTGTCTTGGTCCACTTCTTATATGACCTTCTCCTCTTCTTAATCTACCTCTTACAAATGATCTAATCTACCATGCATGGTGTTATACTCCCATGCCTTCTTAAACTATTGATGCCTACATTTGTGGTCTCTCTTGAACCACTTCTTCATTTCCTCTCTCATTTCTTCCTAGTTACAAAGGTACTACTTGACCTTGTTGACTATCATCTCCTTCTTATCTATCTATTACTTCTCTTTGTACTCTCTCTCTCTCTCTCTAAGAGCATCCTCAATAACCTCCATCCTCATGACCAATGAGTAAATTAATTTTGTCACTTGGTCTACCATATTTTTGTCCAAATCTTCATCTTTGCTAACTCTCTTTATGGAACTCTGTTCTTGGTTCCTTGTCCAAAAATTCACCTCAAAACACATGATGTTAAACTTGTTCACAATCCACTAAGAATATTTCCTACTTTGATACCAAAATGATGCAAAACATTCAAATATCTTTCATTCAACTTATCTTTGTGTCACTGTTCAACACTATGGACTTACTTGTACTATATATTCATTGTTTGGTTTAGGGATCATTCACTGATTGTCTATTCATTGTTTATGTTCAATGTTTAAGACATTTTTTTCATATATTCATTATATCCCCCTTATATCTTCAAACTCAAAAGACAACTCTTTAAAATTTAAACTTACTCTTTTTCCCAGTTCTTTCACTCCTATTCTTGCTATACATCTTCCAAACAATAAATCACTGTCACAATAATGTATATACCTATCAACACTCTAACTTACTCTTCACACAATTCTTCCTTCACTAAACTTAGTCTTTATAGCCTTTTTCAAATAAATTTCCTCTGTCATCTTTGTCCATTCCAAATCACATGGAAGATATTTCACAATCTTCAAATAACCTTCTTTACCTCATTTCCAACACAGTCACAACATACAAGTTTTGAAAATGTTTCTTGCGAGTTTGTTTGTTCACTTAATGCCTCTTAAGTGTAATGTATTATTTATGGAGATGTATACACCCTATATTCTACCCTCCACACATATTTATCACTATCACAATCTTTTACCATGTTTCAAACTTAAGTTACATATTCTATTGTTAGCACTAGCTATCTATGCATAAATCAAAATAGGGTGTACTTATTGACTTATTGAAAGATTTTTGTGATATTCCTTCATTGAATCTCACCAACCATGGTGCCTCTCTCTATTATATACTCCCTTCACCATTCTCCATCACACTTCCCACCTGTGAGTGAAAATACATTCAAGGCATTTGACTATACCCTAAAAATAGAATATTCTCATAGACTGTTGTATCGAATCCTAGTTTGGTTTTGGAATTCAACATGGATACATGCATAATAATTATACTAAAAATCTTGTTTCTATCTCAACAATTCATTTACCTTACACACATTTTTTCACTTAGACAGTTTCATCCTACATTAGTTCATCAACATTCTCTCTCTATTCAAGATTTTGAGTCACTTTATCCACTCCTCTACATGCTCAAACATAGTTTATAACTATAGACATATATGGAATAAATGGGTTTTACCATCAGTTGTACTTAATTATCGATGTATTAACCATAGTCTTTTCCTATAGATAGAAGTTAATCTTATCTTGTAGCGTATGCACCTAAAACCAAATTTTCATTGATCTTCTCAAGATCAATTTATCAACACTTTATCCTAACTACTTCTTTAAATCCACCAATTTGTTCTTGAAAACTACCTCATGTGGGATTACAAAGGAATTACACCTTATAACATTTAATCACCTATTATATGTCCTCTATTAAGATTTTTAGACTCAACATTAACATTGAACAAACATTCCTAGCTAAGAACATCCAAAACCCTCATCTTAAGACACTTAGACACCTAAAACAAACCAAAATTGAAAATAACTAAGATTCCCTTGCAACAACATGGCTACCTTCCTCCAAATCGGTGAATACCCATGTGAGCTCTAGCAATCTAAAAAGAGGTACTTCAATCTCCAATCTATTCCTTATACTCTTGTTGATGGGATCTTGTTTAAGAAAGATATTAATGAATTTATATTGAGGTGCATCAAGCATAATCAAATCCCCAAAGTGTTCGAAGAGTTTCATAATGGCTCGTCGGGTGGCCATCTCTTTATAAGGACCACTACCATCAAGATAATGAGGATAAGATATTATTGCCCTAACCTATTCAAAGATGTGCATAGATGGTTGAAAAATAGTGAGAAATTTTCCTACTTTGCAAGCAAGTCAAGATTAGTAACTCTTCATCTCTAACCAATCCAAGCTAACAAGCCATTTGCTCAATGAGGATTGGATTTTATTGGCATAATTAATCCACCATCAAATGTTAACCATAAATGGGTTCTTATAGAAACTGATTATTTCACTATATGGATTGAAATAGATGCATTAAAATGTCACAAAAGCATCTATTTTGGAATTCATGTAAAACGTTGTCACTAGATGTGGTGTCCCTTACACCATTATATTGGATGATGCCAGGGCTTTTATGGGCACTCATGTGAGCGAGTGGGTAGTGAACCATAATGTCTTCTTAAAAACCTCATCCAATTATTACTCACAAGATAATGGCTTGGAAGAATCTACCAAAAAAAATGTTATAAGGATTATTAAAAGGACAATGGAGGATAACCAAAGAACCTGACACACTAAGTTAAAGTCAACATTATGGGTTGACAGGTTCACTCCAAAAAGAGCCATTGACAATTCTCCATTTATGTTGGTACATGGAAGGGAAGATAGACTTCTATTGTTATTAGAGTTACCATCTTTGAAACTCACTAAATAGTTGTAATTAATTGAAGATGATGCAATTATCATGTAGATGATAGAACTCATGGAGTTGAAAGAGGTTAAGAACCAATCAATGTAAGTTTAGGAAGCAAATCAAGCTCAAGTAAAGAGAAATTTGAACAAAAATCATCTGACAGGGTCTTCAATGAAGGAGACATAGTTTTGAAATGGGATGCTGAAAGGGACAAGCAAGGAAGGCATACAAAGTTTGATGTAATATGGAGTGGTCCATATATCATAACTTGATGCAAAGGAGCCAATGCATTATAGTTATTCAATCTTGATGGATTGGAGATACCTATCCCCGTCGATGGGATATACCTCAAAACATGATTTTGAGGTTGAAATTATTTTCAAAAACTTTTTACATATTAAGATTAGTTATTTTCCCCTAAATAAGTGTTTTTTCACACTCTACAACTCATTAGGAGTTATGTTTCTTTAGTTTTTACCCCTATTTTATTTTTGTTTACCTTTTTTTTTCTTGTTTAGGATAATTCCTAGTTCTTCTTCTTCTCTGATTAGGATGTGTTAAACTTCAAAATGACTCCATTCCAAATGAACTAAAAGGCTACTAGAAAAAAATTGATTATCAGGCAATCACCTTACAGAGGTTGCCAAAAATGTTGATATTTTTGGGCCAAAAACCTCAAAGCACCTTGTGCCTTAGAGGAGACTTATAATTTTTTTTGAGAAAAGCGTTAAAATGGCCTAAATACCCTTTTAAAAGACTCAAACAAAAACTACATATTTTTATGCATTTTACAACTTTGTAAAGTTACAAAGTGCACTCAAACCTCTGATTTTCTACTTACAAAATACCTATCAAGAATTGGAACTCACGTTACAAATTTAAACTTATTAAAGTTGCAAAGTACAATACAGACTCCACTTCTTACCTTTCATCAAGACCAAGTAGAGACTAGTGCAAAGTTGCAAAGTGTAATTGGGATTTCGCTACCTACCTCCTAAACAAATTCTACCTCCAAAATCCCTCAATGCAAAGTAGACAATGGAAAACATATTATAAAATTTCAAACTTATAATTTGCCATGTGACTTCATAGACCTACTTTCTCACCTATTCATCCATCTACCGCTACTTATTGACATGCTTGGTATTAATTATATGTTTTGGTATATAATTAGGTTTTTTGCATCACTATTAACATTAAAAACCAAATCCAAAACTCATCCAAGTGACATTGTGAACCAAAACTCGAAGCCAAGGATGCCATGACCTGAACCAAACTTCAAAGATGACCTTTATTGCCAACTTACAAAGCCTTGTACATGCATCCATGATATTCTTCTAGGTCACCTGTATTTTCCTTCAATTTATGTCATGTTATTTGTTGCCATTATTATTTTCAACAAATCTTAGGTTTTGTCTTGCCAAAATTTAGGGTTTCTCTCAGAATTGTTAAAAGAATTGTCATTTTCTCATAAAATTTCTAGTTTTACAATCATATGTTAAAATATTGTTGAAAATTGGTCTAGGTATTTGTTATTTTACATACAGTTTTTTATTAATATTGTCAAGATCTAGATGGAAATCCCTTTTTCTTTTTCAACCTAAACCTCTATTGAATTTTTAACTATAGAAGCACATAAAACTTCTACTCAAACCAAGGTGGATATTCCCTTTTCTTTCACACCCTATGTTCCTATTAGAGATCTGACTTGTAATTGCAAACCATACCCCAAACAAAGATTCAATTAGATTTTATAGATGCAACTACAAATTAAAACCATGCAAAACCATTTGGTTTTACTTTACAAATGTTATTTCACACTATTTTTTTGATGGAGCTAAACCCTAAAAAAGCATAACAAAACTCCATCAAGTTAAAAGTGGAAAAATAACATGTAATTACAAGCCCAAATCTTAACCAGCTCTATAGTTGGTTTATCACACCTATATTCCTAGTGCATATGTTTAGATAAGAGATGAAGTTGAAGTCAAGGGATTTGGTGTACCTTAAAGCTTAGATTCCAATATCAATGAGATAGCTAACATAGATCTAGGTGACACAAACCTAACAAATTTTTGGGCTAGAGTCAATGTAGAC
Organism: Torreya grandis; assembly: GCA_037957365.1. Classification (NCBI taxonomy): domain Eukaryota; kingdom Viridiplantae; phylum Streptophyta; class Pinopsida; order Cupressales; family Taxaceae; genus Torreya; species Torreya grandis. Next base: position 2,791,742 of record JARHVA010000183.1, read on the forward strand.
TTAGAGAATGATTAAATTCAAAGAATTTATGATAGTGGTTTACCTCAGGTTTTAGCCTTCCCACTCTTAGTGCAAATCCTCGATTTGTGCTCATTATGGCTAAGCATTATGATGTAAAAAACAAAGAAGTAATAAATGATACATGAGGGAAGGTTCTAAGACTAGATCTAAATTTCATTGATATTGTATTCTTGATCCCAAAATTTGGAATCTACATAGATATTACTCTTGATTCCTCTAAGAAGTTCTATCAGGATAATACCTCAACCTATTTATGGTTTATAAATAAAAAATGGTTGAATACCCCTAAGTATTAGGCCATAAAAATTCCTAAGACCCTAGCTAGGATATAATTCAAATATGAGGTAGGAGATATCATTATACTTATACATATAGTTACAGGGAGCCCTAATGTAAAGAGATAACAAGATTAGATGTACCAATATATCTAGGTAATCCAATAAAACAAGTAACACATTCATTGCACCTAATTGATCAGTGATTCTATTCATAAATAGTTGATGGACGTTCAACCCACTAGAAAATTGTATATGACCTCCTATCTCATCTATGTTTTAGCAAGAGGGACAACATTATTGAGATTAAATATAGTGTTAGATCAGATAAAAAAAGTTTATAAATACTATCCTAATCTCGATTTTGAGGGGAGTAAACAACAATTTAGAATATTTAATGATGCCTTCATCTACTACATCATAACCATGTTTGAACAAGATCTCAGAAGAACAAGGTTTTCTAATGCTGTAGTTATAGAAATTATAAATTAGGGATCATACTTTACCCAGTTCCCCACATATTCATACATCATAGTTGGTGGTTTTAGTGGGTGTCCTTACACCCTTCCTAGATATGTTAGTGACAAGTGGTCCTTAATGGAATTAGTAAGAAAACTAGTGGAAACCCACAATTTCTTATCAAGTAAGCACAAGACATGCATACATTTCCCTATCAGTATAAGGAGATACACTTAGCCTTATCTATCTAAGGCCAAATATGTGGATGTAGAGATGACCCAAATGACTTTGAGAGATCTTAATTCTAGGCCCTTATATGATGTGATGAGTTATGTTACTAGTTTACTAGGTTTCTCATATTCCCACATTCTTTTTTATGAAGATTATTGGTAGGATATGTAGGATGAGGAAGAAGTTAAGTTGAGAGATTATTCTGTAATGACACTAGAAAAAATTAAGACCTATGGTATGGCACCCATTCTAGAATATTTGAAAGATGAGGAACAACTAGTGTATAAGGTATATATGATAATCAAATCTACCTCCAACCTCTTCCTCATGTCAAGTGGTCTACACCTAAATCCTTCTCCTTATTAAACAAGACCACCTTAGTTATTAACATAACTTTGAAATGATTAAGAAGCAAGGGGTTAAAATAGCTAAAGAGACCCTGAATATCACAAAAAAACTCAAAAAGCTAAAGGATAAGGGTGTAGAGGCAATAACAACAAAAGGTTCTAATAATGGCACTCTAACAAATCAGGCAATGGGGTCATTTATCTCACACAAAGGGAAACAAAAGTAGAAGGCAAGAAGGGCTTCTTTCAACACCCAAGTGCTAGCAACCTAGCTAATGGACCAAACATTTATAGTTTTTATAGGGGACATAACTACAATAACCCATCCTTATGTCTCTACTATCCATCCAATACAAGAAATTAACCCTCTTGTTTCTACGAACCCACCAATGCAAATAATTGCTCCTTAATCTTACCAACCTATACAAGTGATTCCCTTGGTAGTGAGTCAATAAATGCAATTGGTTATTCAAAATCAACCTTCACCTTCCTCTTTTGTAATCACTTCCACCTCATCCCCTACATCTACTACCACCCAATTCATCACCAACACCAACCAACAGTACCTAGTTTTTGACTCAGTCATTATGACTATAGTCCCATTATCCATCATAGCCACTAGAACATATATAACTCCTTTATCTTCCATCATAATACCCACTATTTATACTCTAGCCATTCCCACTACATTAATAGATTATTTTTCTTCCTTGGACACCACCCTTCCACAAGTTACCTTGTTCCAACCACACATGCCTACCTCTCTACCTATGTCACTTCTAACTTCCACACCCCTTGTAAACACATCCACTCAACCCATCCAAGTATCCTTGCCTTCTTCCACTCTCACATTAACCCAAACCCATACTAAGGGTGTGGAAATATAATATGCCCACTAACACAATTATGGCTACTCAACACACTAATTGGGAAGAGATAGTCAAATCATCAGTTGAGGACTCAATAATAATGTCAATGATAGATACAACACTTATTATGGTAATTATCAATGTATCATATTTAGTTGTAGATTCATAGGTAACAATGGCTATTATAAAAATACATAATTCATTGGTATCCACTTTAAGTTGGTTGGCACAATTAGTTTCCAAAAAGAAGAAATAGATGATATCCTCCAACACCCTAGATTTTGGTCTATTAGAAACATCCAAATGACCAAAGAGAGATACTAAGACCATTTATAGGGTTTATTATGATGAAATAGGGAAAATTATGTGGAGATAGAAGTTCCCCCACCTAAAAAATATAAAGAAGATTTAGTGGTGGGGGATTATTAGTTATCTAAGGTACAGCTTGGTCATCCAACAAGAGAGGGACTGAAATATGATGTTTAGACAAGCATAAGTTATCTCTTTGAAAAAATGGATAGTGAGAAGGTCACTAAGGATGAGCTAAAAAAATAAGGTTGAACAGTTGATGACTACCTTAAAAAAGATTATAGACCCAACAAGTTAACTTGAATAAGCTCAGCCAACTCAATCTCTCTCTGAGTTCCCCAATAAAGAGACATTTGATGCAATGGAAAAAATTGGTATAATGGGTAGAGCTATAAAATATTTGGTTGGAAAACTAATCAAAAAAGGTATTAGGGTGATAGAGTTAGTCATGGACTATTATAAGACATTAAAAGATGACCTGGCATATCTGAAGGTGGAGATAAGTAAATATGAAGAAGAGATTGAAAGGCTAAACCTCTACTTTCTTAAATTATAGGCCATCAACCAGATAGAGAGTGACACCCTCATGTATAAAAAGATAATAAAAACCCCTTTGGAATATGATGATATGGGAAGGGTAACCAAATTCATAATCAAAATACTTAGTGAAAATATTGATAAAGCCAAGAGCACATGATAAGGCCATAGATGCAATGTATGACATTGAAGATTCAATTTGCAGATTGTCATGTAAGGTAAAAAATTACCAAGATAAGCCTCTTCTTTTTTAGGATGTCTATGATAAATTCAAAGAGGTAATAAAAAAGGAGTCAAGATATGATACAACTTTCAATTTAGGTTCCATCTACCAATTCATCAAGTATCACAATACACTTGATCAAATGGACAAGAATATCCAAGTCTACATAAATTCTTCTAAAGAGTTATCTGAGGTAACTATAGAATGTGACATTGGTAATCTTTACATAGTTTGTCATGATGAAGAGCATCTATAAGAGATATTTGGTAGCTTCAATGCTTATATTGAGAAGATACAAGCAAAAAATAACAAGGAATCCTCAAAAGTCACTATTGTGGATTGATTATTTAATTATTTGAAAAATTACATTTTGCAAACTACAAGTTTTGTAAGATACATTGTAAATTTACAAGTTTCAAATTACAACTATCATTTTGACAACTCTTAACTTTAGTTGAAAAAAGAGCTACTTGTAATTTTCAATTATTATTTTGTCAGGCTTTAATTGAAAAAGTGCAACTTGTATTTCACACTTTTCTTTTTCTTGATAAATTAAATGGATTTAGTTATAAAATATTACATTATAATTTGCACATCCCTTTTTATCAAGTTGAAAGACTTAAAATTTGTAAAAGTATCGACTACAAATTGCATGTTAGGTTTTGCAAGTTTGGTGTTAAAATGTCAAAATATTAAAAAACATTCAATTTTTTACCAAGTCATAGAGTTCATTTTGGCACTCCATTTCTTGTGGAGAGATTTATTCAACTAAACTCTAGGAGAGATGGTTTAACAGGAAGATCTAAGATCATTTTCAACACTTGGCAAAGTACCCAACCATTGTAGAGTTTGCTTCTTCCTTTTACTCCACCAAAGATGCCTTTTCAATCTAGGAATGATGACATTTGTATAGAGATTCCACAATTTCTTGCTTTAGAACTGAGTATAAGTGTTTTTTGACTTCTTCTCTCTTAAGGGAGTGATTTTTTGTATAAATATGGGTTTCTTAAGTAGCCCATTGATCTTTTTTTATTGATAGATAATTTTTTATATTTTTTTATAATTTTATCTACATGATGTAACCTAGAGGATATTAATATACTAAAATTTTGTCTTCTTTATCTTGTGTTATCTTTGTGTATGTATGGATTTTTATTACATTTGTGAATGATATAAGTCTTATTTCAGCCATATAGATTCATTTGTGTTATTCATTTTACACTTTTGAAAACATGTTGAGGAAAAATAAAGAACTTTGTTCCTTATCTGATAAATGCCCAATATTACCTTTGGTTTCACATTCATATAAGATTGTACTTCAAGAGATTTCAATATATATTATTGTTCAACTATGTTCAATCAAAGCAAGCATTGATTTCCACTAGAACCCTTTGTTGCATCACCATTTTCCAATTTTTAAAACCTTAGTTAGGAGTAGGATCACAAAAAAATTATAGTTTAATGTGAACTAGTCATGTATTGGTTGAACTAAGATTAGTGAAAGAAATTTGGCTTTCTCCAAAGGTTCACCTCAATTTTCCAAGGTCCCATAGCTTAGAGGTGATCCCATTGTGTCATTATATTTTTTATGTATTGCAACTCATACTATACTACAACACAAAATAGGTGCAAAATCTAATTGATAATAATTTTTGACATGCTTGATGGGACCCAAAGATCATCATTAAGAAATTAGTGCTATTCGTAGAAATCATTATGCAATCTTCATACACACTTCAAGATCACATGGTGACTCCATTGACTTATGAATTCAAGGAATTAATGTTTACGTATGTCAAAGATACAAATAAGATCATATATTAAATGTAAGAGGATTGAATTGTAAGAATTATCTTTTTCATATAAAAAGAAATTAAGACCAGTCTTACTTAATCTTAAAGTAAATCCTACAAACCTATCTACATTTCCCACAAATACCCATAGTTATTTCATACATCCCACTATGTCCCAAATAAATCAAAATTTCATACCAGTTAATAGAGGTATCCCACTTATGTTGTCCCTATATGATGATATACCCACCTCGGCTCTGAAAATCCTTCCATATTTTACTAGTGAAACTTACACTACACCCATTGAACACATTCAATATTTTTCTAATATATGTTCAGTTCATAACATAACATAAGAAAATGTTACTATCAAACTTCTTGCATCATCATTGAAGGGTAAATACCTTCAATGGTATAGAAGTCTACTTCCTAATTCCATCCATGTTTGGGATGATCTAGGGTCTGCCCTATTCATATAGTTTGAAGATAAGAGTGACCATATCTTTCTAGTTGAGCAACTAAACATTATGAAATGGTCTCCTTATAAATTCATGAGTGATTTTAAATTTCATTTCCAAAAGACATGGAATAGGATCCTAATGTTAGTCAACCCATCCATGAAAAATGTTTTCTTATACTATTTAAGAGCTTTAAATAGTGATATAGTTGTTATGATCTAGTCAATGAGTGACACCACACTCCTCGATTCTTATGACATAGAAATAAGAGCTAAAAATTGCCTCATTCAAGCTTAAAAAATTGCTCCTTGGCCTCTAATGTTGTTATTCCCAGAGTTGCCTCCCAAGCAACCCACTGTTGCCCTAATTCCTACAACAAGAAATTAATCAACTTTATCTCCTATCCCTTATGATGATTTTTATGAAGTTAAGTCATTACTTAAAAGATTTGGCAATGAGTTGGTAGTCATAAAAAGGAAACAATCCCAAAATTATAGGCCTTATCAACTAGCTAATTAGGCATATCAACCCAATAGGCATCCATACCAATGTAACTCACAACCCTAAAGCTAAATCATGAAAAAAAATCCCCCAAATATTTGTGCTCTACCTACCACAAGTAATTCTAAGGCCATCATTCACATTAAAAATAACTTAGCTTAGGAATATGAGTGGTTCTATCCTTGTGTTCAACCACATAATCAAAATACTTGCCCTCATGGTGTCATTAATCAAGCCTTGATTGTAAAATTCATATCAAACCCCTAAAGAAATTAAGAGGAAGCTACTTCTTAGTAGGAAGAGGTATAAGTGCTTAGTCAAAATGAGACCACTCTTTTGAACTGGTAAGAGGAGGATTTTTGTGGCATACATCAAGATGAAACACTGACCAATGGTGGTAGTTCAGTGGAAGTAAATACACACTCTAAGAAGAGGGAAATAGAAGGTGATAAACCCCCAAAGGTTGACTAGAATACAACTTCTAAATTTTTATAAGAAGTTACAAAAATAAACACAAATAAAAATCTGCCCAATGTGTTGATGGGTCAACTAAAGTTAACAAATGTTGATCTTAAATATCATAAAAGAGGACATAGCTCTCATGAAGGCACCAACAAAGGTTGGTAGCATTCCTTTCAGTATTTTAGAACAAATTAAAAAGACTAACTTGAATGTTACCATATGGGAAGCACTATCTATCCCAATATAGGGGGACTTACTTTAGGAAACTCTAAAAAACTTTCAAATAATAAAGGTCTCAATTAAGGGACCTACTATTGCGGTTAACTTGTGTCAAATTTAAACATACATGAAAGTAAGTAAAAAGGGTAATCCTCTCCATTTTTACCTTTCTCTCATAGTTGGCAAAAATATTGTCCATAACTGTATGATAAACTCAAGGGCTAACAACTTTGTTATGCCTAAGAAAATAGTGGATGCGTTGGGTGTTAAATACACACTTATCACAAAAGGCGTGGTTTAATTGGATGGAACTAATGTCCAAAAAATTGGGGTTATAAAAGGTCTATAACTTACCATCCATGTATGTCAAATCTTATCCATATCCCAAGACATCTTGTTTATTGACTTCCCCCTATTTTCTATCTACCTTCCCAAGGTTTTATAGTAAAAATGGGAGGATACCTATCTTCTAATTGGCCACATATGTTGCTCAAAACAAGATATAGGTCTAGATTGACCATAAGAGTTGAGATACTTTAAAAACACTATAAATTTCACATTGTAAGAATAAGAAGAGGATTTTGACCATGAAGTTGCAACACCTGTGAAAGAAATCCCAGACACTCACCTTGATGAATGAGGGTCCACTCTCTAGTTTGATCCTTTTGACTATGCCAAGGAAATAGGTTTGGGTATGCATTTAATTCATGAAGATGATGTGATCATCTCAAATCTCATGAAACTAGCTGAGGATCACAAATGAATTTGGTAATTATACTCTGATGGCTTATAAAGCAAGAATGGTACATGTGCTGATATTGTTTTGGTCTCTCCCAAAGGAGATTTATTTCTATTCCTTTATGCTTTAGTTTAACTACACTAACAATGTGATAGAATATGAAGCATTTATTCAAGGTCTATATTTGGAAAAAGAAAGGGGAATTCAGTCACTAAAGTGATTGGTGATAATGAACTAATTATTCACCATGTAACCAAGAATAGCTTACTAAGATCTTACAAACACATGGTGTGGGACCTATTTGAATATTTTATTTATTTAAAAATTCAAGTAATATTGAGAGTGAAAAATGAGGATAATAATCACATGGCCTCATTGGGTTCTCAATAAAATCTCTATGCAATCAAAAATGCATCTTGTCTATAAATCAATCCTAACTTGAAGAAGATAGATCATACTTACACTTCTGATTGGAGATACATTAGATAATTAATAATATGACCAATACGTGGATCTGCTAAACTCAATTGAGGGATCTCTTATCACAAAAATAATACTAGTGAGGGTTCCAAATCCTCTATTCAAGTAAAACTATGTAGTAACCCTAACTAATCCATATGTTTTCATATTCACTAAAATAATAAGTAAAGTAAAGTCTAATCTAGTGCTTACCAAATCTTGTGGCACAAAGTGGGGGGGGGGGGTAATAAAAAAAAATTAAACATACATAAAAACATATACTCACATCAAGGTATACAAAATCTTACTGCATGGAAGAAAAGTACAAATGCATATCTATCTACTCTTATAAAAGAGTAAGTTAGGAATACTTACTTTTGAAGACAAACCCACTGAGCCTCAATCTCTCCCTTGGCCAAAGTGCTTCATAAGAGGTTTTTATGGTATGTAAGGATGACAAGGATAAATCAGATTTAGTCTACACAACTTATCAATGCATCTAAAAGACTTCTCCATATGACAAGATCTGTATCTCTAAATAAAGTATGAAACCCTAAGCTTATTCTTCAAGTAGAATGGTGGTAAGCATATGCATAATAGATCTTGTTTCTTATTCTCTTCTCTAAATAATGGAAACATAATATTGTATATATAAGTATATTTAACCCTAAGCCCTTCCAAAAATTTTGATTGATAAGGTTAACCTAGTCGACTTAGTATTGATATTGATGAACATTCACTAGGTCATGAGTTAGGTCAGCTAAGAGCTGACTTAGACCCTAAATAAATTTCACCAATAAGAGTAAAAGGCTAACCTAGTTGACCTAGTACTATAAATACTTGAAAGGGGTTTTAGGTTAGGAAAAGGGAATGAAAGGTATGAAATAACTAGAAGAATATATAAGAGAGAAGAACAAGCTTAGAGAAATGGTTTTCAAGAGAAAAGTGTGTAGATAACAAGTGATAAAAGAGACAAAAATATTGTGAAACAACAATGGTCTACCCACCCCTTTCTCGGTGCAACCATTAAGGCATGCACTTAGAGAGATTAATATTTAAAAGGTTTGTGCAAGATAAAAAGCATCAATATTTGATAAAAGTTGAAATTATTATGTGTATACATATGCCCCACTCAAATCTCATCATGTGTCACTTAGATGTAATAGGGGATGATGCTTTGAGAAAGAACATATTAACACACAATGTTGAGGCTAAAAAAATTGTAGTATTTTAAAGTGAAAAAAATAACTAAAATTAAATGATTGAAAGGAAAATAATTGGAAAGTAAATGTAATGTGTACTTTGACTTACCTTTATTGTTGAATGGTTGTATGTTGTATTTGTAGTTTTAATTGTAGAGAATGCAGAGACTCTTTTATACAAACCTAATAATACAAAATTAAAGAGAAAAAACAAAAAAAATGCAAGAAAGACAAGATTTGTGGTGCTATGTGGATGGAATGTACTTGAAAATTTGATAAGTTGAGGTGACAAGTGCTTTGTTAGACCAAATAACCAAGTCAAAATTTAGAGTAACTCAGGTAACCAAAAAGCCAAGGATATTAAAATTTGAAAAACTCAAATAAGTAAACCTTGAGTAAGAAATACAAACTCACCAAGTCAAACCAAAGATACATGTCAAAAGGAGGGTAATCAAACATCAATGTGAAAGTAGTAATAATCCTTGCTTAAACAAAGATGGGTAAGCAAAAAATGGTAAAATAACATTGATGAGTGCTCAATAACAATATTTATTCAATCATCAATGGTATCATACCCAATGAATAATTACGTGAAGCTTGCCTTCATGTTCTCGATCTCATCCTGCTTTGCAACACAATCACCAATACAAGGTCTATATTGACAAACAACATAAAAAATGTGATAAAATTCACATGTTTAATGTTGGTGATCTTGTATTTAAATTATAATACACTCATTATAAAAAATTAGACATAATATTTTCAATTTTTATCAAATATTAGTGCTTTCTATCTTGTAGGAACCCGTCGAGTCTCAATCTCTCTGATTGCATGCCCTTAGGGGTACACTGGGAAAGGGGTGGGTAGACCATTGATGATTCATAATATTCTTTTCCCTTTTAAGACTTATTATCTACACACTTGTCTCCTAAAAATGATTTCCCTAAGATTTTTCTTCTCTCTTGTATATTCTTCTAGTCATTTCATACTTTTCATTCCCTTTTCCTAACCTAAAACCCTTTTTGATTGTTTACAGTACTAGGTCAACTGGGTCAACCTTGTACTCTTATTGATGAAATTTATTTAGGGTCTAAATTGGTTTTTGGCTGACCTAACTGGTGACCTACTAAATTTTCATCAATATCAATACTAGATTGATAGGGTTGACCCTATCGATCAAATCTTTTGAAAGGGCTTAGGGTTAAATTCACCTATATATACAAGATAATTTCACCATTATTTAGAGAAGATAAGAATAAGTAAGATTTATTATCATCTGCTTATCCACCATTCTACTAAAAGATCAAGCTTAAGGTTTCATATTTTATTTAGAGATATAGATCTTGTCTTATGGAGAAGTCTTTTAGATTCATTGATAGGTTGTATAGCCTAGAGCTAATTTATCCTTGTCATCCATACATACCACAACAACCTCTTGTGAAGCACCTTGGCCAAGGGAGAGATTGAGGCTCGATGGGTTCATCTTCAAAGGTAAGTATTCCTAGCTTTGTTCCTCCTTTATAAGAGTATATAGATATGTATTAGTACTTTTATTTCATATATTAGAGCTCCATATACATTGATGTGAGTATATGTCTTCTATGCATGATTTTTTTATTGTTTATTACCTCCCTAATTTATTTAAATATATTTGGTGAGCACTATATTAGAATTTACTTGTTATTATTTTAATGAATATGAAAACATAGGGCTTAGTTAGGGTTATTACATAATTTTTCTTGATTAGAGGTTTTATAACCCTCCCTAGTATTATTGTTGTGATAAGAGATCTTTTACTTAGGTCAAATAAATCCACATATTGGTCATGTTCCTAATTATATAATGTATCTTAAATCAGAAGTGTGAATAAGATCTATCTTCTTCGAGTTAGGATTGATTTATAGACTTGATCCATTTTTGATTTCATACATTCTAGTGAACTTGACATGAATATAACTCTTGTAGGTTTTCTTTCATATTTTTCATTTTCTACATTTTTATTTATTATTTTTCTATATTTATGATACTAAGTTGATAAGGCTAGTATAGTTTATAACTTTTATGCACAGGTTTTAACACTTAGTCATGTTAAAAATGACTTTATTTTATTTATGTAGGTTTTTATCAGATACATGCTACTAGGTTAAACAGGGTTATACAGTACTCTTATTGGCTTCAAAAAAACATACTAGGTCAACTAAGTTGGTATAGTCATCTTTCAGACTTCAAAAAAATTATTAGGTTGTGGAGCTAAAAGCTTCACTGATGAAGACATAGAGGAGGTTGCTGAGTTCTAGGGATACCAGCATCAGCAGGAAATTGATGTCGGTCATCTACAGTGAAGAGAGAAATCGACATCGGCAGGAGTCAGCCGATGTCGGTCACCTCCAGTCAGACAGGGACTGACATCGATCACCTGTACGGTTCTAAAATTGTTTGTTGTATGAATAGTTAGTTTGTTGAACCATTTGTTTGCATGTTAAAGGCTATTTTGAGTCTTAAGATGTGTGTCTAATTATTGTCTAAGTTATTGTTTAGTCTAGGATCTATATATAGACCCATTGGCATGTATTGTAATCAGAGAGCAATAGAGGAAGGCAAGGTAGATCCTTCCAAGTGTAAGATCATTTGAATTGCAGGTTGTTGCAAGTTCATGGTAGATCTACATGTGTAAGTAAGATCATTTAAGTTGCAGGTTGTTCCAATCTCATGGGAGATCTACTTAAAGTACTTTGAGTACTTGTGTACTTGCAGTGTTATTACTGACTGGTTGGAGGTGAACAACTCTGTGTTTGAGTTATTTGTTGTGACCATTTTTGGTAGGAGAGTGAACTCTTGAAGAAGAATTACTGTACACTTGGTGTGGGAAGCCTAAAAGGTGTGGAAGAGTGTGGCATCTCTTCATTGTATTCTTTTATGGATGAGTATTAATACAAGATAGTATTGTCTCTCATATTCTGTGTTATTTCTTATTTCTAGTTACTTGTTCCTTCTGGTATAATTTCGTGTTTAGTTGCTTTATACAAGGTAATCATATTTACTCTTATTGAGGAGTATGATTCTAACAAGTGGGATCAGAGCATTTATGTTCTATATTTCTTTACAAATTGGTATCAGAGCTTTTGGTTGGGTTACTAACAGGTTGTATCAGATCTAGTTAGTGTTTGTTGATTACAGGTCACTCACAGGGGTTTCTATTTGAGTGGGAGTATAGCAATGGCAAAATAAAGTAGGCTACGAGTGGAGAAGTTTAATGGTAAGAACTACCAATTATGGAGGATGCAGATAGAAAATTATTTGTATTAGAAAGATTTGTACTTACTGTTAGGTGGGGTTGCATGCAAGCCCATGGATATGAAGGATGAAGAATGGAAGGTTCTTGATCGGAAGGCTCTAGGATATATAAGGTTGAGCCTTGCATCATCTGTGATTTCCAACTTATCACAGGCTAAGACAATGGTAGAGTTGATGGAATATTTGAAAAATTTATATAAAAAACCCTCAGCTTCGAATAAGGTATTTCTTATGAAGCAATTATTTAATTTTCAAATGTTGGAAGGTGGATCTGTACATAGTCATCTTAGTGATTTCCATGGTTTGATAAACCAGTTAAATTCAGTCAATATTGTTTTTGATGATGAAATTAAGGCTCTCTTAATCTTATGCTCATTACCTAAAAGTTGAGAGAGTTTGGTAATGGCAGTTAGTAATACTGTGTCTACTTTTAAGATCTTAAAAGTTGATGATGTTGTGAGTGTAATCTTGAATGAAGAGATTCACAAGAAAAACACAGGTGAATCATCAGGGAATGCTTTGAGTGTTGAAAGTAGGGGAAGGCAAATAGAGAAGATTGAGCATGGGAGATCAAGGTTAAAGATAGGTAGGAGATCTAAATCCAAGTATGGCAGAATAACCTGCTAGAAGTGTGGAAAGCAAGGGCATTTAAAGAAAGATTGCAGGTCAGTTGAAGATCAGCATGAAAGACATGAAGAAGCAGATATTGCAGATTTTATTGCATACGATGCTCTGGTATGTACCTTGGATAAAGTAAAATCTTGAGTTTTAGATTTTGGTGCCTCTTTTCATGCATCCCCAAATAGAGAAATTTTCCATGAATATGTCCAGGGAGACTTTAGAGAAATTTATTTAAGGGATGGTAAGCCTTGTCAAATGGTTGGCAAAGGGAAAGTGAAGCTAAAAGTATAGATAGACAACACATGGGTGTTGAAGGAGGTCATGCATGTCCTAGTCCTAAAGTAGAGTTTGATTTCTATTGGAAAGTTGGGTGATGAGGGTTGCATAGTAACTCTCACAGTAGATTCTTAGAAAGTTTTCAAGGGTGCACTTGTTTTAGCAAGAGGTAAGAAAGTAGGTACTCTTTATCTATCTACTTATATTACTGATTCTCCTTCTGGTTTATCTACTTCAGCTGTAGATTTAAAGATGTGGCTTTGTAAGCTTGGTCGCATGAAAAAGAAGAGCATGGATGTTCTTAAGTCAAAATATATACTTTCAGATTTGAAAGACATGGATCAAGATTTTTGTAAGCAATAAAAGAAAGTAACATTTCTTGACACTGGGTCAACAAATAAGGTGGTAGCTTCTATTGGAGGATCATAGTATTACAAAAGGAAGAAATCTGATGTTCGTGACAAGAATAGTAAAGCCTTGGTTTTTAAGGAAAAGATGACGGATAGAGATCAGTTCAAGGGGTTGAGGAATTCTGAGCAGAGCAAGGTTGATTTGGACAAGGTTTTGATCCAAAAGGAGCTCGTGAGTAAAAGTAATCACTCACTAGTAAAATACAGAGACCGACGTCAGTTAGAAAATTGACGTCAGCATCCAGACAGGGACCAACATTGGCTATGTGTAAACTGATGTCGGTGACTCAGGATCAGTAAAAACTGGCATAGGCCAGGGAAACTGATGTCGATAATGAGGTAGTCACATGGAACTAATGTCGGTCAGGTGCAGACTGAGATGTGACTGACATCGGTCACTGAGACAGATTTTGGGCAGACAACAAGCTGTCAAAGAGTCTCAAGCGCCCATATGGAGGATTGAAATGGTAAGTAAGCCTCAAATTCATCATTTCCCTTCTTTACACTATTTGTTGCTCACTGATGGTCAAGAACCAGGAAGTTTTTAAAGAAGCAAAGCAGGTAGAATTCAGGAAATAGTGGGAGCATGGCATAACTCAGGAATGTGATTCCTTGGAGAAGGACCAAAATGGGAGTTTTTGGTATAGTTACAAGCTGGAAGAAAGCATTGAAAGATGAATGGATTGTTAGGATAAAGAAGAGTGAGAATGGACACATGAGACGGAATGCTAGGGTATATGGTCTTGATCATCTACAAGATAATAGAGATTTAACCATTGTGTTTCTCTTTACCAAGTTGGATAATATTAGCTACATTATCATGTTACTGTTTATTGTGTGCTTGTTGCAAGGTTACACATATACAAGGAGTTGCTGAACTAAAGGTAAAGTTAGTTCAGAGGGGTGTCATGAGGAGTCTAGGAGCAGCAAGATTCTTTGGCATAAGTGTGTTTTAGAGACATTGAAGATCATAGGTTGATTTTGTCTCCAAATTTTTGTGTAAAACCAGTTAGCACACCGATGGTTGGATAGTTCTATGAACAGTGTCCTAGTTCCCATAATGAGGTAAAGTGCATGATATGTACTGGACCTGAGTTTGCCCAAGCAGTGGGTGTTGTCAACAAGTTTGGAGTCAATCTAAGAAAGAAGCACTGAAGGGCAATTTAGTGGATTCTCAGGTATCTGAGAGGGACCAGCAGTAGGTATACATGATATGCAGGGTCAAGCACTTCTCTACATGGGTATGTAGAATCAGATGTAGCAAGGGATTTGGATGACATGAGTGGTACTATAGGGTTTGTTGTGGTGTTTGGTCTTCAAGATTGATCTTGAAGAGGGATACAAGCTAGGAAATGAACTAGATGATGTACAGGTATGATACAGGTGTAGCTATTTATCTCCAAGTGGGAGATTGTTAGGTTGTGGAGCTAAAAGCTTCACTAATGTAGACATGGAGGAGGTTGCTAAGTTATAGAGATACTAGTGTCAGTAAGAAAATTGATGTCAGTCATCTATAGTGCAGAGAGAAACTGACATCGGCAGGAGTCGGCCAACGTCGGTCACCTCTAGTCAGATAGGGACCGACGTCGGTTGCATGTGCGGTTTCAGAACTATTCGTTGTATGAACAATTAGTTTTTTGAACCATTTGTTTGCATGTTAAAGGCTATTTTGAGTCTTGAGATGCATGTCTAATTATTGTCTAAGTTATTGTTTAGTCTGGGATCTATATATAGACCCATTGGCATGTATTGTAATCAGAGAGCAATAGAGGAAGGCAAGGTAGATCCTTCCAAGTGTAAGATCATTTGAATTACAGGTTTTTACAAGTTCATGGTAGATCTACATGTGTAAGTAAGATCATTTGAGTTGCAGGTTGTTGCAAGCTCATGGGAGATCTACTTGAAGTACTTTGAGTACTTGTGTACTGGCAGTGTTATTACTGACTGGTTGGAGGTGAACAACAACTCTATGTTTGAGTTGTTTGTTGTGACCGTTTTTGGTAGGAGAGTGAACTCTTGAAGAAGAATTACTGTATACTTGGTGTGGGAAGCTTGAAAGGTGTGGAAGAGTGTGGCATCTCTTCATTGTATTCTTTTCTGGATGAGTATTAATACAAGATAGTATTGTCTCTCATATTCTGTGCTATTTCTTATTTCTAGTTACTTGTTCCTTCTGGTATAATTCCGTGTTTAGTTGCTTTATACAAGGTAATCATATTTACTCTTATTGAGGAGTATGATCATGACAAGTGGGATCAGAGAATTTATATTTTAGATCTCCCTACAAAAAACATACTAGGTTGACCATGCAAGTATAGTATGCCAAACAAATTCCAGAAAATATACTAAGTTAACCAAGCTAGTATAGTCATCTTCACTGGCTTTAACAAATAGGGAAATGCAAAACTAGGTCGATCGAGTCAACACAATTGGTAGAATTTGTGAGTAACATTCAAGGCACTCCAACAACAATCTCACATTCCTTTGCATTTTATAACACACCAAGGTTCCCTTCTCTTTTTATTTTTCATTTAATTTATTCCTTACAATTATATTTTGCATAGTTTACACTCTTTAAAACTGCCCTCATATAATGAACTAGGCTGACTTGGTTGACCTAGTTCTATATTTTGTTTTCTATCTAAAAGACTAGGTTGAAACTATCAATATAGTTCTTAAAGACCCTTGATTCATCAGTAAAATAGCAACACTATTGACTCTATCTATAATGTTTGCATACACTATCATTTGAACTGACACTGCACTATGTTTCTAATTGAAATCAACAATTTTATGTTAGTAATTACTTCACACTTTCATCTTTAGTTGTTTGCATGGTTATATTATATCATATAGTGTAATTAGGTGGTCTTTTAATATACCATTTATTTTCACTATTTTTTTCTTTCTTGCACACACTACCAAATCACATAATTTTAAAATGCATTTAAACAATTGTCTACCTAAGGCCTACTTATTTGGATTTCATCACCAAGGGGGAAGCCAACTTGATTTTTTGGCCAAGTATAAATATGTGGTTAATGAAATATATTGGTAAATCACTTGACACCGCTATTTTTTAATATTATTAAGGGGGTAGGCCCCATTACCAAGCCAACACCATTACCAACATAGATCCTTTTCAGCCTAAACATCCTGAAACCATCCATATATTGCTTTCTAGTTCCCTACTTTTAGCCAACTTTTATATCATATTTAACATAAAACTTTGATAATATAACAACATTGAGGATGACCACTTGGTTAGTATTTATTTTTCAGTTGATTGCTTGCTCTTTTCTCGTTGTATGTTGTATTTCAAAAAATTGTATTGCCTAGTGTTGGTGTAAGATTTTGTGTTGTTTGACTTAGTTGGAGCATCCTCATTGACCCAATTGATTGTGTGTTTCCTTCCATTTCTTAATTTCAAGTACATTAATTTTTTTCCCCTATTTTAGTATATTATCATTCTATTCGACATATCCCCTTTATAGACTAATTTTCATTCCACTTACAATACTAGGTCAACCTCGTCAACCCTGTAATTCTTTTGTCAGTCAAATAACAATACTAGGTCAACCTAGTCAACTTTATACTCTTATCAGGCTCTTTTTTCCCCAATTTTTAGTACTAGGTTGACCATGTCAACTCTGTACTCTTATTACCTATCCTATCTATCTGAATTAGTTTTTTTATTTTTTTTCCCTAGCATTTTTTCATTTCTCTCAAGTCATCATGATTTCCCTATTATAATCTTCTTGGATAACTCAAATCTATTTAGATACTATATAATATGTTCATTTCTCCTTCTCTTTTCCTCCTAAGAGAACCCTCACTAAGAGCACCTCTTCCCCTCCATATGTGGCTTGAAACATGGTGCAAATCACACCTCAAGATGAAGTAGGTGGATCTGATCCTTTATATACCTATCAAGACAATTCTCATCTTTAAACCCTTCAACATAATATGGGATTAATTGACACAAGTCTATCTAATAATCTGATTAACAATCCATCTTCTAATAACCCTCCTAATACTAATTCAGGGAGTGTTCCTATAAACACCAACCCACCAATTGATATGACTCAACTTCTTGCATAATTCATACAAAAAATGATCACAATGCAAAATTATAACACCTCTCAAATGATACAACTACAACATCATTTGATCAATATGGCTAATCAACCTTTGGCTATCCATCTTCAATCCAATCCAAAATTTATTCTTCCACCTCTTAAAAATGCCTCAAGAAATGTAATTCCTCAATTTGTTATGAATAAGAAAATACTTTACAACATCCAAAATGAGCCTTTATATCCTTTCATCATGTCCATTAATATTGGTAATATATCTCCAACTATCAAGTATGATGGAATTAAAGACCTTGCATCCATTTTTAAAGCCTTTTAAAATATTTACAAAGAGTATGATGGATCTAAACTAATACTTTTACCACAACTAAACTTCTAGTTAAAACCTTCACTGGCGATGTATTGGAATGGTACAACCAACTTCCCTAACATTTTTTTTGGTAACTTGAATATTTATTCAATCCTTTAGTTAAAGATTTTTAACATAATGATCTTCCTAAAAATTATCTTATTCATTTCATCAATGCTAAGCAATCTCCCACTGAATCAGCTCATGATTTCATTAAATGATGGAAATGTCTGGCTTATAAAGCTGACCATAACATGATTGATGACAATTTATTTAAACTCGTTATCACTGCCTTAACTCCTCTTCAATATAAGGTTTGAAATTTTTCTCCCCGAACACTTAATGAAGCTCTTGACCAAACTAAATGTCAAGACTTTTTCATAAAACAATTTGAACCTAATACTAAATTATTCAAAAGATCTTTTCAAACTTACACTAATTCTATCACCAATGATAATCCTTGAACTAAATCAAGAATTGCCAAAACTGACACTCCCTCATATTCTCATACATCACTCATGCTACAATAAATGAAATAATTTTTACTACCCTCTAAACCTTTTACTTATCCTAATAATCCTTCTAAGTGGTATGACCCTAATCAATTTTATTAGTTCCACACTGACATTGGTCATTTCCAAGAATCTTGCATAGGGCTTACTAAATTTTCTATCTCTTACATGCTTGGTGATTTCTTTAATCATGAAGCCATGATAAACCTTCATTGTCAAGAATATAATACTGCTTCTCAAAAATGATAGGTTTCTAAAGCTTCTTCTTCCAATAACCAAAAATCTTTTTCCACAACTAATAATGAACAACCTACCAAGGATGCTTGTGATATTGATGTCGACTATGATCAATATTATAATAATTCCCAATATGTTAACACTACTAATGTCAATTATCATCATAATCCATCTCACAAAGATCCTATTATCAAACCTAAGAAATTGTCTTTAAAAGAACAACTTATTAAAAATACTACAACAACTACCTTAGCTTCGAAAGCCCATGAGGAACCACCTCCTCCTTCCAAACCCCCAATAACTTATATTCCATCAAAATTTACCTTACCTTCTAAAACTTGCACTGGTTTTTCTTCAAAATCCCATTGAAAAATTCTTGAAGAACTTAACTCCACTCCTTGCAAGATTCCACCTATGGAGTTAGTTAATACTTCTTATCATCGCAAGTTCCTTATACAATAATTATAAGAAATTGAAAATCCATATTTTATAGATGAATAACTACCCTCTATTGAAGCTTAACCTACCAATGTACATACCATTAAAACTTTGTGTCCTTCTTCTGAACCATCTATTGAATTTATTGAAGAAGACATGACTAATGATGAAATCCTTTTTTATGTCGATGATCTACCACTATTCATTAAAATAGCCATTAATACTACCCTTATCTATAAAGATTTATTTGATGAAGGCTCTAGTATTAATGTGATATATTTGTGGCTTATCCAACAACTTGGTTATAATAAAGATCATCTCAAGCAAACGTACCTTACCTACCATGGATTTAATAAAACTAATCAAAATCCACTTGGTTGTATTTGTCTACCCCTAACAATCAGACCCAAAATTATTTGAATTAAACTTATGGTCCTTGATTTTCCTCTATCCTATAACATACTTCTTGGTCATCCTTGGAATCATAGGATGAGGGCCATCACTTCTTTCGATAGCCAATGCATTAAATTCTTATATAATGGTAAATGGTATAAACATGAGATTGATCCCAACCCTTGGAGTATTCATATTCCTAATCCAAAATATCAATATCACATTTCAACCATTTTAAAGATCAATAGTTTTCCCTTACCTGAGTTTATTATCATCAATCTATATTTACAAGTCACTCTTGTTGATTCAAATGATGAGGAACCTAATGATTTGTAGCATACTTACAATATCACCAAGCTACCTCCCTACATATTAGAGTGGCTTACTCCTTCCTTATTACCTTAGGACCATCCTATTCCTCTCATTGATAATATCACTAATTTCCCCCCTCCATGCAATGCTCAAGATCCTTCTTTATCTAAAGAGGCCTTCACATGTAATGATCATGAAGTGGCCAAATTATTTCATTATCCTCTCATCATGTCTCCACATAAATTTAATAATATTGAGATTTCACCTTTTGAAACTCCCCTTGAATCTCAAAAATGTACCATTTCTCCAACCTATGATGATAATTACATAATGGTCTAGGCTCAATCTTGAGACTTGGATGTTCAACATTATCAAAAAACCTTATCTCAAATACATGCTTTTAATCAAGATGTCCATACCATTTCCATGGATCATGAATTACATCCCAAATGTAATGTGCCTCTTGTTAATTCTCAACTTCTTGATACTCCTTGGGTGGTAAAACAAATCATACCTTTTGAACCTATAAAAATTCCTACATCTTCTCTACCATTAAAGATCCAATCCCATCTAATCCATATACTTCTCTTACTCCTAAAATTACACTAAATGCCAAGGATACCAATGTTCATTAGATACATTCTAAATATGATCACCATGGTAATCAAATTATATATATTGAAGTAGATGTTGAGTATTATGGTCCTCTTCCCACTTTATCTAATTATGAAGCTATCCTTCAAATACTTCATGCCTGAGAACCTCAACTTCCTCGACAACATCATAAGCTTAGGAATTTCAAAAGTAAATCCCCTTGTTTCAACAAATTCATCACTAGCATTGATCCTAAAGCTAATTTGATTTCCTCCTTACCTAAAGCACCATACCACTTCAAAGATGGTAATTCTATGCTTATTGAAGAAACTACTCGCATTGAATATGGTACTCCATCATGCCCTTGAAAAATTATAGTTTATCATGAACTCTCACCTACTGAGTATGATAATTTTAGTTTATTTTTTGATAAATATCATGAGATCTTCATCTAGTCCTATGAGGACATGCCTGGTACTGATCCTAATATCATGGTATACAACATCATCACTTATCCAAATGCTAAAGATGGTGTCAAAATCAACATAAATTTTCCTCAAAGCTTCCACTTTATGTCATAAATAAATTATCAAACTTTTCGATGCTAAATTTATCGATCTAGTGGACTACTCTGAATGGGTTTCTAACATAGTTCCCATTTGGAAAAAGGCAAATATGGTCATTCACATTTGCATTGATTTACACAATCTTAATCTTTCTTATCCCAAAGATAATTTCCCTTTATCTTCAATAGTTTCCATTATATATTCTATAGCTAGCTATGAAATGTTATCTCTTATAGATGTATTATCAGGTTACAATAAAATTCACATTGCTCTCGAGGACTAACATATGACCACCTTCACCATGGAATGGGGAACCTATTACTATGTTAAAATGTCTTTCAGCCTCAAAAATATTGGATTCACTTATCAATGATAAATGACTCATATCTTTCATGATCTTATCCATAAAATTGTTGAAACCTATGTGGATGACATCATTGCTAAATCTAAATCTCACCATCATATTTGACTATCTTCTCAAATATCGGGTTAGATTCAATCCTTATAAATGTGTCTTTGGTGTCACATCTAAAAAACTATTAGGATTTTTAGTCTCTCTCCAGGGCATCGACTTTGATCCTGTTAAAATTAGTGCTATGATAAACATGCCCATTCTTTGATCCATTTTAAACATTCATACTTATCTCACTAAACTTGGGGAACTTCAATGATTCTTCCCCAAAATAGATTACTATATCTACTTCATCAATTCTCTTCTTAAGAAAGGTAATCCTTTAGAATGGATAAATCCTTATAAAAAATCATTTGATAACATGAAAGACTCATTGCTTCACCTACCTATGCTTCATCCTCCTTCAAATGATTGACCTTTAATCCTATTTACTTCTTTCACACCCCTATTAGTTGAGGTAATGCTTTCCAAAAAAGATGATACTGAAAGAGAATATGCCATCTGCTACATTAGTTAAGGCCTCATCGATTATGAGAAATACTACACAAAATTTGAATGTGATTACCTTTTCATATATTCATAGTTGAAAATCTTTGACATTATATGCTTTATCAAACCACTTATGTCATCATTCATTCCAATCCCCTTCATCACTTTTTCTCCAAAGACTTTCTTCTCAAAGATATAATTTGCAAGTATATGGTCCTTCTTATAGAATTTGATATCTAAATTATTACTCAAAAATCTATTAAAAGACAAATCATAGCTAATCAACTTGATACAAATCCTATTCTATCTATCAATGAACTTCAAGATAGTCTTCTCTATGATAATATACTCTATATTGAAGGTCCTAATGAAGCCATACCTCTTACATATTAATTTCATAACTTCACTGCTGATCTTGAAGCAAGTAATCTCAATGAATCTGCTATCCTCTTTGATACTACTAAACCAAAAGTAGTTATCAAAGAACTTCTTAAAATTAATATCAACTTACATGAAGATACTTGGACCCTTCACTTTGATGGTGCTAAATGCCTTTAAGGAACTAGGTTAGGTTGCATTTTTACAAGTATTTTTGTTAAAATCACCCCTTTATCTTTTCACTTAACCTTTGATGTCACTAATAATATGGCAAAGTATAAAGCTTTAATCCTAGGCATGAGAGCTACTTTTGATTTAGATATTCAATATCTTCATGCCTTGTGATTCTTAGTTTATCTACTGCTAAGTCAATGGTGATTACCAATGCAAAAATGAGAATCTCATTTTTTATGATCAAATTACAACCACACTCACCAAAAATTTTATTTATTTCACCATCAAACTTATCTGTTGAGATCAAAATTCGATTACTAATTCCTTTGCTTCTTCCACATCTTTTTTTCATCTACACCAAGTTCTTTCTGATCCTAATTTTATTATCCAAATAATAAAATATTCATCCTTTATTCAACAACTTGATTCACTTATATTCCACATTGAGTCTATCACCATTCAAAAAATCTTGTGTTATAAACACATCCTTCAATTTATAGAACATCAAACTTATCCTCCCAACCTAGATTCGCATGAAAAGACTCACATTTGTAAACAATATTTTAAGTATGTATTTTGATATAACATATTTTATTATCAAAATGTTTAAGGTACCTTAATATATGGTGTTATGTAAGATGAGGTTACTCCTCTTCTTGAACAAGCACATGGGGGCATTTTCAGTGGCTATTATAGCAGACATGCTATAGCCCACAAATGCCTACATATGGGATAATTTCAGCCTACTTTTCAAAAGGATGCTATTGGATTTAAAAAAAAATATACTCCTTACCAACTTCATAATTTTCTAATTTATTTACCCCTAATTGAGATTTAAACCTTTGAATTTCCCTGGCCATTCTCCATTAGAGATTAGATCTTATAGATAAATTACCTTGATCAAAAGATGGACATGTCTTTATAATTACAACTATAGACTATTTTACCAAGTGGGTTGAGGATATACCCCTTGTTAATGTCATTGGTACAACCATCTCCAAATTCATCCATAATCAAATCATTTACTACTTTGGTGTCCCTCATATTATCATTTATGATAATAGTGGTAATTTAAAAACAAAGATTCAAATAGATCTATGCTAAATTTAAAATCAATCACAAATTTTCAACACATTATCATCCATAATGTAATTTCCAAGATGAGGCCATTAAAAAAATTCTTAACAAAACTCTCCAAAATATAATTCATGAAACTTGCATGGATTAACACCTTCATGTCTATCCTACTCTTTGGGCTTATCAAACTAGCATATGTACTGCCACTATGGCAATGCCATTCTCTTTAGTTTGTGGTTCTGAATCCATTCTTCCATTAGAATTTGAGTTTCCTTCTCTCATTATATCTCTTCATGGTATCATACATGATGAATAATTACATGAATCTCACCTTCATGCTCTCAATCTCCTTAATGAACACTGTCTTTCTATTTTACAACACAATCACCAATACAAGACCCTTATTGCCAAACAACATAATAAACATTTTAAGTTTTTCATGTTTAATGTTGGTGATCTTTTCCTTAAATTAAAATACACTCATGAAAAATAATGCAAATATGCTAAAAAAAAGTGGGATCCCTATTTATTCAAAGATATTCTTGGTCTAAGTACTTACTACCTTTAAACCAATGAAGGCCATATTTTTAAAGAGTCCACAAATGCACAATTTCTCAAGAAGTATTTTGCCTAATCATTCCCTTATTTTCATGTTTTATACATGTTATCTATGTAACATTTTTTTAGGCTACTTACACAGGTATCACCCTCTACAATAATTCTCTCTTTTCACAAACCTTAGTCCTTATTGTTGGTATTTATGGTTCCCCTTTGTCTCATGAGTTGCATTGTAAATCATAGATAAGACCTAGTCTTCCTCATGATATACTATAATCCTCTTTGTTTTCATATTTTTTAAATATTTTTTGGCACTCTTTGGATTTCTCTTTTGTGATTTGTAGTGTAAGACCATGGATAAGACCTGGCCTTCCTCACAAATACCATCTTTTTCTTACTACACTTATTTTTTTCAATGATTTTTAATACCCTTGTGGGTTTTTATTTTATGATTTACTATGTAAGACCATGGAAAGGACATATCCCTCCTCATAAAATCACCATCTTATTATTTCTTTTCTATAATGTCTTTTATAATGGTTAATAAGTTCTTGATATGTGATCTCAACTTTAGCTTCTACTTATTTTAATAGATGAAATTTGCATCACAATCTATGTTATCATGTTTTTCTCTATTTCCCTCATTTTTATGATAAAGAACACTTTACTATCATTGAATCACTTCTTATCCCTTTGTCACATTTTTTGCAATTTGAAGTAATTCAAATTGTTTCATATTTTATTCCTCTTGATTTTCTTTCCTTTCACTCCACATTGGATAAAATAAGGTCAAAGTCAAGATAACACTTTTATTTTACCTATATTTATGAGACTCTTAGACACCATACTCTCTAAGGTTCTCTCTCTCAGTAACAAAGTTCTAAGTATTCAAATTAAAGTCATCTTTAGCACCTATGTTTGGTTTTCCAAATCCATATAGAGGAGAATAGAAAAAGCCATTAAGAAAGTTAAAATTCAATTAATTTGAAACAAAATGAAATGATAAACAAAAGGCAACATACAAATCTCAAAATTTAAAATCATACTAAATGATGTGATTAAAATCATATCTCTTATTTATATTCAAATTTCAAACTCCACAATTGGCCTCACAATAGAGTCGAGGTCCATTAAGGTGTGGTAGGCCAGTAGATTGTAATAGGATAATTCAAAAAACTCTATGGTGCTACCTAATTTATCACATAAGTATCCAATCTTTATAGTAGACTGATGAATTTGTAAGGGGTCTTAATAAATATGGAACACATTGTGAGAAGGTATGTCCATTTTACTTTTCATGCATATAACCTTCATGGAATGATCTACATACTTCATTTGTTAACCTAAGACTTGTGTGGCTAGGAGAAGTTATTCAGAGTCTTTAAGGTTGAAAGTCCTCTTGTTTTAATAAGCCTAATTTAAATGTCTTGAATTTGATAAAGATTTATTATACCTTGGTTTTTTTATTTATTCTCCCCTCCACCCATTTCATGTTCACCCTTGACATGAAAATTATGATTCCAAATTTGTTTCCCCTCTTCTAAACTTCCTTCTTATTCACATCTTAAAAAAAACATGATAGCACTAATTTGTTCCAATTTTATATATCTTTAGAGCACAACAATATACTTGAGTAACTATGGATTACTTTATTTACACCATGGCTTTACATTTATAGACTTAATTTGATTTATTTTTACCATTTGTCATTATTGTACCACTTTTTTGTAGAAACATGAGTCTATTTCTACTTTCATGTACTTTTTTCATTGTTGAGTGAGATTGGCTTGTTACTTCTCATTTACCAGTATTTTTTTCCTTTTTATGCACCCTTTTTACATTGATGATTGAGTAAGGATTAATACTACTCATTCATCAATATTATTTTACCATTTTTTTCTTGCCCATCTTTGTTTAAGTAAGGATTGTTACTATGTTTACATTGATTTTTTATTAACATATTTTTTACATGTAACCTTGGTTTGATATGGCGAGTTTTCTTTTTTTACTTAAAGTTGTTTTCATTTTTTGGTCTTTAGTAGCCTTGGATTTTTGGTTACCTGATTTACTCTAAATTTTAATTTGGTCATTTGGTTTAACATAACACTTGTCACCCCATTTTGCCAAATTTTTAAGTACATCTTGTCCACATAACACCAATTATCTTGGATTTTTTGCATTTATTTATTTTTAGTCTTTAGTTTTGTATTCTTGGATTTATCGAGAGCAGTCTCTATGCCCTCCACAATCAAAACTACAAACATAGCAGAGAACCATTCAATGATAAGGTAAGTCATGGTATGAATACATCTAATTTTCAATTATTTACCTTTCTATCATTTAAATTTAAGTTATTTTATGCTTTAAAATGCAACTTTTTATTAGCCTCAACATTATGTGTTACTATGTTCTTTCTCAAAGCATCATCCCTTGTTTCACTTGAGTGACACGTAATAAACTTGAAGTAGAGCATATGTATACATATAATATTTTCAAATTTTATCAAATATTAATGTTTTCTATCTTGTAATAACCCATTGAGCCTAAATATCTCTGAGTGCATGCCTTAAAGGTTGCACCAAAAAAGAGGTGGGTAGACCATTGGTGCTCTATAATATTATTGTCTCTTATTATCACTTATTACCAATCCAACCAGCTCTTAAAACATTAACCTAAGCTATTACTCCTATTTTACACACTCCTCCAATATTTTACCACCTTTCATACCTCTTTTCCTAACCTAAAACTACTTTTTATAATTTATATTACTAGGTTGACTGGGTATTCCACTTTTTACTCTTACTAATGAAACTTATTTAGGGTCTAGATTGGCTCTTGGCTAACCTAGCTCATGACCTAGTGAGTTTTTTGTCAATAATAGTACTATGTCAACTAGGTCAACCCTATCACCCAAAACTTTTAGAAGGGCTTAGGTTTGAATTCATCTATATATAAAAATTTATTTCATCATTATTAGAGATACATCAAGAGTTATTATTTGCTTGTGTTTCTTTACAATCTGCTCTTCCACCATTCTACTTGAAGAGTCTTAGTTTAGGGTTTATATTTATAAAATTTAGTCTTGTAGAGAAGTATTGGATGCTTTGGCCTTTTTTAGTGATACTTACAAACCATAATAAGCTCTTGTGAATCCTTTTTGACCAATGGAGAGATTGAGTCTCGACGGGGTCATCTTTTAGGTAAGTATTCTCTAACTTTGCTCCTCTCTTTAGTAGATATAAGTAATATAAGTAATGGATTTCAAGTTATATTAATCTTCTTATCCATGTATTAGGTTATTACTCATACATAGATTAATTGAGATTCTCTTATGCATGTTTATTTTCATTTATTTACTAACCCCCATATTATGCCACAAGCTTTGGTGAGCACTAGATTATATTTATTTGTCTTACTTGTTATTAGTTTAGTTAATATGAAAACATAGGGTATAATTAAGGTTATTGCATGATTTTGATTGACTATAAGCTTTGGAACCCTCTTTGGTATTATTTTTGTGATAAAATATCATCTAATTGGGTCTAGTAGACTCATATATTGGTCATATTTTTTATTATCATATGTATTCTCAATCAAAAGTATAAGTAGGATCTATCTTCTCTGAGTTAGGAATGATTTATAAACTTGATGCATTTTTTATTATATACATAATATATATAAATATATTAATAAGGAAAAAAATCAATATGTAAATATGATAGTGAGACCATTCATCCCTAACAATGCAACTGACTAGCAAATTTTTGATAGTGATAAACAAATTATTAATTTTTTATGAGATGAGGTTGATTTCTCTAACAAAAATAAATCAAAGCTATAAGAATAATATGGGGATAAAATAATTCAATTAAATAATAACAAGTTGACCATGGGTCTTGTTACTTTAGAAAGTATCTTTAGCTCTAATGATCATTTGAAGGGTGAGAAGAAAAATATCACAATTAAGGAAGAAGTCTAAGACCCAATAGTCATCTTTAAAGGCACAGCTTTGAAAATTGAAAAGGTATGTAACACTTCTAAAAAAATATGTTATTGGATTGTGTCAATAATTTGATGATAACTTTTCTTGGAG
Organism: Torreya grandis; assembly: GCA_037957365.1. Classification (NCBI taxonomy): domain Eukaryota; kingdom Viridiplantae; phylum Streptophyta; class Pinopsida; order Cupressales; family Taxaceae; genus Torreya; species Torreya grandis. Next base: position 2,820,123 of record JARHVA010000183.1, read on the forward strand.
TTATAAGTATCTAAGGGGTTTTGACCATATTCTAGCCTAACACACAATAGAGCTTGACCCAAATACTAAGTCTGTTAGATAAAAATAGAGGCTAATAAACCCTAAAAAAGATCCTCTAATGAAGAGTGATATGTATAAAGTAGTAGAATCCAAAATTATTTTTTATATTAAGCACTCACCCTAGGTTGTTAACTTGGTCCCTGTTACAAAAAAGAAAGGTGAAATCAAACTTTGTCTAGATTCTAGGACCTAAACAAAGTATCCTTGAAAGATCATTATCCTCTTAAACCCATGGAGAAAATACTCCAAATGGTAGCTAGATCCAAGAGGTCATCTCTTTTATATGGTTTTTATAGATATAACTAAATCATAGTTTAGGAATCTAACCAGTTCAAGACCATTTTCACTATAAAATAGGGTACATATGAATATAAAAAATGCCTTTTAGTCTAACCAATGTTGGTGATACCTTCCAAAGGGCCATGGCTATGAATTTTAAGGGTTTTATCAATGAAATAATCTTTGTGTATCTAGAGGACATCGCAATTTATTCAAAATAGGATGGGAATCACCTAAATCACCTCAATTTTTTTTGAAAGGTGCAAAGAGTTTGGAGTTTCCCTCAATCCAAAGAAGTGTGTATTTTTAGTTCTTGAGTGTAAATTACTGGGATACATAGTCTCAAAATAAAGTCTTATAATATATTCATAGAGAGTAAGTGATATATCTTTATTAATACTTCCAAGCCACTAAAAGAGGTTATTGTTGGCCAATTTTTGGCCTACATGCAAAACTTTGTCTTGAGGGCCAGACATAGATTGGAGAATTGAAATTTTTTATTGAATAGTAAAATGGCTAAGGGTATTTTAATAGGTCCTATATGGAATGGTGGTTGATGCAAGTAAGGTCAAGAATAGGTCTGTACAAGCTTAAAGTTTTCATAATTCATTTGAGCCTTCAAAGTCCTGCAAGAGTTTTGTTGCTAGAATGAGTCAAGCCTACAAGCCAAAAGATAAGTGTAAAATATTTTATTTGGCTAAGTCTTTACTTGGGTTTCTTCTATACTTTATGGGGATAAAGGTCATTTCTTTTAGGGCTTTATTTGACTAAGTGTTCTTCCTTTTGAGAAGTTTATTTCGGTCCCTTTGGCTAGCTTTATGAATTCTCTCATATATTTATTCCAAATCAAAAGGTCCATGAAAAAGTCCTAAAGTCTCATTTCTCAAAAAAATATTCCACATTGAAAAATCTAAGTATTGAATAATTTTCTCAGGAAAATTGTCCATACAATTTTCCTGAAGGATTAATTTTCTCGAGAAAATTGTTTTAGAGAAAAAATGACTAAGTGTTTATTTATTTCAAAGAATTTGTTTCTATATTTTTTGGGGCTAAGTATCAAGAATTGTTTCAAACATTTTATCCAAAACAAAAATCCTGAAGGACATTTCCCTCATAATGGGTACAAATCAAAAATCTCAAAAGGTCATTTCTTAGGAAATTGTTGAAGTAAAATATCTGAAAAGTCTTTTCTTCAGCTAAGAGGTCCGATCTAAAGTTTTAAAGTGTTACTTTTCAATAAATTAACCTAAACCAAAAGTTAAAGGGTCTATTTCTTGATAAAATAGACCAAATAGAATTATCAAAGGATTCTTCTTCAAATCAAAGTGCCTTGGATGACTCCCTGAAGGATCTCTTCTTAGGAAAAGTGGTCATTTTAGAAAATCTCAAAGGGAATCTCTTAAATCAAAGACCCATAAGCATTTCCTTATAAAGAATTATCTCATAGAAAAGGGGCTTGAAGAAATACTTTCAAAATAGAATACCTAAATAAGTAAAGTCTGAAGGAATTATTTTCTATAGAGAAAATGCACCTGACAGGTTGAAAGAGTTAAAGTTTGGACTCAACAATCATCCATCATGGCCAAAAAATTGATGGTATCACAAACGTTAAATTACATCTTCACAAACATCACTTGATGGCCATACTGACATAATATTAAGCCACAAAAAGTAGTCGTTGAAGTTTAAAATATCAGTGACAATCATTTGGATGTCAAATACATTCACATAAATGTCAAAAATAGACACATGTATGTTAAAGTGAGGCCTCATAAAATAACTATTTTCTTTCAAATAACAAGATCAATGATCTATGTTCAATTGCATAGACAGATCCATTGATGTGAGTAGGGGTCAAAGGGTCAAATAATCTTAAGGATTAAATGCATAATTATCAAGTGTCAAGATCATGCATTAAACAAATCTTTCAAGATCAATGATGCATGGTCATGGCATTAAAATATAAACACAAATGGATTTGGGGATCAATAAGGACAATGGAACATTCAATTTTGATATAGAGCCTTTAATTTTCCCTCAAGCAAATCTTGATTCATCACCTACAAGAGATTTCCTATCTGTTAGTGTGATTCTCAACCAATGAGAAAAGATTGAAGGATTTCAATCAAATGAGGTTAACTTGTTGTTAAAGGTTTGGTCTTAATAGGAGGTTAAATGGTTCCAAATTTAAAAAGGTGGCTGAACATTCATTAGGGTATGTGACAGCTTAGATAGTAGACTCTTCTCTCTCTTTCCTCTCCCTTCTCCTATATATCCTTGTCTCTTCCCCATTGCAAGGGGTTCTCAACTTTTAAAATTTGGCATTTTATTTCTAAGGCAAGGATAATCATCAAGACTCTTGCAAGATTTGGCTCATTTGATATGGTTAAACCCTATTTAAATATTATAAGAACCACCTTTTGAAGTAATAGGATCAACTCTTTGTCTATCGCTTGTCTTTAATCAATGCTTAGTATGTTTTTGTATGGTAAATTTTTGAAAGAGATTCTTCCTAATTTTTTATCCTTATGTTTGCCTCTTTGAAGGTGTTTTTAAACTAACCTTCAAGTCTAGACTAGTGTTCAACTTGGAATCTCTTCTATGAAATATTTATGCAACTAGTGAGATTATGAGATTGAGTAAGTCATAGTTGTCTTTTGTTGATCCATTACATGTTCAAAATTATATGAGTGCCTATTTAACTTTGGTGCATCACCTTTTTATATTTTTAAAGAGCCTTAACCATCTTTTTAATCCTTTTCCCTATGAAGCATTAGTTTAGTGTTAGTTTAGGTGAGCATCAAGAGGAAGCCGACCTTCTCTAGAGGTTTAACCTCATTATAGAATACCTGCATCCTGGGGTTTTCTCAATATTATAGCTTAGTTGGAGAGAGCATAAAGAACCCTATCCAAGGGTAAAAATTAAGCCTATAATAGTTATAAATGTTTTTGGGGAGGATTAACTTTGTAAAGAGGTTCATTCCAAATTTTGTCACCATAGCCAAAACCCTTACTACTATGCTTAAAAAGGGGATCAATTTTAGCTAGACAAGGGTAGGAAGGGATAGATTTAAAGCCAATAAGTAGGATATTCTCAATCTCTAACCCTTATAAATCCCAACTATGAGAATGATTTCATTCTCTATGCTTTTGGATGGGAAGACAACATATTAGCTATTCTAACTTAATAAAACAAAGATCAATTGGAACAACCCATAGCCCTTTTCAATCAATCCTTAAAGGATTATGAAGAAAGATATAATTTCATTCAGAAGTAAGTGTCTATAGTAATAAATGATCTTAAAAAAATTAGACACATGTTATCAAACAATAAGATTAATGTGATGGTTGGTCACCAAAGCATAAAAGAGTTCCTTTTGAGTTAAGAAATAAATGAAAAAAGAGAAGGTTGGATCATGAAAGTCATGGAATATGACGTGATCATTAAAATAACTAATATCATTAGAGAAAAACACTTATGTGATGAACTTTATTATAATATTAGGGATACTAATTTAGTATACATTCAATAGGAATTTCAACCAACTAATCCTCATCTTTTTGACAACTGGATCAATGACATGTCTACCTTCTTCCAAACTAGAGAATACCCGTATGAGCTCTAGTAGTCTAAAAAGAGGTACTTCGGGATATATTCTATTCCTTATCCTCTTAGTGATGGGATCTTGTTTAAGAAATATATTAATGGATTTATGTTGAGGTGCATTGAACATGATCAAATCTATAAAGTGTTTGAAGAGTTTCATGATGGCTCATTGGGTGGTCATCTCTCTACAAGGACTACTACCATTAATATAATGAGGACATGCTATTATTGACCTAACCTATTCAAATATTCACATAAATGGGTGAAAAATTGTGAGAAATTTTCCTACTTTGTAGGCAAGCAAAGATTAACAGCTCTTCCTTTCCATCCAATATAAGTTGACTAGCCATTTTCTCATTGGAGATTGGATTTTATTGGAATAATTAATCCTCCATAAAATTCAAACCATAAATGGGTCCTTATAACAATTGATTATTTCACTATATGGAATAAAATGGATTAATTAAAATATGCCATGGAAGCATCTATTTTAGAATTCATGGATAACATTGTCACTAGATTTGGTGTCCCTTACACCATTATCTTGGACAATACCAAAGCTTTTGTGGGAACTCAGGTGAGTGAGTGGGTAGTGAAACATAATGTCTTCTTGAAAACCTCATTTAATTATTATGTGCAATATAATAGCTTGGAAAATATACCAACAAAAATATCATAAGGATTATTAAAAGGACAATGGAGGGTAACCAAAGGACTTGGCACACTAAGTTGAAGTCATCATTGTGGGTTGATAGGATCACTCCAAAAAGAGTCATTAGCAATTCTCTATTTATGTTGGTATATGAAAGGGAAGCTAGACTTCCCTTGTCAATAGAGTTACCATCTTTGGAACTCACTAAATAGTTGTAATTAATTTAAGATGATGCAATGATCATGTGGCTGGCATAACTCATGGAGTTGGAAGAGGTCAAGAACTAATCAATGCAAGTTTTGAAAGCAAATTAGGCTCAAATAAAGAGAAATTTTGATAAAAAATCATCTGATAGGACCTTCAATGGAGACTTGTTTATAAAATGGGATGTTGAAAGGGCCAAGATAGGCAATCATACAAAGTTTGATGCAATATGGAATGGTCCATACATCATAACCCAATGAAAAAGAGACAATGCATTCCAGTATCTAGGCTTGATGGATCAAATCTACCTATCCCTATTAATGGGATATAGCTCAAAGCATACTTCTGAGGTTGGAATTATTTCCACAAACATATTAATATTAGTTATTTTCCTAAAAATAAGTGCTTTTTCACACTCTAAAACTCATTAGGAGTTTTGCTTAGTTTTATTTTTTCGATTTTGTTTCTTGTTTAGGACAATTCCTAGTTCTTTTTTTTCTCAAGTTAGGATGTGTTAAACTTCAAAATGACTCCATACCGAATGAACTAAAAGGCTACTAGAAAAAAATTGATTAGCAGACAATCACCCCATATAGGTCACCAAAAATACTGATCATTTTATGCCCAAAAGCTCAAAGCACCTTATGTCTTAGAGGAGACCTATAAATGTTTTTGAGAAAAGATTTAAAATGGTCTAAATATGCTTTTCTAAGACCCAAACAGAAACTAGAGATTTATCTGCATTTTATAGATTTACAAAGTTAAAAAGTGCACCCAACCCTCCACTTTCCCACTTACTAAAGACCTAACAGGAATTGGAACTCCCATTACAATTTTAAACTTTGTAAAGTTACAAAGTACAATGTAGAATCCACTTCATACCTTTCACTAAGACCAAGCAGAGAGCATAATTCTAACTACACTTTACAACTTTAAAAAATTTCAAAGTGTAATCAAGATCCCACTACCCACCTCCTAAACAATTTTTGCCTCCAAAATCGCTCAATAGACAATGAAGAATGGAAAACATATTAAAAAATTGCAAACTTTTAAATTTGCAATGTGACTTCATGGAACCACTTTCTCACCTATTCATCCATCTACTATTGTTGATCGACATGATTGGCATTATTTATGTATTTTGGTATATAATTAAGTTTTTTACACCATTATTAACATTTTGAACCAAATCTAAAACTCCTCCAAGTGACATTACAAAATAGAGCTCGAATCCAAAGGATGTCATGACCTGAACCAATCTTCCAAAATGACCTCCATTGCCAACTTACAAAGCTTTGCATACACATCTATGATATTATTCTAGGTCATATATATTTTAATTTAGTCTATGCCATGTTTTTTACCACCATTATTCTTTTCAGTAAAGCTTGGGTTTTTTCTTTCCAAAATTAAGGATTTTTCTTAGAATTGTTAAAAGCAACCTCATTTTTTCATAAAATTATTTATTTTGAATTCATATGTTAAAATCTTGCTAAAAATTGGTCTAGGTGTTTATTGTCTTACTTAGGGTTTTTTTTAATGCTATCAAGATCTAGGTAGAGATTCCTTTTGAATTTTCAACCTAAACCTCTACTAGAGTTTTTAACCAGAGAAGCACATAAATCTTCTTCTCAAATCAAGGTGGATATTCCTTTTGCTTTCACACCTTGAATTAATGTCAAAGACCTAACTTGTAATTGTAAAACATACCCCTAATGGAGATTTAGTTAAACTTTGTAGGTGAAAATAAAAATTAAAACCCTATCAAACCATTTGGTCAGACTTTATAGATATTATTTCAAACTATTTTCTTGATGAAGTTAAACCATGTAGAAGCATAATAAAAGCCCACTAAGTTAAAAGTGAGGAAATAAATTATAATTTCAAGATCAAATCTTGACCAGCTTTGTAGTTGGTTTCCCACACCTATTTTTCCAATACATATGTCTATAAAAGAGATTAATTTCAATTCAAAGGGACCTGATGTCCCTTCTAGCTTAGATTCCAACATCAATGAGATAACTAACATAGATCTAGGTCACATAGACCTAGCAAAATTCTAGACTAGAGTCAATGTAGAATTCAAAAATGATTGGATTCACAGCTTTAATGATAGTGGTTTACCTTAGGCTACAACCTTCCTAATCCTAGTATAAAGCCCTAAGCTTTTACTCACTATGGCTAAGCATTATGATGCAAAGAAGAGAAAAGTAGTGCATGATAAAGGAGATAAGGTTTTGAGATTAGATCCAAATTTTATTGATACTATATTCTTGATCCCAAAATTTGAAATCTACATAGACATTACTCTTGATTCCTCCAGGAATTTATACTATGATAATACCTCAGTCTGTTTATAGGTTATAAACAAATAGTGGTTAAAGACCCCTAAGTATTTAACCACAAGAATACCTAAGACCCTAGCTAGGATAAAATTTAAAGATGAGGTAAGATATATCATTATGCTCGTATATAGAGTTACAAGGAGCCCTAATGCAAATAACTACCAATATTGAATGTATAAATATATCTAGGTAATCCAATAGAATAAACAATACATTCATTGGGCCCAATTGATTAGTGATTCTATTCATAGAGATTTAATGGAGCTTCAAACTATCGGACTGAAAACAAAAGTGGTTATCCAACAAGAGAGGGATTGAAATATGATGTTCAAACAATCATAAGTTCTCTCTTTGATAAAATGGATAGTGACATGGTCACTAAGGATGAGTTAAAGAATAAGGTCGAGTATTTGATGGTTGGCTTAAGAAATATTATAGACCCAACAAGTCAAATTAAATTATCTCAACCAACTCAATCTCTCTCTTTCAGTTTCTTGATAAAGAAACATTTGATGCAATGACAAAGATTGGTACAATGGGTAAAGCTAAAAAATACTAGGTTGAAGAACTAATCGAGAATGGGAAAATAGTGATAGGGTTAGCCATGGAATATTACAAGACATTAAAAGATGATCTAGCATCTATGAAGGTAAAGATAAGTAAATATCACAAAGAGGTTGAAAGGATAAACCTATACTTTCCTAAATTTCAAGCCATTGACCAGATAGATAATAACACCCTCATGTCTGAAAAGATAATAAAAAACCCTTTAGAACATGATAAGATGGAATTAGAATACTTGGTGAAAATATTGATAAGGAAAATAGCACATGTGATAAGGCCACATATGAAATGTATGACAATGAATATTCAATTTAAAAATTATCATGTGAGGCAGCATATTACCAAGATATGCCTCTTCTTGTTCAGGATGTCTAGGATAAACTCAAAGAGGTAATAAAAAAAGAAGTCAAAAAAAGATACAACTTTAAATTTGGGTTCCATCCACTAGTTAATCAAGTATCATAATACACTTGATCAGATGAGAAAGGATATCCAAGTCTACAAAGCTTTTTTCTAGAGAGTTATCAAAGGTAACTGTAGAATGTGACATTAGTAATCTTTACATAGTTGGTCCTAATGAAGAGTTCCTACAAGAGATATTTAGAAGTTTTAATGCTTATATTGATAAAATAAAAGAAACAAATGATAAGGAATTCTCATAAGTCATAGTTGTGGATTGATTATTTAATTATTTGAAAAAATGTATTCTATAAACTATAAGTTTTGTAAGATACATTGTAAAGTTGGAAGTTGCAAATTGTAACTGTCATTTTGATAACTTTTAACTTTAAGTTGAAAAAAGTGTTACTTTAAATTTTCAATTATCATTTTGTCAAGATTTAATTGAAAAAGTGCAACTTGTATTTCACACTTTTCTTTTTTTTGACAAGTTTGAATGGCTTTAGTTATAAAAGCTCACATTATAATTTGCACATCCCTTTTTGTCAAGTTGAATGACTTAAAAGTTATAAAAGTCTCAAATGTAAATTGAAAGTTAGGTTTTACAATTTTGGTGTTAAAATGTTCAAATATTAAAAAGCATTCAATTTTTAACCAAGACATAGAGTTCATTTTGGTGCCCCATTTATTGTGGAGAGATTTATTCAACTAAACTCTAGGAGAGATGGTTTAACTGGAAGACTACAACAACATTTTTAATGCTTAGCAAAATGCCCAGCCATTGTAGAGTTATATTATTACTTATAATCCACCAAATATTCCTTTTCAAGCTAGTAATGATGACATTTATATGAAGATTCCCTAATTTCTTGATCTAAAATTGAGTGTAAGGGGTTTTTTGACTTCTTCTCTCTTAAGGGAGTGATTTTTTTTATCAATATGGGTTTCCTATATATCCCATGGATCTTTTTTTGATGATAGAATTTTTTTTATACTTTTGAGAAGTTTATCTACATATTTTAACCTAGAGAATATTAATACACTAAAGTTTTTCCTTCCTTATCTAGTGTTATCTTTGTGTATGTACGGATTTTTATTACATTTGTGAATGATATAAGTCTTGTTTTGGGCATATAGATTCATTTGTGGGATTCATTTTTCCCTTTTGAAAACTTATTGAGGAAAAATAAAGAACTTTGTTCCTTATCTAATAAATGCCCAGTATTACATTTGTTTTCATATTCATATAATATTGTGCTTTAAGAGAAATCAATATATATATATATATATATATTATTGTTCAATTGTATTCAATCAAATCAACCATTAATTTACACTAGAACCTTTTGGTGCATTAGTTTTAAAATTCCTTTAAAACTCTTTTCCTTATCAATTAAAATGATAGTTAGGAGTAAAATCACTAAGAATATGCAATTTAAAGTGAACTGGTCATGTAACCGTTGCACTGAGCTTAGTGAAAGGAAGTCGACCTTCTCTAGAGGTTTACCTCAATTTTCCAAGGTCCCATAACTTGGAGGTGATCCTATTATATATTTACCATGTAATGCAACTTATACTATAATACAACACAAAATAGGTGAAAAATCTAATTGATAAAAGTTGTCATATTCATTCCCCCATCTTTATGAATAATTGCTAAGAGTGTAGGGGGGTCTAAATGGTCTATTCATCTAGATATAATCTAGATTTTCCTCCATTTATTCAATTTAGGATTAAATGGGAAAGAATGGTTATAGTGAGGTTATTTAAAGGTCAAATAATACCTCTTTCATGTGGATTAATTAGGTAACTCCTTTCAGGAAACATCTGGCACAAAACTAGTTTCCTATAATGTCCTTGTGAATGGTCTATTTGATTAATTTTAGAGCATGATTTAAGTTTTCAAGAAAGTATTTTCTTATTCAAGGGTTATATAGAGTAATTTCTTACTCTACATCATATTTAATTGATTTTTGATTTGATCACTGCAATTTTGATTCCTGCGCACTTTGAGTAAAGCAGTAGAGTTTTAGAGCAGAGGACGGGTTCATTTTTGCCTAAGTGTCAAACTGCAGCGGAAGCTGCCAAGTGTCATCCTTAGAGCATGGTTCCTTTTTTCCCCTTTTGTTCCTTTCATTTTAATTTTGGCCTAAGTATTGGATTCAAGTGGAAGCCACCGCATGTCACCTTCTGAAACATGAATCCGACTAGCTGGCATCCTTCGAGGCCCTTTTGTAACTTTCTAGAGAACCATGGAACATGTCACGTATCTAGTAGTAGTTAAGCAAAACACACCATGTTTCAGCATCTGTGTATCTTAGAGGTACCCATGTTTCATTCCACATTTTGATGAAGACTTTTAATGAGCCAAGCTTCAAAGCAGCAAAAGCCACCACGTGTGGGCATCCACGAGATTTTGGTCTAATGCTTTTGTTCAACGCATAAGGGCATCATTTCATTTTGCTAAGTGTTGAAGTATAGCAGAAGCTACCAAGTGTCTACTTCTAGGTCCCCCTCTACTCCATCCCCAAGGAGAAGCACAAGATGCCACGTATCTTCCCAAGAGCAGTGGAGGTCACCACGTGTCAACCTCTGAGAAACCATCATGATCTTAATTGCTAAGTAAAGGTGGTGGTGGGACTCGGATGGTATTCCTAAGGACTATGGAAGCACCGAGTGTTAATGAGTAAAGACTGCCACGTGCATCCATCCTCTCTTAGAGGTTGCTTGAGTGAGGAACACAATGAGTTTTATTTTGATAAAACTACAAAGTATCAAAGAAACAGATTATGACAGCTGTCAGAGGCAAAGCGTTCTTGGGTAGAGAGAAAGAGAAAGTAGAAATGGCTAAGTGTCATCCTCTGGTGCCTCTTAGACAAAAGGAGAGAGTTTTCATAAATTGGCCAAGTGTCTTCTTCCATTTCAATAGAACAAGGTGCCCATCTACCTATTATAATAAGATAGAGGGAAATTCGGCAAGAGTTATTTCAGGTAGATAGAACAGTGCACTGTGTAGATTTTGGGGCTTGCGAGCATTGAAGGCACCGTCTGTTTGTCCCCTAATAATAGAGGTAGAGTAGATATTTGAGCAGCCAAAGAGGTGATGGAATGAGGAATTTCAAGTGCGAAGGGAAGTACTAGACATGGATTGCCATGTCAAAGTCAGGGTAGTTCCTGATAAGACTAGAATGCATCTAAAGCATTAAATGCACTGTGTATTATGTCCCTTACAAGTGAAGGATAGAGTGGAATTGTGCAAGAAAGAAAGTAATCAAAGGGGACATCTAAGGCTATATAAGCAGGATGGTAAAATCTAGAAAAAAAGGGGGTTAAATTTCTCATAGTTTAGACTTCCTGTAATTTTGACCAGTAATATCATTGGCTCTTGTCTTAATTTTCTTAAAATTGTAAAGTTGATGTAATCATGCATTTTTCTATGCCTTTTATGCGGCTAAATGAATTAAGGAAATTTAAGCTCCATGCCTTGGTTGGCATTATTTGTGTCATTTAAAAATTAGTCTATTCTGTAGATTTTTTAGTGTTGTGATTGGAAATATTATTTGCTTTTGTCTCATTTTCTAGAGTCTGAAGTTCTACATAACTGTGTGTGACTTATGCGCCTCTTATGTAAGTGAAGGATTCTATTAAGAAGATTGAACACTATGCCTTTGTTAACAATTCATGTATCTCAGCAAAAAACTCCCCTATTTTGAGCCTTTGTTTTTGTTATTCCAATCTTTTACATTGATCATGCACTTGTCTGCTCTTAAATGTAATAGAATCATATAATAGTCTCATTGTGCTTAGGTTAGGATTAGGATTACACTCAGGTGCATCACCATAGTTAGGTTTTAATTCTTGCATTTTGCATTTCTGTTTAGTCTCCTATCCCTTTTCTCAACACCTAATACCAATAGAAGAGACCAGCTTCTCTAAAATCTGGAGGTTATTTCAAGCCGCGTTGTCCCATAGCTTGAAACTTCCCATTGTTGATTGGCTAAGATCTAGCACAATTTTATGTCATCAACAGTTTTTGGCATGCCCAATGGGACTGATCTTTCAAGGAGTTGAAGAATTTTGGTGTATTCTTCAGCCAATTAGCCTTTAGAGGTTTTCATCAACACCAACAAGGACTCTGAGTCATCAGCCAATCAAGTAGTATCATCAAGAAATCCCTTTTGGTATGTATAACTCTGTAACTCATAGATATGAGTCTTATTCTAATCAAGAACAAGCTTCTCCTAGAATCATGCTAAGTAATAAGGATGTAGATGGTTATGATCTATACTAATATTATGACCAGTCTCCCCAATATGCCGCATATCATGCTCAACCTAACCTTATTTTCACCTTTAAAAAAACATTGTCAGGATTTAAAAAATATGTGTTAGAGCTTGATAGCAGAAGGGGATATGGCCAAGAGGTTCCTTGTCATATCATCCATCAAGTAAGGGAAGCAATAGACTTGATTAAAAGTGAGTGGGATCCCATTGAAAGGGAAAATTGGCAAGAGCTTACATATGAGATGTTAGAGGTGTGTGGGTTGCTCACATTTCTAGAAGAAAGGCTAATCGTTCATGAAGACTAGCCTTACCAAGTCTATCAACCCACACATTCATATGCCACCCTCGCTCATGAGTAGGGTCAAGCCTATCAAGATCACTTCCCCAATAATGCAGAACCTATGATAGTAGCAAGGGAAGAAAATATCAATCACTCACTTTCCTCTCAAGTTCCTTCCACCCTTCTTCAAGAGGCTTCTTGTTTTCCATCATAGCCTTCTTCTTCATCCTTTTTCAAAGAAGAGTATATTTTGAAGGAAGCAACTAAGTGCACAGAGGAATATGCTCAATTCATGGCTAGTCAAAAGGATTCCATAGGTACAGATGAGGAAGAAATCACCATAGGTACCCCCTTTGATGAATAAGAGGATAAGCTGCAAGTTTTTTCCTTCACTTCAGATGAGGAGGAGATCATTTCTAAATTTTTCCTCACTCTGCAAGAGGATATGAAGGAGTATGGAAATTCCCTTGATCAAGTCATCGAGACAGGTGACACTATCCTCCAAGAAGGATGCAGATTAGCCAAATATGGAGAAGACAGCATCGAGACTCAGCTGAGTATGCAAAAGGAATGCCAGTTTTTGGATTCATCCTTTCAAGAGGATGAAGTCATCTCAGAGCATGATGATGAAATAAAGCTGGGATTTGAAAAGGATAAGCCAAAAGATAATGGATATTAGAAGACATGACATGAAGAGCCAATAGCTGATAATTTCTTGATGACACTCAACAACATGAAGAACCAGTATTAGATGGACATTCAAGGACAAGAAGAGTTCATAAATGTCGGATACAAATTTTACTCAGACCCATTCGAGTGCAGGTAAATTTGTGTGGCCAGCATAGAGGACATCCCATCAAAGGTATACCCATTGCAATTACCAGTATGGCAACATGACTCGACTTGTCATCAAGAAAATGTTAGAAAATTCATTTTTGATCCTGGAGGGAAATAGAATATTCAATTAATGTAGTTAGGTAGTTCCCATTCCCACATTGCTTTGTTCAGTTATTGCTTTCCCACTTTTATTTTAAAATAAGCATTTTAAATGCAGAGTCAATGTCTTAAGAATATTTTAATTCTTTAAATTTTGCCACAATAAATACTTCCCCAAATCTTCAAGATCTCCAAAGTACCTTACGCTGCATAACATGTATGCCTCACTATTTCCCAAAGATTAAGTAAAATTTGCTAACGATCTCTTGAATTAATGCCATTTGGGACTTGATAGGCCCATAAATATCCCCTTAGCCAATTTTAAAGTTTACAACTCTCACGCACTCCTACAAAAATATCTTGCTCATTGCAATCATTAGCACCTAGTGAAAATTGTTTTAGCAAGTGTGTTTTATCTTGAACAAAGTTCATACCATGGTATCATACAAGAAACATAGAGATGGTAGGAGCATCATCATCCCAACAAGGAATAGGAGCACCTAGATATCTTGACATATTAATGGCAAGAAAATCATATGATGTAGCTCCTATGCAACCACCAAGAAGCTACTTGAGAACAAAATCTTTGGGAGTCGGTCAAACCAGTGACCCATCCAAAGTAAGAGACTATGTAAATGGAATTGTCAACCTGATTCTGCAAAGTGCAAGTGGCAAGAACCTCTGAGAAGGGGCACACCAAAGGTGCCTACAAAGAGCTAGAGCAAGGCAATATGAGACATTCGAGATGAGGATCTGGACCTCATAATTGGCTTAGTTCATCATCCCAACTATGCACCCATGCCCAGATATAATCAAATTGTGTGCAGACTTGCTCCATCCACAATCTCATACCATTCAGCAAGGCCCATTCATGTTGTAGGTTAACCCACAAGCTATCAGGGACATGCTTGCCCTGTGATACAATGATACTACCACCTTCTCTACTACTTATAAGATGCAGAGGATGTGGGCAAACATCAACACTCAGACCAGGTTTCTGAGGGCTGAGTTGCAAATGACTGATGGTGACATAATAGTGCCTATGCTCCCTACTTCAAGGACTCAGTTTGCACTTGCCAGCCAAGACACACTATCAATGATGGCTCTCATCTTTGGCATGAAGGATGACATGGTGGTATACACAGAGCAAATGGCCATCCTTTTTAGGATAAAAATAGCTGACAAGATGCAGGAGTACCATCTTGACTTCTCTGAGCACCTCACATTCTCAATGGTCGAACATTTGACCCAATTCAAGTCAAAAGGGATATTCAGGTATTCCTCCTTTTTGTTCCATCTCATTCTACACTAGAACCCTGACCTCTTCTCCCAATTTATGAGCCTGAACCTATATGACCTAGCCTTTGATCCCCAAAGAACCATCCATGTGTCTGCATAGACACATATTTTATCAAAAACCAGTGACACATATGACTTTTGGGAATTATTCATCACCCCTATTCTTCATTATCTTAGTCCTGAGCCTATTATAAATAAGTTATTCCCAATTGTCATGAACCTCCTGGTTAGTTGTCCCATCCCATGTGATTACTATTTTGGGGCCCATCACATGACCTTAAGGGTCCATGGATTTTGTGGGGAGCTAGTATTGCTACCAAAAGTTTTGACTCTTTGGTTAGCATTCTTGGAAATCACTAGGCAGGTGTCAGTGGTTGAAAATGAATACAGCTCTAAGAAGAAGAAAAGGAGAATGTACAATCTCTCATGGATGGTAGGCAATGTAAGCCTAGAAGCCAAAGAAATCGAGATCATGCTATTGAGGAAGCTAACCTCCCTGGGCTTCTTATTGATTGAAGGCAAGTGGGTTTATAACCCAGCTGATTACATAGCCTCCATAGTGAGGACAAATAGAATTGGAGCAAAGATCATGCATGAAAGCCACCCCTATTGGGAAACTAGGAAAAATCTTGCAGAAGACACCCCTGGTCTCTATGTTGAGTTGACGAACCTACCTCTCCCACCAAATAGGCCATGGGAGACCTTCTATGATAAAAAGAGGGAGTATGATCCTAAGGCCAGGATAACCTCTGGTTTGAGAAGGATGTTGAGGAACAAAGGATGGGACATAGAGAAAATTAAAGCCTATTGGAGATATAGGTAGGAGATCTCCCAGACCACCCATGCCTTTAGAGGCATAGACTCAAATGAAAGGTGGGAAGAACTTTGGGATGAGTGGCATCCATCCCTTGTTTCTTGCCCAAAAACAAGCCAAGCACCGGCACTTGGAGAAGGGCATCAGGCTGAAGCAGGACCAAGCCAACCTCTATAAGCCTCAGAACAAGCTGTAGAGGCCATAGAACAACAAAGAAGTGTGGTATCATCACCACCAAGGGCCACCGCTCAAGTGGGAGTAATTGAAGTCCCCAATTTTCCACATGCACCACTAACAACAATAGAGGTGGAAGGGAGATAAATATAGCCAGAGGCAGAGACACCTAGAAAAAGGAGATGGGTGCAGTTCCAAAGGGACCCAGAGGAGGAAGAGGAGCCCTCATAGCACCCAATGCAGGGCACTATGACTTCTCCTTAGGCAAGTATTTATCCTCCTCTACCCTCTCAATATATCCCTCACCTTTCCAGCATAATGCCTCCACCCAGTCAAGCGACACCTCCTGCCACTGCAACCATTCCCATCTCACAAGCCACACCATCATTAGCACCTTAGGCCCTCACGTTACCCCATTTCTCCCCCTCTATTCCCAGAAAGATGTCCCTACAACTCACCCCTACCCAACCAATGGCTCTCCAATATAGCCTACAGTAAGGATTTCCTTTCGTAGGGGGACATATTGCGTCCCCTTCCACCTTCCAGATGTAGGCTGATGCTACTAAGAAGGCAAGAGAAGCTTGGTTGGAGAAGAAGAGGAGTAAAAATAATAAAGCGCTAATGGTCCCACATTTGAGGTCATAATTTGACCCCATTTAATAGTAGCTGATGGTGACCCATTTGTCACCCAACATTGCCAGGCTGAGTGAGCAAATGTAGCTAGAAGACTACACCATGAATGCAGTGGCCATTGATATGTCCCTATTCAGGCCTCAAGATAGGGTCGAGCTACTAACTGAATTCACTTCTGCAATCATAAAAGATTACTTGAAAAAATCAAGAAGACTATAAAAGATGGAGGCCAATTTGGCCCAAGAGAAGGCAAACTATAATAGTTTAGCCAAACAAATAAACAAGAAGGACAATGAAATAACTAGTCTATAGAAATAGTTGCAAGATACTATTTCCCTCTAGACTCAATGGGCAATTCAGGCTCAAAATGATTCATTAAAGACAGAGCTTGCACTTTCAAAAGATACAACTATAGCTCTAAGATGGGAAAATACAATATTGTAGGGAAGAGTCAAAGGACTCCAACTATAGGTTACCCAATCACAGTAAGGGCTACTGGAAGAATAGAATAAGGCTATAGCTTTTCAAGCCTAATTCTAGGCAGAACAACAGAGGACAGTGCAACTGGTGATTGAGCTGGCCAATAGGCCAAGAGGTGTCAGAGTCACATATTTGGTGAAGGAGCTCTACGAGTTAGTGTGGGTGAGAATCTCTTTAGAAATTCTCTAGCTCAGGCCATTTTTTGCCTTTCTACTCAATGCACAGCAACTGTGTGAAAGGGTAGAGAATCTAATACAGAGCACTATGGCCATGATCTCTAGGAGAGTCACAAACTCTCATTCATTACTAGAGAAGCTCTATAGCTCAAGGGATGTGATATTGGCAGTCGTGGGGATCCTTGACAGAATGGTTGCCATTAAATAGATCAATGAAGAGCTCAGTCACAATGTCGTAGCCAATAATTGCAAAAGCTGTCTTGATGTTGTGAAAGAAGGCATCGGTGAGATGAGACAACACATTAAAAATTTGGTGCAACTAGGCTTGCCTTCCCCATTTCTAGATGTAAAGATAGTCCTGATGGCCGATTAACTTCAACCATTGTTGTTGGCTAAACAAAGGGATTAGATAGTTTTCCAAAGCTTGCAGGACGATTCCTTAGCCCCAGAGGTTGAGACTATTTTGATTCCTATTTTCTGGCTAGAAGCCAAGATGAAAGTCATTACCCAGGTCCTGTAAATCTTTTTGCACAAGGATCTCATTAGCTTAGACCTAGCTTTTGATGAGTTGTAGAGCAAGCAAGGATTATCTGACCATGAGTGGTCTATCTTCCAGACAGCTCTTTTGAAGCTATAAATTTTGAAATTTTGATCAAGCGAGAGTTGGATTCTTTTTGAGCAGGCTCAAAAGTCTTGGTGGTCACCAATATCTGTAGAGTAATTTCTTACTCTACATTGTATTCAATTGATTTTTGATTTGAGCACTACAATTTTGATTCCTACACACTTTGAGCAAAGCAACAGAGTTTTGGAGCAGAGGACGGGTTCATTTTTGCCTAAGTGTCGAACTACAGTGAAAGCTACCAAGTGTCATGCTCAGAGCATAGTTCCTTTTTTTCCCTTTTGTTCTTGTCATTTTAATTTTGGCTTAAGTATGCAATTCAAGTGGAAGCTACTGCGTGTCACCTTCTAAAGCATGAAGCCAACTAGCTGGCATCCTCTAAGGCCCTTTTGTAACTTTTTAGAGAATCGTAGAATGTGCCACGTATCCAGTTGCAGTTAAGCAGAACACACCATGTGTCAGCATCCATGTATCCTAGAGGCACCCATGTTTCATTCCACATTTTGACAAAGACTTTCAACGATCCAAGCTTTGAAGTAGTGGAAGCCACCACGTGTCGGCATCTAGGAGATTTCGGTCCAACACTTTCGTTCAACGTGTAAGGGCATCATTTCATTTTGCTAAGTGTTAAAGTACAGCAAAAGCTGCCAAGTGTCACCTTTTGGGTCCCCCTCTACTCCATCCCCAAGGAGAAGTAGAAGATGCCATGTATCTTCCCAAGAGTAGTGGAGGTCACCACATGTCAACCTCCAAGAAACAATCATGAGCTTAATTGCTGAGTAAAGGTGGTGGTGGGACCCAGATGGTATTCCTAAGTACTATGGAAGCGCTGAGTGTCAATGAGTAAAGACTGCCATGTGCATCCATCCTCTCTTAGAGGTTACCAAAGTGAGGAATGTATGGAGTTTTGTTTTGATAAAACTGCAAAGTATCAAGGAAGCAGATTGTGACAGGTGTCAGAGGCGGAACGTTCCTGGGTAGAGAGAAAGAGAAAGCAAAAATGGCCAAGTGTCATCCTCTGGTGCCTCCTAGACAAAAGGAGAGAGTTTTCATAAATTTTCCAAGTTTCCTCTTCTATTTCAATAGGACAAGGTGCCCATCTACCTGTTACAGTAAGATAGAGGTAAATTTGGCAAGAGTTATTTTGGGTAGATAGAATAGTGCACCATGTAGATTTTGGGGCTTGCGAGCATTGAAGGCACCGTCTGTTTGTCCCCTAATAGTAGAGGTAGAGTAGATAGTTGAGTGGACAAAGAGGTGATGGAATGAGGAATTTTAGGTGTAAAGGGAATTACTAGACATGGATTGCCATGTTGCAGTCAGGGCAGTTCCTGATAAGACCAGAATGCATCCAAGGCATTGAATACACCGTCTATTTTGTCCCTTGTGAGTGAAGGATAGAGTGGAATTGTACAGGAAAGAAAGTAATCAAAGGGGACATCCAAGGCTATATAAGTAGGATGGTAAAATCTAGAAAAAAAGGGGGGGGGATTTCTCATAGTTTAGACTTCCTGTAATTTTGACCAGTAATATCATTGGCTCTTGTCTTAATTTTCTTAAAATTGTAAAGTTGATGTAATCATGCATGTTTTTGTGACCTTTATGCAGCTAAATGAATTAAGGAAATTTAAGCTCCTTGCCTTGGTTGGCATTATTTGTGTCATTTGAAAAATTAGTCTATTCTATATATTTTCTAGTGTTGTGATTGGAAATGTTATTTGTTTTTGTCTCATTTTTTGGAGTCTGAAGTTCTACATAACTGTGAGTGACTTCTATGCCTCTTATGTAAGTGAAGGATTCTATTAAGAAGATTGAACACTATGCCTTTGCTAACAATTCTTGTACCTCAGCAAAAAACTCCCCTATTTTGAGCCTCTATTTCTGTTATTCCAATCTTTTACATTGATCATGCACTTTTCTGCTCTTAAATGTAATAGAATCATATAATAGTCTCACTGTGCTCTTAGGTTAGGATTACACTCAGGTGCATCACCATAGTTAGGTTTTAATTCCTGAATTTTGCATTTCTATTTAGTCTCCTATCCCTTTTCCCAACACCTAATACCAATAGAAGAGACTAGCTTCTCTAAAATATGGAGGTTGTTTCAAGTCGCATTGTCCCACAGCTTGAAACTTCCCATTGTTGATTGGATAATATCTAGCACAATTTTACGCCATCAATAGGTTCCAAAGTTAATTAATAAGTCATATCACACCTCATTCATCCAAGTAAAATATCATATATCTTGATCTTGAGTACAATCTCCTTTGAGATGGTTTTGGTGAGATATTCTCTTTAACAAGGTAAAGCTGTAGTTAATGAGTTTATAGTGATTTAAAAGTATCTTAATGAGGTAATCATGATATTATCAATTATAATTCTTAGAGAGATATAATTTAGTCATTAAATCTAGTTCAATGAGGTTTAAGATGCCATACACTCTTATGGTATAAAAGAACACGTAGAGATCTAGTAGCATATATTTATCTCTAGACCTTGGCGGGCAAGTTAAGAGCAATATCATGACAAGTGACATGAATAAAGGATTCAAATAGTTTAGGAGGTTTGTTGAAGAACATTGGATTTTTTCATTGCACTCTTTAGAAGTCTTAAAATGGATAATGACATTCATAAGGATCAAAAGACCCAAAAATGCCTATTATGCCTAAATGTGCTAGTTAGGTCTATATGGTATAATCATAGAGATTGATAATAAATAGGTAGGCATAATGAGAAAACTAATTTGATATCCTTACCTCATCTAAGAGGATAAAATGATAATTACATGGAGAGATCAGGTAAACATGCTCATGGAAGCCTTAGTAGGTGAAATGATAAGTGTGATAGAGAGAAATGACTACCTACAACAATCATGATGGAGTAGGGGTCGAGAGAAATATTGATTTGTTTTAGAATCTCAACTCAAGGTTTATATAACATCAATTGGTGTCATATCAACAAAATAAAGATAACAT
The DNA here is from genome assembly GCA_037957365.1 of Torreya grandis. Taxonomy (NCBI): domain Eukaryota; kingdom Viridiplantae; phylum Streptophyta; class Pinopsida; order Cupressales; family Taxaceae; genus Torreya; species Torreya grandis. The sequence continues at coordinate 2,840,906 of JARHVA010000183.1, forward strand.
GGAAACCATGGAATAATTAATTCATATAGAGCTAAAAATGATGAATAAATAACATTGCAAATTCCTTTATTTGGAAAAGTTAAGGTATTTTTCCATTTTTTAAGGTAATGGATCATTTATTATTTTCATCAATATTCAAACATCCTTATGTAAATTTGATGATTATTCAATATTTTTTTGAACATTAAGGGCTAATGAGGATATTAAGATCACTTTTGTCTCTTGAGACCAACCTCCCATCCCTCTTTAGTCTATACATAGGGAGAAATCACCACCTAAAATAGTCACCCATGAAGATACTTCAAAAGGTTTCATGTTGAAAATGGAGGTAAGAAAAAACTAGAAGGATCTAAGGGAGGATGAATGAAAAAATTCAAAGGATATTATTATTTTCATATACTTACTCAATTTCCCTACTTTACATACTCTAACATGATGATCTCAGTCCATACAACAGGGCCCACAAACTCTCTTGATGACTAAGTTTTCAAAGAAATTCAAGGTTTTGGTATTAAGTGAGGGAGAAAAATGAAGAATATAAAAATGGATATTGATTAAATTCAAAGGTAGAGTAATCACCAACTCACTCCATATCTCGACTTCACCCACTATCTTATTCAAGACTTGAAAGACACCTACAACCATCCTTTTTTGGCTCAAACAGTGAGGTGAAGGTGAGGTTGGATCCCAATGTATTTGGTAGGTATGTGGATTATTTATGAATGATATAAAATAATCAATGACATATTAATTAAAACTCTTTATTACAATATTGTGATGAATACTTCATAAATTGCCACTTAAATGAGCGTGTGATTAGACCTAAATAGTCAAGCTTATGAAAATAAGGCAAGGTAAGTAAATGGATAAGAGCCTAGACACTTATACATTATACATGATAATATGGGAATATTAGGATCACATTATCAAGAGGTCAATGACATATCAAGGTTGAATGACCCTATATTTGGCATCTCACATCATGAAACATCACATGATCATTGATATCCATCCTATTTTGACTCAAGTAGTGGTATGAAGAGATGGTTAGTGATAGATGGGAAATGATGAGAGACATATTCCATGGACATGAATAACACATTATCAAGGAATATAGGACATACAAAAGGATCATATCACCTACATAGAAGATCTCACTTCTCTCTCAATCCAAGCATCACCTACAGCCAAACCTAGTAGAGTATGAGATAGAGTTGGCTTAATATGAATTAATAAAGGGAGGTACATAAGAATGAGTAATATAAAAGGGGTAAAAAATTGAAAGGGAATTAATTTTGAAACATTATATAATTCCTCACTCTTTCCATCATTCAACCACTTTCATTCTATGCCTAGACACCTAAAATAATCACCTACAACCAAGAGGCCTATGGCCATACACATAGGTCAATCTAAGCATAGATGAAGAATGATAGTTTGATGGTGAAAATAATGGTGAAAAGTTGGTATTAAACATCAAATAGGTCTATTCATACCTAATCAGGGCTCTCATCACCTCCATTTTATCTAAGTAGACCAATGAAACCTCAAATCTCCACCTACAGTTGGTTTGACCACCTTTAGGTCTAATTGAGCAACAATGCCTAAAAAACTAAATGGTATTTTTAGTACCAGTAAAATTTGTCATGGGGACTATGGGATTGTGTTTCATGTTCATGAAGGTCACAAAGCTTAGAATAAATTCTCATTTCAGACAAAATACAAGATAGTAATAGAGTTAGGATCAAGAACACCATTCTATAAAGAAACCTTGAGCATCATTCAAGGGGTTACATAGGATCTTGTGGGTAGAAATGATGAATATATTTGTTGGATAATGATATAAAAGGTGTGATATAACCTAATGAACCATTTGTATCCAAAACCAAACTTTCTCACACCTCCTTAAGAAAGTATAACCTTCTTGAGCTCTTAAACAAGCTTGACAACCAAGGAATGGTCACTTTATTATGCTTGGAATGGTACAAAGAAGTTTCATGGGATTTCAGTATATTAGGGGGTGTTAGGAACCTATGTATACTCAAACATAGTGGTATTATTTATTATATTATGCCCCTATTCTTTATGAACAATCATTAAAACATGAAGTAGCTCTAAACCTTTTAAAAACCCTTATAGGAGGTCAATGGAGAATAAAATAAATAAAATGTATCCAAATGCAATTTTTTTACCTAGTAACATACCAAAATGTATTCTAGACTCTCTAAAGGTCCTCCACATGACATTTGTTTGTACTGCACCTATGTGAATTTGGGAAAAACTATAATTTTACCAGTTTTTGAGACAAAAACGAGGCGTTAAAGTGTGTGGATTAGTGAAAATCATTGGGATAGGTGATTTGAGAGTTATTATACTTATATAAGTTTAAAAATACATATAAACTAACCCATAAGTGTTTAGACAAATCATAGTTTTCATGGAAGTCTGAAAATGCCTTAAAAAGAGAACCTTGCCAAAAGCCATTTCATGGTTTGCATACTTTTACAATATCCTAAAACATGAAATTTGGCATCAAGAAGGGTATTAGTCTAGGTAAAGTGAATAAAATAATTTTGGCTAGTTTCACATGTGTGGGTGGTCATTTGGGATAAATTTCTCTTTCTAGGCCTAAGAGGCCTAATTAAGCCTAATTGGAGAGAGAAATGATAGAAAAAGAGTAATTAAACTTGGATTTGTCTCATGAAATTTTATGTGGAGTTTTAAGTGATAGAGGGTACTAAAAAATATTCCTAATTTTTTGAATTGATTTTTAAAATCTTCTGGACAAGGAGCTTTATAGGTTTTTAGGGTTACAAGGAATGGGTGCTTTAACAACCAAATGGAGCAAAATGATATCTTTCAAGATACTTGATGGTTCCAAATTATTTAATTCAAGTTTGAATTCATGTTGAGAAGAATTATATGGAGGTAATTCAAATCAAAACCCTTATTTCTCTCTCATATGCCTCTTTTCTCATGTGAAAGAATCAAGTGTTCAAAGTACTTAATAGATGCATATAACATTTTCAAAGGCCTTATTAATGTTTGTCATTCCCTCCAACACATAATAAAGTGTGAATAATTCAAATTCAATTTCAAAGAAGGTTTAAAAGGTGGAAAAGGTCTCAAGGACTCCTAACTATACCTTCTTTCCTTCTTGGGCCTAACATGTTGAAGGAGTCATAGAAGCACTAAAGAGATTATAACATCCCATGTAATGTGGAGGAAATTGATATATGTCTTAGAATAAGTTTTCAATAAATATTGGATGAATAATTGATGTCCTATTTTCAAGGATGACTAATTCTTCAATAAAGACATATGAGCTAGTATATAGGGAGTCAAGCAAAAATATAGGCACCCTCCAAGTGGTCAAGCTTGACCAATCATGGATGAAGACATTTTCAAGTCTCCTAAACTCATTAAACTTTACCTTTATACCCCCTTAAGGACATGAAGGAAAATATGAATTGGATAAAATACTACGTAGCACTTGAGGGGTGTAAAGACCAAGTTGAAATCCCTACTTTGGGGTTGCTTTATCTCACCATCCTTTGATTTTATATTTATACTCATTTTTTCTAGAATTTTATTATTAATCTTTGATTTTGGTTGTACTGAATGTTTGAAAAAAAAATTACTAAAATTTTAAAGAAATAAGAAGTTAGTTTTCTTCGTTTTTAGGTTTTGGTGAAGTGTGTGTTGTTTTTCATTGATATTGCATTGTGAATCAATTGGTTTCCTATGTTAATGTCTAGTTTTTGTACCTTAATACAACATGTTTTAAATTCTGCATGTCATTCTAAGTGTCAAGATAAAATTTAGTCTAAGTGTGGATGTGAGTTCAACACCTTTTCATTCCTTCCATACAAATATTGAGTTTGTCAAGTCCTTATGAAAAATTATGTAGAAGTCATTCATGAAGTGAAGAGAATGTGTGCAAGATTATCCCTTTCATAAGAGTGTCTATTTCAAGCATAAGTTGTCATACATATTAATACATCACCTTCATTCCTAATTTTCATTTTAATTCCATTACAAACAGTACCCCTTTCACCCTTTTCATGATCAGAATCATTAATTAGTAGGTTTAAGAACAAGTTTTAGTGATTCCATCAATGGAACCAACCATAAATATTGAGATTGTCTCCCTTCCAAAGTCACCCACACTTAGGAGATATTCCATGTTTCAACAAGGGTGAGAAATAACACACATTCTCATAAGGACACATTCTTGATTGATAATAGTTTTTTTCATGCCTAGTGGGATCTAAGTCCAAAATAGTGGAAGGATTATTGCTATTATTATTTTATAGATCAAAATTTGGAGGCATTCAAAATATCAATGATGTCTTCAGGTTTTATCTATTTTTAACAAGCCAGGCATATTTTTCAAGTAAGTATATCTTCATTGTACTATCTTGATTTTGTTTTTATGGATGTGTATAAGAAAATTCTTATGATATAATTTCTTATCAAACTTAAAATGAGTTATAACATCCTATTCATGATCTACATCAACATTATAATGATCCATATCAACATTATCATGATCCATATGAACCTTGTTATGAGCTTAATCAGTCTTACCAAGAGTATTATCAGTCATATGGTTGATCTTGTCAAGAGTATGTCGATTCATATTAGCTTTATAGTGACCCTTATCAACCTCACTATGACCATGACTATATGCCTCAATAACATTATCAAAACTTGTAATAGTCATATTCACCTCCTCCTACTCAATCTCCAACTTAGAATCCTATTTCCACTACTATATCCTTGTTGGCATTCAATCCAAATATGCTAAAGTTTGAAGGGGTGATAAGAGTATGAGATAGAGAGTTGGATGTGATTCCCTTTTAACTCATAGAGAAGATGAGAAAAATATTGTAGATGTTGAAAATCAAGTGGGAAAAATTTGGAGAAGAAAATCAGTATGTCGTGACTCATGAGTTGTGTGAAATGAGAACCATGATCCAATGATGGGTAGATAGGTTAATGAGGTGGAAGAATAAATAGTTCCAATCCAAACAACCTATCCATATATTCTTACCCCTGGTTAAACTTCTAGTATTCCAAGTTTCCTTCCAACTATGCCTACCCATCCTCAAACAAAAAAGATTATTCCATCTTAGAGGCCTTCTTGGTCTATGACTCTCGATTATGCCATGCCAAGTCTTGTAGATGAATATCCTCCCATCACTCTTCAAGAACCCTCATTTTTACCATATCAACCCTCTTATGTTACTTGTCCTCATTAAGTCTTTGACCATTCTCAAATGGAGCTTCTAAGAGAGTCAATTTAACCTCTAAATGAACCTACTAGTTTCAAAGTCCTACCTTAGAACCAAGTAGTTAAGTCTTAGGATAAAAAAGAGGAAAAGAGTACAGATTCAAAATTTGAGCCCAATGAATACCTTGTGCCATTCAAGTTCCATTTATATTTCCTAAAAAACTTAAGTTTATTCCATCTTGGAGGAACCTCCAAGAAGGCTCTCAAGGCAAGAAAGAGGTCTTAGTTGAAAAGGATGGAAATCAAGTTATAATTGAGATGGAAATTCAATAAAACTATAAGAAGGTTGAAATGGTTGTTGAGAAGGATGAATCACTCATTAGATAAATCAACTTATTCTTTCCCCAAGCATTCATATAAGAATCTTCCATTTTCAAGACCTCAAATTTCAAAAGTAAACCCTTGATCCCCAAGCAAACTCATGAGCTTATTCATTACCCTCCCACCATCTCCAATCTTGAAAAGGAGTCTATTCTATGGAGGATAAATGAATAATTTATAGTTGAAAGTGATTTTTAAAGAGAGTGTGGTGAAGGTGAGGAAAGCATACATGAATAAGAAAATCTTTATTGGTACTCCCCTTGGTGAGAGAAAAGACATTTTATCTTTCAAACTATATGAAGAAGTTATAGTAAAAGATGAAGGAGATGTTGACTTATTTCAAGAGCTTCCTTTTGATATGATTGAGCATGAAGAAGAGAAGGTAAATCCTTATTTTTATCTCCCTTGTATTAGTCAAGAACATAGTGAAGACTTGTTTGAATCTTTAGAATCAGGTTACTCACTTCTTCTAGGTGATTATGAGTTGAGTAAGACAATAGGAAGAAGTTTTGTTAAACCAATTAATAAGATATAGAGTGATAGTCTTGAAAGTTTTCTTTTTAAATAGGTAGCCTCATTAGATGATGATTTGTTTGAAATACTCAGCATGGGTTATCATCCTCTCACCTCATTTTCATACATTGATTTACTCTTAGAAGATAATACGGATCTCTTTTGGCCACCATTTCTCAAAGAACAACATCTCACTTTTGGAGATAATGATGGACAAGTTGAGATTATTCAAGAGGATAATAAGGTATAGGTAAGATACTTCAATAAGTCATATGAAGTTCATGATGTAGATGGTATTACAAACCAATAACTAGCCATCTTAGAAACTATTGCTAAAGAAGAACAACTACATAAGGTAGAGGATTAAGTCTAAGACTAGTATGTGTTCATTGGAGACCTATTTTTTTGATGTAGACTTATCACAAGGTATGTAAAATGTGTTGGAATTCAAATAAAAGGATCAACCAAGCAAGGATTCAATCAAATATGATTTCATACACCATTACATACCTCATAAAGTAAGTGATAAAAAAAATTCCTTTTGATCCTAGAGGAGGATTATTTGTAGGTTAGTTGTAGTCAATTTAGATTTCCTCCAAGTGTTATCCTAGCACATTAGTTTTCTTATGTTTTTTTTCAAATAAGTGTTCTACTTTAACATTTATCTTATTAGTTAGTTTTCTTTATTTTGTGTGTTTTCTTTCCTTGTTTTAGAGGAGAAAGTTATCTTGTTTCAAGTCAAAAGTATTGTAGTCATTGATCAGATTTGTTACTATCATTTCAAAATGTAAAAGTGGTATTATGGGTCTAAAATAGATGTCAATTATCTGGTTCTCAAGTATAGCAATCATACTTCCCAACTGAATTACCAAAATGTTGACATTTTTGACCTCACAAGTCAAATGTCACCCCTACCACTTGAAAATTTTCTTGTCATGTTGCTTTTCTTGTTGATTGGTATGTTGGTATTGTAATGTACTTTAAATGGTCACCCAAAACCTTGTTTAGTAGATTTTAAGATAGATTTGATGAAATTATGGTTTTGATCATCATGACCATGTGCTTGTTTAGCCACCTTTTGACCAGTTTTAAGTTGTTTCAAGACATGAAAAGAGTCAAAAATACCATACAAGGCCTTATTACTTGTGTCAAAGTCTTCTCATGCTATATAATTGATCATATTGGTCAGCGATAAGTTTGACTAACATTATGACCCAATTTACTGCATTTTGGGTCACTTTATGGCTTATGGACCAAGTTTTGCATGTGAATGACAATATAATATAAAAATAATGAAATGAGGTAATTTTCAAGCATGAAATGGTATAATGGATACATTTTTCATCAGTTTTAATAGGATTTTAAAGTGATTTTGGTAGTTTTAATGCCAAAAAGGCCTATTTTGAGGCTATCCATATAATTCTTGAAGGTAAAATTTATTTTCAAGCATCTTTAAGACCTTATTTGGCCATGAAAAAGTCAAATAAATGATTTGGAAGGATTTTTAGCTATCATAATGAAGAAAATGACTTATCTCCCATATCAACCTCCTTGGTAGCTCTAGGAAGGCCATCAATTTTTTATTAGTATAAATGAGAGAGAGAGAGAGACAGAGAGAGAGAGAGAGAGAGAGAGAGAGATCTCCAAATATTTGGATAAATTATATGGAACCTAATAACCTTCAATTTAGTGTAATTGGTTTTTAGATTCATTCCCTTATCTTTATGAATAGTCACTAAGAGTGTAGGGGGGTCTAGATGGTTTATTCATCTAGAAAGGGTCTAGGTTTTCTTCCATTTATTCACATCAAGATTTGATGGGGAAGAATAGTTATTATGAGGTTATTGAATGGTAAAATATGAATTTTTACATATGGATTCATTATGTAACTTAGTACAGGAAGGTACATATGACACAAAACCAATTTTCTATGGTGTTCTTATGAATGGTCTGTTGGATCAATTTTGGATCATGATTTGATTATCAAGAAAGAGTATTAATATTAAAGGGTTCCAAAGTTAATTCCTAAGTCCTTTCACACCTCATTCATCTAAGAAAAAAATCATATATTTCCATCTTGATTATAATCTCCTTTGAGATGGTTTTGGGGAGATAATCTCTTTAACAAGGTACAATTATAGTTAATGAGTTTCAAGTTCTTGAAAAGTGTCTCAATGAGGTCAACATATCTTATCAATCATAATTCATAGAGAGATATAATTAAGTCATTGAATTAAATTCAATGAGGTTCAAGAGACCATACTTTCTTAAGGTACAAAAGAGCACTTAGAGGTCTAGTAGCATAGCTTTATCTCCAGACTTTGGTGATCAAGTTAAGAGGAATATCATGAAAAGTGACATGAATAAATGATTAACAAAGGTTGAGAGGTTTAAAAGAACATGAGATTTTTTTATTTCACTCTTTAGAAGTATTTAAATGGATAATGACACTCATATGGATCAAAAGACCTAAAAAGGCCTATTATGCCTAAATGTGCTAGTCAAGCATGTATGCTATGATCATGGAGACTGATAATAAATAGGTAAGCACAATGAGAACACTAATTTTATATCCTTACCTCATCTAAGAAGATTAAGTGAGAATTGCATGGATATATTAGGTGAACATTCTCATGGAAGACTTAGTAGGTGAAATGATGATAAGTGTGATAGAGAGAAATGACTACCTACAATAATCATGATGGAGTAGGGGTCAGAAGTATTGATTTGTTTAGAAGCTCAAACCAAGGTTCATAGAAAATAAATTGGTGTCATATCAACCAACTCAATATATAATGGAAAATATGGAATAATTCATTCATAGAGAGCTAAAGTTGATGAAGAAATAACATTGTAAATTCCTCTATTCTGAGAAGTTAATGTATTTTTGCATTTTTTAAGGTAATGGATCATTTTTTGTTTTCATTACTATTCAAACCTCCTTATGGAAATTTGATACTTATTCAAGCTATTTTTTAACATGAAGGGTTAATGAGGGTATTAATATCACTTTTATCTCTTGAGATAAATCTCCCATCCCTCCTCAGTCTGTACATAGGGAGAAATCACCACCTACAATAGTCACCCATGAAGATACTTCAAAAGGTGTCATGTTGAACATGGAGTTAAGCAAATAGTGGAAGTGTATAAGGGAGGATGAATTCTGAAATTCAAAGGAAAGTAAAATTTTCATAATCTTACTCAAGTTCCCTACTTTACACACACCAACATGATAATCTCAATCCATACAATAGGGTCCACAAACTCTCTTGATGATTGATTTTTCAAATAAAGTCAAGGTTTTGGTATTGAGGCATAAAAATGAAGAATCTCAAAATGGATAGTGATGTAAATTCAAGTTTAAGGTATATTCATCACCAACTCATTCCATATCTCCACTTCACCCACTATCCTATTCAAGACTTGAAAGACACCTACAACCATCCTATGTTGGCTCAAACAGTGAGGTGAAGGTGAGGTTGGATCCCAATGTAGTTGGTAGGTCTATGGAATATTTATGAATGATATTAAATAATCAAAGACATATTAATGAAAACTCTTCATTATAATATTGTGATGAATACTTCCTAAATGACCACTTATAATAGGGTGTGAGTAGGCCAAAACAGTCAAGATTATGAAAATAATGTAAGGTAAGTAAAGGGATAAGAGCCTAGACACTTCCACATTCTACATGATACTATGGGAAGATTATGAACACCTTATAAAGGTTTCAATGACATCTCAAGGTTCAATGACCCTATATTGGGCATCTCACATCATGAAACATTGCATGATCACCTATATCCATCCTATTTTGACTCAAGTAGTGATATGAAGAGAATGTTAGTGCTAGAAGGAGAATGATGAGAGACATCTTCCATGGAGATCAAGAACACCTTTTCAAGGAATATAGGACATCTAAAAGGCTCAAATCACTTACATGGAAGATCTCACCCTCTCTTAGTCCAATCAGATCCTGAGATAGAGTTGGTTTAATATGAATTAATAAAGAGAGGTACATAAGAATGAGTAATAAATAAAGGATCAAGGAGTGAAAGGGAAGTGTTATCAAAACATTCTCAAAGTCATCACTCTTTCTATCATTTAACCTCTTTTATTCTATGTCTAGACATGTAAAATAAACACCTATAACTAAGAGGCCTAAATGGCCACACACAGGTAAATCTAAGCATAGATGAATAAAAACAGTTTGAATGTGAAAATAAGGGTGACAAGGTGGTATGGAACACTCAAATAGGGTTGTCTAAACCTAATCAGGGCTCTCATCATCTAAGCACATCAATGAAACCTCAAATATCCACCTATAGTTGATCTGACCACCTTCAAAACTAATTGAGAAATAATGCCTAAGAGACTAAATGGTCTTTTTTAGACTAATAAAAGTTTTCATGGGAACTAGGGGATTGTGTTTCATGTTCATGAAGGGTAAAAATATCATAATAAGTTCTCATTTTAGATAAAATGCAAGAAATTAACATAGTTAGGGTCAGAAACACCATTATAACAAGAAACCTTGAGCTTAATTCAAGGGGTTACATAGGATATTTGGGGTATAAATGATGAGGATAGATATTGAAGGATGATATATAAGGTGGAACAGATCCCAAGGAACCATTTGGATCCAAAACCAAACTCTCTCACACCTCCTCAGGCAGATTCAACCTTTTTGAGTTCTTAAATAACCCTGACAACCAAGGAATGGTCACATTATTATGCTTAGATTGGTATGGATAAGTTTCATGGGAGTATAATATATTATGGAGTGTTAGGGTCCTATGTATACTCAAAATTATTGGCATTATTTGTTGGATTAGGCCCTTATTTTTTATGAACAATCAATAAGACCTGAAGTAGCTCTAAACCTTCTAAAACCCCTTCTAGGAGGTCAATGAAGAAGAAAAAAAAGAATATACATAAAAATGAAATTTTTTTACCCTGTAAATTACCAAAATATATTTTAGACTCTTTTAATTTCTTCTACATGACATTTGTTTGTACTTGCACCTATACAGATTTGAGAAAAACTAAAATTTAACAAGTTTTTGAGATAAAAGGGGGTGTTGAAGTGTGTGGATGAATGTAAATCATTGAGAGAGGTTATTGGGAGTTATTATACCTATATAAGTCTAAAAATCCATACAATTTAACCTAGAAGTGTTTAAAAAAATTAGATTATTCAAGGTAGTCTGAAAATGCCTTAAAAGGAAAACCTTGCCAAAAGCCATTTCATGGTTTTCATACTTATACAATGTCCTAGAACATGAAATTTGGCATGGAGAAGGGTATTAATATAGGTAAATTAAATTAAACACTTTTTTCTAATTTCATGTTTAATAAATTAGTTTGATAAATTAGTCATTATTTGGTGGGAGGATGTGATTGGTGGATTCAAATTCTATAGACATGAGATATAGTCCTAAAAGAGTGGCCTTGTCTAAAGAGAAAAAATAGCTAAACTAAAAGTGTAGATCAGTATAATAGTGTGTTTAGGGTTCTTAGAATGAATATTAAGAGTATTATGTATCATAATTTATTAAGACAGGCATTATCCCATAAAATTATAAAAATAACAATTTAGAGCCCTTAAATTATGCATTACTTAAGTGTGTATGAGATGATGGTCAAAAGTACATTATTTTAGCATTAAATGTTAATTTTAATTACTAAACATGGATGTGTATTTTATCCCATGTGAATGTCTCTTTTATATTTTAATACCCAAACTTGGTAAAGCCTTGTTTCATAACACTTTTAAGCAACTTTGTGTGTATGTCTCAAACCATGAATTGAGTACTTAGTGGCACATTTATTTTTATATTTTGATTATATTATGAATCCTATTTGGATTTATGATACCCTTATCCTACCATGACAAAATTCACAAGACATATTACAAACAACCATGGACTTCCCTATCACCCTATATTATTTTAAGCCTTGGGTTAGTTCCAACATTTACGTTCAATATCAACTGTCAATACTGCATAAATAGCAAAAATGACCCAAGTCTAATTTTTGATTTATTTTGGGTAACTTTCATTTTATGACTGTTGTTTAGTTGATACTAAACATAAATATCAAAACTGACCTAGGACCCCTTTTAGTTTATTTTGGGTACATTTCATTAAATGACCATTATTTTGGTACATTTTATCTTATTCAATTAGCTTTTGGTGCCACTCGGTATTTAATTCAATGTTATATATATATATGTAACTTTGAATTAAATACCATTTAATTCAAAGTTGTGTGTGTGTGTACACACACACACACACAAAGTTAATGTTGAATAAGTAATTTATAGACAAGATTTCATATTGCACCTAAAGAATTGTTATAGCTAAATCTCAAGTTCACAAGGGTTGATTCATATTTGAATGTTTTTACCAAGGAAAAATTAGGATAAAGAGCATCTAGGCTTGGCATAAAAAGTTAAACACATACACAAAAACATAAATACATTCAAATTTGAGTCCTATTTAAATTATTAGAAATTTATTGTAGTGTTTTATATATCAAATGGGTTTAACCAAGGTCAGTCCAAATCAACCCTTTTTCTTGACATCCCGCAACCCCCCCCCCCCAACACCCACCCACCCGCCCCTCCCGACAATTTGATATTAGTTCATTTGTGCAAAATTAGGGTTTGAAGATGCAAATGCTCCCACATGATTTTTAAAATGGATACAAGTATAAATAGACATTATAAACACAATCTAATTAGTTCAAAATGAAATGGTCATTCAATGTGTACAGGGTCAATTCCAACTACTACATTTACTAATGACTATCACTATTAACCATATTCATTAGAGCTAACCAAAATAATACATGTAAAGGCTAATCATATGGAGATCAATGATATAGTCTTGAGGTGTGGAATTCAAATAATCAAAATTTAGATCTGTGAGGACAATAAGATAATAATTTTTTGACCTCGTGTAGTATATTCATTATTATATTTAGTATGTGTATTTTTTTATAATGTGTAAATCAAAATTAAGGTAATATTATAGTCATTTGTATCTTATTAAGGTAAAAAATATCCTTCTCCTTACTTCAAAATCCTAGTTTTGTACTAGACGAAAACTATAAAATAGGGATAATAGGTGAAATGGATGGGTTTAGATAAATTTACACATTCCCTACGACTAATTATTTCTTATGTATCCAATAATACAAAGAGTGAAGTCAAACTAAATGCAGTTCTCCCACCTAACTATGTGTAATTATGTGTAATACTAATATAGTATAATCCTATGTGTGTCTTTAAAAACTTGAAAAATTGTGCCTTGAACTTGAAAATGGTATTTAAAATTAGCTTAGGGTTTCCTCCTTTGAGGGATTTCATATTTGTAAACTCTAAGGTAGTTCCTCTCAACGTGAAATGTATGTCTAGTGATAGATATGAATATGATTAGGCCTGATATATTTATATATCCTACTCTTTGGATAATTTCATCTAAATAAACATGTAAAGTGTACAAAATGACCCATATAAACATATTAAATTTGGGAAAATAAAAACTCTTGATTATTAAAAATATTTAGAATTAAAACCTTATTAATACACATAATCAATTTATTAATAGAGTGGATTAGTTATCATCTATTTAAATATGAAATATATGTATGGAAAATTATTCAAGCATGAAAACTAAAATATCAAAAGGATGATTAATTTTTTGTAGATAATTTCCAAAATAAAATTTTGATGTTTCTCCAAATGGAACAATATGGATCCTAGAGAAAAACCTTTAGTTATTCAAGTGTTAAGATAAGTTAAGGATATGCTTATAACATTGTTAATCTAATTTTAAATGTGAAAAATGTTTATAGAGGCGTGTGTGTGTGTGATGGACACATTATTATATTCCCTTTTTTTTTTGGTTTGATGTGACCCTAATAGAATAAAACTAATAGAATATTTAAATTTCTTAATATGTATAATAACCAAATAAATAAAAGTATAAATAACATAGTATAATAATTTTTTATTTATGAAAAATGCTAGAAAAACTAAGTATTTAGCTATTTTTAGGTTTGTAAAAGTTTATTTAGGATATAGTCATCAACAATGTTCATAATATAGCATGTAAGTGCTTAGATTTGGAAACAAGGTTTCTAGGTGATCGTAGACAAGTTTATGTTTTATGGATGTTTGCATAGTCAGGAATCATCTAATAAGGTATGGAACTATCCTACATGCTTGTGTCAATAGGCATTAGTTATAATTATTTCACCTACATATAATAATGTTTCACATACATGCGTATGTATTTGATCATACGTGAATGTTTCTATTATATTTTAGATACTCAATTTTGGTACAAGCCTTATTTCATAACCTCTTTGAGCAAATTTACATTTGTAGGTCTCAAACCATGAATTAAGAACTTAGTAAAACATTTATTTTGATAATTTATTATCTCACTATTTTATTTGTCTATGTGGCATCCTTATGACACCATGATCAACTTCATGTGACATATTACAAAGATCCCTAGCCCTCCCTATCATCTTAGATTATTTTAAGCCTTGGGTAAGTTCTAAAATTTACGATCAATATCAATTGTCAATATTGACCAAAAATAGTGGAATTTAATTCAATGTTAAATTGTCAATATAACATTGAATTAAAATTTCATAAGTGTTACTAGTATTTTAAGATCTATAAAATGCATATAGAGAAAAAATATACTCCTGTAAAAACTCATTTTGATTCTTTAGTCTAATCTCCCAACTTATGAATATTAACGCTTATTTAATCATATCTAGGTTATAAAGTAATAGAGAATGGATGCCTTTAATTTTCAATAAAACATTTATAATTTGACATCATTTTAAATTCAATCATGTAAAAAAATATTAAATGTGATTACCATTCAAAAGGCAAGACTATAGGACATTTAAAAAATATATATTTCCCACTTTTATATTTAACTCTTATGGCTTAGATATTAAAATGCTCAAGACATTTATGGGATATATTTTAAATCAACATTCATATATGAGAACTTACATTTTATATATAGACACTTTATTCCTACTAATTTTCAATGATGAGTGCTTTTTTCCAAAATGAAATTTCCCACCTTGAATATTCTTACAAAGTAATATCCAAACCTGGTGAACCTTAGAAACCTCTTATCCATATATAAATTAAATATTATAGAAATATATATTAATTTATATAGACAAAATCAAGTAACAATAATTTACTAAATTGAAGACATGATGTTTCAATAGTGCGTAACATTACACAATTTTTGGAAAACAATTATTACAAATCAATGTTTTTTTATCACACTTTTGATCTATCATTGGGATTTTGAATCAACGATGTAAAATTAGAATCCATGATCCATTTAGGATCATGTTCTAAAATTTTGATTCAAAATATGCCACATGATTTTATTAAAAAAAATTATAACAATAGAGTTGTTATATTATTTAAAAATGTAGCAAAAAATGCTCACTTAATCTTACAAGACAATAAAGAAATTAATCTCAATATTTGATGTAAATATGGGGAAGAAGAAAGGACCTATATTTCATTCCATTATATTTCTCATTTACAAATTATTCAAGTCCATGAACCCCTTCACCCTTATCATCATGAAAAAGGAAACGAAAAAAGCTCTACCAACCACTAAAACAACATTAAGAAGTGCTACTAAACCTAAGCAAAAGAACTTGAGTGATCAAAAGTTTATTTTTATAGATTTTGAAAATAATGATAAGGAAATCAACACCCTCCCAATGGGAAATAAAAATAAAAATAAGGACCTCAAAAATAAAAAAAATCAACACCAATAATGAAACCCTTAAAGAGGATCCTCGTCTGAGTAACAATCCTAAGATGTAGAAGAAAAGTTTAAACTAGAAGAGGTTGCTAAGAGCCTTCACATGCTCAAAGAGAAAACCAATGAAATAAACACCAAGATAAAGTCACAAAGGTGGATAATAGGAACACCAATTTCCAAAATCGTAAAATCAACATCCCAATGAAATTTAATGAGGCCATGGAGGATCTCAAATACTAGAACAGGCTCAAAAAATTTGAGAATGAAGTGTATTTATAAAATTCAATTATCCATTGGCTCTTAAAGGACCAAAAGAGATTCAAATATGATATAAAAAAATTAATTCAAAATGATGGGATATACTACACCAAATCGGACCTTCTAGAGTTGAGCATCGAGTTTTAGAATATGAAGGAAATAATTATTGGAGAGTTTCCACTGATGTCATATTGATATCATGGAAGTGTTTTGGTGAGTGGATGAAGTGATTTGATAAGCTTAAGTAACAATGATAAAGTGTGCAATGTGCTTGTTCTAGTGTGCTTTATATTGTCTTGGTTGATCTTCTGGTTTTATTTTTTAGAGGTGATTAGGGATGAGTATAGAGTATTTAGCATGTGTAAAAGGTCTCTAAGATGTTTTCTAAGCTTTGAAATCTTGTTTGTATAATTGAAATTCATTTGGTTTTCCATAATTTTCATCTAGGTACTTTGAGTCTAGTGGTATAAAATATGAGTAGGTAGTGTGATGA
Source organism: Torreya grandis (assembly GCA_037957365.1). Taxonomy (NCBI): domain Eukaryota; kingdom Viridiplantae; phylum Streptophyta; class Pinopsida; order Cupressales; family Taxaceae; genus Torreya; species Torreya grandis. Next base: position 2,857,617 of record JARHVA010000183.1, read on the forward strand.
TGTCACCATTACCATGTGGGAATGAGTCAAGGGGAGTTGGTCATATGGTTGTGATCACATTAATCCCTAGTTACTATATACTAAATCTCAAGTCATGCACCTAAATTTAATCAAAGATATATGGGTAAAAATTTGGGCTCTTATGCATTTTAATAGTGTTTTTCCATATTTGGCTAAATTTACAATATGGTAAGAAGAGTCGAGTAAGCATTTAATGAATGCATATCTTACACATGTGAATATTTCAAGAGAAGGTGATCACATGGGTTTGTTCAATTTTATGCATAGTTGATTTGTGTTAAATTATATATCATGCACTGAAGTATGAAAATATTTATGCAGGAGCAAAGTTGGTCTCCTAGACAATTATTTGACATAGTTGGCTTTGTGATAGAAGATTTTGAGAAGGAATTTTAATGGTGATATATGAAACTTGCATGCATGAAGGTTTTAGGAGAATTTTGACATATGGTTGGATTTTCCTATATGGGGAGATCATATGGTCCAAATTTGAGATCATGAAAGTAAATGTAGAAGAAGTTATTGAGGTGAAAAGTTGGTGTTCAAAGCATATTTAAATGGTTCTCATAGTCATTTCTACACATGTTAAAGTTTGAGCAAGATCAACAGAGCACATTTTCTCTAAGAAGTCAAGAAGCAATGAGATGAATATAGGTGCACAATGTTTAATGTTGAGAAAAGATCAAGATCGAGCTTCTTCTAAGGATCAACGATGAGTGGGAGAACATAAAAATAGAGATCAATGGTGTATATTAAATTAAAGAGGTCAAAGTGATAGTTATCTAGCATTGATAAAGTGAGGATAATCTCAAAGAGATCGATGGAGTGCAAGGTGTTAACAATATAAGATTGCACGAGATGAGGTCAAAGTGACTAAGGTTTAATTTTTAAGAATTGGCACTTATGTGTTAAAGATCAAATAAGATTGATGGTGCATATTTGATTTGATCAATAAGGACACAAGATACGAGCTTAGTGTTTGAAGTTTAACTGTGACCATTGACATTTAAATTTTTGAATTTGTGAAGGAAAGACTAGTGTCTAGTTTTTAGGCCATAAATTTTCATCCATGACAAATTTGCTCATGTTGTGAAAATAAAAGTGGTAGAGGAATCCAAGGTGCATCTAAAAATATGAATTTGAAGATCTGTAAGTGTATACAGACAAATATTTTAAGCTCCAAAGTTGACTATGTTTTTGTATATGTTTTATAAGGGACCCAAGAAGATTATTCAAGCTTGTTTTGATATATCTTGATGAATTAGCTAGTGGGGAATGTTGTAGACTCTATGAAGATTCTATGTGTACATTTTAAAGTTTTGACCAATTGTATATAGTATGAACAAAGGTTTTAAAGTCAAATATATTTTCAATCATAATGATTATGTGTATAAAAAAGTGTTTGAGCTAATTGGGCTTTAGCAGAAGAGTGTTTTGATGATTGTGATCATTTGAGGATGACAAAAGAGTCATGTGGAATGGGTCCATGATGTTTTAAAATGTTTTTATAGAGAAAATTCTTACCCTACATTGCATTCAAATTTTTAGTCACGCACTGCAGTTTGTTCCTACATACCTTAGTCATGGCGGCAAAGTTTTGGGGCAGAGAGCGAGTTTCTTTTCTGTCCAAGAATCGAAGTGTAGCGGAAAGTGTCGAGTGGCAGTCACAGAAGTCTCTAAACTACTTTTTCAGAATAAAGCAAAAGTCACCACGTGTCGACATCTGAAAGATAGTTGGTTCAATGCCAGGGTTCAATGCATTGGTTCAACATTTTTAGTTTAATACCTTGATTAACATGTAAATGGCACATAGTGTTGAACTGTTGAACCATTGAACCATTTTGGTTCATCGAGTAGTTCAAGGGAGTGTCCCAAAAACCAAAGGGGTCAAGTACCTTTCTAAAAGGCAGAAAGGCATCATTTCATTTTGTTTAAGTGCTAAAAAGTAGCATAGGTCACCAAGTGTCACTTTTTGAGCCCCTTTCTACTCCATTCTTGAAAGAAGCAAAAGATGCCACATACCCCTAGTAAGAGAAGCAAAAGATGCCACGTATCTTTCCAAGAATAGTTGAGGCTGCCACGTGTCAACTTCTGAGAGATCATCTTCAAGCTTCATTGCCAAATAAAATTGTGGTGGGTCTTGGATGCTATTTCAAAGGGCTACAAAAGTTGCCAAGTGTCACCATCTATAGGAGCCTAATATGTGCCCCAAATAATTCTATAGCATAGCTAAAGAGAAGTGGAAAACATCGCGTGCCTTTGATAAATTGGATAGAAAGTGCCAAGTGTCATTTTATAGTGCCTTCTAAATAATAAGAAGAATTTTAAGAAATTGACTAAGTGTCCTCTTCTGTTTCAATAGAATAGAGTGTTTTGTGTATCTGTTGCCACAAAGCGAGATGGAGAGAAACACGGTGGGAGTTATTTTTGATAGATGAAACAGTTCATCGGGTAGATTTTTGGGGGCCTACAAACATTAAAAGGGCCATCTATTTGTCCCCTATAAGCGGAGGTAGAATGGATATTTAAGTAGCTAAGCAGATGATGGAACAAGAAATTTAGGCATGAAAGGAGGTACTAGACATGAATCACCATGCCGCAGTCAGGGCAGTTCTTGATAAGATCAGGATACATCTAAGGCATTGAAAGTGTCGTATGTTTGTCCCTTGTGAGTTAAGGATAGAGTAGAATTGCACAAGAAGGGGAATGATGTAAAGAGACATCTAAGGCTATAAAAGAAGAGGGAAGATAGGAAAAAAGGGGGGGACTTTCTATAGTTTTAGACTTTCTAGAGTTTTTGACTAAGAAATATCATTTGCTTTTGTCTCATTTTCTTGAGTTGTAAATTTGATGTGATTGTGCATGTTTATATGCCTCTTATATGGCTAAATGAATTAAGGAAATTAAAATCTATGCCTTTGTTGATATTATCTGTGTCATTTACAAAAGTAGTCTATACCCTAGATTTTTTAGAGTTGTGATTAGGAATGTCATTTTCTTGAATCGAAAGTTCTACATAATTGTACATGTTTCTGTGCCTCTTATGTGATTGGAATATTCTTATAATAAGATTGAACCCTATGCCTTTGTTGACATTTTCTATATCTCAGCAAAATAATTCCTTGTTGTGAGCCTCTGTTTCTATTATTTTAATCTTTTACATTGATCATGCACTTGTCTGCTCTTAAATGTAATTGAATCCTATATATAGTCTCACTATGCTCAAGTTAGGATCAGGATTACACTCAGGTGCATCACCATAGTTAGGTTTCAATTCTTGAATTTGCATTTCTATTTAATTTCCTATCCCTTTTCCCCTAACACTTGATAAAATAAAAGAGTCCAACTTCTCTAAAATCTAGAGGTTGTTTCAAGCTGCAATATCCCACAGCTTGAAACTTTCCATTGTTGTTGATTAGAATCAAGCACAATTTTAATCATCAACAGTTCTTGTGTTTTTGGTTTTCTCAAAGAAGTGTTAAAGAGTTTAATGGGTCTTCATAGGATCGAAAAGTGACTTAGGCCTATTTTGAAAGGGCATTGTGCTTAAATATGACCCATATGAGATGCCTTAAGGGTGAAGACATGTTTTGTGGATGAAAAATAAATATTATGATATTATTAATTCATGCTTTCTCTATATATAGTGAAACCAAATGTGTTGGTTTTTAGACATGTATGTGAGAGAGACTATTGCAAGGTGCATGTGAGAGTTGTGGAGTGAAGGATAGGTATTGTGCCTATTGGTTGAGTTAATAAGTAGAACAATTTTTTTACTATGTGTATGACCTATAGGACATGTTACTAATGTTAGGATAATGCTCTTGTAATTTGAGGATATGTGAAGAGGTCCGAGTGTGCATATAAGGACAGTTTGAGTGAAGAAGGAAAGAATTTGTGACATGCTTATGTGAGAGGCTTATTTGAGATAGAGAGAATTTTTGCATGGGTTAGAAAATAGAGATCCATAATTAGGTGTTGAAGACATCATTTCTAAGGTGGAGGTGTTAAAAAGAGGTTCTAAAAGACTTGGTCTTCTTTAGGGGCTATTGTTCCTTGTGAAACAAGTGTTTCACTAATACTTTTGGTTAAGAGGATATGATCAATTTTTTATAGTCTAAAGGAGTTGATCAATCTTTTGTTTGTAATTTTTTATAAGACAGTAATCCATTTGTGTTACAAGATTGAGAGTTAGTTTTATTTTCCATAAGATTTTTTCATAGGAACTATGTGTTATGTGTTTGATCTTGTGTATGCATTGAATGTATGAGCTCTTTTGTTAGTTCTTCTTGATAAAGTTGATACATGATGATTGGTTAATATTTTAAAGTATTGAAATTTAAATTAAAATATCTAGGTTCATTAATTCACCCCCTTCTCAATGATTTTACCTCTAAAAATTAGTATCAAATCTAGTCATTTGGTAAAGGCTTAATGGTTTGAAGGTGATCCAAGGTTAAATATGGCTTGTCATCAAGCAATTTTTTCTACTAATCAAGCATTGATGTTTGATGGATCCAATTATATATTTTGGAGTGCTAGGATGAGGACATACATTATGTCTTTAGGTTTTAATGTTTGACAATCTATTTTGGATGGTTATGTTGTTCCTACTATTATTCCATCTAGTGTTTCAAATAAGAATTTATTTAAGAATAAATTTAAGGCAATGAATACCATCACTTGTGGTCTTACAGAGATTGAGTTCATAAAAATAATCTATTTCACATCTACCAAGGAAATATGGGATAAATTGAAGACTATTTTTAAAGGAGATTCAAAGGTTAATCCTGCTAAGTTATAAATTCACAGAAGGTAATTTGAAAGTCTCAAGATGAATGAAGATGATACTGTGGCATCTTTTCTATTGAGAGTTAATGAAATTATGAACATCATTAGATGTCTTAGAAAGAACCTTAAAGAGGATAATATTGTTCAAAAGGTATTAAGGTCTCTATCCACCAAGTTTGATCTAAAAATATTTACTATAGAAGAGATTCATGATCTTACTCAGTTGAAGATGGATCAATTACATGGCACCCTTACTACCTATGAGATGAAGAAGAATGATGATATACCACCAAAGAAAGAAGTATTTTTCAATACTAAAATTTAAGACAAAGAAGAAGTTATAAGATAAAAAACTCAAGGAGGATGACATTCTTGTTATAGATGAGGATAAAACTAATTGCTTTGATTTCAAATAAATTGAGAATAGGTTCAAGCAAGTATAAAGGTAAACTACCCCTTAAATGCTTTAATTATGGTGAGATAGGACATTTTGATAATAAGTGCCCTCATAAGTATAATAAAGATGATGATGAATAACATGATTAAGGTCATGATGATGGTAAAATATCATTTAGGTTTGATAAAAACAAAAAGGGATTTATAAGGTTTGATAACAAGAAAAAGTACTTTAAAGACAAAAATATTCTCTACACCAAAGAAGATTGTAGATTATCATATGAAAGTGAAGATAGTAACTTAGAGTATGATTATGAAGATGATGGTCTTATTTAATATAGATCCATTTTCATGGTTGAATAAGGAAGTTGATTGCAACAAAATGAGTCTAATTAGAGTGATTTAAATGATGATGAAGTTGAGGTGGACTATGAGACTGCATTGACTGATGCTCATGAAGAATTGACGATTGAGAAGAAAATCAATAAGAAGATGAAATATAAACTCAAGGAATCTGAGGAGAAATGTAATGTGTTTGAGGCAATAATGGATGAAGATGCCAAAGAGAATGAAGATATGGTCAAACATCTCATTTTTCAATTGGAAAGCATGTCTACAAACCTCAAAACTAAAGAAGATGAATGTGAAAGGTATGTAATTGAAATTGAGTCATTAAAATCTAAGTTAGAGAAGGTATCTAGTAAGATAATGTTTGTGATATTTCAAAAGAGCTCAAGTGATCTAGACACTATTCTGAATGATCAAAAGCATGCAAGTGATAAAATGGGTCTTGGATATAAAGAAGAACCAAAGACTGCAACTCAAGACAAGATGAATACTAATATGAACAAGGTGGATCCGACTTTAAAGACAAATCATCATACAAGGAATGAAGGTGCTGGTAAAATGAATACAAAATAAATTAGATAACCAAATGCCAAGAGGTATGCAAATTTCAATGTTTATTTCTATGCTTGTAATCCGTTTGGGCATAGAGGTAGAGAATTTGAAATTCCTATTAAGAATGAATTTGTGTAGAAATATGATGGGGCCCATCAATTAAAAGATGTGAACAAGGTTGAGTGATTCAAATGTCATGATATAGGACACTTTGAAAAACATTATCCATTCAAAGTAAGCCAATTTGAGTTTCCATCAAGGAGTATGGTTTGCTACAACTGTGAACAAAGATGTCACATTATTAGATTCTGAAAGCAAAGGCCTATAAGATATAATAGGTTTTATCAAGATCTTAGAGTGCAAGATAGAAGGAAAGTGAAATTATGGACACCAAATGTGGTAATTAAAAATTATGATGAGTCTTTAGGTCCAAGTAATCCATTTTTTATGGTGAAAAATGATACAGAGGTTGAAGAATACTAAGAGCTCTCATTAACTACTCATGTTGAGAATGAAGAGAAAAATCTCAAGGAAAAGACCAAAGTATTGATTGAGGCTAGTTTTAAGGTATTTATGGATCCAAGTGAACATCCTAATGTTGTTGAGAAATTGACCATCATGAACATCAAATAGACCATTCACAAGGACACTATAGGAAATTGGTTTTGTGCCAGATGTTTCCTGAAAGGAGTTACCTAATTAATCCACATGAAAGAGGTATTATTTGACCTTTAAATAACCTCACTATAACCATTCTTTTCCATTGATTCCTAAAGTGAAGAAATCGAGGAAAATCTAGACTTTATCTAGATGAATAGACCATTTAGACCCCCCCTGCACTCTTAGCACTTGTTCATAAAGATGGGAGAATGAATATGACAACTTTTATCAATTAGATTTTTTGCCTATTTTGTGTTGTATTATAGTATAAGTTGCATTACATTGTAAATATAATGACATAATAAGATCACCTCCAAGTTATGGGACCTTGGAAAATTGAGGTAAACCTTTAGAGAAGGTCGACTTCCTTTCACTAAGCTCAGTGTAATGGATACATGACCAGTTCACTTTAAATTGTATCTTCTTAGTGATTTTACTCCTAACTATCATTTTAATTGATAAGAAAAATAGTTTAAAAGGAATTTTAAAACTAATGCACCAAAAGGTTCTAGTGTAAATTAATGCTTGATTTGATTGAATACAATTGAATAATAATATATATATATATATATATATATATATATATATATATATATATATATATATATATATATATATATATTGATTTCTCTTAAAGCACAATATTATATGAATATGAAAACAAATGTAATACTGGGCATTTATTAAATAAGGAACAAAGTTCTTTATTTTTCCTCAATAAGTTTTCAAAAGGGAAAAATGAATACCACAAATAAATCTATATGCCCAAAACAAGACTTATATCATTCACAAATGTAATAAAAATCCATACATACACAAAGATAACACTAGATAAGGAAGGAAAAACTTTAGTGTATTAATATTCTTTAGGTTAAAGCATGTAGATAAACTTATCAAAAGTATAAAAAAAAATCTATCATCAAAAAAAGATCCATGGGCTACATAGGAAACCCATATTGATAAAATAAAATCACTCCCTTAAGAGAGAAGAAGTCAAAAAACCCCTTACACTCAATTTTAGATCAAGAAATCAGGGAATCTTCATATAAATATCATCATTACCAGCTTGAAAAGGAATATTTGGTGGATTATAAGTAATAAGATAACTCTACAATGGTTGGGCATTTTGCTAAGCGTTAAAAATGTTGTTATAGTCTTCTAGTTAAACCATCTCTCCTAGAGTTTAGTTGAATAAATCTCTCCACAAGAAATGGGGCACCAAAATGAACTCTATGTCTTGGTTAAAAATTGAATGATTTTTAATATTTGAACATTTTAACACCAAAATTGTAAAACCTAACTTGTAATTTACATTTGAGACTTTTATAACTTTTAAGTCATTCAACTTGACAAAAAGGGATGTGCAAATTATAATGTGAGCTTTTATAACTAAAGCCATTCAAACTTGTCAAAAAAAAAGAAAAGTGTGAAATACAAGTTGCACTTTTTCAATTAAATCTTGACAAAATGATAATTGAAAATTTCAAGTAACACTTTTTTCAACTTAAAGTTAAAAGTTATCAAAATGACAGTTACAATTTGCAACTTCCAACTTTACAATGTATTTACAAAACTTGTAGTTTATAGAATGCATTTTTTCAAATAATTAAATAGTCAATCCACAACAGTGACTTATGAGAATTCCTTATCATTTTTTGCTTTTATTTTATCAATATAAGCATTGAAACTTCTAAATATCTCTTGTAGGAACTCTTCATTAGGACCAACTATGTAAATATTACTAATGTCACATTCTATAGTTACCTTTGATAACTCTCTAGAAAAAAGCTCTGTAGACTTAGTTATCCTTTCTCATCTGATCAAATGTATTATAATACTTGATTATCTAGGTTGAGAGGATAAATTTGATGTTCCATAAATTGAATGATATCTTTATAACATGGACTTTGTAGAATGATGATATCATAGATGTGGAAGATAAGTGAATTAGGTGGTTGAATAAAAGATGAATATTTTATTATTTGGATAAGAAAATTAGGATTGGAAAGAACTTGGTGCAAATGTAAAAAAGATGTGGAAGAAGCAAGGGAATCGGTAATGGAATTTTGATCTCAAGGGATAGGTTTGATGTTGAAAGAAATAAATTTTTTGACAAGAGTGGTTATAATTTGATGATAAGAAATGAGATTCTCACTTTTTCATTGGTTTTCACCATTGACTTGGTAGCAGATAAACTAATAATCATCTAAGACATGAAGATATTGGATATCTAAATCAAGAGAAACTCTCATGCCTAGGCTAAAACTTCATACCCTTCCATATTATTAGTGACATCAAAGGTTAAGAAAAAATATAAAGGGATGATTTGTAAGAATGTAACCTACCCTATCTCCTTAGAGGCATTTAGAACCATAAAAATTAAGGATCCAAGTATCCTCATGTAAATCAACATTAATTTCAAGTTCTTCAATAACTATTTTTAGTTTAGTAGTATCGAGGATAGTAGATTCAAAAAGATTACTTGCTTCAAGATCAACAATAAAGTTAAGAAAGTAATATTTAAGAGATATGGCTTGATTGAGACATTCAATATAAAGGATATTATCATAGAGAAAACCATCTTGAAGGTGATCGATAGTTGGCACAAAAGCTATAGCAAGTTGATCAACTATGATTTGTCCTTTGACAACTTTTTGAGTAACAATTAAGAGATCAAATTCTATAAAGAGGACCATCCACTTGCCAATTCTATCTCTAAGAAGAAAGACTTTGGAGAAGAAGTGATAAGGGAGATCAGAATGAATGATGACATAAGTGGTTTGATAAATCATATAATGTCAAAGCTTTTCAACTATGAATTATATGGTGAGGCAATCACATTTGAATTTTATGTAATGTTTCTCATAATCAATGAGGCCTTGACTAATGTAGTAGACGAAATATTTTTATTTGGTATCATCTTGTTGGGAAAGCATTGCCTCAACTGATATGAGTGTGGATTAAGTATATAGGATTAAAGGTCAATCATTTAAAGGAAGATGAAGCATAGATAGGTGAATCAATGAGTCTTTCATGTTATCAATTGATTTTTAACAAGGATCTATCCATTCTAAAGCATTACCTTTCTTAAGAAGAGAATTAATAGAGTGGATATAATAGTCCATTTAGGAGAAGAATCATCTAATTTTCCCAAGTTTACCGACATAAGTGTGAGTGTTTAAAATTGATTAAGGAATGGGCATGTTGGCAATAGTACTAATTTTAATGGGATCAATGTCGATGCCATAAAGAGAGACTAAAAATCCTAATAGTTTTCCAAATATGAAACCAAAGACATATTTGTAATGATTGAGTCTAACCTGATATTTTAGAAGACAGTCAAAGATGATGGCAAGATTTAGATTTAGTAATGAGGTCATCTATATAGGTTTCAAGAATTTTATGGATAAGATCATGAAAGATATGAATCATTACTTGTTAACAAGTGGCTCCAATATTTTTGAGGTTGAAAGGTATTTCAACATAGTAATAGGTGACCCATTCCATGGTGAAGGTGGTCTTATGTTGGTTCTTAGGTGTAATGTGAATTTGATTGTAACTTGAGAAGCCATCCATAAAACATAACATTTCATAGCTAATTATGGAATCGATAATGGTATCTATTGAAGATAAAGGGAAATTATCTTTGGGATAAGCAAGATTAAGATTTTGTAAATCAATGTAGATGTGAATGACAATATTTACCTTTTTATAAATGGAAACTATGTTGGAAACCCATTCAGAGTAGTCTGCTAGATTGATTAATTTAGCAACAAAAGTTTGATAATTTATTTATGACATAAAGTGGAAACCTCAGGTGGAAAATTTATGTTGCTTTTGACACACAAGTTTAGCATCAAGATTAGTGATGATGTTATGAACCATAATGGTAATATCAATACCAAGCATGTCCTCATAGGACTAGGTGAAAATCTCAAAATATTTATAAAAAAAAACTAAATTTACCATACTCATTAGGTGAGATTTCATGAGAAACTATAATTGATCAAGGGCATGATGGAGTACTGTTGACCATTTCTTACCCAAAAGGCCAAAAATCGGTCCCCTTCTTTCCCTATGGATTCTAGGCCAATTCATTTTTTGATTTTGCATAAGTTTGAGATTTTTTACAGACTCCACAAGAATTTTTATGGACTCTATAGGTTTTCTACAGACTCTATAGGTTTTCTACGGACTCTGCAGGCATGGATTTCTATGGACTCAACAGTGAAGTTTTCTACAGACTCCACAGTAAGAGGCAAGTTTGACACTTAGGTGAAAAATGGATCATTTTGAGCATCCTTGCAGAGGTCAGTTCGAGATTCAAAAGCCCTTGTGGAGGGTAGGGAACACTTTCAAAAGAGGCCATAGAGAAAACCGCAAAGAGGTAAGTTTTCTTTCAGAAATTTTCTAAGGCAAAGGAAATGCCCTTCGGAAGGTTCATTTCCATTTTTCCTAAAGGGAAATTTTCAAGGAATTTTCAAGAAGCAAAGGAATAAATCCTTCAAACTTTTTGTCTGAATGAATTCAAAAGGGCAACAAATCTGAAGAAAAGCAAGAAAAAAGAGACTAAGGCATTGAACGAATTCTTTTGGACTTTTTGTCTGAAGGAATTCCTTCAGATAAAAAGTCTGAAGAAATTTGAAGCAAGGAAAATAGCTATGGGAAAAGTGGTTGGGAAAAAACCTGAAGGAATTTGAAAGTGGCAGCCAAAATAATTCTTGTGGACTTTTTGTTTATGAAAAAGTTGTCCATGAAAAAAAGTCTGTGGGAAAAAGCTGAAGGGTCACCTTCCCTTTGGGAAGGTGCAAAGAAGGAAGTCCACAGAAAAGGTCAAAGTAAGAAAGCCAAAGAGGGTCTAAGGGGTGATGGGCCTAAGGATGTCAAAGTCAAGCATGATAAAGTAGCCATTGGTTTTCAAGCAATGACGAATGTGCGAACGTCAATTTTAAGGTAGTGAAATAGTCATTTGTTTTTAAATTGCTTGAGCACCAACCAGAAAGGATCCCAAGGAATGTAGCGACCCACAAAAAGATAGAATCAAGGAGCTGAAGGAGCCAAAAAGAGACAAATCAAGGAAGAAGACAAGGAAAGGAAAAGACAAAACATTCTAAGTGGTGAGGAGAGGTGAGTTATTGCCAGGTGTTCATCAAACAGTGCAAATAGTAAACAACGTGGCTTATTTTCTCCAGTTTGCATTTATAAGGGGATAAACCACATGAATATCTGGAAAGAGCAGTCTATTTACAAGAAAATAGATGCAGTCCATGCTTCCTCATAAATGTTGGAATGCCAAAGTCAAAGCAGGAGCTGACAATCAAATGGTTCCCTCTTCCCAAGGCTCGAAATGCACATGGGCCATTTGAAAAAGAGTGCCAAGTTCTCTTCTCCTCTTTATATATATTGTAAACTTCTCATTTTGAGAAGGATCCATCTCTTAGCCTTAAGGTGAAGCTCTGCCCAAAAATATTTTGGGCTTGTAAGGAAGAACTCTGCTAGATTTTACCTTGAATCAGGACTTAGCATTTTTTACCTTTATTTGAGCTTACACTTTTGGATGTGTCTATGCCTTTGTTTTGTGTTAAGTTATTTTCCTTATGCTTTCATAGGGTGATTTTAGCATGTCTAGTGCATTGTGAGTTTCTCTTTTGCAAGTTTTCTAGAAGTGTTCCAAGAGGAGTGTAGGTGCCTATGAATAGGCTGCCATAAGTGTGTCTAAGGATGCCTTTGGTAGTTTTCTTCCTCTCTATATTTCCACAGACCCCTGACTCACTAACAAAGAAGAGTCTCCCACATCAGATGAAGTGTATGGGCACTTCTTCTTTCTGAAAAGTGTATATTTCAGGCTGAGTGGGTCAACATTTTTGGTGTATCACCTTTTTTTTTTTTTAGGCTTAGGTTCTATTTTTAGCATCTTTCTCCCTTTTCATCCCCCCTTTTTCCATTTTATTTGTTAGAAGTAGGAGAAACCAGGGCCTAAAAGATACATCAGAGGGAGCTAGCCCTCATCTAGAGACTCTCCCCTCCAGTTTCACTGATCCCACAGCCAAGAGGGGAGTTTCCATTTTGACGTGTGGAAGGGCAGGAGCTAGGCGTCCTGCCCCAGGTGCAATCCACTGCATCAACAATTTTTGGCGCACCCAGTGGGACCAACTAAGACAAGTTTTGTCCAAAGAGTTGAAGAATTCTTGGTGTGTTCTTCAACCAACCAGCCTTTGGATGCTTTTTCATCAACACCAATGGTTATTCTGAGTTAAATCAACTGGTTAAGCAGTTATGGTGCCATCAAGAAATAGTATTTTGGTATGTATAATTTCATCGTTCAGAACCATGGACCCTATTTTCCTTGGCCAACCAGGCTATGATCCTTACTAGCCTTGTGTTAATCCTTATCAAGTCTAATATGACTAGTCTCAACCCTGTCATGAGCTTTGTCAGCCTTATGCCTAGTCTTCTCAATGTGTCACTTTTCCTACTCAACCTAATCTCTTTGCCAATCAACCCATTTCCACCTTCAAACGAGCACTGCTAGGATACAAAAAATATGTAATAGAGCTTGACACCAAAAGGGGATGTGGCCAAGAAATCCCTGATCATGTCATTCATCAAGTGAGAAGTGCATTGGATTTGGTTAAGAGTGAATGGACTCCCATTGAAAGAGCCAATTGGCAAAGGATTATAGGTGAGATGTTGGATGTGAGTGGTTTGATGGTATCTTTGGAAGAGAGGCTGAGAATTCATGAGAGGCAACCTTACCAAGTCTATCAACTTGCATACTCACTACCCCAAGTATCATATCAGTAATATATAGCCCGTGCTTATGAGCCAAGTCAAGCCTGTCAAAGTCCTTTCCCCAATCATATTGAGGAGAGTTTCAAAATAGTAAATCTTGTGTTTAAGGCTAATCTTGATAAATATATTGAATTGGAAAATCTTCAAATGCAACAATCTATTTTGGTAGCAGGGGAAGTGGAATCCAAATCCTCACTACTCTCTCACGTTGTGGCCTCATCACCCCAAAAGGAGATGCCCAGTCCTAATATCATGAACTGGAATGAAGTGATTGAGTCATGGAATAGCAAGGAGGAGAAATACATTGTCCAAGAGTGTGAGGTACAAAATTAGGTTAGTCCTTTTCAAATCCCTCCCACCCTTCCTCAGTAAGCTCCCTGTATTTCATGGCAACCCTCATGCACTCCCCATCTCTATGATGATTCCTATGAACTCCAAGAAAGACTCTTTTAGGATAATTTGGCTAAGAAAATTGAGGAATTAGAGGCTAAGGTGAAACTTCTTAGTGAAAGAGAGAAGGAACTTTCAAACCTTGTAGAGGAGCCTATGCCAAAAGATACCCCTTCTACCAATCCTCAAGCTAATTTCAATATTGACGAAGTGTTGGTAAAGTGAAGAGATGAAAATCAAGTGATTTTGGCCTAAGGTCTACCCCATCTTATTCTAAAGAAAGCCCCCTCTTTTACACCAAATACTTTATATCAAATGGCAATTTCTCATTCTGGCTCATCCAATGCATCAATTGATCCTGCCCTTAATCCCGTGTGCCTAGCTTTCTAGAATGTCTCTCTTCAGACAACACTTCCTAAACATGAGCAGACCCTCCCAAATCTTCCCCAACCTCCTCAAGTATTTGAACATGATCTCCAAATTCCAATTTGGAAGAAGAAAAGTCATGAACCAGCCTAGGACCTTAGAGATTCCAATCCCAAGATCATGAGCTAGAAGCAAATAGTAGAATCATGGGGAAGAAAGGAAGAGGAGGAGAAAGGTTTTGCTTAAAACCTTGAAGAAGACAAAGCTGCTCCTACTCATCATGATGATTGTGACCTCTAGGAAAGGCTCTTCTAGGAAGATATAGACAGGTGGATTATAGAGTTGGAGTCCATAGTGAGTTTCCTCAGCCAACATGTGATGGACGTTTCAGACCAAATAGCAGATTCCATGTTTGAACACACTCCATCTACACACCTCCAAGAGAGATATCAGGCCACACCTGATATAGATGAAGTGCTAGCCAAATGGAAAGAGGAGAATCATTTGATTCTAGCTCAAGGACTACCTCCTCTTCCACATGAGTTCATCTGTCGGCCTTCTATTTCACCCCTTCTCGAGGAGGAACCTGTCTTGAAGGAAGTAAGTAAAGAGGAGTATTCTCAGTTCATGACTGATCAGGGAGACTTCATGAGTATGGATGAGAAGGAGATCACCATAGATGTCATGGAGTAGCATGGACAATCTCTTGTTCATGTTTAGAATGATTTTTTTGAAGTCATTAGGGCAAGCTGCTCTATTCTTCAAGGAGGCTATGAGCTGGCTAAGTGTGGAGAAGGTAACATTGGGACTCAAATAGGTATGCAAAGGGGCTACAAGCTTTCAAATTTATCTTTTCAAGAGATTGGTGAATCTAAAGATACTTTCTTTGAATTCATCAAGGAGGATGATCATACCATGGAACCCAAGCATGAGGCAGAAGGGGACAAGCCAATCAATGATGCATAACAAGGGGCTTATGGTAATGAGCCAGTAATGATTGATTTCTTGATGAGATACACCAGCATGAAGAACCAACAAGAGGCAAACTTCCAAGAACAAATAGAGTATGTATATGTTGGAAGCATGTTTGAATCTAATCCACTCAGATACAAGCCAATCCAAGTGGCAGGCAAGAGGAGTAGGTCACCAAGTCTCCACTTCATTCAACCACTTATCTAGCACCATAAGTTTCCTAGCCAGGGAGGGGACTTAAGAAATTTTCCCTTTGATCCAAGAGGGAAGAAAATATACCTAGTTAGTTGTACATAGTAGTTGGTTTTTAGTTTTCTTTCCTATTTTACCTAAGTGTAGTTTACACAAGTAGTGTTTTTAACCTTGTGTGTGTTTTCCCTTGTGTTTAGGGTAAAAGGCTCATGATTGATTCTAGGATCCCTCAAGGTAGTTGCTAACTCTTTCAAGGTTGCATCTAACTCCATGCCCAATGGACTAAAAGGCAACTGGTTTCTAAGCATAGTAGGCATGCTTCCCTTGGGAGTCACCAATTTGTTGACCATTTCTTGCCCAACAGGCCAAAAATTAGTCCCCTTCTTTCCTTGTTGATTCTGGGCCAATTCATTTTTTGATTTTGCATAAGTCTGAGATTTTCTATAGACTCTATAAGAATTTCTATGGACTCTACAGGTTTTCTACAGACTCTGCAGGTTTTCTATGGACTCTATAGGTTTTCTACAAACTCTAGAGGTTTTCTACGAACTCTATAAGTCCATTTCTATGGACTCTATAGGCATGGATTTCTATGGACTCAACAGTGAAGTTTTCTACAGACTCTTTAGTAAGAGGAAAGTTCGACGCTTAGGCACAAAATAGATCATTTTGAGTGTCCTTACGGAGGGTAATTTAGGATTCAAAATCCCTTGTGGAGGGCATGGAACACTTTCAAAAGAGGCCATAGAGAAAACCGCAAAGAGGTAAGTTTCTTTTAGAAAATTTTCTAAGGCAAAGGAAATGCCCTTCGGAAGGGTCATTTCCATTTTTCTCGAAGGGCAATTTTCAAGGCATTTTCAAGAAGCAAAGGAAGAAATCCTTTAGACTTTTTGTCTGAAGGAATTCCTTTGGACAAAAATTTTGAAGGAATTCGAAAGGGCAACAAAGCTGAAGAAAAGCAAGAAAAAAGAGACTAAGGCATTGAATGAATTCTTTCAGACTTTTTGTTCAAAGGAATTCCTTCAGACAAAAAGTCTGAAGAAATTTGGAGGAAGGAAAATAGACATGATAAAAGTGGCTGGGAAAAAATCCAAAGGAATTTCAAAGTGGCAGCTGAAACAATTCTTACGGACATTTTGTCTGCAGGAAAATTGTCCATCGAAAAAAGTCTACGAGAAAAAGCCGAAGGGTCACCTTCCCTTCAGAAAGGTGCAAAGAAAGAAGTCCACAGAAAAGGCTAAATCAAGAAAGCCAATGAGGTTCCAAGGGGTGATGGGCTCGAGGACATCAAAGTCAAGCATGGTGAACTAGCTATTGGTTTTCAAGCAATGACAGGTGCGCAGACATCAATTTTAAGGTAATGAAATAGCTATTTGTTTTTAAAATGCTTGAGCGCCAACCAGAAAGGAGCCCAAGGAACATAGTGACCCACCAAAATATAGCCTCAATGGGATGAAGGAGCCAAAAAGAGATAAAGCAAGGAAGAAGACAAGGCAAGGAAAAGACAAAACATTCCAAGTGGTGAGGAAAGGCGAGTTATTGCTAGGTGGTCATCAAACGGTGCAAATAGTAAGCGACACGGCTTGTTTTCTCTAATTTGCATTTATAAGGGAAAAAACTGCATGAATATCTAGAAAGAGAAATCTATTTGTAGGAAAAGATGTGTGGTCCATGCTTCCTCATAAATGTTGGAATGCCAAAGTCAAAGCAGGAACTAACAATCAAACGGATCCCTCTTCCCAAGGCTCAAAACGCACATGGGCCATTTGAAAAAGAGCGCCAAGGTCTTTTCCAAAAAGGTGCCAAGTTCTCTTCTCCTCTTTCTATATATTGTAAACTTCTCATTTTGAGAAGGATCCATCTCTCAGCCTTAAGGTGAAGCTCTGCCCAAAAATCTTTTGGGCTTGTAAGGCAGAACTCTGCTAGATTTTACCTTGAATCAGGACTTAGCATTTTTTACCTTTATTTGAGCTTGCACTTTTGGATGTGTCTATGCCTTTATTCTGTGTTAAGTCATTTTCCTTATGATTTCATAAGGTGATTTTAGCATGTTTAGTGCATTGTGAATTTCTCTTTTGCAGGTTTGCCAAAAGTGTTCCAAGAGGAGTGTAGGTACCTGTGAATAGGCTACCATAAGTGTGTCTGAGGATGCCTCTGGTAGTTTTCTTCCTCCCTATATTTCCATGGACCCTTGACTCACTGACAAATAAGAGTCTCCCACATTAGATGAAGTGTATGGGTGCTTCTTCTTGCTAAAAAGTGTATGTTTTAGGTTGAGTGGGTCAACATTTCTGGTGTATCACTTTTTTTTAATTTTTAGGCTTAGGTTCTATTTTCATCATCTTTCTCCCTTTTCATCCCCCCCTTTTTCCATTTTATTTATTAGTAGTAGGAGAAACCAGGGTCTAAAATATACATCACAGGGAGCTAGCCCTCATCTAGAGACTCTCCCCTCCAGCTTCATCGATCCCACAACTGAGAGGGGAGTTTCCATTTTGACGTGTGGAAGGGTAGGAGCTAGGTGTCCTGCCTCAGGTGCAATCCATTGCGTCAATAAGTACCATTTAAATGAGATTATTTTCTTCAATAATCATAACATTTCCATATTATAAGTGGTATGGTGCATTAGGTAAGGAGGAAATCAAATTATATTTAGGATCGATGCTAGCAATGAAGTTGTTGAAACCAAGGGATTTGCCTTCAAAATTTCTAAGTTTATGATGTTGCTGAGAAAGTTGAGGTTCTCAAGCATGAAGTATTTCAAGGATAGCTTCATCACTAGGCAAAGTGGGAAGAAGACCATAATACTCAACATCTACTTTAAGATCTATAATTTTATTACCATGGTGATTATATTCAAAATGTATTTGATGAACATTGGTAGCTTTGACATCTAGTATAATTTAGGGAGTAGGAGAAGTAGATGGATCAGATGGGATTGGATCTATAGGTGGTAGAGAAGATGTAAGAATTTATAGAGGTTTGAAAGGTATTATTTGTTTTACCACCTAAGGAGTATCAGGAAGGGGAGAATTAATAAGAGGCACATGACATTTGGGATCTTATTCATGATATGTGGAAATGGTATGGACATCCTGATTAAAATAATGTATTTGAGATAAGGTTTTATGATAATGTTAAACATCCAAGTCTCAAGATTGAGTTGGGTCATTATGTAATCATCATCATAGGTTGGAGAAATGGTACATGCTTGAGATTCAGGGGGAATTTCAGAAGGTGAATTCCCAATATTACTAAATTTATGAGAAGACATGATGAGAGGATATTGAAATAATTTGTCCACTCCATAATCATTACATGTGAAGGCCTCTTCAAATAAATAAGGATCTTAAACATTACATGGAGGGGAAAAATAGTGATCTCATCAATGAGAGGAATAATACAATCCTTAGGTAATAAGGATGTAATAAGCCACTCTAATATGTAGGGTGGTAGCTTGGTGATATTACAAGTATGCTACAAATCATTAGGTTCATCATCATCTAAATCAGTAAGAGTCACTTGTAAATCTGAATTAATGTTGATGAATTGGGTAAGGGAGCACTATTGATCTTTAAAATGGTTGAAATGCAATATTGATATTTTAGATTAGGAATTTGAATACTCCAAAGGTTGGGATCAGTCTCATGCTTATACCATTTGCCATTATGAAAGAATTCAATGCATTGGCTACCATAAGAAGAGATGGCCCTCATTCTATGAGTCCAAGAATGGCCAAGGAGTATGTTATAAGATGGGGTAAAATCAAGGACCATAATTTTAGTTCAAATGGTCTTGGGTCTAATTGTTAGGGGTATCCAAATACAACTAAGTGGCTTTTGATTAGTTTTATCAAACCCATGACAAGTAAGGTGTGTTTGTTTGAAATGATTTTTATTATAACCAATTTGTTGGAATAAGCCATAAAGATGTCACATTAATACCAGAGCCTTCATCAACTAAAAATTTATAGATAAGGGTAGTATTAATGGCTATTTTAATGAATAATGGTAGATCATCATCACAAGAAAAGATTTCATCATTAATCATGTTTTCTTTAATAAATTCAATAGATGGTTTGGAAGAAAGACACACATTTTTAATGATATGTACATTGGTAGATTGAGGTTCAATAGAGGGTGGTTCTTCATCTATACAAGAAGATGGATCTTTAATTTCTTGTAATTATTGCATAAGGAACTTATGATGATAAGAAGTATGAACTAACTCCATAGGTGGAATATTGCAAGGCATGGAGTTAAGTTCTTAAAAAAAAATTCTAATGGGATTTTGAAGAAGAAACATTGCAATTTTTAGAAGGTAAGGTAGATTTTGATGGAATATAAGTTATTGGGGGTTCGGAAGGAGGAGGTAGTTCTTCATGGGCTTCCAAAAATATAGTAGTGGTTGTAGTATCTTTAATATTTTTTATTTTAAATATCGTTTCTTAGGTTTGGTAATAGGATCTTTGTGAGCTAGCTTACGATGATAATTGACTTTAGTAGTGTTAACATGTTGGGAATTGATGTAATATTGGTCATAGTCAGCATCAATAACATAAACATCATTGGTAGCTTATTAATTATTAGTTGTGGAGAAATATTTTTGAGAAGCAGTATTATATTCTTGATGATGAAGGTTTATCATGGATTCTTGATTAAAGGAATCACCAAGCATGTAGGAGATAGAAAATTTAGTACACCCTCTAAAATATTTATGGAAATGATCATTGTTGGTGTGGAACCAAAAAATTGATTAGAGTCATACCACTTAGAAGGATTATTAGGATAAGTAAAAGGTTTAAAGGGTAGTAAAAATTGTTTCATTTATTGTAAAGTGAGTGGTGTGTGAGAAGATGAGGGAGTGTCAACTTTGGCAATTCTTGGTCTGGTTTAATGAGTATTACTAGTGATAGCATTAGTGGAAGTTTGAAAAGATCATTTGAGGAATTTAGTATTAGGTTAAAATTGTTTCATGAGACAATATTGACATTTAGTTTGGTCAAGAGATTCATTAATTGTTTGGGAAGCAAAACTTCAAACCTTATATTGAAGATGACTTAAGGCAGTGATAAAGAGTTTAAACAAGTTGTCATTTGTCATGTTATAGTTAGCTTTATGAGCTAGATATTTTCATCATTTAATGAAATCATGAGTTGATTTGGTGAGAGATTGCTTAGCATTGATGAAATGACTAAGATAATTTTTGGGAAGATCATTATGTTAAAAATATTTAATTAAAGGATTGACTAAATATTCAAGTTGCCAAATGAAATGTTGGGGAGTTTGGTTGTACCATTATAATACATTGCCAATGAAGGTTTTAACTATAAGTTTAGTTGTGGTGAAATTATTAGTTTAGATCCACTCTTTGTAAAGATTGCCAAAGGCTTTAAGAAAAGATGTAGGGTCTTTAGTCCCGTCATCTTTGATAGTTGGAGATATATTACAAATATCAATGGACATAATGAAAGGATCTAAAGGCTCATTTTGGATGCTTTAAAGCATTTTATATTCATAACCAGTTGAGGAATAACATTTTTTATGGCATCTCTAAGAGGTGGAGGAATGAAATTTGTATTGGTTTGAGGATGGATAGCTAGAGGTTGATTAGCCATATTGATCAAATTACATTGTAGTTGCATCATTTGAGAGGTGTTATAATTTTGCATTATGTTCATTTTTTGTATGACTTATCCAGAGTCATATCAATTGGTGGGTTGTTTTTTGTAGGAACACTCCCTAAATTGGTATTAGGAAGAAGGTTATTAGAAGATATATTATTAGTGGTTGATACCAATTTTTGGCCCAATAGAGTTTTGGATAGAAACAATGGTGGAGGTTGATGGCTGAATGGATACGACTTCTAATTATTAATAAAGTTTGGTAAATTTTATAACAAACTATGAAGAAGAAGATTTTTGATTCTTGATATCATACAAAGTGCTAGAGAAGAGCATATGTCTTTCTTATAGACTCAAAGGATTTCCTATTACTTAAGACTCAAGACTTACAATAAGACTCACATACTCCAGAGACTCAAAAGATTCTAGATCTCATAATTCCTAATGCCTCCCAAGCTTCTTTATTTATAATACAAGATAGGGTCTTGTCAATAATCTTTTGCTTTGGTGGCGTCTACTATTTTCTACTTTACAGCACACAATATTCATATTTTATGTACAAATCATGATTAAAGAGAGATGTTGGATCCATTTGATGATGATGTGGATGTTAAAGGTGTCGAGTCTAACAATGCTTCCACTTTGATCAAGAGGTCATATTCACTAATGAGATGGAAGAAGCATCTTATTTGGAATACATTACGCATGTTCCAATACCTCCCTTCATCATTATTTTCATGTCATGGGATAATATAAAAGTAAGATTCTCATTCTAGCTTTTGACATATGATTGAGTAGATAAAAGTATCCTAGCTGTCTAGCTCTTGTTTATAGATTAGATGTGGGCCAAAGTGTGCATCCATCTATAAAGATATTCATGATTCCCTATTTGGATTTTGATTCTCCATGTCTAATTTGGTCTTCTAATTAAATAAAAAAATTGCCTCATTAATAATTCATTATTTAGGTGATAAATAGTGATTATTCCTTCATTCTTTTGTCTATTTGTTGATACATGGGTAGCTCCTGATATTTGTAAATTTGTAGAGGCACTATGTGAAAATCGTAGATACCTGGGGTGAAGGCCTTCTCTCAATATTTGTTCCTAGATTTAAATATTAAGATTGGAAAAAAAATTATTAAATATTCTAGTTAAATTGAAACCAAGATAAGGTTGAAACATTAATGTAATTGCAGGGTTTTTGCTCAACCAATCTACCACATTATTTTTCTTGTATTCCATATGTTTTGCAGTTTAATTAAACTAATTAAACTATGACTTCCACCTAACATGCTTGATTTTACCATCTTTTCTGCTATGATCCTTTTCTTTCTTTAAAATTCAAGAATCAAGAATAGTCATTTCTTATAACAAAATGTTTTAGATGCATAAGCTTAAGAGAAAAAAAATTAAGACATTTTTTCATAGCATATATCTCTTTATTTAAAGAGATCCATTTCTTGACTTCATCATAAAAAACTCTGCTAGCATATTCACAAACATACTCCTTCCCTTCTTCAATGTAACAAAGAATTCCATCCCAAGCTATGTCAAATGCATTTGTATATAAAATAAACTCATTTGACTGTGGAACATGTAGGATAGGAAGTTTTGTTACATTTTCTTTAATTTTAGGGATGGCTTTAGAATGTTCGTTAGTCCAAAAATATTTTTTTATTCTTTTTTAATAATATTTGAAGAATTATTATATCATTGTCAATATTGGCATAAAAGCTATTGACATAATTAAGCAATCCTAAGAAAGCTTGAAGTTGTTTTTTTATCAATAAAAAAAATTTAGATGTCCCTTTGAATATTTCATCCATATGTTCCTGGAAAATATGTTGGTGTATTCATTAAATCAAATGGCATAACATTCCATTGATAGTGTCCAAAGAGGTAGCTGAATGCAGTTTTGTACCAATCTTTTGGTTTCACCTAAATTTGAAAAAAACTTGATTTACAATCAAATTGTGAAAAATATTTACATTGAGAAACCTTTTATAGCAAATAATATTTATTAGGAATAGGGTAAGGATATGATCTATGATTGAATTCAAAGGCTTATAATTTATCACCATCCTCATCTTGCCCCATTTTTGTTTTGAGTGTTTGTTCACCATGAAAGCATAACAATAAAATGGTGAAGTGGATGATTCAATAAATTTGGCATTCCTCAATTCTCAAATATCATTTGTCATGTCTAGATAATCTTAGGCTGGAATAGGGATCTTTTTTCCAATTTTAATTATTTTTCCCTCTTTGATCCTTATTTATATTTCAAGCATCTTTTTAGCCTAGAATAATTGAGGATTCTTAGAACATATGTCATCTTGTATTGATTTCCCTATTTTTTGTATGTTCTGATAGATTAGATATATAGATTGTTGGTTCATTGTAGCAAGAAATTTCTTAGTAGCATAAGGCATGGAGATCTTATTCTTTCACTATGAAGGGTGAAGAATACACTTTGAGGAGTAGATCCATAAGGAGAATATTTGTCTAGGAAGGATCCACCAAGGAGGATATCTAAAGGCATATTGTTAAACTGGAAGAAGTCAAATGGAAATTGTGTTCTTAAATAAATATAGGCTCATGATGTTTATAATAAGAGTTGGTAAAAGAATTTCCTTAGACATCTATTGATTTATAAACTTGATTAGATGCAATTTATTCCCAATTTCTAATGATTGGAGCTTTTCGAAAAGAATGAGATGTTCTAGTATCTACTTGGGCATCAAATCTTTTACCATTGATTTCAATAGTTATAAATTGTGAAAATCTCCCATTAATCAATTGAGTAATATATACTAGTTTTTCTTCATCTTTTTGAGGAATGGAAGTACATACCAGTCTACAATAGAGGGGATTTTCTTCTAGGACTTCAACTTATACCTTCTCAGCTTCATGTTCTTCTTCTTCCTCTTCTAATGGTTCTTCCCATATTTCAGTATTGTGAGTACTAGGCCTTCTGTACCAAGCTTGTAATCTATCCTTTGGAGTTAATTGGAAATCTTTAAAAAATTAGAAAGATCTTCAAATTCATCAGTTTCAAAAAAGAAGTCATTTTGATTTATTTTAGCTCTAATATTTGGAGCAACAGGTTCTAGTGTAGCAATTTATTCATCTAGCAACAAGTAACTAAACTTATCATCTAATTATTGGTAGGCTTAAATGTATAATCAAATTACAGTGATTTGGGTTCAGGCCTATGCATGGTAGGGGGAACATAGTCAAAATGTGGTTATTTTCCCCTACTTGGGTACCTATTGGATCTTCCTCTTTATGAAGATATTCATCTTCTAGAGCTTATTTTTCCTTGTTCTTTTCATGGCCTTTGCATCATAGTAGTAGGTTATTATTCAAGATCAATGGCCAATTGATCTAAGTCATCTACTTCATCTGCATCAATTTTCTCAACCAATAGTTCAAAAATGTATTCTTGCTGAAATAATTCTTCATCTTCTTTGACCAAATCCCACCATGTTGTTGTGTTAATAGAAGAAGCAGCTTTGATAGTTTTTTTTTATAGGAACATTGTGGAGCAATATGACCAAGCTAGTGGAAATTATAGCAATGAAATTTTTTATTAAGGCCTTGGGAATTTAAAACATCAAAGGAATTTATGATGTGGAGCAGCAGTGCAACACTATGGGAAAAATTGGCATTTAGAATCAAGGTGGTGGCATTGATGTTTGGGATTATGCACAAATGGTTTACATCTAAATGGATATATCTCAAGGAATTTGGAAATAACTTTAGAAGTCTGGTGCTTATGTAGTTTTTGGGTCACTTGGGATTGAGTTACAAACTGCATAATTTGTTGTCAAGAAAAATCAATGACATTAATGAGTGTCATAGCAGATAAATTCAATCTTTTTAAATCAATATAATATATGTCTTGCTCAACCAAATTATATGGAAGAGAATTTATGAATTGCATCTTTGTAAGATCAATGTTATAAGCCTTGGCCTCATATGCTAATTTTTTGTACCAAATAACATATTCTTCAAATTGAGCCAAATCACATAACTTCATTTTTGCTAACCATTTATGACTTTCAATTTATTTATTCTCTTTAGGGGGAACAAATTTGTTGATGAGGATCTAAAAAAAGCTTTGCATATGTTGTGGCTGAGAGGATTTTTTTCTTGTAGATTTGGCCCTAAGTTATTCCACCCTTTTGATATTATTCCCCAAAAATATTTTATGGCAAATATTGCATTATTGCAACCATCTAGATTTTTAGTAGTCCCAAGAGTTTGCATGGTATTGCACCATGTAGTTATCTCATTTAATGGATTTAAAAAATCGTCAATATGTAAGAACATTGGATTTATTGGGGTATGAGATTTGGTCATAAGGGTTAAAGTAGGTAACCCTTTATTTTTATACTAGTTTTCCTTTTTTATGTATCAGGAATTAGGTCAGGACCAGAATATAATGAGACAGTTGATTGACTAGAACCAAAAGAAATTTCTTGGATTTGTTCATTTTCTACATTTTCAATCCAATCAAGAGTATTCTTTAACTATTGTAGTTTGTCATCCACATTTGTCAATTGGTCTCATATTCTGTGAAGATTGTTCAAAGACTGACTTGTAATAGTATTTATACTATCATTGACTTTCTTGATATGTTGAATGGTTTCATTTATTAGGAAGATGAAATTAGTAGATTTCTTGATTTCATGGATATAAGATCCTAAGATAGTGACTTGATTTAAATATTGTCTAATCATTTGGACATCTCTACATAAATCATTATCAATTTTTTCTTGATAATGAGCATTGTACCTAGAAATGTAATTTATTTGTTTAAAATTTGATGAAAGTTCCTTTTTTATTGAGGAGGTAGGCTGATATGCAATTTAAAAAAAACAAGATATTTCTCCTTTAGCCTGCTTGTAATGGTCTTTATGTGGTGTCCATCTTCCACCCTTATAGAGAATAGTATTATTCTCTTTGTAATATTCAATAGTGCCTTCTCTAGGTAAGACAAACATGGTCATAGGAGGGAAAGGATCCGAGCCATCATTTACCTATTCTTCTTCAAGTTCTACTATGAGGTTCTCTCTTCTTTGAGTCCTGCTAGAATTCTTAGAATTTCTAGAGATGCTAGGTGAAGGAAAATTGATATTCAATTTCTTAGACAAAAATCTTGGATAGACATGAATTTAATTTCCTTCTATTTTGTACCCAGTATTCTCTTTTTTATGTATCTTAGGAGCAACATGTTTAATCTAATCCAACTTTCATGAATTAGGAATTTCTATTAAATCCACATGGCCCTTTTAGAGTTGGGCAGTACCATTAAGTCATCTTACATATGAAATATTTTCTAAAATCTTAGGGTTACTATTATTTTTCATTGAATACAACACAATAATATTTATAGAAGCATATTAGAAAGGACCAAACATTTTTAGACCATATACTAAGGAGAACAAACCCCAACAATCCAAACATACTAGCATATTCACAAACATACTCCTTCCCTTATTCAATGTAATAAAGAATTCCACCCCAAGCTGTGTCAGATGCATCTATATATAAAATAAACTCTTTTGACTATGGAACATGTAGGACAAGAAGTTTTTTTTACCTTTTCTTTAATTTTATGGATGGATTTGGAATGTTCATCAGTCTAAAAATATATTATTTTTTAAATAATTCTTGAAGAATTATTTTATCATTGCCAGTATCAGTATAAAAGCTATTGACATAATTAAGCAATCCTAAGAAAGCTTAAAGTTGATTTTTATCAAGAACATCAGGGAATTGAAGGACCTTTCTTATGAAATGAGGTTATACTTTTATCTATCCATTTTTAACAATAAGGCCAAGAAACTTATAGTTATCTTGGCACAATTGAATGTTTGTACTTGATAGTACAATCCCTACTTCCTTTACAATTATATAAAATTAGGTTAAATGATTTAGATGTTCTTCAAGCATTCTATTAAAAATGAGTATATCATCAATATATACACACATAAATTTAGATGTACCTTTGAATATTTCATGCATATGTGCCTAGAAATATGTTGGTGCATTCATTAAACCAAATGGCATAACATTCCATTAATAGTGTCCAAAGGGATAGCTAAATGTAGTTTTGTAATTATCTTCTAGTTTCACCTAATTTTGATAAAATCTTGATTTATAGTCAAATTTTGAAAAATATTTACATTGAGCCAATTATATAAAATTAGGTTAAATGATTTAGATGTTCTTCAAGCATTCTATTAAAAATGAGTATATCATCAATATATACACACATAAATTTAGATGTACCTTTGAATATTTCATGCATATGTGCCTAGAAATATGTTGGTGCATTCATTAAACCAAATGGCATAACATTCCATTAATAGTGTCCAAAGGGATAGCTAAATGTAGTTTTGTAATTATCTTCTAGTTTCACCTAATTTTGATAAAATCTTGATTTATAGTCAAATTTTGAAAAATATTTACATTGAGCAACCTTTTGTAGCAAATAAGATTTATCAAGACTAGGGTAAGGATATGGTTATGTGATTGAATTCAAAGGGTTATAATTTATCACCATCTTCTTCTTGCCTCATTTTTATTCTAAGTTTTTGTTCACCATGAAAGCATAACAACAAAATGGTAAAGTGGATGATTCAATGAATTTGGCATTTCTCAATTCTTGAATAGCATTTTCCATGTCTAGATAATCTGAGGCTATAATAGGGATTTTTTTCCCAATTTTAATTATTTTCCCTCTTTGATCCTTATTTCTATTTCAAGCATATTTTTATCCCAAAATAATTGAGGATTCTCATAACATGTCTCATCTTGTATTTATTTTCCTATATTTTTATGTCTTGATAGACTGGATCTACAGGTTGTTGGTTCATTGTAGCAAGAAACTGCTTAGTAGCATAAGTAAGGTCTGGAGCTCTTATTATTTCATCATGAAGGGTGAGGAGTACAATTTAAGTAGTAGATCCATAAGAAAAATATATGTCTATGAAGGATCCACCAAGGAGAATATCTACAAGCATATTTTTGTACTGGAAGAAGTCACAATGGAAATTGTGTCCTTAGATAACTAAAATCTCATGATGTTTATAATAGGAGCTAGCAAAAGAGTTTCCTTAGAAATCTATTGATTTATAAACTTGATTAGGTGCAAGTTGTTCCCAATTTCTAATGATTAAATATTTTACAAAAGAATGAGATGCTCCAGTATCTACTTGGGCATCATATCTTCTACCATTGATTTCAATAGATATAAATTGTGCAAATTTCTCATTAATCAATTGAGTAATATATATTGGTTTTTTTCATCTTCTTAAGGAACAAAATTACATACCAATATCTAATAGAGGGTGTTTTCTTCTAGGACTTCAACTTGTACCTTCTCAGCTTCATGTTCTTCTTCTTCCTCTTCTAAGGGTTCTTCTCATATTTCAGTACTGGGAGTACCAAGGCTTTTATACCAATATTTTAATCTATCCTTTAGAGTTAATTAGCAATCTTCAAAACAATTAGAAAGATATTCAAATTCATTAATTTCAAAAAATAAGTCATTTTCATTTATTTTAGCTCTAATATTTGGAGCAATAGCTTTTAGTGTAGTAATTTATTCATCTGGCAACAAGTAACTAAACTTATTCTTCATCCAATTATCAGTAGGCTTGAATGTATAATCAAATTGTAGTGGTTTTGGTTCAAGCCTATGCATGGTAGGGGGAACATAGTCAAAATGTGGTTATTTTCCCCTACTTGGGTATATGTTGGCTTTTCCTCTGTATGAAGATCTTCATCTTATAGAGCTACTTTCTCCTTGTTCTTTCCATGACCTTTGCATCATACTAGTATTTTATTCTTCAATATTAGTGGCCAATTGATCTAATTCATCTTCATCATCTGCTTCATCTACATCAATTTCTTCAAGCACTGGTTCAAAAATGTCTTCTTGCTGAAACAAGTCTTCATCTTCTTCGACCAAATCAAACCATGTTGTTACGTTAGTAAAATAAACAACTTTTATATCTTTGTTTTTACAAGAACATTGTGGAGCAAGATGACCAAGCTAGTGGCAAATATAGCTATAAATATTTTTTTACTGAGGCCTTGGGAATTTGTGGCATTAGAAGAATTTATGATGTGGAGTAGGAGTGTGACACTATGGAAAAATAAGTGTTTATAAGCAAGGCAATGGCATTGATGCTTGGGATTATGCACAAATTATTTACATCCAAATGGATATATCTCAGGGAATTTAGAAATAACTTTAGAAGTCTGGTGCTTATGTATTTTTTGGGGTGCTCAAGATTGAGTCACAAACTGCATAATTTGTTATCAAGAAAAATTGATGACATTAATGAGTGTCATAGTAGATAAATTAAATCCTTTTAAATAAATATAAGATATGACTTTTTCAACCAAATTATGGAAGAGAATTTATGAATCGCATCTTCATAAGATCAATGTTATAAGCCCTGGCCTTGTATGCTAATTTTCTATACTGGATAGCATATTCTTCAAATTGAGCCAAATCACATAACTTCATTTTGGTTAACCATTTATGACTTTAAATTTATGTATTCCCTTGAAGGGGAACAAATTCATTGATGAGGATTTGAAAAAGGCTTTGCATAGGTTTTGGTTGAGAAAGGATTTTCTTCTTGTAGATATGGCCCTAAGTTATTCCACCATTTTGATATTATTCTCCAAAAATATTTTGTGGCAAATATTGCATTGTTGCAATCATCCATATTTGTAGTAGTCCCAAGATTTTGCATGATATTTCACCATGTATTTATCTCATTTAATGGATTTATCAAATCATTAATATTTAAGAACCATGAATTTATTGGGATGTGATATTTGATCATAACGGTTAAAGCAGGTAAACCTTTCTTTTGATATTGGTTCTCCTTTTTTGATGTATCATGAATTAGGTCAGGACCAAAATCTAATGAGACAATTGATTGACTAGAATTGGAAGAAATTTCTTGACTTTGTTCATTTTATACATTTTCAAGTCAATCAAGACTATTCTTTAACTATCATAGTTTGTCATCAACATTTGTCAACTCATCTCCTGTGTTGTGAATATTTTTTAAAGACTGACTTGCAATAGTATTTATACTATCATTAACTTTCCTAATATTTTGAATGGTCTCATTCATTGGGAAGATGAAATCAATATATTTTTTTATTTCATGGATATAAGATCGTAAGACAGTGACCTGATTTAAAGATTGTCTAATCATTTGGACATCTCTACATAAATCATCAAAGTATTCTTGATAATGAAAATTATACCTAGCAATATAATTTCTTTGTTTAAAATCTGAATAAGGTTACTTTTTTGTTGAGGAGGTAGGTTGATATGTAGTAGAAAATAAGATATTTCTATTTCACCCTTCTTGTATGGCCTTTATGTGACGTCCATCTTCCACCATTATAGAGAATAGTATTATTCTCTTTGTAATATTCAATAGTGCCTTCTCTAGGTAAGGTAGACATGGTCATGAGAGGGAAAGGATCTGGCCCATCATTTACCTTTTCTTTTTCAAGTTCTACTATGAGGTTCCCTCTAAGATTATTAGATTGACTTGTGTCAATTGATCCCACTTAATGTTGAAGGGTTTGAAGATGAGAATTATCTTGATAGGTATAAAAAGGATCAAATCCACCTACTTCATCTTGAGGTGTGATTTACACCATGTTACAATCCACAAATGGAGGGGAAGAGGTGCTCTGAGAGTGAGATTTCTCTTGGGAGGATAAGAGAGGGAGAAATGAACATCCTATATAGAATCTAAATGGATTTGAGTTGTTTAAGAAGATTCTAATAGGGGACTTCATGAATACTTGAGAGAAATGAAAAAAATGCTAAGAAAGAAAAATTAGAAAACTGAGTCAAATAGATAGGATAGGAAATAAGAGTACAAAGTTGACTAGGTCAACCTAGTACTACAAACTAGGTAAAAAATATATTGATAAGAGTACAAAGTTGACTGGGTTAACCTAGTACTATTATTTGACTGGCATAAGAGATACAGAGTCAACTAGGTTGACCTATTATTTTAGATAGAAGTAAAAAAAGTTTGTAAGGTGTTGTGTCAAAAAGAGTGATAGTGTACTGAAACAAGGAAAAAAATCAATGTACTTGAAAGAAATAAATAGAAGGAAACACACAATCAATTGGGTCAATGAGGATGATCCAACTAGGGCATATAACACAAAATCTTACACCAACACTGGCTAATGCAAGTTGTTGAAATACAACATATAAAAATCAAAGAGCAAGTAGTCAACTGAAAAGTAAATGCTAAGTGGTCATCCAAAATGTTGTTAAATTATTAAAGCATTATTTTAAATGTGATAGAGAAGTTGGCTGGAATTAAGGAACTAGAAAGCAATATAAGGATGGTTTCAAGATGTTTAGGCTAAAAGGGATTTGTGTTGGTAATGGTATTTGCTTGATATTGGGGCCTACCCCCTCACTTCATAATCTCAAAGTGATAAGGGTGTCGAGTGATTTTTCCACTATATACCATTAACCATGTGTTTATATTTGGCCAAAAAATCAAGTCAGCTTCCCCCTTGGTGATGAAATCTAAGTAGGTAGGACTTGGTTAGACAACTTTTTAAATGTGTTTTGAAATTATGTGATTTGGTAGTGTGTGTAAGAAAGAAAAAAATAGTGCAACTAAATGGTATATTGAAATACCACCTAATTAGACAATATGATTTAATATAAGTATACAAACAACTGAAAGTGAAAGTGTGAAGTAACTACTAGCATATACTTATTAATTTCAATTTGAAACATAATACAGTGTTAGTTTAGATGATAGTATATGTAAACATTATAGTACAAAGTCAACAATGTTGCTATTGTACTATTGAAATAAGGGTCTTTAAGAACTATGTTGATAGTGTCGACCTAGTCTTTCAGATAAAAGATACAAATAGAACTAGGTCAACCTAATTTATTGTATGAGGGAAGTTTTAAAGATTGTAAACTATGAAAAATAGAACTATAAATAATAACTGAAATGAAAAATAAAGAGAGAAAGGATCCTTGGTGGGTTGGAAGATGCAAAGGAATGTGAGATTGTTGTTGAATTGCCTTGAATATTACTCACAAATTCTACCAACTGTGTCGACTGGGTTGACCTAGTTTTGCATTTCCCTATTTGCTGAAGTATGTGAAGATGACTATACCAGCCTAGTTAACCTAGTATATTTTATGGAAGCTATCTAGAATACTATACCGACATGGTTGACATAATATGTTTTCTGGAAGCTGTCTAGAATACTATACCAACATGGTTGACCTAGTATGTTTTTCTTGAAGTCTGGAAGATGACTATACTGACCTAGTCAACCTAGTATGTTTTATAAAACCATGTAAGAGAACTATATCAATCTATTCGACCTAGTAGCCTGTATCTAATGAAACTTTCAAAAACAAAATATATTCATTTTTTATGTGACTGAGTGTTAAACCTATGTACAAAAGTTAAAAACTATAATGGCCATGTCGACCTAGTATCGTAAACATAGAAAAATAATATATAAAATTGTAGATAATGAAAAATGTGAAAGAAAACTTGTAAAGGTTATATTCACATCGAGTTCACTAGAATGTATGTAATCATAAATGCATCAAGTCTATAAATCAATCATAACTTGAAGAAAATAGATCTTACTTACACTTCTGATTGGGGATATGCTAGATAATTAGGAACATAACCAATATATGGATCTAGTAAACCTAATTAAGGGATCTATTTTCACAACAATAATACTAGGGAGTGTTTCAAAGCCTCTAGTCAAGAAAAACTATGTAATAACCCTAACTAATCCCTATGTTTTGATATTCACTAAACTAATAACAAGTAAATTCTAATATAGTGCTCACCAAATCTTGTGACACAAAGTGGGGGGTAATAAATAACAAAAATAAACATGCATAGAAGACATATACTCATGTCAATGTATATAAAATTGTAATACATGAAAGATAAGTACAAATGCATATCTATATACTCTTATGAAGGAGGAACAAAGTTAGAAATACTTACCTTTGAAGATGAACCCAATAAGCCTCAATCTCTCCCTTGGCCAAGGTGTTTTGTAAGATATTATTGTGGTATGTATGGATGATAAGGATAAATCAGCTCTAGGATACATAACCTATCAATGTATCCAAAATATGTCTCCATAAAACAAGATTCATATCTCCAAAGAAAGTATGAAACATTAAACTTGTTCCTCAAGTAGAATGATGGATAAGCATATGCATAATAACTCTTACTTATTCTTCTTTTCTCTAAATAATGGTGAAATTATCTTGTATATATAGGCATATTTAACCCTAAGCCCTTTCAAGATTTTCAGCCTATAGGGTCGACCCTATTGATCTAGTACTGATATTGATGAAAATTCACTAAGTCACCGGCTAAGTCGGCTAAGAACTGATCTAGACCCTAAATGAATTTCACCAATAAGAGTACAAGGTCAACCTAGTTGACCTAGTACTGTAAACAATCAAAAGAGATTTTAAGTTAGGAAAAGGGGATGAAAAGTATGAAATGACTGGAGGAGTATACAAGAGAGAAAAAAAAGCTTAGGAAAATAGTTTTTAAGAGACAAGTGTGTAGATAACAAGTGTAAAAAGGCACAAAAATTATATGAATCATCAATGTTATGCCCACCCCTTTCCTAGTGCACCCCTTAGGGTGTGTACTTAGAGAGATTGAGACTTGATGAGTTCCTACAAGATAAAAAACATCAATATTTGATAAAAGTTGAAAATATTATGTGTATACTTATTTTGTCATGAGTGTAGTCTAAGTTAAGAACAAGATCACCAACATTAAACACATGAACTTTAACACATTTGTTATTTTATTTATCAATACAAACCTTGTATTGGTAATTGTGTTGTAAAGCATAATGATGGTGTTCATCAAGGAGATCGAGAACATGAAAGCAATTTTCACGTAATTATTCATCAGGTATGATACCATTGATGATTGAATAAGGATTGTTATTGCTCACTCATCAATGTTGTTTTACCAATGATTGACCATCTTTATTTAAGTATTGTTGTTTCTTTCACATTGATGTAAATGATTACCATCCTTTGGACATGTATGATTGGTTTGACTTGGTGAGTTTGTATTTTTTACTCAAGGTTTATTTGTTTGAGTTTTTTAGTCTTTAGTAGCCTTGAATTTTTGGTTACCTAATTTACTCTAAAATTTAACTTGGTCATATAGTCTAACATAGCACTTGTCACCCTAGCTTGCCAAAATTTTAAGTACATCTTGTCCACATAGCACCAATTATCTTAGCTTTCTGCATTTGTTTGTTTTTGCTCTTGAATTTTGTATTCTTGGGTTTGTTAAAAAGAGTCTCTGCACTCTCCACAATCAAAACTAGAAATATAGCATACAACCATTTAGCAATAAAGGTAAGTCAAGGTACACATTACATTTACTTTTCAATTATTTCCTTTTCAATCATTTACTTTTAGTTTTTTTTTACTTTAAAATACTACAATTTTTTTTTAGCCTCAACATTATGTGCTAATATGTTCTTTCTCAAAGTACCATCCCCTTTACACATGAGTGACATGTGATGAGATTTGAGTGAGGCATATGTATACACATAATAGTTTTAACTTTTATCACATACTAATACTTTTTATATTGTAAGAACCCATTGAGTCTCAATCTCTCTGAGTGCATGTCCTAAGGGGTACACCAAGAAAGGGGTGGACAAACCATTGTTTTTTCACAAAATTTTTATCCTTTTTTCCACTTCTTATCTATACACTTGTCTCCTAAAAACCATTCTCTAAGCTTGTTCTTCTCTCTTCTATACTCCTCCATTCATTTCATACCTTTCACTCCCTTTTCCTAACTTAAAACCCCTTGAAAATATTTATAATACTAGGTTTACTAGGTCAACCTTGTACTCTTATTGGTGAAATTCATTTAGGTTCTAGGTTGGCTCTTAGATGACCTAGCCCATGACTTAGTGAATTTTCATCAATATCATTACTAGGTCAACTAGGTCAACCCTATTGATTGAAACTTTCGAAATGACTTAGGGTTAAACATACCTATATATACAAGATCATTATTTCATAATTTAGAGAAGAGAATAATAAGTAAGAGCTGTTGTGTATATGTTTATCCACCATTCTACTTGAATAATGAGCTTAGGATTTCATACTTTATTTGGATATATAGATCTTGTCATGTAGAGAAGTATTTTGGATGCATTGATGGGTTGTGTATTTTAGATTCGATTTATCTTTGTCATCCTTACATACCATAACAACCTCTTGTGAAGCACCTTGGCCAAGTGAGAGATTGAGGCTCAGTGGGTTTATATTCAAAGGTAAGTACTCCTAACTTTGTTTCTCCTTTGTAAGAATAGATAGATATTAATTTGTACTTCTCTTTTATGTATTAAGTTTTATATACATTGACATGATTATATGTCTTCTATGCATGTTTAATTTTGTTTTTTATTACCCCCCACCACTTTGTGCCACAAGCTTTGGTGATAACTATATTAGCCTTTACTTATTATTTTAGTGAATATGAAAAAATAGGGCTTAATTAGGGTTACTACATAATTTTTCTTGACTTAAGGTTTTAGAATCCTCACTAGTATTATTATTGTGATAAAATATCTCTTAATTAGGTCTAGCAGATCCACATATTAATCATGTTCTTGATTATCTAATATATCCCTAATCAAAAGTGTAAGTATGATCTATCTTCTCTTAGTGAGGATTGATTTATAGACATGATGCATTTCTAATTGCATAGAGATTATATTGAAACCCCACTGAGACCATATGATCAGTGTCCTTATTTTTCACTCTCAGTATTGCTTAAATAATCAAAGAAATAGAATCTTCAAATAGGTCCCACACCCTATGTTTGTAAGATCTCAGTAAGTTGTTCTTGGTTGTACTTCTTTATTACTTGGTGAACAATTAGTTCATTATCACCAAACACTTGTAGTGACTGAATCCCCCTTTCCTTTTCCAATTGGAGACCTTGAATCAATACTTCATATTCCATCACATTGTTAGTGTAGCTAACTAAAGTTTAAATGAATAGAAATAACTCTCCTTTTAGAGAGAGACCCAAACAATATCAGCCCCTCCTTAATCCATCAAAGTATAATTTCCACACTCATTTGTGATCCTTAGCTAATTTTACAAGATTTGGGATTATCAAATCATCTTCATGAATGTAATGCATACCCAAACCTATTTCATTAACATAGTCATAAGGATCAAATTGGATAGTTGACCCTCATTCATCAAGGTGAGTGTCTAGTATTTCTTCCATGGGTGTTTTAACTTCATGGTTAAGCTCCTCTTCTTGGTATTGTAATGTGAAATTCATATCCATGGAGATAGGCATGTATGGTTTAATATGGTCTTTGTAAATTGGCTCAACTCTTATGGTCACTCTAGACCTACATCTTATCTTGAGAAACATATGTAACCAACTAGCAAATAGGTATCCTACCATTTTTCTATAAAGTCTCAGGAATCCAGATAGAAAAATAGGGGGGAGGTCAATAACTGAGATGTCTTGGGATATGGATAAGCTTGGACATGCATAGATGGTAAGGTTTAAACCTTTTATAACCCCAACTATTTGGACATCAATTCCATCTAATTAAACCATGCCTTTTGTGATAAGTGTGTATTTAACACCTAGCACGTTCATTATTTTCTTGGGCATAATAGAGTTGCTAGCGCCTGAGTCTATCATATAGTTATGGACAAGATTTTTTCCAACTATGAGAGAAAGGTAAAAAGTGGGAGGCTTACCCACTTTACTTGCTTTTATGTTTGTTTGAAGTTGACACAAGTTAATCGCAATAGTAGGTCCCTTAACTGAGACCTTTATTAGTTGGAAGTTTTTTAGAGTTTCCTAAATCAAGTCCCCATGTGTTGGGATAGATAGCTCTTCCTACATGGTAACATTCAAGTTAGTCTTTTTCATTTGTTTTATAATACTTAAAGGAATGCTACCAGCCTTTTTCAGTGCCTTTATGAGAGCTATGTCCTCTTTTATGATATATGGGATCAACATTTTTGACTTTGGCTTACCTATCACCACATTAGGCAGATTTTTATTTGTGTTGATTTTTGCAACCTCTTGTACAAATTTAGAAGGTATATCCTATTCAACCTTGGGAGGTTGATCACCTTATATTTCTCTCTTTTTAGAGTGTGTATTTGTTTCCATTGAACAACCACCATTGGTCAATGTTTCATCTTGATGTATGCCACAAAAGTCTTCCTCTTGCTAGTTCAAAAGAGTGGTCTCATTTTGAGCAGGCACCTGTAACTATTCCTATTGAGAATTAACTTTCTCTTTCTTCCCTTGGGGGTTTGATATTAATTTTACTATCAAGGCTTAACTGGTGACACCATGAGCGCAAATATTTTGATTATGCAGTTCATCACAAGGATAGCACCACTCATATTCCTAAGCCAAGTTGTTCTGAATGTGAATGATGGTCTTAAAAGTATATGGGGTAGGTAAACATGGATATTTAGGGGCTTTGCTTGCATGATTCTGCTTTAGGGTTATGAGTTGCCTTGGTATGGATGCTTATTGGGTTGATATGCCTAAATAGTTGGTTGATAAGGCCTATAATGTTGGTATCGTTACCTTTTAATGGCTACCAAATCATTGCCAAATAGTTTAAGCAATGAATTAACTTCATACAAATCATCATAAGGGACAAGAGAAAACTCTAAGAATTAGGGCTATAGTGGGTTTCTTGGGAGGCAACTCTGGGAATAACAACATTAGAGGCCAAAGACTAATTTTTTTGGCTTGAATGAGGCAATTTTTATCTCTTATTGCTATGTCATAAGAATCAATGAGTGTGGTGCCGTCCATTGACTAAATCATAATAACTATATCACTATTTAAATCTCTTAAATAGTGTAAGAAAGCATTGTTCAGGGATGGATTGACCAACATTAGGATCCTATTCCATGTCTTTTGGAAATGTAAATTAAAATCACTCATGAACCTATGAGGAGCCCATTTAATAGTGGTTAGTTGCTCAACTAACGAGATATGGTCACTATTAATTTCAAACTATATGTATAGGGCAGACCCTAGATCATCCCAAACATAAATTGAAATGGGAAGCAGATTTTTATACCATTGAAGGTCTTTACCCTTAATTGATGATGCAAGAATTTTGATAGTAATATTTTCTTGTGTTATGAACTAAACAGATATTAGCAACACATGAATGTGTTTAA
Organism: Torreya grandis; assembly: GCA_037957365.1. Lineage (NCBI taxonomy): Eukaryota > Viridiplantae > Streptophyta > Pinopsida > Cupressales > Taxaceae > Torreya > Torreya grandis. The sequence goes on from JARHVA010000183.1 coordinate 2,896,044, forward strand.
TGGGTGTAGTGTAAGTTTCACCAGTAAAATATGGAAGGATTTTCAGAGCCGAAGTGGGTATATCATCATACAGGGCCAACATACGTTAGCTACCTCCATTGAATGGTATGGAATTTTTATTTCTCTATTACATAGTGGGAGGTATGAAACAATTGTGGGTATTTTTGGGAGATGCAAATAGGTTTTTAGGATTAAGTAAGACTAATCTTGATTTCTTCTTATATGAATAAGATAATTCATGCAAGTCAATCCTCTTACCTTTAATATATAATCTTATATGTATCTTTGGAATACGTAAACATGAATTTATTAAATTCACAAGTAAATGGAGTCACCAGGTGCTCTTAAAGTGTGTATTAATCTTGCACAATGATTTCTAAGAATAACACCAATTTCTTAGCAATGATCTTTGGGTTCGACCAAACATGCCAAAAATTGTTATCAATTAGATTTTGCACCCATTTTGTGTTATAGTATAGTATGAGTTGTAGTACATGAAATATCTAATGACACAATGGGATCACCTCTAAGTTTTGGGACCTTAGAAAATTGAGGTCAACCTCTAGATAAATATGAATTTTATTCACTAGTTTAGTACAACTAATACATTACCAGTTCACATTAAGTTGTTAAAACACAACTATCTAATTAGAGGGGGGTGAATTAGTAGATCAACTAAAACCAATCCTTTAATCTTTGTAAAATAAATTCAAAAGCATATGCATATTAAAATATAAATGCAAAGATCATATACACATAAAAATACATATGACACCAGATTTATATGTGGAAAACCCAAAAAAAAATCATGATAAGAATAGCTGCTAGAATCCATTATTCTAATATAGCCCCACAATCAATGCCTCATTAGGTAAAAATTTATTAATTACAATCCTTACTATAAAAACCTCACTGATTACATTTAAGGACACTAATCCCCTAACTAAGCACTAACTTAGCTAACTTGGTGGCACCAACCAATCAAATATATGGAGCTACAACTTCATATTACACCATTAATTCATAAATGAATCAAACTCTATTATCTATTATAACTCCAATTTATAACATGCTCATACTATGCACATTCTCTTTATTCCTCAATCCTCTCTGCCTCTTTCTCTTTATGTCTAGGTATATCTTCATTCGACACACCTCATCTCACTTTGTCACTCTCTCTCTCTCTCTATATATATATGTGTGTGTGTGTGTGTGTGTGTGTGTGTGTGTGTGTGTGTGTGTGTGTGTGTGTGTGTGTGGGTGTGTGTGTGTGTGTGTGTGTGTGTGTGTGTGTGTGTTTGACACTCTTCAATAGCAGCTCATCTTCTCGACACTTCTGCCTGTATGTCTATATATTTTCATTTGACACAATTCCAATCATGGAAATTGTATCGTAGATGTTGTATATATATCAATTTGATCTAGGGTTTACTTCTTATCTATGTTCTAACTCAGAATGTAACACATCACATCAATTCTAGACTATAGTTCAAAATTACTCAGACTATAAGTTTCTCATGTCTCAATTCCATACATCATGCCATAATTATAGGTCTTTTTACTATTTATAGCATCTATTAGACTCAATTTTTGATGCACAATATTTTTAATGTAGATTTGATCAGTTAGATCAATCAATCTCATTATCTATGTTGAGATATATATCTTATACATAAGTTCCTACATGTTCCTACAACTAACTATTTGTCTAGACATGACTTTAAATGTCAATCATTGATCTTGCCTTTGGTGCCATGATCTAATAGTCCACACTCAAATGACTCAACTTTAAAATACATCCATTCAATCACCCTTTGACATGATCATGCTATTTGTTAGATCTTTATATGTTCCAAACTTTAGCCTTGTCATATTTAAAACATGCCCATCGATCTTCCTGGTCTGAGCTTTTGTGTGTCATTGGATCTCTAAAGATGCATGTTTTTTATGTCTATCAAGATGTTCAATGTTGAGATCTTTACCCATCTCATTGCTTTTTATATCTTTGGATCACTTTCACTTCATCAATCTTCTCAAACCTGATCAGTCTTTAACTTGCCACTATGTTGATAAACATCAATCACTTTGTTCCATCTAAGTCCATTCACTCCATTAGATCTCCTTTACACGATCACTTGCTCACTATCAAATCTTCTGACAAGCTCAATATTTATGTTTATCTAACCCTTGAGGATATGACTCTTGGTGTAAGCATGTTTCTTCTATACATATCTATCAGTTCTCACTATTAAGACATTTCATATCCTCACATTGCTTGTTGACCTTTTGACTTTAAACCACACCATAGATTAATTGTCCAGGATCCATGATTGTGACAATTATCACTTGCACATTAATTCAAAGGTAATTTTAACAATTTGAATTCATCATGCTCTATTAGACCTCCAATGTCTGATTAAGCACTAATTGTTGATCTTTTAACTAGCTTGAACATTAACTATGACAAGCTTATGCTCATTGGGTCTTTGCTTGATAAGTTTCATGAAGTCACACTTGTCACTAGCACATTTACTCAAAAGAGCCTTTGATAATTTGACTTTGCTTTGCTTTATTATAGCATCTACATAGGATGAAACAATATTTTTTGATCAAGCTAGGACATATATATAGTCTTAGAGTTAGGAAAATATAAATTCCATTGATCATTGCTTGAAGTCGATAATTGTTAGGTCAAGGGGATAGTTTCTTAATGATGATATGGACTTAAGTTACCAGTTCCTGACTATACCAAGTCAACATTAAAATAGAACTTTGCTTGTTGATGGCATGGTTAAACCCTTAGGATTTTACTATAAAACCCTATAATGTTTGAGAGACAAATAAATCAATTATGAGCTCATTTCTTCTCCTCTAAACTTGCAGACCATATTTATAGAATGTACATGAAAAAACCATAATGGATCTTCTATCTGTTTGACTTTAAACATCCATAAATGGTCTTTGTAAAAGCATGACAACTTTACACAATGTAACTGTGAAACATGCTCTTCTTTTTATCAATCTCACTTGATATTTTTGACATTAATGACATCCATAGGGTCTCTTTTGACATCAATGACAATCATATTTCTAAAAATCTCATCCTTTGGCATTGATGGCAAACTAAATGCTCTAATGAAAACTTAATGTTTAGATCTTCTAATAAGTTGATCCTTCTCTAGCATTGCTTGCATTGGCTTCTAATGAATATGTACTAAAGTTTTTCATACCAAACTTGCTCCCCCTTAGGCAATGGCACATTTGTGAAAGCTCATCTTGGACACTTTCTCTACTCTTCCAAACTTTTACAGAGAGCATTTGCACTTTTTATCCAAACTTTTACAAAGAGAATTTGCCTTTTTCTCCCCCTTTGACATCAATGGAAAAGGGACTCCTTATCACTATTTTTCCAAAGTGTTCTCCCCCTTTATCAGATAAAGGAGTTTACCCAATAACCTAAAACCATAAAATCATTATAAATTTTCCAAAATATACATACTTGAGTTGCCTTTTCTCTTCTTCTAGGGATTAACAAGGCTTTTATGATCCTTTCTCCAGACTTATGCTCCATCACTAGTATCTAGTGATGTGATGTAGGAGCTATCACTCCCAAATTTTATCTCATTACATCACTTGAGCATCTCTAGGTCTCCATACATAGTCCTCTAATCCTAGGACCTGACCAATTATAAAGATCCCACTTTATTTATGCATGAGGATTCAATACGTGATCTAAGTACCTAACTTGGTTTGTTCAAGTCATCATCTCAACTTTCTTGAGTTAACATCTATAGTAGACATCACCTTATCTTTCAATCATGACTGAATCATCTCACATATGTTCCTTTTCACATCATGCATATCTCTTCAAGCTATTCAAGCTATCTAAGTTAGTTACCCCTAGCTCCATGGTATATACAAATTATCATCTTTAGAACTCAAAGACCTTCTACATGATTTTCTTTGTTATGCAACATAGATAAGTCTCAAACAACATCCACCTGATAATTTTCAAATCTACCACCACAAAACATACATCAAGTTTTTCTATTCTGAACCTTCTTGATTTTGACAGACTAAACAATCTAGCTCCCCTTACTCCACTAAACTACTAATGATCAATACAATACTTTACAACATAGGATCATTTACTCTATATCAAAATAGTATTGGTAAAAAATACCTATCAATAATCTACATACCTATATACTCATTGGTATGATGATCTAGAGCAACACTTACTTCCACACTTGGAAATCTCCTTATCTTGCCTTTAAAACCAAAGTCCATGTACACATTGTTGGCACACTCATTTTGTCCCTACAGACACTGCATACACAACACTGTTCTCATTTTGGCACACCAACTTCAATTGAGAACACTCATTTATTTCCTTCAAAATATTCTAAAGAACACCACTTGCTTCTTTATAGAAAGGAGTCTCTTAAGAATCATAGACAGAGACATCCTACTTCACAATGTTCTAGAATAATGTGAAACCAAGAGTTGCCCATAACTCCTCATATTCCTTCTCCTCCTTGGTCATCTTTTGCTCTCTATTCTTCTTCTTCTTCTTAGGCTTGAGATAAATAACATGCTCATCCATTACATTTTTCTCCTTTTCTTCTATGATTAGATTAACAATATATGAAGACAATATGGAATCATGACATACCTTTTCATCTAAAGTACCTTCCTTGCATTTCATATTATCATCACTATACATAGAAGACTGATGTTATATGTATGAAATTTTCTTAAAAATAGAAGGATGTTCACTTGAATATGTACTCACTTCAGAACTAGCCTCAACTAGTACCTTGGTTATCTCCTTGAGCTTGGTCTTCTCATTCTCAACATGAGTAGACATTGAGAGATCTTGACATTATCCAACCTCTAAAGCATTGGCTTGATCTTTCATTTTCCATACATGCTTTGGTTTCTTATATGTCCTATTTTATCTTTATCATAGACTTGTGAATCTTTATTCACACTAGGGGGCATACCTTTCTTCTTGCTCTGTACTTTTGGTCTTACAAAGCTTGTTCTACAATGTTTATCTATATGACCAAAAAAATTACAATTATAGCACATTACATTTGTATCTAACAAGGGTAAAAATAAATGTTTGCTTACAAAATTGGTTCTCTTTGTAGGTATAACTCTACAATTACTATCCTTATGACCAAAATGATTACAACTATAACAATAACCATAGAAAGATGAGGAATACATGGTCATAGCTTTTCCTTGTGTAGGATGGGGAGTTCTTCTCAACTCTTGATTCTTCAAGTTTATTACCCTTATATAACCATCTGCATTATATGGCTTTGTCTTCTACATATTACTTGAGTTTGAAGATATGGACTCATTATTCTTTTTCCTTTCCTTGGGCTTCTTTTCAGCTTTAACCTTCTTCACATCAGCATTGCTTATATTTTTCTTTGTATCTTTACAAGCTTTTTCTTTTTTTGCTCTTAATCCTTCTACTTTCAAATTATCATATAACTTAGCATATGTACTGGTTATGGGACTTTTTCCCTTTTCATGACCAAGACCAAATTTCCCTTTTGATGTCTTTTGAGAGCTGATCAATTCATCAAGAATATATTATCCTCTTATTAGCTTTAGACCTTTGAATATTTGTTCTTTAGCCTTTTCAATCTCTTTTTTCAAAGCCACTCTCTCTGCTTATATCCTCCTACACTCATCAAATTTGAATTGTAGTTCAATTTTGACTACATGTTATATTTTCATAGCCTCTTCAACCTAAGTCTTAAGGCTTACTATCATCTTATTATATCTTTGAAGAATTTTGGATAATTTTTCAATTTATTTTTGTTCAAACTTATTCTACATTGAGTTCTCTTTTCTCGGCTTATCAATCTCATCTAGAGCTCAAATGAGTTCACTCTCAAGGTCCACTTCTCCTTCCTCTTCTTCATCAAAGTCTTCAACTTCTTCTTGATCTAGACCTACAAAATTTGATTCTAATGCCATGAATAGGGATTCATTTCCCTTAAGCACAAAGGCACAATCATGGCTATTATCTAATCTATCACTCTCATCTAATGTGTCACTATATTTTCTTATATACAAGCTTTTATTATTTTTAAAGAAGTTCCTTTTTTTGGAATAGTTGGAATTCATCTTTTTGCCATCCTTTTCTTACTCAAGATTATCCTTTTTTTCATAAGGGCATTTAGCAGTAAAATGTCCTACCTTACCATAGTTAAATCATTTAAAGGGTAACATACCTTGGCATTTTTTAGACCCTCTTTTCAATATTTTTACAAATATGGCTTCTTATTCATCAGTCTCCTCAGATATGGATGTAGATGCTTCTACTTTTGCTTTCCTTGATGCTTTGAATGCAACTTATCCCTTAGGAGTATCTACTTCTCTCATTCTCATCTCATAAGTAGTGAAGGTTCCATGCAACTCATCAATAGTGAGTTTATCCAAATCTCTTGTTTCCTCTATAGAAGATATTTTAGAATCATATCTTGTTGGAAAATATATTAGGACCTTTTTGACAATGATTGATTCTTTCATTTCATCTCCAAGGCCTCTAATTTCATTTACTATTTCATCTACTTTATGAATGTAGTCTACAATTTTCTCCTCTTCATCCATTTTGAGACTTTCAAACATACCTCTGTATGTTTGCATCTTATCCTAATTTACCTTGTCATCACCTTCATATATGCTCAACTTTTTTTATATCTCTTGTGCATTTTGACAATGCATCACTTTGAAAAACTCTAATTTGGACAATCCACAGAGAATAACATTCTTTACTTTAGCATTGCTTTCATATGTCTTTTTGGTTTCTAAATCAGTAGGATTTGTAGCAAGGGATGTATATGTATTTAATATAGACATTCATACATCAAACCATAATGAAAATAAGTATGATTCCATTCTTATGATCCAAAATGCTAGTTTGATCCATCAAAAAAAGGTGCTTTGTTTGATGAAGATCCTTCTTAACTAGCCATTGTGTTCACTATTCCAATATCTTCTTGAATTGATTAATCTAATTTCAAAGGAAACCTAGACTCTAATACCAATATTTGGAACACAACTATCTATTGAGAGGGGAGTGAATTAGTAGATCAACTAAAACTAGTTCTTTAATCCTTTTAAAGCCAATTCAAAAGAATATGCAGATTAAAAGATAAATGCAAAGATCACATACACACACAAATACACATGACACCAAATTTATACATGGAAAACTAAAAATAAAAAACCATGATGAGAATAGCTTCTAAAATCTAATGTTTTAATCCAACCTCATAGTCAATGCCTCACTTGGAAAAACCTCACTAGTTACAAGCCTTACTGGCTACAAGTCTCACTGGCAAAACCTCATTGATTACATTGAAGGACACCAATACTAAGAAAACACTAATCCCTTAACTAATCACCAACTCAACTAATCTGATGGTACCAACCAATCGAATCTATGGAGCTACAACTTCAGATTACAACATTGATTCATAAATGAATCAAACTCTATTCTTTGTTACAAGTCTAATCTGTAACATGCTCATACTATGAACATTCTCTTTATGCCTTCTTTCTCTCTACCCTTTTCTCTCTATGTCTAAATACATCTTTATTAAACACACTTCATCTCACTCTGTCACTATATATATATATATATATATATATATATATATATATATATGTTTGACACTCTTCAATAGCAGCTCATCTTCTCTACACGTATGCCTTTGTGTCTATATATTTTCATTTGACACAATTATAATCATGGTAATTGTATCCTAGATGTTTTATATATATGAATTTGATCGAGGGTTTACTTCTTATATGTGTTCACACTTAAAATCTAACACATCACACCAATTCTAGACTTTAGTTCAATATTACTTGGATTGTAAATTTATTTTGTCTCAATTTCATGCATCACTTCATAATTATAGGTATCTTTACTATCTATATCATTTTTTATACTCAAGTTTTGATGCATAGCCTCTTTAATGTACATTTGATCAGTTGGAATGATGAATCTCATAATTTATGTTAATATATAGAGCTTATATGCAAGTCCTGCATGTTTTTACAACTAATCATTTGACTGGACATGACTTGAAATGTTGGTCATTGATCTTTCCTTTGGAAACATGATCTGATGGTCCACACTCAAATGACTACACTTTAAAACATGTCCATTTGATGACCTTCTAACAAGATCATGTTATCCATTAAATCTTTGTATGTTTTTGAACTTTAGCTTTGTCATCTTTAAAACATGCCTATCGATCTTCCTGATCTGAGATTTTTCATGTCATTGAATCTTCAAATATGCATGTTTTTTATCTCTATTGAGACATTAAACATCAAACTCTTTATTCTATCTCATCACTTTCTATATATTGGATCACTTTTACTATATCAATCTTCTTAAACCTATTTGGTCTTTAACTTGCCACTATGTCGATAAACATCAATCACTTTGTTCTATCTGAGTCCATTTTCTATATTATATCTCCTTTGAATGATCATCCACTCATCATCAGATCTTCTAAAAATCTTGATCTTTATATCTATCCAACCCTCAAGAATATGACACTTGTCATAAACATGTGCCTTCTATATATAGTTGTCAGTTCTCATTATTGAGACATTTGACATCTTTAAATTGCTTGTTGACCTTTTGAATTTAAACTACACCATAGATTAACTATTTAGGCTCTATGATTGTGATACTTTTCACTTATGCATTAACTTCGAGGTCCTTTTGACAATTTGACTTTATCATGCTCTATTGGATATATTATGTTCGATTAAGCACTAATCATTGATCTTTCAACTAGATTAAACATTAACTCTGACAAAATTATGCTCATTGGGTCTCTATCTAACAAACTCTATGAATGTGATACTTGTCACTAGTGTATTTAATTAGAGGATCCTTTGATAATTTGACTTTGCTTCGCTTCATTACATCATTTGTGTATGATGAAGTGATAGTCATTGATCAAGTTGGGACATATATTAAGTCTTAGACTTAGGAAAATATAAAGTACTTTAATCATTGCTCAAAGATGGTAATTTATAGGTCGATAGGTCAATTTCTTAATGAAGACATGGACTTAAGTTGTAACTTAAGTTATTGGTTCCCAGCTATACCAAGTCAACATTAAAATAAAACTTTGCTTGTTAATGCCATAGCTAAGCCCTTAGGAATTTATTATGAAACCCTATAATGTTTGAGAGCTAAATAAATTAATTATGAGCTCATTCATTCTTCTCTAAACTTGTAGACCATTTTTTTATAATGTACATGAAAAAACCCATAATGAATCTTCTATTTATTTGATTTTAAACATCCATAAATGGTCTCTGTAAAAGCATGACAACTTTGCATAGTGCAACTGTGAAACATGATCTTCTCTCCATCAATAATACTTGATTCTTTTGAAATAAATGACATCCATAGTGTCTTTTTTGACATCAATTGCAATCATATTATCAACATAAACTGTAGCTTCTTCATGATCTTACTCCTAACTAGGGGAATTCAGAAGGAATTTTAAAATTGAAAAATGGTGATGCACCAAAGGGTTCTAGTGGAAATTAATGGTTGATTTGATTGAACACAATTGAATAATAATATATATTTAAATATCTTGAAGAAAAATCTTATATGAATATGAAACCAAAGGTAATATTGGATATTTATCAGATAAGGAACAAAGTTCTTTATTTTTCCTCAACAAGTTTTCAAAAGGGTAAAATGAATAACACAAATGAATCTATATGACTAAAATAAGACTTATATCATTCAAAAATGTAATAAAAATCCATATATACATAAAGATAACACAAGAAAAGGAAGGTAAAACTTCAGTATATTAATATCCTCTAAATTACAGCATGTAGATAAACTTTTCAAAAGTATAAAATGTTATCTATCAACAAAAAAATATCCATGGGCTACTTAAGAAACCCATATTTATACAAAAATTCACTCCCTTGAGAGAGAAGAATTCAAAAAAACCCTTACACTTAGTTCTAGAGCAATAAATTAGGGAACCTCTATACAAATGTCATCATTCCTAGCTTGAAAATATGTCTTTGGTGGAGTATAAGGAAGAAGAAAACTCTAAAATAGTTGGGTGTTTTGTCAAGTGTTGAAAATAATGTTAGAGTCTTCTAGTTGAACCATCTCTCCAAGATTTTAGTTGAATAAATATCTCCACAAGAAATGGGGTGCCAAATTAACTCTATGACTTGGTCAAAAATTTAATGCTTTTTACTATTTTGACAGTATAACACCAAACTTGTAATTTGTAGTCAAGACTTTTACAACTTTTAAGTCTTTTAACTTAACAAAAAGGAATGTGAAAATTATAATTTGAGATTTTATAACTAAATCTATTTAACTTATCAATAAAAAGAAAATCATGAAATACAAGTTGCACTTTTTCAATTAAATCTTGACAAAATGATAATTAAAAATTATAAGTAACTCTTTTTTCAACTTAAAATCAAGAGCTATCAAAATGACAGTACAATTTGCAACTTGAAACTTTAAAATGTATCTTACAAAACTCATAGTTTACAAAATGAATTTTTTCAAATAATTAAATAATCAATCCATAACAATGACTTTTGATGATTATTTATCCTTTTTTACTTGTATCTTATTGATACAATCATCAAAACTACTTAATATATCTTTTAGATGCTCTTCATCAGTATCATATAAAGATTATTAATGTCACATTCTACAGTTACCTTAGATAACTCTTTAGAAGAAGTTCTGTAGACTTAGATATCCTTGCCCATCTGATCAAGTGTATTGTGATATTTGATAAACTAATGGATGGAACCTAAATTGAAAGTTGTATCATATGTTGACTACTTTTTTATTGCATCTTTGAATTTATCATAGACATCCTGAATAGGAAAAGTCTTATCTTGGTAATCTATTGCCTTACATGACAATTTTCAAATTAAACATTCAATGTCATACATTGCATTTGTGGCCTTGTCATGTGCTCTTAGCCTTATCAATATTTTCACTACGTATTTTGATTTTAAATTTGGCTATCCTTTCCATCGCATCATGTTTCACAAGGTTTTTTATTATCTTTTCATACATGAATGTGTCATTCTCTATCTAGTCGATGGCCTACAATTTAGGAAAGTAAAGGTTTAGCCTTTCAATCTCTTCTTCATATTTACTTATCTCTGCCTTCAAATATGCCAGGTCATTTTTTAATGTCTTGTAATAGTCCATGGCCAAATCTATCACCTTGTTCTCTTTTGTGATTAGTTCTTCAACCCAATCTTTTGTATCTCTACCCATTGTACCAATCTTTGTCATTGCATCAAATATTTCTTTATTGGGGAACTCAAAGAGAGATTGAGTTGGCTAAGTTGATTCAAGTTGACTTATTGGGTCTATAATCTTTATTAAGGCAGTCATCAACTGTTCAACCTTAATTTTCAGCTCATCCTTAGTGACCTTCTCACTGTCTATTTTTTCAAAGAGAGAACTTATGCTTGTTTGAACATTATATTTTAGTCCCTGTTTTGTTGGATAACCAAGGTGTCCTTAAATAATTGATAATCCCCCACCACTAGATCTTCTTTCTATTTGTTAAGTAGGGGAACAAATATCTCCACATACTTTTCCCTGTTGCATCATAGGAAATCGTATAAATGGTCTTAGGACCTCTCTTTGGTCATTTGGATGTTTCTAATAGACCAAAATCTAGGGTGTTGGAGGATATCATCTATTTCCTCTTTTTGGACACTAATTATGTCAGCCAACTTGGGGTGGTTATAGATTAATTATGTCATGTTACAATGGCCAGTGTTGCCTATGAATCTAAAACCAAAGATGCTACATTAATAATTACCATAAAAAGTGTCATAGCTACCATTGACATTATCATTGATTCTTCAACTTATGATTTAACTATATCTTCCCCATTGGTGGGTTGAGTAGCCATAGTTGTGTTAGTGGGCATATTTTTTTCCACCTCCTTAGTGTAGATTTGGGTTAATGTGAGAGTGGAAGAAGGCAAGGATTCTTGGATAGGTTGAGTGGATGTGCTTACAAGGGATGTGGAAGATAGAAGTGGCATAGGTAGATAGGTAGGCATGTGTGTTTAGAATAAGGGAACTTGTGGAAGGGTGGTGTCCAAAGAAGCAAAATAATCTATTAATTTAGTGGGAATGGCCAAAGTAGAAATAGTGGGCCATATGATGGAAGATGAAGAATGATTTGTATCTATCCTAGTGGTTATGATGGATAATGGGACTATAGTCATAATGACTGAGTCAATAGCCATGTACTATTGGGTGGTGTTGGTTATTAATTGGGAAATAGTAGATGTAAGGGATGAGGTGGAAGTGATTTCAGAAGAGAGAGGTGAAGGTGGAGTTAGAATAACCAATTATGTTGATTGGCTCACTAGCAAGGGAATCACTTGTGCATATTGGTAAGATGAAGGAACAATTATTTGCACTAGTGGGCTCATAGAAATAGGTTGGGTAATTGCTTGTACTAGATGGATAGTAGAGACAGGAGTTATTATAGTTGTGTCCCCTATAGAAATTGTTAATGTTTGGTCCATTGGATTGGTTACTAGCACTTGGGTGTTAAAAGAAGCCCTTCTTGCCTTACGCTTTTGTTTTCCTTTGTGTGAGATAATTGGCCTTACTACCTAATTTATTGGAGTGCCACTGTTAGAACCTTCTGCTACTACTACCTCTACACCATTATCCTTTAGCTTTTTGAGTTTGTCTATGATATTCAGGGTCTATTTATTTATTTTAACCCCTTAATTCTTAACCAATTCAAAGTTATGTTAATAATTGGGGTGGTCGTGTCTAATAAGGAGAAGGATTCAGGTGTAGACCACTTGACTTGTGTAAGAGTTTGGAGGTAGATTTGATTATCATAATATACTCTATCCACTTATTATTCCTCATCTTTTAAATATTCTATAAATGGTGCCATATCATAGGTCTTAATTTGTTCTAGGGTCATTCCAAAATTATATCTTGACCTAACTTCTTACTCGTCCTACATATCCTCCCAATAATCTTCATAAAAAGGAATGTGGGAATATGAGGAACCCAATAAACTAGTAACATAAAAAGGCACATCATAGAAGGACCTAACATCGAGAGCTCTCAAAGTCATTTGGGTCATCTCTATATTTGCACATTTGTCCTTAGATAGAGAAGGGCAGGTGTATCTCCCTATACTGATAGGTAAATGCATGCATGTCTTGTGCTTACTTGATAAGAACTTGTGGGTTTCCACTAGTTATCTTACTAATTCCATTAAATCCCACTTGTCACTAACATATTTAGGAAGGGTGTAAGGACAACCACTAAAACCACCAACTATGATGTTTGAATATGTGGGAAACTAGATAAAGTATGATCCCCAATTCACAATTTCTATAATTTAGCATTAGAGAACATTATTTGTCTTAGATCTTGTTCAAACATGGTTATGAAGTAGTAGATGAAGGCATCATTAGATCTTCTGAATTATTATTTACTCCCCTCAAAAGTGAGACCAGGATAGTAGTTATAAGATTTGTTGATCTAATCTAGCACTATATTTAATCTCAAGAATATTTTTCCTCTTACTAAAACATAGATGAGGTAGGAGGTCATATAGAATTCTCTATTGGTTTGAACTTCCATCAATTATCTATGAATAGAATCATTGATCAATTGGGCCCAATGAATGTATTGCTTGTTTTTTTAGATTACCTAGGTATAATGATACATATAATCATTGTAGTTCTTTGCATTAGGTCTCCCTATAACTCTATGTACAAGTATAATGATATCTCCTACCTCATATTTGAAGTCTATCCTAGCTAGGGTCTTTGGCATTCTTGTGGGTGAATATTTAGGAGTCTTCAACCACTATTTGTTTATAAACCATAAATAAGTTGAGGTATTATCCTGGTATAACTTCTTGAAGGAATCAAGAGTAATATCTATGTAGCATTCAAATTTTGGGATTAAAAATATAGTATTAATGAAATCTGGATCTAATATTAGAACCTTTTCTCCTTTATCATTTATTAATTCTTTCTTCTCTACATCATAATGCTTATCCATAGTGAGCACAAGATCAAAGATTTAAACTAAGACTGGTAAGGTTTCAACCTAAGGTAAACCACTATCATAAATTCTTTGAATCCAATCATTCTCTAATTTTGTATTGATTGTAGTCAAAAAAATTGCTAGGTCTGTGTGACTTAGATCTGTGTTAGTTATCTCATTGATATTGAAATCTAAGCTAGAAGGGACACTAATTCCCTTTGACTTGAACTTCATCTCCTTTCTATACATATGCACTAGGAATAGCTATGGTAAATCAACTATAGATATGATTAGGATTTGGGCTTGAAATTATAGGTTATTTTTTTGATTTTAACTTGACAGGGTTTTGTTATGCTTATGTAGAGTTTAGCTCCATCAAAAAAATAGTGTGAAATAATACTTTTTAAAGTAAAACCAAATGGTCTAGCATGGTTTTAATTTGTAGTTTCACCTATAAAATCTGGATGAATCTCTGTTGGGGCTATGGTTTGCAATTACAAGTTAGACTGATGGGAATGCAAAGTGTGAAAGCAAAGGGAATATTTGCCTTGGTCTGAGCAGAAATTTATGTTTTTCTACAATTAAAAACTTTGATGGAGGTTATGGTTGAAAAGGTAAAATGGATTTCCACCTAGATCTTGACAATATTAAGAAAAAACCCTAAGTACGACAAAAAATACCTAGACCAATTTTTATCAAGAATTTAACATATGAATGAAAAACCAAAAATTTTATGATAAAATGACAATGCTTTTAATAGTTCTGAGAGAAACCCTAAATTTTGGAAAGAAAAAACCTAAACTTTGCTAAAAATAATAATGGCAGCAAATAACATAGCATAGATTGAATGAAAATATAGGTGACCTATAAGAATATCATGGATGCATGTGAAAGGCCTAGTAAGTTAGAAATAGAG
This sequence comes from Torreya grandis, assembly GCA_037957365.1. Classification (NCBI taxonomy): domain Eukaryota; kingdom Viridiplantae; phylum Streptophyta; class Pinopsida; order Cupressales; family Taxaceae; genus Torreya; species Torreya grandis. The sequence goes on from JARHVA010000183.1 coordinate 2,911,081, forward strand.
GTCATCTTTAAAGTCTAGTTTAGGTCATGGCATCCTTGGCTTTGAGCTCTGGGTCACAATGTCACTTGGAGGAGTTTTGGATTTGGTTTGCAAGGTTAATAATGATGTAAAAAATTGAATTATATACCAAAACATCTAATTAATACCAAGCATGTCGATCAGTAGTGGTAAATGGGTGATTAGGCAAGAAAGCAGGTCCATGGAATCATATTGCAAATTTACAAATTTATAATTTTATAATATGTTTTCCATTTTCGCCATTCCATTTAGGGGTTTTGGAGGTGGAAGTTGTTTAGGAGGTGTGTAGTGAAATCTTGATTACACTTTGCAATTTTGCACTAGTCTCTACTTAGTCTTGGTGAAAGGCAGGAAGTGGAGTTTGCATTTCACTGTACAACTTTACAAAGTTTAATGTTATAACGTGAGTTTCAATTTTCACTAGGTCTTTGGTAAGCAAGAAAGTGGAGTTTTGGGTGCACTTTGTAACTTTACAAAGTTGAAAAATGCACAAAAATCTCTAGTTTTCACTTGGGTCTTAGAAAAGGGTGTTTAATCCATTTTAAAAAAATTCTCAAAAATAATTATAAGTCTCCTCTAAGGCACAAGGTGCTTTGAGATTTTTGGCTAAAAGAGTATGCCAAGATCTCTAAACAGATTTTATGAAATCAATTTTTAATCCTATGAGGTAGTGTGAGAGCTCTAAAAATGAGAAATCTCAAGTCTAGTGTGTGTGAGATAAGACTACCCACAAGTTGCCAATACAGAGTTGCATCAATAAGTGGTGTAGAATAATCAGCCTCAAACTTCACACCAAACAAGAAGGGAGTAGCATTTGGCTTACAATCAACCATGTTAAACCTTGCAAACAAATTAAGAGAATACTTAGATTGTGATGAAGTTATCCCAAAATTTAACTGAATGATTTCAATCTTGAAAAAGTAGTGCAATATCCCATGTATGTCATTGAAAATCTATCCAAAAGTGTAGTTTTCACTACTGAGATGGATGATAGTGAGCTCCTTGTAATCAATAAATCATCCACATAGAGAACTAAGATCAACAAAGAATCATCATGCCACAAGATGTAGACATTCAGATTTGAGTGGTATTTGGTAAACTTGATTGTGAGGAGAAAGGAGTTAATCTTGGCATACCATGCCCTAGGGGCCTATTTGAGTTTTTAAATAGATTTTCTAAGTCTGTAGATTAAGGAGGTATCTTCCACAAAGCCTTGTGGTTGCTCCATATATATATCTCTTCTTTGAGGTCACTATTGACATGATAGATTGCACCCTCTAAAGGGAGGCTCAGCTCTCTTCATCCACATGACATAATGGAGACATCCCTCTTACTGTGGATGGTAAACATGAGGGATGAATCTCTAGATTAGGGGCTAGCTCCCCTTAATGCACCATGAGGCCCTAGATTTCCTACTACTAACTACTTGGAGGGATGAAAAAGGAGAGAAAAATATTGAAATCAATACTTAAACTATGTGGTGATGCACCAAATGGATGGTCTACTTAGCTTTGACATACAATTTAAATCAAGACAAGATAGACTACACTTCATTCAAAATGAAACTTTTCTTACAACAATGTTTCAGTAGGTGGTCCTGTGGAGAGATAAGAGAGAAAAAAACTAGTACAAAAGGTGTTCTGAGACACTATTGCATAGCTTATTCACTTACCTATACTTTTTTAGACACTTCTTTTGACCTACAAGAGAAAAAAACATAAACACTAGACACTATTGGGGTTAGCACATAAAGGTAGAGAAAGAGACCACACTTTCACAAAACTAACACCCAAATATATGCTTAGTGAAACACTTAAAATTAAAAGCTTTGTCTTAGATTCAAAGTAGAATTTTTCAAGGCTTCACCATACAAGCTGAGATATCCCTTCCTCAAATGAGAAATTACAATATATAAAGTGTTGGAACCAAAAGCTGACAAATCCATAAAAAAGGAGAACCATGCTGAGTTAAACATCTGCTAAGATAAAAGGCCACATTGCCACCATGTTTTCTAGATTTGCATATGAAAACCATGTTGTAGGCTATCCAAACTACCACCTTTGTTGTCCTTAGCTTACAAAAGTATGTGCTACTCCTTCCATCAACTAACAAAGCTATTCTAAATTTGTTGTGGTTGGACTATGTTTTTTTCAATGCCTAGGTGCAACTTGGCTCCACATTAAAATCTTGGCATGAAAACATAGTTGCACCTTCTATAATTTGAAAACCAATCCTTTTACTAATTTTTTATAGAGACTATTTCACCTAAGTGCATTTAATCTTCTTGTTGATGACACCTGTGCCACTTACCTTGGTCTGGTTGGTCCTTAGGTCTATGATTTTGACTTATCATACCACTTAGAACATTTTGAGATTTTACTTTATTGTGTTGCATGGCCATATTTTGGGTTATCTACCTTGTTTTCTTTTATTTTGTTATTTCCCTTGGCCTTGGATTTTTCCCTTTTGTCTTTAACCATTCAGGGTCTTGGGTGCTTGGTAATGTCAAACTTCTTTAAATAAAATGTTTGAAGGAATTCGTTCAGACATTTTATCTGAAGGAATTCTCTTTTGAGCTTGTCTTTTCTCCTTTCATTCGATAGGCCTTTATGCTGTGTTTTCTATTGGACAAAATGTTTAAAAAAATTACTTTAGATATTTTGTTTGAAAGAATTATTTCCTTTGATTTATTATTTTTTTGAATGTCATGTGCCCTATAAGCCTTTTGTCTTCGTCATCTCTATCTTAAAGTGCACTCTATAAAGGCTTCTCCCATCTAAAATTGCCCTCTGCAAGGGCAGATGCCTTTTGAAAACTCTAAAAATGACCCTTCAAAAAAGTGAAAAGAGTCTTCTTTCTTGACCAAGTGCCCTCTACAAAGACACCCTTTAGAACTTTTTCAATTACCCTACATGCAGTCAAAGTGCCCTCTAAGGAAATTCCTTGCCTTTGCGAACCACTTAGACTAAATCAAGTCCTTAGAAAGAACTTACTCACAAAGTTCCTTAAGTAAGGCCTCTTGACAAACCTAAATGTTTCTTCTAGACCCTTTCAGGTTCTCTAATGCCTCCTATTTTGGACTTTGGACCTACCCCAACTTATGAAATTTCATGAGTAATAACCCTCAGCAAACCTGATTGCAAATGTCTTGACCCATTCGGGTTTCTATATTACTTTTCCTTATAAGACAAAATAAGTAAAGTCATTTGGAGAACCCAATTTGGTCTAGAAAGACCAAATCAGGTTTTACAAGTGACTTTACTTATGATCTTTTCACAAGTAAAGTGGTTTATAAAACTCAAAATGCACTATGGGGACCAAGTAATTGCATTTGGAAATCCCGAAGTAGTTCCCCTTGACAAACCTGAAATACACTTGGTTAAATGAAATGAGGTAAACACTTAGTTTTTTCATGGAATAGGTCTGATAGGGAGCCTTAATGAATTATTTTAGCCAAAACATGGATTGAATACTTATGCATAAAAGAGGGGGTGCCCATTATTTACTTTAAATTACCAAAAAATGGTCAACAAACTAGAGACTCACAATAAAAGCATGCTTATTATGCTTGGAAAATTGGTAGCCTCAAAGTCCATTGGGCATGGAGTTAGAATGCATCCTAAGCATGTTAAAATAGACTTTTAAAGATCCTTGAGCTAGCAAAGCTTTACCTCAAACAACAAGGGAAAACAACATGCAACAAAGGTAAAAAACAACAAACTTGTGCAACAACACTTAGGAAAAATGAGAAAAAACAAGGAAAACTATAAAAATGAGAAAAAACAAGGAAAACTATGTACATGACAAAAGAAACTTAATAACAATGCTTAAGGTATATCCCATTGACTAGGATATGTATCTCTTCACCATCCAACTTGGAGAGTTGGAAAGCATTGTGTTGCTTGCATTGGGTGATGACATATGGGCCACTCCACAAAGCATCAAACTTCATGTGCCTTCCAATCTTGGCTCAGTCCTCATCCCACTTCAAGACAATGTCACCTTTTGAAAAGCTCTTTAGTGTAGACCTTTTATCAAAATGCTTTTTTGTTTGTTGTTGGTGGTTGGTCATGGCATCTATGGCTTGGTCTCTCACTTCTTGAAGCTTCATTAGCTTACAATAACTAACTTCCAAGTTGTCACTCTCCATCAATTGTAGCTGATGGACAAGATCCAAGGTTGATAACTCAAGTGAGATAGGAAGTATAGCTTCCATTCCATACATAAGTGTGTATGATGAATTCTTGATTTCCCTCTTTAGAGTGATCCTATCTACCCAAAGAGTTGTCTTAAACTTGGCATGCCAAGTCCTTTGATTTTCTTCCATTGTCCTCTTTATGATCCTAATCAAATTCTTGTTTGTGGACTCAGCCATCCCATTTCTTTGTGGATATTAGTTGGAAGAAGTGTTGAGATATATGCCATAATTTAATGCCCACTCACTTATCTTTGTTCCCAAGAAAGCCAATGCATTGTTTGAAATGATTGTGGTTGGTACCTCAAATCTTGTCACTATGCCTTTATAGAAGTCTAGGATTGCACTCTCATTAGCCTCTTTCAAAGCTATGACCTCTACCCACCTTTTCAAATAATTCAAGTCATTCAAAACTCACTTGTGGCTAGCATTAGATGGAGGATTGATCAGCCTTATGAAGTCAAACCCCCATTGCATGAATGGTTTTTCCACCTGAATAGGATGAAGAGGCATGGCAGTAGTCATTATTTCCCATCAAAAAGGCACATTTTTGACATTTCCTCACCCAAGCATGAGTGTCTTTAAATAAAATGGGCCAAAAGTAACCGACCCTCATAATCTTTGTAGTTGTGGCCTTGAGAGCAAAGTGGCCACTAGTTGATCCATCATGAAACTCAAATAGTACCATGTCAACTTGGTCTGAATCAATTCATCTCAAGAGCACCCATAAATTTTTTTTCTGAATAACACTCCATCAACTAAGACATAAGGAAGAGATTGGAGTCTAAAATACCTCCTCTTGGTCCTATCAAGACCTTGTCGACACTCACCAGTTTGAAGGAAATGAACCATGTATTGTGTTCAGCTCTTCATGACTATAGGTATAGTTGTTGTAGGTTCATCATGGAGTACCAAAGTTTCCTTATTTAGTTCTTTCAATTTTATAGCAAGGTGTTCCCATAACCCTCTTCCTCTTACCATCTTGGTGGTATTGATCTCTACGTCATAATCTATTACTTTGGTGATCCAACCTACCCTTTTCTCATTCAAGTCTCGACTCAGCAAGAAGTCTTTTACACTTGGATGTAGCACTATGATGTAAACTTTGCTACTAGACAACATATATCTGAACTCCTTCAGACTTCATATGACTAGAAGTACTTACTTCTCAACATACATGTATCTAATCTCATAGCCTTCTAAACCTTGGTTGAAAAAGGCAAGAGGTTGTTTTAAATTCTCACCATTTGCATGAGTGAGCATAGAAAAGATTATCTTTTCATTCCCAAAGGTGTATATATTGAATTCCTTGGATAAGTTTAGACTAGTCAGGGTAGGAGCTTGGGTAATAGCTTGCTTGATACCTTCAAATCTTTCTCTTCTTCTTACTGTTCACATGAATGTCTCATCCTTCCTTAGCATAGAATTTAGTGGCTTGACAAGCTAAACAAAGTTAGGAATGAATCTCTTAATGAAATTTATCTTACCAAAGAAACTTTGTAGGCCCTTCTTGTGCTTAGGCAAGGACAATTTTAATATGGTGTTCACCCTCTCTAGATCAATGGATAGGCCTTCCTTCAAAATGACATGGCCCAAGAGCTTACCTTCATGGATATAAAACACATATTTCTTTAGGTTGTGAGAGATGCCAAACTCTCTACACCTTTCAAATATTTGCCTTAGGTGCTTCAAGTGTTCACTTGCCTCCTTGGAGAAGACTATCACATCATCAATATAAACCAACACAATGTCATTGATCAAACCTTGGAAAGCCATGTCCATAGCACGTTGGAAGGTAGATCCAGCATTTGACAATTCAAATGGCATCTTCTTGTAGGCATATGTTCCCCACTTGGTGGTGAAGGTTGTCTTGTATTGATCACATTCTTGCACTAAGAATTGATTGTACTCAGCGTAGCCATCTAAGAGATAGAACCTTTCACTGCCTATCACCATCTAAAGAATTTGCTCCATACTTGGAAGGGGATAGTGATCTCTCAATGAGACTCTATCCATGTCTCTAAAATCCACACACAATCTGATTTCTCCATTCTTCTTCCTAATAGGGACCAAATTGGTCAACCAAGAGAGTGTTTGATAGGGAAAATGATCCTAAAATTGATCAGTTTGGTGAGCTCCTTCCTCATGAGAAGATCAAATTTGGATTGATTTGCCTTTGCTTTTGCTTGATGGATTTGTAACCTTCCTCTAACTCAATGGTGTGTTGGGCCAAGCTTGAATCAAAGCCCTTCAAATCACCATACTCCCAAGCAAAGACATCAACAAACTCTTGACATAACATAATGAAAGCATGTTTTTTCTCATAGGTACACACCTTCCCAAGTGAAAGTAGCTTATGCTTATAGATCTATACCCTTTTATAATTTTCCTTCTTGGTTGACATGCTTTCTTTTTCTCTCTTGAGTTGGTCATCTTCATTGAAAATGCTCTCAAGAGTTACCAAACCTTTGGGAAGCCTGTTGGTCTTTAGTTGAATAACCTACCCATCATACTACTGTTGTAGCTTGGAATGATTTTTGGAAGCAAACTTAGCTTCTTCCTATAAAAAAAGTGTTATTTTTTGGTCATTTTCAAACACCTACCAATTTGTGACATTGTCTAGTATGGAGGGTCTCATAATCACCTTTAAATGATGATGATTATTACTTTGTCTTATCCCTTTTGAGATGTCAAACTAAGCACCAACTATTGTTAGTATATCAACATGCTTGTTCTCCTCTCCTAGAATGGAAGTGATGTTAAAATAAATGAATTTCTCTACAAAGTCCCACACTCTATGCTTGTAATACTTGAGTAAGGAGTTTTTGGTCAAGTTTTAACCTCTCACTTGGTTCATAATTAACTCACTATCTTCAAACACCTACAATTCTTTTATTATTCTCTTCCTTGCCTATTTTAGGCCATGAATAAGGGCTTCATACTTTGCTATGTTGTAGGTGTAGGAGAACTGAAACCTAAAAGTTGAGAAGTATTTGTCTTTTGAAGATGAAACCAACATTTCTCCGCCACCGACTCCCAACTTGCTTTTAGATCCATCAAATAGAAATTGCCATAAACCACAGTCCTCTTGGTCTATCTTCATCAATTTTGGCATGAAAACATCTATTTCATATATATAGTAGACTCTAAGACTAGATTCTTCAATGAACTTGTAAGGATCATGCTCAAAGTTGTCATTTCCCCATTCATCTAGGATCAAGTCAGCAACTCCTACAAGGGAAGATGATGGAGATTTATCCACGTGGAGCTCTTCTTCATCAATAATTATGTAGTTCACATTTACCACTTTGGATGAGTATGGCTTCAAGTGATTCTTGTCAATGGGATCTAACTCAATCTTCACTTTAGTTCCATACTATGTCCTTAAAACTATGTAATACCAGTTAGTTGCCAAGTATCCACCTATCTTGGATGTGAAATCCCTTGACAAGCAAAGAGTGAAGTAATGAGGAACATATTGCACTACCACATCATGAGAATTGAGAAGGTTGGAAATGCATGGAGAGTTAGATTCAAGCCTCTTGCCACTCCCAAGGTCTTAGTTGGTGATCCATCCAATTATAGAACTCTTTTGATCATTTACTCATACTTGAGGCCTAGCTTACTAACTATGCATTTGGACATAAATGAGATCTTGCTTCACTATCAATGATGCAATTATGGACCAAAAAATCACCAATAATTAGGGACAAATAGAAGGGGGACCTTCTGATCTTTCTTTGCTTGATCAGCCATGGGGGCAGCCCCATTTACTACCAACACATTATCATTTCTTGTTGGGACAACTTGCTCACCTAGCCCATACAAGTCCTTTTGGAGTATATCTTTTTGTCATGGCAGTGATAAAGAATCTCAAAATAATATTTTCATGTGTAACATCCTCATTTGGTCCACCACATTGATTGAAGGATTTCCCATTTAAAGTTCTCCTTGGGAACATTCATTACCTATGGTGTAATTTGAGGAGTTGAAGTTGTAACCATTGGCCTAAATTTGAGAAACTTTTGATTTTCTTGTGCTCTTGGGGTTGTTTTAGGTGCACTCCTTACTTGATTAGGTGAAGGAGATGTAGTAGGTGCTTGAGTGGCTGCTTGAGCTTCATCAATGTCTCTCCTTTTGGATTAGTGTTGGATGCAACAACATTCTGATTATTTATGCTCCTCACATAGTTGATTGCATATAACTCTCCTTCCAAGTGATTCATGAGAGTGGAATCAGATTGAGCCTACCTGCTATCTATCTCAAGTTGTGTTGACATCTTAAAATTTGAGAATTGGGCTACCTGATCACCTTGTGTAGTCATGCTTTGATTTGGTATCTCACTAGCATAAACAACCTTTTCTTGGCCATGCTCTAAAGGTGGATAATTGGGCTGCTCCTGCAACAAATTATTTTTAGTGGGGATAAGATCCTTGGAAGATGAAGGGGCATTTGTATTATAGCTTTGATAAGGCTTGACATGTGTAATTTGACCTTGCCCTTTATTATAATTCTAAAAGGGAGGCCTATTTGCTTGTCCAAACTATTGATAGCCTTGATTTAGCCTATAACTCTGAGCTTGTTATCTTTTGAGGGTAACTAACTCATTAGTAACTATTGACCAATTTGTGGTCCTGTAATCCAAAATTGGGCACCCCCTCCCTTTTCTTTGCAAAAGTCATCCAATCCATGTTTTGGTTGGATCATCCCTTTGCTACCTTATGCAAAAATGTTCTCTACTAGACATTTCTCATGAAAAAGCTAGGCATTTCCCTCATTTTGCTTTCTTAAGTGCAAATCAATTTTGTATAGGTGCATTACTTATCTACTTTTATAAGTAGAAGCGATTGAAGAACCCAAAATGGTCTAAAGAAATTCACAAAAGGCAATGAATTTCCTTTAAAGTACATTTTGATGGCTTGAAAGACATTTGTAAAAAGTTTGAAGGGTATGTACCCTTGTAGAGAGCACTTTGGTCAGTGGCAGAACCAAATCAAAATTTTTGAAGGGGCTTTTTGAGGCACAAAGTGTTTCTAACTACTTTTGCTTTTCCACATTCAGAAGATGAAAGAAACTAGGATAATGGTCAAGGGTTAGATGATACCCAGATGAAGTTAGCACACCATATCCAGACATTAAAGTTACTCTTCTTTGGCTGTGGAGGATGACACCTGTAGATAAGAGAGACTTAAACAAGAAAACTATTAGATAAATAGGTAGTAGACTGCCAAGCAAAGTTTGAACCCAAAAGTGCAAAGACTTCTTGAAGGGTGACAGTCCACTGATTGATAAAGAGCAGAATGTTTCTAGAAAGAGAAATGATAAAGGACTGAACAAAAGAAATAGCAATAAATGTGTACATGTATGTGGCAATCTATCTTACACAGTCGCCGACGTTGGTTATGCTGTCGGCATCAATTGGTCAAGTCATCGGTGTCAGTCGATCTGGCGACATCAGTAGGGGTAATGGCCAATGTCGATCAGGGTAATGGCCTTGAACTGGTCTTTGGGTAGGTTTATGGTCAACAGGGGAGTCTGGGAGGTCTGTAGGAGTTGTGCAGGGTTTGTAGGGCAGTGAATATGGTCTGGAAAAGGGACTAGGCAGAGGTCAGGGGTGGAAAAGGAGAATAGGATGAGAGAAGGCTTTTCAGCCTCTCCGAGAAGAACAGGTTGGATTGTGTCAGGAGTGCTTGGAAATGGGCAGTAGGCTGATTGTTAATATATTCAAAAGGACAATAAAATAAAACAAATGCAAATACTTAGCTATGGGTGGAGAGGCAGAGGTGCAGGAGGCCTATTTCCATTGTGGCTGATGTGGGAGATGTCGTGCAATCTTCAATCTTATGTGGAATGACTGGTGCAGAACCTCTAAGCCTAGAGAGTGTTGTTGAAATGCTAATGCCTGCAAGAAGTTGAGAAATGAGAGAGCTTGAAGCTTGGAGCAAGAAAATTCACGTTTGTGAGGGTCAGGGGGAGCAACAAAAGAAAAAAAGTAGTTTTAAAGGAATCGATGTCGGCGAAACCACCAGCGTTGACTGACTACTAACCGACGTTGACAGCCAAAGAATAGGAAAAAGGGCTAAAAATAGCCTTTTGCCTGTTCTTCCACCTGCTAAGGTCAGTGGGTCGTTGGAAAATAGTCGAAGACGAGTTAAATGAGCGCGAGAGGCTAGTGGGAGGGATGAAATGGGGGTTAAGCAATTAAAATTTTGCATGAGGTGAGGGAGGCATCCAAGGAGGGGTGAGGTGGCATGGGTGATGTGTCAAGGGGGTTATTAATTTAAAATAGTCAATTTATTTTAAATTAATAATTGAGTGGGTTAGAAATGTTTTGGAAGTGGACCAAGGGGACCAAGGAGGAGGATGACCAAGGGGATAGACATGATTTCGGTGTCTATATTTGCCCTTTTTTGTCTTGTTGGTTGTTCTTGATGAACTGCAAGACAAAAATAGGAGTCGATTGCCTCAAGTATGGGATGAGGTGTTCCCCCCTCAAAGAAGGAGTCGAGAGAAGGAAACTGGAGATCAGGTGTTGATTTGACAGAGAGATGGATGAATGGATGAGTGTTTGAGTGTGAACGTTGCAAAGAGTGGGATTGCACGTATACCACACCATGCAATAGATAAGTCAAATTGTCATGGTCAAAGGTCGAGAAGTGTCAAAATTGAAATAACCAATCCCCAGCATTTAGTCGTAGCTGATCAGGTTATTCAATCTAAGTTGTAGCTCCAATGGTCGTCGTGTTCCAAGTATCTCAGGCTTAGGAAGTGCTCCTGAAAAACATGAAAAAGTCACAAGTAGTGGGGATCAACTTGCTCGTGATCCGATACTTGTGAGGGTCATGGACAATTTGCCAACTAGTCGTGAGGTAGTAAGGGCAATCAAAACAACCAAGGCAGAGTTGTCTCGAAAATGGTTAGAGATAGTCACGATCTCCAAGGTCTGTGGTCGAGTTGGGCCACGGTAAAAGTGATCTCGAGTGTGCCTCAAAAGGCTAAGATGACTTATACTATGAGGCCTGGCTGATTGGGCATGATTGTGGCCATTGTAGAGAAGTTTGATGACTGCAAGGCTATCGACGTCGATTATAAAACTGATGTCGGTGGCCAAAAAGAACCGACATCAGTGAAAATCAGCCGATGTTGGTGGCCCACTAAATTTGACAAAATTGGATTGGCAGCCCACCAAAAGTCATTTATGATTGTTATCAAAGTGAGAAAAGGAGCTCTGGAGTGATTGAGTGAAAACAACTTTAAGCTGACTGGTGTAGCGGTGTGAGGTGTCAGAGTAAGATTGGTGGAGAGAAGGAGCGATTTGGACCAGAAGTGGAGGTTGCATAGTTGATTGTGGGCCAGGAGGAGGTTACAAAGAAAGTGAGGTAGAGGAGATGGTAGAGGGTGGAGGATGACCCATGGGAGGTCCACCACTAGCGGCACCCATTGTGCCACCATGGCAGCGATGACGGGATGAGGTAAGAGGCAATTTTAATTTTGTTTGGTTTATTTTTGAATTTGTTTTGTTTTTGAAATTTTGATGTTTTTTAGCTAGGAAATAATGGGGAGGGGTAGTTAGGAGGGTGGGAAGGGTAGGTAGGTCATTTTAAGGTGATTTAGGAGGGTTTTGGGGGGAAATGGGGGGCTAATGGGGAAAGCCCTATTTTTAGGTCTCGCCCCTACCGGTGTCGGTCACTTACCTACCGATGTTGATTAAGAAGTGACCAACGTCAGTTAGATAAGTGACCGATGCTGGCACGCTAACCAATGTCAATGGCTGTCAAGTCTAAAAAAGGTTATGAAAAATACCAAGTCGAGGGGCCGACGCTGCGCCAAGGGCTTCCCAGGTGTCAGGATAGCCATAGATGGTCAGGTAGATGGACAAAAGGGCAAATAGTTGAGCTAGGTCTCCCAAATGGGAAGAAGAAGAGTCATGGGGATTGGTAGTTGTGTTGTTAACATGAATTTGATTATTGGATGCAGGCAAGGTAGACACTGATGTTGAGAGATTAGTTGTCGATGTTGTTGATGTGGATGCGTCAGGACATCACCAGAGAGGAGTGGGCTCAGATGAGCGTAGTGGGACTCAGCGAGCTGCAGCGATACTGTCGAGTGGAGAGAGATGTGAATTTGATGGTGGCTTTGATTGAGCGGTGGGATCATTCCACCAACACCTTCCAATTGTTGATAGGGGAGATGACAGTGACAGTCGAGGACGTGTATCAAATTTTGTGGTTGCTGGTACACAAAGCAAACTTGTATGTGTGCTCGAGAGAGGCGCATGATATACATATGGTTACGCTATTTGGAGAGCACATCATGGAGATGAGCTACCACTCAGCTAGTGTTGCATATGAGCCTTTTTATGCTACGGATGAGGATGCACATCGACTGGCCACCCTGATGATGATTGGCATCACGGTCTACGCATTTCTAGATGCAGAGGGAGGCAGGTTTTCGGTCGCTATGACTGGAGTTTTGATAGAGATGTTGGAGTAATGGACAGTGTTTGCTTGGGTGCCTATCCTTTTGGCTTAGGTATACAGAGAGTTGTGGGGCATAAGTCAGTGGCGATGGTACAGCTTGTGTGTAGGCCACCTTCTGCACTGTTGGGCTTATGAGCACATCGTGGTTACACGACCTCTCAGCCTCCCAGTGGCGATCTAGGCTGGTTTCAGGGTTGGCTTTAGGCCTTGTGCGAGGTGATGGTGTAGACATGGATGGACAGTGTAGTCAAAAATATTGACTACTATAGAGGAGTACTAAAGGCCCTGATCCCTATAGATATCATTTAGAGACCATACCTGACGTACCCAGCCTTTAGAGATCAGGCAGAGTAGCTGGTCAGAGTGTAGAGCTTGAAATGGGTCAGGGGCAGGCGAGCCAGTGAGCTCGAGAGGGTACCAGTAGAGAGAGTGCAGCACCAGTATGGGCTATTTTAGGGTGTGCCGCCCACCTTCCTGTAGTATAGGTGAGATGACATAGAGGTGCTGCTCCCACTACCAGAGGAGACAAAGGGGCCAAATTTTGAGGAGCTACCAGTAGGACCTGGGATAGTAGATCCAGGATGCACAGAGGCCTACTCGACATGGTGGGTAGGGCAGTACACAAGCGTGCAGATGGGACCACAGCCTGATCTGTAGGTAGTGATCAGAGAGCGGGATGAAGCCCACCAAGAGAGAGACAGCCAGATAAGAGAGGGATACAGCCCAAGGACATGTGACCATTTTGTAGGGGCAAGTCACAATTTTGATAGGGCAGGTGGCAGGGTTGACAGGTCAGGTGGTTACGCTGACAAGATAGGTCACAATTTTACAGGGACAGTGGGTTGCAGCCCAGGCTCAGGGATTGGCAGGACAAGTTTTTGGAGGATAGGGCCCGATGCAGCATCCACCTCAGCAGCCAGTGCAGTAGCTAGCACCATCAGCATTAGTGCAGCCAGCGCTTTCACAGCCTCAGGGTTCAGTGCAGGACACGATAGTAGGTCTGATGGGTCCACCACAGACTGTACCCCTATCTAGATATAAGACTGCTTTGGAGGAGATTGTGTATTATGAGAGGGTTATTTTGGAGTTTCCTCATATAAAGTGATTTTTAGAGATGAGAGTTGAGTAGAGCCAACAGTTATCTATGTCGTGAGTGACCACTTCAAGTTCTCACAAACGATGCAGATTAGAGGGGAAAGATGATACAGCATCTTCACGGCCACCGCCACAACCACAGCTGTGAGGCGAGATTTTTGATACTATGTATAGACTAGCCTGCGAGCTGTTGATGCGAGATGTATATTATTTTGAGAGAGAGAGAAAGAGGCATAGATTGTGCTATTGTAAAACTATTGATATATATATATGATGAGATTTTGATCATTTGACATGTGATGGAAATGTTTTGAATGTTTATCTTTTCAGCATTATTCATGTGTTTTTAATGATGAATGCTTGGATATGATGTCTATGATGATTATGATGATGTAAATGATGATGCTAATGATTATATGATGATTTTTAAGGTTTATGATGATGATGAGTATGTTATGTTTAATGATTATATGATGTGGACACTTAATTTTATGATGATGTCTAATGATTATGTTGATGATGTTTAAGGTTTATGATGTGGATGCTTTGATAATGCATTTGTCCATGATGATGTAATGATATGTGTTGTGTTTGGTTACTGGTTTCCATGTGTAGGTTTATTCATAGAAACTAATGTGATTGGCTTATGATAATGTTAATGGTTTGTGGAAATATGTGATTAGTTGTGATGTGAAATGTGAGAAGGGAATGTGACGAAAGAATGGTTGAGCTAACCCCAGAATACCCCATGTCAACTGAGTGATGCCTACATAACCCCTATTGTTAGAGCCTTAGGCCAATGTAGTTCTCCCAAAAGGAAGGAAAGGGTCAAAGCGGAAAAGAAGTTGGTTTGGTCATGGATTGGTTTTGACGAAGTTAAGTCATGGTTGAAGGGAAAATGATTTGTCCATCAGAGAGACGAAGAAATGGATGTGGTCAAGCTAACCCCAGAAGACCCTATGTCATCTGAGTGCTACCTACATAGCCCCTATTGTTAGGGCCTCAGACTAATGTAGTTCAGATAAAGAGTCAAAGAGGTCGATGGGTTGGTTTGGTCATGGATGGGCTAGTAATTCCCATGTGTCTGATGGGACATGCTTGAAATGATGAGAGGAAGATGATGTTACAATCTTTTCCATATTATGTGATGGTGTATTTTGTAATGTTTGGTTGAGATTTTTCATCCCTAGTAATTATCCATATTGGTGATGGATGTATGCTAAAAATGAAATGAGCCTATTTATGCTTCAGCAAGTAATGGTTTATACTTGACATAAATTATATGGTCGATAGTTTCTATGTGTATTGGTTTCCATAGAAACTAATGTGACAAAAAGTGTTGGTTGGTTTGGGCTTGGTTGCAAATGATTATATTGCATGTGACAAATATATGAAAGGCATTCTTGCTCTTTCATTGACAAGGACCATAATGATAGCATAGATAGGGGTTGTTAGAACCAAAAGCCCCATTCATGCATTACGTCGTTGACCATTGGTTGTGTTAGAGAAGTAATTGAATCACTTTGACATTAAAATGAGCTCGAAAGCCCTTGAATAGGTGATGTGATATGGGAAGATAGGATAAACCTTTTTAGTAGGGATAACTTTGCCCCTTTTTATAGGAGACCTTGAGACGACTACAAGTCAAGTCCATGATTTTTTATTTTTTATTTATTTTATTTATTTTTGTAGACTGATCAATGCGGAAAGTCTACAAGGGATGTCATTTTGTTTTTGTGGTCATTTGTGAAGCTGATCAATGTGAGAAGTTTATGAGAGAGTGTTGTTTGTAGCAAGATTTTTAGTCATAGCCATCCTTCGAGGGAGTGGTCTATATTTTTGCTTTATATGTTTTTGAGGGCTTTGAATAGTTGTCCTTCGAGGGAGCAGTCTATTAGCTACAGTAATGATAGTACAGCTATCTTTCGAGGGAGCAGTCTGTTTTTAGAGTTTATGACCTTTTGATATTTTGACATCTCAATTTATTTTTGACAGAATTTTGAGTCATGAATAAGACCATAGAAGTTCAAGGGCTCCCTTTTATTAGGACAAAGCATTCATACTTTATAAAAGGGTTACATAGGGTTTGTTTGAGGGGAATAGGGTTGAAAAGAATAAGGATTAAGAGGACAGGGATTGCTCAAGGGACAAGCTCAAGTTAAATGTCAAGTGAACGAGTACTCGACTAACAATAGAATGGTCACAGATGCAAGGCATTGGGAGGCTCAGGTTCTGGTTGGCCTTCAAGAGAAGACAGATGATAAGTCCCTGACCCATACTTGTATGTTATGATGTAAGGTCTAAGCTAATTAGGAGCGAACTTGCCTCGTTTACTTTGTTCCATATTGATCACATGCTGATTTTCATTGAGGATGAGGTCTCTGATTTTGAAATCTCATTCTCTCAAATTCTTGTCATAGGCTCATTTGATGTGATTTTGATAGATATGGAGATGGTTGAGGGCAGCAAGACGACGTTCGTCGAGTAAATCAAGTTGAGCTAGGTGATCTTGATGAAAGTCATCGTTAAAAAGAATGTCATGAAAAGAGATGTGCAGAGATGGGATCTGTACTTCAAGAGGTAGGACAATGTCTATTCCGTACACTAGAGAAAAAGGTGTAGCACCCATAGGGGTTCAGATGCTCGTGCGGTAGGCCCACAAAGCGAAGGGAATGTGAACATGCCAATCCCTTCCAGTGTCATTGACCACCTTCATGAGAATTTTAGTTAAAATTTTGTTGGAAGCCTCGGCCTACCCATTTCCTTGTGGGTAGTAAGGCGAAGAGAAGCTGAGTTTGATGCCAAATGACTCACAAAGTTTCTGGATAGTTTTGTTTTTGAATGACTTGCCGTTATTAGTGATGATTTTGTGAGGTACACCAAAATAACAGATGATGTGGGTGTTGATGAAGTCAACAATTTTGTCAGCTTTTGTGGAGATGAGAGGTATAGCTTCCACCCATTTAGTGAAATACTCAATGGTAGTGATAATGGACTAATGTCGAAGAGACGAATGAGGGTTAATCTCATCGATGAGATCCAAGCCCCATTGTGAAAAAGGCCAGAGATCTTAAGCGACTTGTAAGGCATGGCTAGGGAGGTGAAGCAAGTTAGCGTGCTGTTGGCACTTGACGCAATGCCAAACGTAATCGCTACAGTCTTGATGAAGAGTGGGCCAATAATAGCCCAGGTGAAGGATGCACTTGGCAATCGAGTTACCACTGAAGTGTCTACCACAAATCCTATTGTGGACTTGTTTGATGGCATGAGATGCTTCAGTGGAGGCTAGATAGTGAAGGAGGCCGTCGAACCCTCTTTTATAGAGAAGACCCCATAGCATGGTATATCGAGCTATTCATTTGATGAAATCTCGCCGTGCATTGCTAGAGAGATTGGGAGGAATGACTGAATGAGATAAGTAGTCCATAAGTTGTTTATACCAAACATCCCATGGACTAGAGTCTATGGTGTTGACATGGTTGATGTTAGGAGAAATGTATGAAGGCAATGGTACACGATGCACCATGACAAAAATTCTTGATGAAGATAGAATATGCGAGGCGAGGGAAGCCATGGTGTCAGCAAACTTATTCATGGATCGTGGAATAGTCTGCAAGAGGTAATGGTCAAAAGAGGCTAAGAGGGTGTCAACACGGTGTTTGTACTTTTGCAAAATTTCATTTTTACAAAGATATGAACCGTTGATTTGATTGATGACAAGTTGTGAGTCGCCGAAGATGTTGATGGTCTTGATGTTTAAAAAAAGGGCAGTTTGAAGTCCCAAAATTAAGGCTTCGTATTCAGCCATATTATTGGTACATTCAAAGTCAAGCTTGAAAGACAGGGGCATGGGATCACCCTCGTGTGGCATGAGAATGACTCTCGTACCCCCACCGAGCTGACATTTAGAGCCGTCGAAGAACATTATCATTTGATAGAATGTGTCATTGGAGGAAAGTGTGGTGATAGACTCGTCAGAGAACTCACACTGAGAAGGTTAATTGTCAGGTAGAGGAGCATCTACCAGTTGGTCAGTGATTTTTTGCCCCTTTATGGATTACTGCTAGATGAATTCCAAGTCAAACTCAGCAAGACGCATGAGCCAACGAGCCATACGCTGGTTTTGGTATGGCTTGGAATGCATGTCTTTGAGAGGATCAGTGTGAGTGATGACAAAAGTCTTGTGATTGAGAAGATAATGATGGAGCTTGGTAGTGGCAAAGACTAATTTCAAACAGAGTTTCTCGGTATGAGTATACCGAGTTTTATAGTCGACAAATGTTTGGCTTATATAGTAAACCATTTGCTCACGGTGTTGCTCATCTCGGTGCGCAATCATGGCACCTAACGAATGGTTCGTTGCTGAGATGTAAAGGTAGAAGGGTTGGTCATCTTTAGGTGGAATAAGGACTGGTGGAGAGACAAGATAGTGTTTGAGGGCTTCAAAAGCCTCTTGGTAGTCCTTATCCCATTTATCGATGTCTTTCTTGAAGAGATGATGGAAGGGTTAACATCGGTCAAAAAGCTGCGAGATGAAGCGACGAATGGATTGGAGCTTCCCTTGTAGACTGCAAAGTTGCTTGAGATTGGTCGGAGGAGGCATCTTGAGTATAGCGTAAATTTTGGTGGGATCTATCTCAATGCCACGGAGATAAATGATAAAACCTAGGAGCTTGCCTGAGAGGACCTTAAAGACGTATTTCTTAGGGTTAAGGTGAACATTGTATTGAAGAAGGTGAAAGAAGATGATCTTGAGGATGGTCAAATAGTCGTGATGAAGCTTAGATTTGCCTAACAGGTCATCCACATAGTCCTCCATGATTTTGTGAAAGAGATCGTGAAAGATGTAAGTCATGGCACGTTGATATGTGGCGCATGCATTCTTTAGGCCAAAAGGCATGACTTGATAGCAAAAAGTCCCCCATGGGGTGATGAAGGTAGTATTGTGTTAGTCTTCTGGTGTAATTAGGATTTGGTTATATCCTGAAAACCCATCCATGAGTGATAGCATCTCATGACCGATCGTGAGAGCAACAAGTTGGTCAATGTTGGGAAGAGAAAAATCGTCTTTGAGGTAGGCCAGATTGAGGTCGCGATAGTTAGTGCAAATTTGGATCCCCCCAGTTGCTTTGGTGATAGGGATGATGTTAGACACCCACTACGGATAATCAATGGGTTGGATGAAAGAGACGGAGAGAAGACGCTGAAGCTCCTCTTTGACAAGGAGCGCAACTCGGTGATGCATCTTACGAAGCTTTTGCCTGACAGGCTTAGCCTCAGGGTTTGTGATGATGTTATGAATGGTGATGTTGGGGTCGATTCCAGGCATGTCACTGTAGGTCCAGGCAAAAGCCTTGCTATGGTCTGAAAGAAAGTTGGTGTAGTCGATCTGTTCTTGAGCGTCTAAAGATTGACCAATCTTTAAGACATGAGAAACATCAAAGAATGGAAGGTTAATGTCAATGGTCAATTCATTTAACATAACTTGCATTTTAGAAGGAATGGAGCATTGAATGAAAGAGTCATTGACACCTATGTAGGTGAGAATGGCATCATCATCTACGCAGTGGACAGTGTTGATGGTTGCCGACTCATCGTCTATCATGTTGGGATAAATGCGAGGGAGACACATGGATACCCCGCTGAATTGATAGGTTAGGAGTTCCAAGCGGATGGTGTTTATGCAAAACAAAATTAGGAGGGATGGAAACCACTGACTCCATAGGTGAAGAGGGGAGAATAGGTGAGCTTGGAAGAGATTGGTCTATGATGGGTTTAGGGCAAGTGTCTGTAGAAGCTTTGGTAGGTTCTTGGAAACCCAGACCATGTCATTTCTTGGTGTTTTCGTCATTTAGTGGTTCGATGGATTGATGGGAGCCTTGTTCATAACGCTCGAAGCCAAAACCCTTCCATGCACACCTATAAAGGTAGGTGTGAGCAAAGTTGGGGTTGCCGAGAAAAGAGAAGTTAGATGTGAATGGCTGAGGTCAGGAAAGAGGATTCCCATTAGTAGGAGCTCGATCTAGCCTCCCATAGATGAGATTTGTTTAAAGGTTAGGAGGATCATAAGGAATGACCATTTCGATCTGATGGTCATAGCTTGGACTGTGATGAAGCTATCCATACTCTTGCGGAGTTTAAAATATGTCTAAGGTAAGTAAGCGATACTCTCCAAGTGAAAGTCGTTGAAAGATATCTTCCATAGGGTCCTTGGTTGTCACTTGAGGAGGTGGTGTGAGCGCGACTGCCATTTGCAAATTAGTTGAAGCTTCTGTGGATGGAGGTGGTGTTTGGGTTGATGTTTTGAGAGGAATGAGAACGTCGTTTGGTCGATAGGTCATGTTACATGTTTTGAAAGGGGATGGGTCGGTGGGGATGACATGGACTTGCCCGTCGTTTTCAAATTTGACACAACGGTGGAGTGTAGAAGGAACACAAGCCATGGCACGGATCTAGAGTCATCCTAATAACATGTTGTATTGGAACTCTCCCTCGATGATGTAGAAGAGCTCTAGGAATGTGCGTGGGCCAACACGAATATGGAGGATGATGGTGCCAATGGTAGTGGTAGTGGTGTCATTAAAGGATCAAAAGATTGCATCAGTTTTTGATACGCAATTCTTAGGGAGGGCCAATTGATCATAGGCATGGGTAGAAATGATATTAATGTTAGCGCCTTCATCGATCATAACTCACTTAATGCAAGTTTGATCAATATAGGTTGTGATGAAAAGAGCAGCATCCTGATCTTCCAAGTTAGAGGTAGAAATTTCAAA
Organism: Torreya grandis; assembly: GCA_037957365.1. Classification (NCBI taxonomy): domain Eukaryota; kingdom Viridiplantae; phylum Streptophyta; class Pinopsida; order Cupressales; family Taxaceae; genus Torreya; species Torreya grandis. Next base: position 2,931,645 of record JARHVA010000183.1, read on the forward strand.
ATTATTGAAGGTGATAGAGGCAATGGGGGCTAAGGATTGGACTAGGGCAGCTAGTGGTTGGGGGTCTTCAGATTGGACCTCCACTACCTGTAAGGTTCTGATTAGGGCTTGATGATGTTGGGGCGAACTTTGGATGAGGTCATATAAGGTCATCTTCAAGGGCATTTGGTGAAGCTGTTTTAACATAGAGTCATGGATTGCCCCTGAAGAAGAGGGTTGGGATGCACCCAGAAGAGAAATTTTGGGTTTTGGTGGTTGAGGTGGCTTGACAAATGGATAGGTCCAAGGAATAGCAGCTTTTTCTTTTGCCTTATCCTTTTGTGACCTAGTGGCTACACTGATAGTGTTAATTTCGAAAAGAGGGGGCGAAGGAGATGAAGGGACACTACTCTGTTGATGAGATGCTGATGAAGAGGTTTGAGAGATATGGAAAGGTGTCAGAGGTCTGTTGATAGTATCCTCAAGAAAAAAGGTGTCTTTCTCCATGTATTGGCGAATAACAACTTTGAGGGCACAGTAATTCTCGGTATCATGTCTTGGAGTGCAGTGATATAGGCAAATTTTAGTATCATCAAATCAGGACAGTTTTGACCCGAGAGGTTGGAATGGCTTAATAGGCGGAAGGGTTATGCTAGAGGTTTGCAAAAGTCAGCGCAATATCATAGCGTATGAACCCACTAAAGGGTTCGTGCTTGTTGATGCATGAGGTGTTGATGACTTTTGCTTGGGCGGTGTTGAAGGAGGCTTCCATACCACCTTTTGGGTTGGTGGTGTAGCCACATGCGTAGACGACACTTTCTTTGTGAGAGGTGCCAAATTTTTCAAAGGAGGTAGGCTTGTGGTAGGCAAAGGGAGAAATGGAGGTAACTTGTTTTGGTTAGGGGTTGGAGTAGGGAGCACTCCTATTATGGTAGAGGGATGAGGGCCCAAAATGGAGGGCAATGTTGACAGTGGAGGAGGAGTTCACTGCCATGGTTTAGCAGCCTTCTTTGGTTTGGTTTGAAGACTACTATTGGGCGAGGCAAGTTTCAAGTCTACCTTCACTTTTGGATGAGCGAGGTTAGGTACAGGGTGAATACCAAGGGATTTGATTCGTTATGATATGGTGGATGAGGGTTTAGGTTCTAATGTGGATGGTTGAGGTTTTGAAGGCTTGGAAGTAGAAGTCTGGTCTTTGTTGGAGACTTTTAGAGATTTTGTCACAAGAGGGTCAACAGCATGAGATGAGATGGGGTGGGCAAGGTGAGGAGCTTTGAGTTGCTCCCATAATGTCTGATGCTCCAATTTCTTCAAATGGAGAAGTTCTAGTTTCTCCACCAATCAAGAGAATGGTTTCGAGGATGTCAGATGAGGCTTTGGTCCTCCAGAAGATGTAGATGGTTACGGGGTTGAAAACATGTTAGGTGTAACAATCTCAGATCCAAGGCATGAGGGAGTCATAACTGGATCATCTTTGGTCAGAGAAGGTGGAGAGACAAGTTCTTCTCTAGGTGGAGAAGGGACCAGAGAATGTGGCTCCTCAAGAGGATAGAGGGCAGGGATGATTGCACCTTCTACTTGTGGTTGAGTAAGAAGGGTGGGTCCTCCATTGGTAGCAAGAAGGAGGAAGGTGGGGCTAGTGGTGCTGGTATAGTCAAGGCATCCTCCAATATAAGGGAAGTCAATGGAGAACTGACAGGAGAAGAAAGTTCATCCATGTGTGATGGACTGATGGGTTGGCTAACTTCTTGAGACTAGGAGAGAGGTTGGTCAGACATGAGAGGTGAGACAGTGTTGACTGTGCGTATATTATGCTCTTGAGAGTCATTGGCCATGGTCTACACATTGTTTTGGCTAGGAGGATGGTTAGGAAAGAGTTGTTTAAAGATGTCTATGCTTTGATTGGATGGTGCATTTGGGTTATTCAAGACAAGGTCACCTTTATCAAGTATGTCTTGAATGATGTTTTTGAGAGTCTTACAGTTGTCTGTGTCATGGCCTTTGACACGGTGATAATTGCAGAAGTCATTCTCTCTGTACCATGCAGGGATGGCATGCGAGGGATCAAATTAAGGAGATGATCAGATTTGGGAGAGATTGAGGACTCCCTATTTGACAAGTTTATCCAACACAGATGTGTATGATTCTCCTAGTGGAGTATATTGATGCTACACATATCTTTGTTAGAATTGTCATGTGATACTTTGAGATGTGGACGGTTTAGATTGGTTGGTTGTTGTCGAAGAGGATGGTCTAATGACTATAGTGTTTGTTGATGCCTTAGATTTAGGATTAGAAGAAGAAGATTTAGAGGAAGAGTCATTGGACTTGGTGTTGGGTTTTTTTACTCTGCAACTTGACTTTGTTTTCTTCGATGGCACGTAGTTCAAGATTCTTAGCCATCGTGAAAGCTTCATCAAAGGTGCGGAATGTTTGAACCCATAGAGGAGATGAAATATGTTTGGCACACACCTGAGAGAAGAGCTCAATGAGCTCAAGTTGAGGTAAAGAAAAGGAGAGTTGGTTGATTAGGCCTCTCCAACGGGTGACAAAATTGGCTATAAATTCATCGTCAAACTGTCTGATAGAATACAGGTCTGTGATTGAAACCTTTTTGGTAATATTGATCGAGAAGTGGTCAAAGAAAAGTTGAGCTAGCTGGGTGAATGTGAAAAGAGAGTGACTGGTGAGAGAGTTGTACCAATCGAGGGCAACACTAGAAAGCGACATGGGAAATGTGCATAACAGTAGCGCATCGTCATGTGCTATCAGATAACAAGCATGTCTGAATGCTCGTAGATGTTGCTATGGGTCTTCCTTACTCTAGAAGTGAGTAAACTTAGGAAGTTCCCACTAACTAGGATATATTTGAATTGGGACAGAGGGATGGATGGGTTCATTACAAATCTGGTCGTATGACAGGACATTTCTTGAACCTAAAACTGAGGTCTCAAGATTAGTCATTTTGTCCATCAACATTTTGATTAGGTCAGTTGATGAATTTGTAGATGGGGCACCCCCTAGGTTGTAAGGTGCTTGGAAGGTGCTAGGAGGGGCGTATGACGTAGTCAGTTGCACTTGTATGGGCACAACGTATTGATAACTAGCCATTGGGATAGATGTTGAAGCCAGGGGTGGTTGTGTCATGAAGGTAGAAAGCACGACTAGGCTTGATGTTGTCATAGGTGGTTGGATAGTGGCAACACTAGCCAATGGATGAGTAGCCACCCTGGTGTTGATGGGGGCAAGAGTAAGCGGGATGGAGACAACTAGATTTTGAAAAGGGGTAGAGGTTTGTTGAATAGTCTACGGTTGATAGGAGGCCGAAACCCTAATGGAATTGGGCCCAGAGATAGAAGGAGAAACCACACTTTGAAGGTTAGTCATGGGCGAGTTATTAGTTAAGGTGATGACCTGGGTGTTTGTGGGTTGAATTACAGACGCCATTGATATGGCTGCCGTCTCAACTAAGGAGGTTGGCATCCCGTAAATTGGGTTGCCTAAAGAGTCTCACGTTCGACTTCTCACGAGATAATGTTGAAGGGCCTTGACATTGAGGTCAAGGAACCTTTCAAAGTCTTGGTCCCCTTCAGGGACAATAGGGGTTGAGTTAGGGTCGATTGGGTAGGAGTTCATTCAGTCTTTGAATGATACTCCATTAGAGGACTAGTTATGGAAGGTGAAGGCGGAAGTGGTTGTTGCCTTGCGTGGTCAATAAGAGTCTTGGTTTGACTACGTGTCAAAACCATTCAAGGCAAGAAAATACGTCTTTACTAGCTCAAACAACCAGATAAAAATGGAAAAGAAGATGAAGACAAGCAGACCCTAAACGTTAAATTCTTAAAAATAAGTTTTTAGAGTCATGTTGGCTTATGCCTTAGAGTGTGTTTGGGAAGTTGGATTTTAGAATGGGTCCTAGAAGAAGCAGTCTAAAATTGGTTTCAGGTTAGTTTTGGTGCTCAAGAGTCTGTGTTAGGTTCCATATGTGGCCTGGTGCTAGGGAGCAAGCTCCCCTCACTTCATGAGCCCAGAGATAAGCTGGGTTGCTTAGCCAGTATATATTTTCCCTAGAGTTTATACTCTGCTAGAGAATAGAGTGGGCTCTCCCCTTGGTAGTGAAGTCCAAGTAGGATTGCCGGGAAGGGTAAGGTATCCTCTAGGTGATGAAATCTTAGTCGGGCCTTGTCTCAAGTATGTTTAGATGTTTGATTTTGTGAATGTGGTCTGGATGTGTAACATAAGTGGACTACGCTTTATTAATAATGCATTTTAATTACTAAATGTGTGGACTAGATATGCATTTCAAGCAGAAAATGAGATGCAATAGATTTTGAGCCCAAATTGAAATGTGTGTTTGGATGCAGATAAGTGGAGAAAAGGTTGAAGAGCATGAATTTCACTACTCTAATGCAAGAAAGAAGAAAAAAGAAGGATTCTTTTTAACTTTGCTAATAGTGTCTTTTCAAAAGAGATAGAAGAGAAAGATGTGAAAAGAGATCTAATGCACTTATATGAAAAGTAAGAAAGGAACCCAAAGAAGACCCTAGTGTCCCACCGGGTGTGCCAAAATGTTTCTAACTATTTTTGCTTTTCCACATTCAAAAGATGAAAGAAACTAGGATAATGGTCAAGGGTTAGATGATACCCAGATGAAGTTAGCACACCGTATCCAGACGTTGAAGGTACTCTTTGGCTGTGGAGGATGGCACCTGTAGACAAGAGAGACTTAAACAAGAAAACTGTTAGATAGATAGGTAGTAGACTGCCAAGCAGAGCTTGATCCCAGAAGTGCAAAGACTTCCTGAAGGGTGACAGTCCACTGATTGATAAAGAGTAGAATGTTTCTAGAAAGAGAAATGATAAAAGACTGAACAAAAGAAATAGCAATAAATGCGTACCTATATGTGGCAATCTATCTTACATAGTCATCGACGTTGGTTATGCTGCCAGCGTCGGTTGGTCAAGTCATTGACATCAGTCGATCTATCGACGTCGGTAGGGGTAATGGCCAAGTCGGTCAGGGCAATGGCTTTGGACTAGTCTTTGGGCAAGTTTATGGTCAACAGGGGAGTCTGGGAGGTCTGTAGGAGTTGTGCAGGGTCTATAGGGTAGTGAATATGGTCTGGAAAAGGGACTAAGCAGAGGTCAAGGGTGGAAAAGGAGAATAAGATGAGAGAAGGCTTTTCAGGCTCTCTGAGAAGAACAAGTTGGGTTGTGTCAGGAGTGCTTGAAAATGGACAGTAGGCTGATTGCTAATATATTCAAAAAGACAATAAAATAAAACAAATGCAAATACTTAGCTATGGGTGGAGAGGCAGAAGTGCAAGAGACCTGTTTCCATTGTGGCTGATGTGGGAGATGTCGTGCAATCTTCAATCCTATGTGGAATGACTGGTGCAGAACCTCTGAGCCTAGAGAGTGATGTTGAAATGTTGATCCTGTAAGAAGTTGAGAAACAAGAGAGCTTGAAGCTTGGAGCAAGAGAATTCATGTTCACGGGGGTCGAGGGGAGCAATAGAATCAAAAAAGTAGTTTTAAAGGAACCGATGTCAGTGAAACCATCGGCGTCAGCCGAATACTGACCGACGTCGACAGCCAAAAAATAGGGAAAAAGGCTAAAAATAGCCTTTTGCCCATTCTTCCATCTGTCGAGGTCAGCGGGTCGTTAGAAAATGGTCGAAGGCGGGTTAAATGAGTGTGAGAGGCTAGTGGGAGGGATGAAATAGGGGTTAAGCAATTAAGATTTTGCATGAGGTGAGGGAGGCATCCAAGGAGAGACATCCAAGGTGGGGTGAGGTGGCATGGGTGATGTGTTAAGGGGGTTATTAATTTAAAATAGTCAATTTATTTTAAATTAATAATTGAGTGGGTTAGAAATGTTTTGGAAGTGGACCAAGGAGGAGGATGGCCAAGGGGATAGACACGATTTCGGTGTCTAGACAAAGTGCCCTTATGGAGGGCACCTTGAGAAAGATGAAGACCATTTCAAAAAGCCCAAAGGGCATGTTTGGATGAAATAAACCCTTACACAGGGCAACTAGTTTAAGAGACAAATTTCAAAGGCCCAAAGGGAACGTGCCCTTTGAGAAAAGAAGCAATCAAAAGAAAGAATTCCTTTAAACAAAATGTCTGAAGGAAATCCTTCAAACATTTTGCCTAAAGGAAAGCATGACAAAAAGATTGAAATAAAGAAGTAGATATCACTGAGAATCTGAAGGCCTGATAAGTCAAAGGCAAGCCAAGAAGAAGCCAAGGCAAAGGAGAAGTTGAAGGAAAGAGATAAAACATGAGAAAAGACAAAGCAAAAAAGCTAAAACTAGGAATAGCTCCAACTGTTGACAAAGGCAAAGGCCAGAATCAATGACCACTCAAATTGAGATAAGTGGCATGAACAACTCAAAAAAGGAAGTTAATACATTTAGATAGAATATATCTACCAAAAACTAATAAAATAAATTAGTTTTTGAACTATAGAGTCCAACATCTTATGTTTTCATGCTTCACCATTAATTTGCATCTAAATCACATTTAGGAATTAAAGAGAGCATAGTCAGTCACAACAACTTGGAATGGCCTTGTTAGTTATTGGGAATGGTCTCCCATGCTTGTGAAACCCAAGGATAGCTGAAATGGTAATTTGGATAGCCTACAACATGGCTCCCATAGGCAATTCAAAGAAAGTGATAACATGGTCTTTTGGTCTCTACATAAGTGTTTAACTTAGCATGGGTTTTCATCCATTGATTTGTTAGCTATCTTGTTTCTAGTTCTCTATATATTTGTAACTTCTCATTTGAGAAAAGGTATCTCAACTTGTATGGTGAATCTCTGAAGAAATTTACCTTGAATCAGAAGAAGCATTTTTACTTTTATTTCAGCTTGCACTTTTGCATATGTCTATGGTTTAATCTTGGGTTAAGTCATTTTTTCATGCTTTCATAAGTTTATTCCAACATAGCTAGTGTATTGTGAGTTCTTCTCTTGCAGGTCAACAAGAAGTGTCTAGCTTAAATTATAAGTACATGTGGATAGGCTATTCATAGTATGTCTTAAAATACTTCTGGTAGTTTCTCCTCCCTATATCTCTATAAAATCCCCTATTGAAACACTGATGCAAGAAAGGTTCTCATTTGAATGAAGTGTATGATTGTTTGTCTCTGATGTAAAGTGTATGTCAAAGCTGAGAAAACCAACCATTTTAGTCCATCACCACTTTAGTTTAGGTTCTAATTTTAGTATTTCTCTCCCTTTTCATCCCCCCCATTGTTAGTAGTAGAAAATCCAGGGCCTCAAGGTGATTCAAGAGGAGCTAGACCCTTATCTAGAGATTCATCCCTCATGTTTACAACCTACAGCAAGAGGAATGTCTCTATTATGCCACATGGAGGAAGAGAGTTGAGCTTCCCTTCAGAGGGTGCAATCCACTGTGTTAACAATTTTTGGCATGCCTGATGGGATAGTTTATCCAAGGAGTTGAAGGATTTTTGGTGTGTTCTTCAACCAATTATCCTTTAGAGGCATTTCAATCAACACCAATGGATACTCTAAGCTGAATCAAATGGTTAAGCAGTCTTGGTGCCATCAAGAAATCACATTTTGGTATGTATAATCCCATTGTTAAGCAACATGGGCCTTGTGTTTCTTCATATGGTTTTGATCAAGCTCAAGTTGTTCATGGAATTACCTCAAGATCTCCTAATTTCCCTTCACCTAGTGTAAGGGAGATAATGTTGGAGTTTGAGAATCAAGTGATGGAGATAGATAGATTAGATGAGTAGAATAGATATCATCAAGAGCTTATGCATAAATAGGAGTGTTTATTTAGGAAAACTCAGGCCTTACAATCCATGAAGGAAGAACTAACAAGATGGAGGAGCCCATTCATTTAAGGCAATCATCCTTGTATGCCTTTTCCCATCCTAGATTAGCCCCCTCCTACTCAAAATAAGTCCCCTCTTATACACCAAATCCTTTCTACCAAATAGCCCTTGCTCACCAAATCCAATCTTTTGGCTCATCTAGTGCATTAATCACTCCTACTCTTAATCCTTTGCATTTAGATTTCTAACACTAAAGGGCATTAGAACAGCCTCTCATGGAGACTAACCTTCTCAATTCTTTATAATGTGGACCCTCTTTTGATGGGAATCACCTTATATTTTTTGGAAAGTAACACGTCTCTCTTGAAGTAGCTTTTCCTATGCATGAGCAAACCCTTCCTAGTCTCCTTCAACCTCCTCAAGTCTTTCAGCATACAAGTGCCTACCATGAACTAGCTCAAGACCTTGAAGAGAATAAAGTTTCTACTTGTTCACAAGGGAAGATTTCTAATCCCAAGATCATAAGTTGGAAGTAAACAATAGAATCATGGGGTAGGAAAAAAGAGGAGGAGAGGCCTATTCATTTTGATAGAAGAATTGAAGAAGAATAAGTTTCCCATACTCATCATGATGATTCCTGTGACCTCCAAGAAAGGCTCTTCCAAGATAATATAGCCAAGAAAATTGTGAGTTGGAGCCCATAATGAGGTTCTTTAGCCAAGGTATGATGGATGGTTCAAACCAAGTAGAATATCCTATGTCTAAACACACCCCATCTACACCACTTTAAGAGAGCTATCAAGCCACATCAAATGTGGATGAAGTGCTGGCCAAATGGAAGGAAGAGAATCATTTGATTATATCTCAAGGTTTGCCTCCTCTTCCGCATGAGTTTAACCATCAGCCTTCCACTTCATCCCTTCTCAAGGAGGAACCTATTTTGAAATAGGTAAATGAAGAAAAGAGGATCCAATTCATGGATAATCAAGAATCTCTCATGGATGACAATGAGGAGGAAATCATCATGGATGTTTCTTTTGAAGACATCATCAACAATGGAGAATACATAGGTCATGCATACATGCAGATGTTTTAGCAATATGAAGATGAGGTTGATAAACTTTATTTGTCAACAATGGATGATGAGGAATGTAAGCATGGTGAGCTCTCTCCCCCCTTGTTTGATGAACTTCCTTGTTGCTTTGATGAGGAGAATGACCATGCCATGGAACCCAAGTGGAAGGAGAATCAAGAGGATGTCTTTGAACAACTAGAGATTCTTGATTTTGAGAAAAAAAAGGAGAGGCCTACCCATCTTGATGAAAGCTTTGAAGAAGAGAGCCTTGAGAAAGAAGATGATCTCCCCTAAGATGAGAAAATAGTTTGTGATCTCATTATAGATATCACAACAGTCACCCTTATTCATGAAGGCCATGATGAACCAAAGGATTAGTTTGACAGGATCCTCAATGAAGCAGAAGGGGACAAGTCAGTCCATGATGCATATCAAGGGGGCTATGAGCTAAATGAGCCCTATGGTGATGACCTAGTAGTCATTGATTTCTTGGTGAGATATATTAGCATGAAGTGCCAGCATAAGGTAGTCTCCATAGAGCAAAGTAAATACATATATGTTAGAGACATGTTTGACCCTGATTCACTTGGATACAAGCCAATCAAGGTGGTAGGGAAGAAGGGCAAGTCACCAAGTCTTCATTCCATTCATGCACTTGTCTAAAACCATAAGTTTTCTCATCTTGAAAGTGACTTAAGAAGTTTTTCCTTTGATCTAGGAGGAAGAACATATTTGGTTAGTTGTACATAGTAGTTTGCTTTCTGTTATGTTGTCTTTTGTTTTTCCTAAGTGTTATGCATGTGTGTAGTATTTGTATCCATTGTTTGTGTTTTTTCATTATTATTTGGGGTAAAATATTTGTTGGCTCATATGTCCTTACGAGGCTATTGTTGACTTCTCCAAAATGCATATTGACTCCATGCCCAATAGACTTTGAGTCTACCAATCTTATTTAGCATATCATGCATGCTTTTCATGTGATTCACCAATTGTGTTGACCAATTTTCGGTCCTACAAGCCAAATTTGGGTATCCCCTCCTTTTTCTTTGTAAAATTCATCCAATCCATGTTTTGGCTAGATCATCCCTCTGTTGCCTTGTGAAAAAATATTCTCTGCCAGACTTTTCTCATGAAAAAGCTAGGTGTTTCCCTCATTTTGCTTTGCTAAGTGCAAATCGAGTTTGTGCAGGTGCATTACTTGTCTACTTTTATAAGTAGAAGAGATTGAAGAAATTAAAATGGTCTAAAGTATTCACAAAAGGAAATGTATTTACTTTAGAGGGAATTTTGATGGCTTGAAGGATGTTTGCAAAAAATTTGAAGGGTATGTGCCCTTACGTAGGGTACCTTAGTCGGTGGTAGGACCAAATCAAAAGTTTTGAAGGGGATTTTCAAGACACAAAGTGCCCTTGTAGAGGGCACCTTGAGAAAGATGAAGATCATTTCAGAAACCCTGAAGGAAAATTTTGGATGAAAGAAACCCTTATAGAGGGCAACCAACTGAAGAAGGAGATAAATTATAAAGGCCTAAAGGCCACGTGCCCTTAGAGAAAAGAAGAAATCAAAAGAAATAAATCCTTTGGACATTTTGCCTAAAGGAAAGCACGACAAAAATCCCAAAACAAAGGAGTAGAGATTGTTGAGAACTCGAAGGCCTGATAAGTCAAAGACAAGCCAAAAAGAAGCCAAGGCAAAGGAGAAGTCAAAGGAAAGAGATAAAACATGGGCAAAGACAAAGTGGAAAAGACAAAACTAGGAACAGTTCTAACTACTAACAAAGACAAAGGGCATCATCAATGACCACTCAAACTAAGACAAGTGACATGAACAACTCAACAAAGGGAGTTAATACATTTAGATAAAATATATCTACAAAAAACCAATAAAATAGATTGGTTTTTGAACTATAGAGACCAATGTCCCATGTTTTCATGCTTCATCATTAATGTGCATCCAAATCATGTCAAAGTATTAAAGAGAGCATAGTTAGTCACAACAACTTAAAATGGCCTTATCAATTATTGGGGATGGTGTCACATGCTTTTTCAGCCCAAGGATAGCTAAAATGGTGGTTTGTACAGCCTACAACATGGATCTCATAGGCAATTTGAAGAAAGTGGTAGCAATATAGTCTTTTGGTCTCTGTAGAAGTTTTTAACTCAACATGGGTTTCCATTCCTTGATTTTTCAGCTATCTTATTTCTAGTTCTCTATATATTTATAACTTCTCATTTGAGAAAAGATATCTTAGCTTATATGGCAAAGCCCTAAAAGAATTTACCTTGAATCAAAAGAAGCATTTTTATCTCCATTTGAGCTTGCACTTTTGAATATGTCTATGGTTTTATCTTGTGTTAAGTCATTTTATTTTCATTCTTTCATAAGTTTATACCAATTTATCTAGTGTATTGTGAGTTATTCTCTTGTAGGTTGACAACAAGTGTCCAGCTCAGAGTATAGGCGCATGTGAACAAGTTGTCTATAGTGTGTTGTACATTATCTCTTATAGTTCCTCCTATCTGTATCTCCATAGGATCCCCTATTGATGTAAGAAAGGTTCTCATTTGAATGAAGTGTATGCTTGCTTGTTTCTGGTGTAAAGTGTATGTCAAAGCTGAGTAGACCAACCATTTTGGTGCATCATTGTTTTATTTTAGGTTCTAATTTTAGTATTTCTCTCCCTTTTCATCCCCTCCCATTGTTATTAATAGGAAATCTAGGGCCTCAAGGTGAATCAAGTGGAGCTAGCCCCTAATCTAGAGATTCATCCCCACATTTGCAACCCATAGCAAGAGGAATGTCTCCATTATGTCATGTGGAGGAAGAGAGTTGAGCCTCCATTTAGATGGTGTAATCCACTATGTCAATAGTAACACTTTGTAGTAGGCTCTTAACTTCATAGATGTCATTTTCAGGGGTAGCAGCTAGCTTGTCTTGATTAGGCAAAGGAGCTAGAGTGGGCAAAGCAGGCTAGACTGAGGCTATAAATCAAGAAAGAGTGGCATAAGAGGTCTAAGAGATATCTTTCTTGCTTAAACAAGGCAATTTTTAGTAGCTATGGCTATCTCATAAGCAGTGAGCAGAGTGTTTCCACCTATAGACTGTATCATGACAACAATGTCATTATTCAAGGCCTTCAAGTAGTAAAGAAAAGCATAGCTTGGGGTTGGCCTCACAAGAATTGGGATCCTATCCCAAGTCTTTTGGAACCTAGTGTCAAAATCTTGCATAAACTAATGTGGGCTTTCTTCATAGTGTTTAACTACTCAGCTAGAGATAAATGATCACTTTTTCCCCAAACCTATTGGCCAAGAGAGTCCCTAACTCATTTTATGAGCCAGCTGAGTTCACATGCAAGGTCCCATACCAGTCTAAAACTTTCCCTTTAAATGACAAGGCTAGAAATCTAATGGTTACATTTTATTCAGTGATATTATGGATGTTGTAGAGGTTTTCTATGTTTTTAATATGCTCAACAGCAGTGATTGAGCCCTCTCCACTAAAGTGAGGAACACTTTTGAGAGCTATCCCTAGAATTGGGTCATATTATCAAAGGTCCAAGGGACTTTGACCATTGAAGGCCACAAAATGGAAAGTTCTAAGGGCTGCCATGGTTGTGAAAGGATTCAATAGGGGTCTCTTTGAGTAGGTATATTTTATGGCTGGCTTAGGAAAATGGCTTCTTACGTAAGGGTGGATATTTGCAAATCTTAGTCTCTTTGTTGAGTTCAAAGGTAACTCAACAAATTCAAAAGGAACATCAATAGAAGAAGATCTTATAGTGACCTTTGGCATGGGATGCTAGGATGGTCATTAACCAAAGACTTGGTTCCTGAATGGAGTCACCAAGTGCTGAATATAGATCCTTCTTTTGTATGTTTTAGCAATATCAAGACCAGCACCAATCCTAAAACTTGTAAGACATATAAATTGATCTACACCAGGGATGTCAAAAACTATTAACACAATAGATTTCACCCTCTAAAGGGAGGCTCATCTCTCTTCATCCATGTGACACAATGGATACATCCCTCTTGCTATGGGTGATAAACATGAGGGATGAATCTCTAGATTAAGGGCTAGCTCCCCTTGATGCACCTTGAGGCCCTGGATTTCCTATTACTAACTACATAGCGGGATGAAAAGGGAGAGAAAAATATTAAAATTAGAACCTAAACTATGTGGTGATGCACCAAATGGATGGTCTACTTAGTTTTGACATACACTTTAAATCAAGACAAGCTAGCCTACACTTCACTCAAAATGAGACCTTCTTTACAATAATGTTTCAACAGGGGATCTTATGGAGAGATAAGAGAGGAAAAAACTAGCACAAAAATTGTTCTGAGACACACAATTGCACAGCCTATTCACTTGCCTATACTTCTTCAAACACTTATTGTGACCTACAAGAGAAGAAAACACAAACACTAAACACTGCTGGGGTTAGCACATGAAGGTAGATAAAAAGACCACACTTTCACAAAACTAACACCCAAATCTATGATCAATACAACACTCAAAATAAGGTAAAAACTTTGTCTTAGATTCAAGATAAAATTTTGCATGGCTTCACCATACAAGCTAAGAGATCCCTTCCTCAAATGAGAAATTATAATATATAGAGTACTAAAACCAAAAGCTAACAAATCATTTAGAAAGGAGACCCATGTTGATTCAAACATCTACTTAGAGAAGAGGCCATGCTACTATCATGTTTTTCAAATTTGCATATGGAAACCATGTTATAGGTTGTCCAAACCATCGCCTTTATTGTCTTTGGCTTACAAAGGTATGTGTTACTCCTTTTAAAAATTGACAAAGCCATTTTGAAGTTATGGTTGGATTGTGTTTTCTTCAATGCTTGGGTGCAACTTGGCTGCACATTAAAAGCTTGACGTAAAAACATGGTTGCACCTTTTATCATTAAAAAACTAATCCTTTTATTGGTTTTTGATAGAGACTTTCACCTAAGTGCATTCACTCTTCTTATTGATGACACCTTTGCCACTTGCCTTGGTTTGGTTGGTCCTTGGCTCTGTGGTTTTGACTTGTCACACCACTTGGAACATTTTGAGATTTTACTTTATTGTGTTGTGTGACCATGTTCTGGGTTATCTAACTTGTTTTTTATTTTTTATTTCCCTTTGCCTTGGCTTTTTCTCTTTTGTCTTTAAATATTTAGGTTCTCGGGTGCTTGGTAAAGTCAAATTTATTTAGACAAAATGTTTGAATGAATTTTTTTAGACATTTTGTCTTAAGGAATTATCTTTTGGGCTTGCCTTTGCTCCTTTCTTTCGGTGGGCCTTTGTGCTACACTTTTCTTTGGATAAAATGTCTGAAACAATTCCTTTAGATATTTTATCTAAATGAATTCTTTTCTTTGATTGTTTCTTTTCTTGAAGGGCATGTGCCCTTTGAGCATTTTATCTTCGTCCTCTCTTTCTTAAAGTGCTCTTTGTAAAGGCTTCTCCCATCCAAAATTGCCTTCTGCAAGGGTAGGTTCCCTTCAAAAACTCTGAAAATGACCCTTCAAAAAAGTGAAAAGAGTCCTCTTTCTTGACCAAGTGCCCTCTATAAAGACACTTACCCTTTATAACTTTTTCAATTACCCTACACGTAGTTGAAGTGCCCTCTAAGGAAATTCCTTGCCTTTACAAACTGCTTAGACTAAATTGGGTCCTTAGAAAGAAATTACTCATAAAGTTCCTTAAGTAAGGCCTCTTAACAAACCCAAATGTTTCTTCTAGACCCTTTCAATTCTCTAATGCCTCCTGCTTTGGAATTTTGACCTACTCCAACTTATGAAATTTCATGAGTAAGACCCCTCAACAAACCCGATTGCAACTATCGTGACCCATTCGGGTTTCTGGATTACTTTTGCTTATAAGATAAAATAAGTAAAGTCATTTAGAGAACCTGATTTGGTCTAGTAAGACTAAATCAAGTTTTACAAGTGACTTTACTTATGAATTTTTCACAATTAAAGTGGTTTACAAAACCTAGAATGCACTATGGGGACCAAGTAATGGCATTTGGAAAGCTCGAAGTAGTTCTCTGTGACAAACCTGAAATACACTTGGTTAAACTAAATGAGGTAAACACTTGGTTTTTTCATGGAATAGATCTGATAGGGAACCTTGATGAATGATTTTAGCCAAAACATGGATTGAAGACTTATGCATTAATGAGGGGGTGCCCATTTTTTACTCTAAATGACCAAAAAAAGGTCAATAGTCACCATGTATAAAAGCACTCTTTACATCTATTTGGTGAACATCCCATCGATGTGTGGTTGTAATTACTAGAGAGTCTTATAGATGTCATCTTTACTATAGGAGAAAATGTCTTAGTGTAGTCTATGCAAGGCCCTTGATAAAACCCCTTTGCAATTAGGTGAGCTTTATACTTATTAACTGACCCATCTACACCATACGAACCCATTTAAAATAGACCAATTTTCTTCCTTTGAGAAGAGGGACTAAGTCACATGTTTTGTTCCTAATTAGGGAACTGTACTCTTTTTGCATAGCAGAATTCCATTCTAAAATGTCAGATGCCTCATAAAAGGTTTGTGAATTTGAGGCAATGGCCAAATAGGTGTGTAAAGCCCCCTGAAACTATGAACATGTCCACCTTGTATTTGATCAATTTCTAACCCATTTCCCAGCATTTTAAAGTGTTTGTTTAGCCCAAGTGGGACCAAAATTGTATGAGATTGGAGAATTAAGAGGTGAGTCCTCATCATCTATAGTGTGAGTGTGAGATGGAGGAGGAGAATCCTCATCACTGCTCTCATCGCTTGAACTTGAAGAATAAAAAGAGTCATCCTCATCATTATAAGGATCTTGAGGTGGATTTACATCACTATCAAAAGTGAAATCAATGCCCAATGAGACTTTTGAAGAGTCTAGAGTGCCAGGATTATGTCCAAGTGGGCCCTCATGAAACTTGACACTCCTTTCAATGAATAAATCATGATTTTTAGGATGGAAAAGCTTATATCCCTTAACACCCTCTACATACCCCAAAAACATGCAAGATTGACTCTGAGGGTCCATTACCCTACATTTCTTCTTGGGAGCATGGGCCATTGTTGGTGATCCAAACACTCAAAATTGATCTACTATGAGCTTGTGACCATCCCAAGCTTCAAAAGGAGTTATTCCTTTCAAGGCTTTGTGTGGAACTCAATTCTAAATATAGCAAGCACAATTGATTGCTTTAACCTAATATTGAGGAGCAAGAGACATTGATTGAAGCATGTAATTTGCCATTTCCTTCAAAGTACAATTCTTACATTCAGCCACACTATTCTACTAAGGACTGTATGGAACTATGTGTTGCATTTGAATCCCCTATGATGTGCAAAACTACTCAAATATATTTTTGACATACTCCTTTCCATTTTCAGTCCTTAATATTTTAATGAAACATTATAACTACTTCTCCACAAGTGCCTTGAAGTCCTTAAAGTGATCAAAGACCTCTGACTTCTTTTTGAGAAAAAACACCAAAGTGTACCTCAAAAATTTTATCAATGAATGTGAGCATATATCTTGTCCTATTGAATGAAGGTTTTGGAAATGGACCTACTAAGTCACTATGGCCTATATTTAGTTTTTGTTTGGCTCTCCTTACTTTACCCTTGTCATATTTCTCTTCAAGATGCTTATCAAGAATGTAGCCATTACATAGGCCATCTGATAATTTGACTTTAGGCAACCCTGAAACCATGTCCTAATGACTAAGTTGCTCTAAGTAATGGTAGTTTAAATGTCAAAATTGTGCATGCCATAGTTTACTTACTCCATCTACATGAATAAGCAGTGTGATTGAGGGTTGATCTAGGGAAAAATATGAGAAGGGATACAGACTAGACTAATGATTGGTCTTTCCATAAGTCACTTCAGTGTCACTGTGCAGCTCCTTGATGACCATTGAATCAGTTGTGACCTCAACTCGCTTCCCAGAACCTATGTGAGTGATTTGATATATTGAAAAAAGATTGGTGATAGTGAAGGAACACACAAAACATTATTGAAGGTCCTATCACTTATTTCTACTAATCCTTTACCATTGAATTCTATTGAAGTGTCATCACCCATTAGAATTGAAGGCATAGAACAAGGCTCTATTGAAAATTTTGAGCCTGTAGGTCAAATTGTCACCCTTACCATTTAAAACTTTGCAATGTCATTTTATCTTTAGATCTCAATAATTGGTGCTGAAAAATATTTGAAAATCCATGGTTTACAGGCCTTGAGGTTGTCTAGGTGATTTAGGGGGTTTTCTTTCACTTGTCTTGTTCTTTATAGAAAAGAATAGATGTTTATTAGAGCAGTTGAAAGGAGCAAATTCTAAAGAGGACTTCAACCTTTACAAGAAGAAAGGTTCATCTCAAAAGGGCAAAGATCATTTCAAAGTTTTGAGAGGGTTTATTACTTTTTATAAAGTTCATTTTTCAAAATATTGAAGTCATTTTCAAAAAATTTGAAGGCCTCTACAATTTTTCTGAAGACTATTTCATAGAGGAAAATTGGGCTCTTTTCCTTTCGGGTCATCCATTGCAAAGTTTCCAAAGGAATTGTCCAAAGAAAATGGTCTATTAAACAAAGTTGAAGGGACATTTTATAAATCTGAAGGGCATTTTCACAAGTTCGAAGGGTCTTTTCCTTTTGAGAGGAGGTGTTTCAAGGGACCAATCAAGAAAGTTGAAGGGTATGTGTTCTTTGGAAGAAAGCAATTTTAAAATTTTGAGGGACACTTTCAAAACTATAAAGGGTACTTTCCCTTTTAAAAGTTCATTTATAAAATCCAAGACAATTCTTTCAGACTTTTTGTCTGAAGAAAAAGTTTATAAGTAGAGCTTCGAACATTTTGTCTGAGAGACAAAAAAGCTAAAAGAAAGAGACCAATCCAAAAATTCTGAAGGACTTTTTAGGGGTAAGTGTACCATTTCATTTTTTTGAAAGGTCACTTGGGGAAAATCCAAAGGGCACATTTATGAAAAGCTGAAGGGGTCACTTTAACTTTCTCAAGGGGACAATTTTGAGGAATTTTTAAGGGATCTGAGTGAACCATTTAATTTTTTTCAAAGGGCATGTGCCCTTCAAGAAATTCAATTTACAAAGAATTTTGAAGGGTAGAATCCCTTCAAAAAATGATCAATTACAAAAATCTTGAAAGGGTATTTTCCCTTCGATAAAGTTCAAAACAAAAAATCTGAAGGGTATTAGCCCTTCGAAAAAGGACTTAGCAGAAAGGCCAAAGGTCCACTTGAAAAATCTAAAGGGTCATTTAGCCCTTTAAAAAATGACATTTTAAAAATCCCAAAGGGCATTCTCAAAAATATTAAAGGGTCCATTATTTAAAAAAAAGACTTAGGAGAAAGTTTGAAGGGACATTTTAGAAATCTGAAGGGCAATTCAAAAGAAGAAATTATTTTGGAATTTTCGTTTGAAGGAAGTTTACAAAGAAAGGGACCATTTTCATAAGCCTAAAAGATAGATTTCCTTTAGATTTTTTATCTGAAGGAAATGGACTTAACATAATAGCTAAAGGAGATGAAGAGATAATTCATCCAAACAATTTATCCATGAGAAAATGATAAAGTGACAAAAGATAAAAAGCTTGGAGATATGATTCCTTCAGACTTTTTATCTGAGGGAGTTGTTCAAACCAAAGGAAAGAAATAAAATGTAAGAAATAAGTCTTAAAAAAATGGGTAGAAAGGAATAAGCCCAAGACAATGACAAAGGGACAAAACAAATAGATGATGGAGAAATACATGCAAAAAAAAAAGAGCCAAAAACCAAAATGCAAGAGATTTTAACAACCAACAAATAGATTAACACATCATACAACATGTAAAGTGGCATAAAATATGATTAGACATGTCTAAGATGTGTAACCATTTCAAACACGACACTTTCATTTCTAAAATAGAAACTTGTTTGCATTAAGGACTCAAGAAGTTTAACATTGGAGAGTTTAACATAGATTTCATGCATACACTCTTGTTAATCTGAACCTTTCAAATATTTCTAGCAGTTCAAGTATTGATTTCATGCAAAGAATAACCTTTCAAATGCTCCAGTACCTCAAGAGGAGTTCCATATTTAGAGATTGGTATAGCATCATGCATGTTGGAAGTTTTGATTCAAGCTTGGGCTCACCATCCATTTTTAACACCAAAGAGATTTCATGCAAGGCATAAGATAAAAATAGATTTTATTTGAAGGCTAAAATAACACAAGTTAGACTGAGTTAACCTCTTCTTCTATTTTAAGGACCAATCTCTTAGCTGTTGTATACTTTTCTATATAAGTTGGCTTTTCAATCTTGAATTGTATCCCTCTTTTGGCAAGATCAAAATTTAACAAAGATTGAGTTTGTAACATTTTTTTAAATTAATGTGACTATTTTTATTTTTCATAATGTTGGTATAATGTATTCATGTCAATTATCTGCATAAGTGATAGAATTTCTCTTCCTTATCAAGTCTTGATTCTTACCTAGCAACATAGTTGACTAGTTTATGCTATACTCTATCTGGTCCCTTTTTCAGCCATACTCTCTGTTCTGCAAACCCTGCACAACCCATTAAATTCCCACAAGCATCCCAGACCACTCTGTTGACCACAGACAACCCTAAGACTCATCCAAAGCCCATTACCCCCACTGACGTCGGCCTCCAAGCCCATTGCCCCTACCGACGTTGACAGAATAACCGACGTCGGCAACTTGACAAACTGACGTCGACAGCATAACCGATGTCAGCGACTATGGAAGATAGATTGCTAAATACAAGTACACATTATCTCTATTTCTTTTATTTAGTCTTTCACCATTTCTCTTTCTAACAACATTCTTTTCTTTATCAACCAGTGAATTGTCATCCCTCCAGGAAGTCTTTGCACTTCTAGGACCAAGCTTTGCTTAACAGTCCACTATCTATCTATCTAATAGTTTCTTTGTTTAAGTCTATCTTATCTACAGGTGTCATCCTCCACAGCCAAAGAGGAGTCCCTTCAACATTTGGATACGGTGCGCAAACTTCATTCGGGTATCATCTAACCCCTGACCATTATCCTAGTTTCTTTCATCTTCTGAATGTAGAAAGTAAAAAATAGTTGGAAACATTCTGGCACGCCCGGTGGGACCGTAGAGTTTTCCTTAGGTTCATACTTTTTCTTCTAAAAGCAAAATTTTCATATAGGTGCATTAGATATCTTCTTGCATCTTTTTTTTCTATCTCTTTCGAAAAGACACCATCAGCAAAGTTAAAAAGAACCCTTCTTTTTCTTTCTTTCTTGCATTAGAGTAGTGAAATTCATACTCTTCAACCTTTTCTCCACTTGTTTACATCCGAACACACATTTCAATTTGGGCTTAAAATCTATTGCATCTCATTTCTACTTGAATGCATATTTAGTCCACTCATCTAGTAATTAAAATGCATTATGAATAAAGCGTAGTCTACATATGTTACACATTCAGACCACTATCACAATTAAACATCTAAACATACCTGAGACAAAGTCTGACTAGGATTTCATCACCTAACAGATACCTTACCCTTCCTGACAATCCCACTTGGACTTCACTACCAAGGGGAGATCCCACTCTGTTCTCTGGCAGAGTATAAACTCTAGGGGATGTATATACCGGCTAAGCCACCCAACTTATCTCTGCGCTCGTGAAGTGAGGGGAGCTAGCTCTTTAGCACTAGGCCACATATGGAACCTAATATAGACTCTTGAGCACCAAAACTAACCCAAAACCAAATTTAAACTGCTTTTTCTAGGACCCGTTCTAAAAGTCAACTTCTCAAACACACACTCTAAGGCATAAGCCAACACGACTCTAAAATTTTATTCTTAAAAATTTAACGTTTAGGGTCTGCTTGTCTTCATCCACTTTTCTATTTTTATCTAGTTTTTTGAGCTAGTAAGAATGCATCATCTTGCCTTGAATGGTTTTGACACGTAGTCAAACCAAGACTCTTGTTGACCACGCAAGGCAACAACCACTTCCGCCTTCGCCTTCTATAACAAGTCCTCTAATGGAGTATCATTCAGAGACTGAACGAACTCCTACCCAACCAACCTCGACTCAGCCCCCTATTGTTCCTGAAGGGGACCAAGACTTTGAAAGGTTCCTTGACCTCAATGTCAAAGCCCTTCAGCATTATCTCACGAGAAGTCAAATGTGAGACTCTTTAGGCAACCCAATTTATGGGATGCCAACCTCCTTAGTTGAGATGGCAGCCATATCAACAGCATCAATAATTCAATCCATAGACACCCAGGCTGTCGCCTCAACTAATAACCTGACCATGACAAATCTTTAAAGTGTGGCTTCTCCTTCTATTTTTAGACCTACTTCCATTGAAATTTCGGCCCCCCATCAATCGCAAACTATTCAACAAAACTCTACACCATTCCAAAACCTAGTTGTCTCCATCCCGCCTACTCTTGCACCCATCAACACAAGGGTGGCTACTCATCCTTTGGCTAGTGTTTCCACCATCTAACCACCTCTAGCGACATCAAGTCAAGTCATGCCTTTTAGCTTCATGACACAACCACTCTTGGCTTCCACATCAGTCCCTATGATTAGTTACCAATATGTTGCACCTATACAAACGCAACCAACTACGTCATACGCCCCTCCTAACACCTTCCAAGCACCTTACAACTTAGTGGGCACCCCACCTACAAATCTGTCAACCGATTTAATCAAAATGTTGATGGACAAAATGTCTAATCTTGAGACATCCATTTCGGGTTCAAGAAATGTTCTCTCATATGAACAAATTTGTAATGAACCCATTCATCCTTCTATCCCAATCCGACCATATCCCAGTCAGTGAGAACTTCTCAAGTTTACTCACTTTTAGAGTAAAGAAGACCCACAACATCTACTAGCATTTAGACATTCTTGTTACCTTATAGCACATGATGCGTTGTTACTACGCACATTCCTCATGTCGCTTTCTAGCGCTGCCCTCGATTGGTATAGTTCTATTACCAGTCACTCTCTTTTCACATTCACTCAACTGGCTCAACTTTTTCTTGACCACTTTTTGATAAACATCACCAAAAAGGTCTCCATCACGGACTTCTACTCTATCAGATAATTTGAAGATAAATTAATAGCCAATTTTGTTGCCCGTTAGAGAGGCTTAATCAACCAACTCTCCTTTTCTTTACCTCAACCTGAGCTCATCGAGCTTTTTTCACAAGCGTGTGCCAAACATATTTCATCTACTTTATGGGTCTAAACATTCTGCACATTTGACGAAGCTTTCACTATGGCTAGGAAGCTTGAATTACGTGCCGTCGAAAAAAAACAAAGTCAAATTGTGGAGTAAAAACTCCAACACAAAGTCAAATGACCCTTCCTCCAAATCTTCTTCCTCTAATTCTAAATCTAAGGAGTCAACAAATGCTGTAGTCGTTAGACCATCATCTTCAACAACAACCAACCAATCCGAACCTTTCACATCTCAAAGTATCACACGACAATTTCAACAATGATATGTGTAGCGTCAATATACTCTAATAGGAGAATCATACGCATCTGTGTTGGATAAATTTATCAAACAGGGAGTCCTCAATCTCCCCCAAATTTGACCACCCCCTCAATTTGATCCCTCACATGCCATCCCTACATGGTATAGGGAGAATGACTTCTGTAATTATCACCGTGTCAAAGGCCATGACACAGACAATTGTAAGACCCTCAAGAACATCATTCAGGACATGCTAGATAAAGGTGATCTTGTCTTGGATAACCCAAACGCGCCACCCAATCAAAACATAGACATCTTTAGACAACTTTCTCCTAACCATCCTCCTAGCTAAAACAATGTGCAGACCATGGCTAATGACTCCCAAGATCATAATATACGCACAGTCAACATGGTCTCTCCTCTTATGCCTAACTAACCTCTCTCACAGTCTGAAGAGGTTAGTCAGCTTATTGGCCCTTCACAGGAGGAAGAGTCTTCTTCTCCCATCTCTCTTCCACAGGTGGACGAACCTTCCTCTCCTGTTAGTTCTCCATCGACTTCCCTTATATTGGAGGATGCTTTGACCATACCGACACCACTAGCCCCACCTTCATCCTTCTTGCTACCAATTGAGGACCCTACCTTTCCTACTCCTCAACCACAAGTAGAAGTTACAATCATCCATGCCCTCTACCCTCTTGAAGAGCCACATTCTCCAATTCCTTCACCTAGAGAAGAACCTATCTCTTCACCTTCTCCGACTAAAGACAATCCAGTTATGACTCCCTCACACCTTGGGTCTAAGACCACTGCATCTATCATATTTCCGGTATCATAACCACCCACATCTTCTAAAGAACCAAAGCCTCATCAAACATCTTCCAAACCATTCTCTCGATTGGTCGAGAAATTAGGACTTTTCCATTCGAGGAAATTAGAACATGAGGCATTATGGGAGCGACTCAAAGCTCCTCACCTTGCACATCCCGTCTCATCTTGTGCTTTCAACCCTCCTGTGATAAAATCTCCAAAAGTCTCTAATGAGGACCAGGCTTCTACTTCCAAACTTTCAAAAGCTCAACCATCCACATCTAAACCTAAACCCTCACAAACACCCACCATATCAAAACCAGTTAAACCCCTCGGAGTTCACCCCATACCTAACCTCACTCACCCGCAAGTGAAGGTAGACTTAAACCTTGCCTCACCCAATAGTAGTCCTCAAACCAAACTAAAGAAGGCTACTAAAACACGTCGATGAACTCTTCCTCCACCATCATCATTTCCCTCTATTTTGGGCCCACATCCTTTTATATTAATAGGAGTGCTCCCTACTCCAACCCCTAACCAAAACAAGTTACCTCCTCCTCTAAACAATTCAACACCTTACACAAAGAAAGTGTTGTCTATGCAAGTGGCCACATCACAAGCCCAAAAGGTGGTATGGAAGTCTCCTTCAACACTTCCCAAGCAAAAGTCATCAACACCTCATACATCAACAAGCACGGATCCCTTAGTGGGTTCATATGCTTTGATACTACGCCGACTTTTGCAAACTTTTAGCATAACCCTTCCACCTATTAAACCATTTCAGTCTCTTGAATCAAAACCATCTTAGTTCGATGATACAAAAATTTGTCTATATCATCGCACACCAGGACATGATACCAAGAATTGTTATGCCCTCAAGGTGGTCGTTCACCAATACATAGAAAAAGACACCCTTCTTCTTGAAGATATTGTCGACAAACCTCTGACACCTTCTCATATCTCTCAAAATTCTTCACCCTCATGAGCATCCCATCAACAAACTATGGTCCTTTCATCTCCTTCGCCCCCTCTTTGAAATTAACACCATCAGTGTAGCCACTAGGTCACAAAAGGATAAAGCAAAAAAAAAGCTATTATTCCTTGGACCTACCCATTTGTCAAATTGCCTCAACCACCCAAACCCAAGATCTTTATTCTGGGTACATCCCAACCCACTTCTTCAGAGGCAATTCGTGATTCTATGGTGAAATAGCTTCACCAAACACCTGTGAAGATGACCTTATATGACATCATCTAAAGTTCCCCACAACATCGTCAGGGTTTAATCAGAACCTTACATGTAGTGGAAGTCCAATCCGAGGACCCCCAACCACTAGCTGCCCTAGTCTAATCATTATCCCCCATTGCCTCTATTACTTTCAATGATTTTGAAATTCCTACCTCTAACTCGAAAGATCAGGATGCTACCCTTTTCATTATAACCTACATTGATCAAACTCGCATTAAGCGAGTTATGATTGACATAGGTGCCAACATTAATATCATTTCCACCCATGCCTATGACTAATTGACCCTCCCAAAGAATTACGTATCAAAAACTGACACATTCCTTTGATCCTTTAATGACACCACCACCACTACCATTGGCACCATTGTCTTACATATTCGTGTTAGTCCACGAATAGTCCCAGAGCTCTTTTACATCATCGAGAGAGAGTTCCAATACAACGTGTTATTAAGACAACCTTGGATCCATGCCATGGCTTGTGTTCCTTCTACACTACACCGTTGTGTCAAGTTTAAACATGACGGTCAAGTCCATGTCATTCTCGCAGACCCCTCCCCCTTCAAAACGTGCAACATGACCTATAGATCCAATGATGTTCTCATTCCTTTCAAGACATCGACCCAAACACCACCTCCGTCTGTGGAAGCTTCAACAAGTATGCAAATGGTGGTTACACCTACACCACCTCCTCAAGTGACAACAAAAGACCCTATGGAAGATATCTTCCAACGTCTTTCACTTGGTGAGTATCATTTACTCATCCTGAATATGTTTCAGACTCTACAAGAGTATGGACAACTTTATCACAGTCCTAGCTATGACCATCGTATCGAAATGGTCGTCCCTTATGGTCCTCCCAATCTTCAAACAAATCTCATCTATGGAGGGCTAGATCGATCCCCCACTGATGGGAATCCTCTTTCATCACCTCAACTATTCACATCTGACTTCTCTTTTCTTGGCAATCTAAACTTTGCTCATACCTATCTCTATAGGTGTACATGGAAAGGCTTTGGCTTCGGGTGCTACGAACAAGGCTCCCACCAGCCCATCGAACCACCAAATGATGAAGCCATAATTAATGCCAAGAAGTGACATAGCCTGGGTTTTGAAGACCTTACTAAAACTTTTGAAAACCCTTGCCCCGAACCTATCATAGACCAATCACCTCCAAACTCGCCTGTTCCCCCATCTTCACCTACAAAGTTGGTGGTTTCCATCCCTCCTAGTTTTTTTTCCATAAACACCATCCACTTGGAACCCCTAACCTATCAACTATATGGGGTATTCAGGTCTCTCCCTCTCATTTATCCCAACATGATAGACGATGAATCTCCAACCATCAACACTGTCCACTACGTAGACAATGACACTATTCTCACCTACATGGGTGCCGATGACTCTTTCATTCAACACTCATTTCTTTCTGAAATGCAGATTATGTTAAATGAATCGACCATTGACATTAACATTTTTTCTTCCGATGTTCCTCATATTTTAAAGATTGGTCAGTCTTTAGACACCCAAGAACAGATCGACTACACCAAATTCCTTTCGGACCATAGCAAGGCCTTTGCTTGGACCTATAGCGACATGCCTGGCATCAACCTTAACATTGTCATTCATCACATCATCACAAACCCAGAGGCTAAGCATGTCAGGCAAAAGCTTCGCAAGATGCATCTTCGAGTTGCGCTCCTTGTCAAAGAGGAGCTTCAGCATCTTCTCTATGTCTCCTTCATCCAACCCATTGATTATCTGTAATGGGTGTCTAATATCATCCCTATCACTAAAGCAACTGAGGGGATCTAGATCTGCACTAATTTTTGTGACCTTAACCTGGCTTGTCCAAAAGATGATTTTCTTCTACCCAACATGGACCAACTTGTTGATCTTACAGCTGGTCATGAGATGCTATCACTCATGGACAAGTTTTTAGGATATAACTAAATCTTGATTGTGCTAGAAGATCAACATAAGACTACCTTCATCACCCCATGGGGGAATTTTTGCTATAAGGTCATGCCTTTTGGCCTAAAGAATGCAGGCGCCATATATCAGCGTGCCATGACTTACATTTTTCACGACCTCCTCCACAAAATCATGGAAGACTATGTGGATGACCTACTAGGCAAATCTAAGCTTCGTCGTTACCATTTAACTATCCTCAAAATAATTTTCACCCACCTTCTTCAATATAATGTTTTCCTTAACTCCAAGAAATGCATCTTTGGGGTTCTCTCAGGGAAGCTCTTGGGTTTCATCGTTTCTCTTCATGGCATCGAGATAGATCCTGCTAAAATTCGAGCTATACTTGAGATGCCGCCATCGACCAATCTAAAGCAACTTCACAGTCTGCAAGGGAAGCTCCAATCTATTCATCGCTTCATCTCGCAGCTTTCCGACCGATGTCAACCCTTTCATCACCTCCTCAAGAAAGACGTCTCTTTTAATTGGGATAAAGATTGTCAAGAGGCTTTTGAAGACCTTAAACGCTATCTTGTCTCTCCACCAGTCCTTATTCCACCTAAAGATGACCAACCCTTCTACCTCTACATCTCAGCAACAAATCATTCGTTGGGTGCCATGATCACGCACTGAGACGAGCAACACCGTGAGCAAGCGGTTTACTATATAAGTCAAACACTTGTCGACTATGAAATTTGGTATACTCATACCTAGAAACTTTGTTTGGTATTAGTCTTCACCACTACCAAACTCTGTCATTATCTTCTCAATCACAAAACCTATGTCATCACTCACACTGACCCTCTCAAATATATGCATTCCAAGCCATACCAAAACCAACGTATGGCCCGTTGGCTCATGCTTCTTGTTGAGTTCAACTTGGAATTTATCTAGCAAAAATATATAAAGGGGCAAACAATCATTGACCAACTAGCAGATGCCCCTCTACCTGACAACCAACCTTCTCATTATGAATTCTCTGACGAATCTATCGCCACACTTTCCTCCAATGACATTTTCTATCAAATGACAATGTTCTTCGATGGGTCTAAATGTCAACTCGGTGGGGGTGTGGGGGTCATTCTCATCCCACACAAGAGTGAGCCCATGCCCTTGTCTTTCAAACTTGACTTTAAATGTACCAACAATATGGCCAAATATGAAGCCTTAATTTTGGGACTTCAAACCGCCCTCTCCTTAGACATCAAGACCATCAATATCTTCGGTGACTCACAACTAGTCATCAATCAAATCAATGATTCATATCTTTGTAAAAATAAAATTTTGTAAAAGTACAAACATCGTGTTGACACCCTGCTAGCATCTTTCGACCATTACCTCTTGTAAACTATTCTTCAATCTACGAATAAGTTTGCTAACACCATGGCTTCTCTCGCTTCGCATATTTCATCTTCATCATCTTCATCAAGAATTTATGTCACAGTGCATCGTGTGCCATTGCCTTCATATATTTCCACTAACATCAGCCTCATCAACACCATTGACTCCAGTCTACGGGATGTTTGGTATAAATAACTTGTGGACTACTTAACTTTTTCTACCATTCCTTCTGACCTCTCTAGCAATGCACGACGGGCTTTTGTTAAAAGTACTGCTCGATATACCATGCTAAGGGGTCTTCTCTATAAAAGAGGCTTCGATGGCCTCCTTCTTCGATGTCTCACCTCCCCGGAAGCATCTCATGCCATCAAACAAGTCCACGACGGGATCTTTGGCAGACACTTTAGTGAGAACTTGATTGCCAAGCGCATCCTTTGCCTGGGCTATTATTGGCCCACTCTTCACCAAGACTGTAGTGACTATGTTCGGCATTGCATCAAATGCCAGCAACATGCTAACTTGCTTCACACCCCTAGCCATGGTTTACAAGTCACTCAGGATTTCTAGCCCTTTTCACAATGGGGCTTAGATCTAATCGATGAAATTAACCCCCATTCGTCTCTTCGACATCAGTCTATTATCACTACAACAAAGTACTTCACTAAATGGGTGGAAGCTATTCCTCTCATCTTCACAAAAGCTGACAAAATTATCGACTTCATCAACACCCACATCATCTGTCATTTCAGTGTACCTCACAAAATCATCACCGACAATGGCAAATCATTCAAAAACAAAACTGTCCAAAAACTTTGTGACTCATTTGGCATCAAGCTCAGCTTCTCCTCACCTTACTACCCACAAGTAAATGGGCAGGCTGAGGCTTCTAACAAAAAATATTAACCAAAATTCTAATGAAGGTGGTCAACGACACTGGAAGGGATTGGCACATTCCCTTTGCTTTGTGGGCCTACCGCACTAGCATCCAAACCCCTACGGGTGCTACACCTTTCTCTCTAGTGTATGGAACAAAGGTTGTCCTACCTTTTAAAGTACAGATACCTTCTCTATGCATCTCTTTGCATGACATTCTTTCTAATGATAACTTTCACCAAGACTGATTAGCTCAACTTGAGTTACTTGACGAACGTCATCTTACTGCCCTCAATCATCTCCATGTCTATCAAAATCGCATCAAACGTGCTTATGACAAAAATTTGTGAGAACGAGATTTCAAAATCAGAGACCTCGTCCTTGTTGGCTGAATATTTTGTCTATCAGCGTACTGGTAAACAAAATAGGTCTTATCAGCGAAAGCAAGAAGATTAGTCGTCCTAATGTGTAAGTTTATAACATCAGAAGGAGACTTCTCTCTCCTCTCATCAAGGGGAGGTTCTCTGTGGATATGCTATATATATATATGAACAAAAAATAGTACTCAAGGGTAGGACCAGGCATCCATCTCTCTTTTTTCAGAGATGATGTAAACAAAACAAAGGAGAAATTCAAGAGAATGATAGACAACACTCCTCTTCTTTCAGAAGAACTGTTCAACTAGCTAAGAGAATACTCCTAAAAATAAAAGCAGAATATGACTAAAGTATTGTAAACAGCAAATCAAGACGCAACAAAAAGTCTACGCAAGAAATACTAAAGAGTGAAAGCTCAAAGTCTTTCCAAATTTCTTTACACAGTAATGAAAATACAAACACACTGAAGGTAGCTATGGGGGCGCAAAGTCTCTCCACAGTTGATTCTCCAAGACACCTTCTTGACAAATTAACTAATTCTACTTATTAAATCAATGAAACAAATAAGATATCACAGCACAAAGTCTGAAAAAGTCCTTTGTTTTCATTAACAAAATATGATAAACAGACTGAGCACAAAGTCTCAATGATGCCTCTCAATTTTGACAGAGTTTCATTCAGACTATCAAAAAGAAGATGATTATTACAATCAAGAAAAGTCCCTTATATAGTCTCTTCAAAAGGACTTGGGAACAAATAAAACATCAATTTGCATTGAAATCTGTTAAGGAGACGCGCTGGCACTTTTCTCTTTTGATTTTATCAATGCAAGGAAGTAAGTCACGCTTATTGAAAGTTTGTACTTCCAATATTTCACCCAGCAATTTAATCTTATCTTCATCATTCCTCCTTCAGCGAATTGAATCGAGTCCTAGATTTAAATTGCTATTCTGTTTCTTCCCCACTTTCTGCTGGTCTTGGCCTTGAAAATTGTGAATGTATTATGTGTTGTATGTTCAAAAGATCAATGGCTATTTTACTGTCCCTAAAATTGACATCTTTCTGCCCGTCACTGTGTTTTCAACAGCTAGTTGACTGTGCTGAATTTGACGTGTTCGGGTGCATCATCCCTTGGTCTTCTTTTATCTTCCACTTGGCACTTTTCCAGACTGCACTTTACCCTTTCGAGCCCTGGGAAATGATCCTTCACAAATTTGCCTCGGGCTTCTCCTCGGGCCATTCGCTTTCTGCATACCCGCAGATTTCCTTCGAGCTTTCCTTTGAACATTCCCGCGGACATTTTCCCCGGGTGAAATTCCCCAAGCAAAAGTCTGGGTGAAATTCCCACAGGCGTTTAACAAATGTTTGAAAAAGTCAAAAGGTGCTTTGGTCAGTGAAGTGTCCTCCACAAAGACACTTGTCCCTCAGAAAAGTACTTTTGTCTTTGAACTGACCCTTTGAACCTTTTAGATGAACCTTTGTTGAACCGGTTCAAAGGTTCAATGAAGCGCACCGAGCTCTTGTTGTTGAACTGATGGTGTTTGTTGATGAAGATTTTCAATTGAATCAAAACTTTGAACCAAATCTTGGAAAATGAACAAATGCTAAAAACCAATTCTTTTGATTGAAAATCGCCTGCAGAGTCTGTAGATTTTTCTTTTCCTGCACAGTCCGTAGATTCAAGCCTGCGGAGTCTGTAGATTTTTTGAAAATTTTGGAAAAATGAGGATTTTGAAAGCTCAAGACAAAATTAGGAAAGGGAAGAGATAATTTTGGTCTGTAGGACCAAAATAATTCAAATGTTGTCCCAAAAATAGCTGACATTTTTGGGGAACAATAGCTGGCTCCAATTGGGAAACTTCTGTCAATTGCAAAACGAATTGGAAGGAGTAGAATCCAGAATCTCCAGTGCCTTCAAGAGTACCATTGGGCTTCGAAGTCATGCTTTCCAAAAATGAAAGGCAACAAGGACAAAAATAAACAAACCAAAATAGAAATTAAAACTATAAAAATATACATATATACAGGGGTAATGATCTGACACTTCAAGGATTGAAGTGTTTCAAATGCTACTTTTTGGAAGACAATGAAAATAATGTTCTATTCTGGTAAACCAGCAGGAAACTATTTTGTCCCCAGAAATGGTGATGGGCAAATGGAGCTCTCCATGAAGAAACTAATTTTTTACATCTTCTTGTTGACTCTTTCTTCTTCTTGCCCCATGGCAGGATGTGGTCTTCAAAATGAAAATTATCACTCCTTGCTATCTTGGTGACGGATTCCTTTGCCTGATTTTGATTTGTAGCAACATGGTCCAAGATTATAACTTGTTGTTCTGTTGGTTCAGTCCAACACATGATTGGATCGTCCAAGTCAAATTCTTGACAAACTGTCAAATCACCATCTCCTTTGATGTCAAGTAGTTTGACTTCTTCATCTTGAGCAATCTTCAATTTAGGCAACACAAATTCACCTCCAGCTATATTGTTGGTGTTGTTGAATTGCAAATTGCATGAAGGAAGAATATTTCTTTGAGGAGATATCAATACATTCCCAACTCCATCATTGGTAGAAGAATTGATGTCATCATCAAAAGTTGATCTCTTATCAAATTTCTCCTCATTAGAGATGAAAGATCCTTCCTTGTTTATACTGTGCTCTACCAATTCTCTTGAAATCTTATTTGGATCAATTCTTGAATTGTCAACTATAGGACTTTCCTCTGTAGGAACATAAGCATCTTCTATGGTAAATAAATAGTTACCATTGCGTGAAGATTCAAATAGAATTTGTGCTACAGGGGATGATGTTTGGGTAACCACATACTTTGCTTCATTTTTAGAAAGTAATCTTTTCATCACGCCTTGGACAGGGATCCTTGCTTTAGATAGATCCATTTTTAGTTCTCCTCCCACGTCCTTGCAAAAATTTCATCCGAGCAAAATACCATAAGATGCTGAAACTTCAGCCACTAATACAGTCATTTTAATCCTCTTGTCTGGAAAGGCTGCAAATGCAAATTGAGCATCTTTGATTTGCCCCAGCAATGGCACTTGCTTGTTCTCTATGGAGAAACATCTGCCAAACGTCTTGGTCAATGTGAGACCAAGAGACTCAGCAACTTTGGCAGGCATGACATTGTCAGATGCACCTGAATCTATTATACAATTACTCAGCTTATGACCATTTATTAACAAGGAAACATAGAAGGGTTCTATTTTTCTAGAAGCAGCTGGAGGAGTAATAATCAGATCATTTGGACTATGCATATTTATTTGGGAATCAAAAGTCACTTTTTTGGCCTTTTACACTGAAGGGACGGTCTTATTTTTAACATATTAGACCAACTTATCCAGTTGATCTGGATTGGATTACAAGTACTCAAATTCAGACATTTGTATTTTTGTCTTTTTTACATGGTCAATTATATCAAATGGCTAAAACAAACTAGGCACAGAGATAGGTATTTCAGCGTTTTGATTTTTAGGAGTGGGAGGTATACTGGTTTGCGAATTATAAGTAGAAGGAGAAGGCGCAATAGATGTATTTACCTTTTGAATTACTGGATCTTTTGATTGAAAGGGCAGAACTGATCCACGCTTGGCAATTGTGACTGCTGGTTGTGATTGCTCTTCTATCCTTCCTTTATCACCCTGCTGGACTGATTGGTTCTTAGATCTAGTAAACATTGCATATGATCCATCTGAAGCTTCTCTTTTGATTCCATGTTCATCTTGATAATTCAGGAAACCAATGTGGGAGTCGCCAGCTGATTCTTCTTGACTATCTTCAATGATATCAATGTCATTTTTTTGATATAATTTAGGCAGATAAGAAAAATCTGATTCTGTCTCAAGATATCCCATTGCTGAATTAGTTGGAGGAGCTTCCAAGGCAAGTTTTCCTTGTGGAGGAGGAAGACAATTTTGTTGTCCTTGGTTTCTAGCAACATTACCCTGATATGACTAATTTGGGAATGTTCTTCTGTATGTAGGAGCAAAAGACATTCCTTGAGCCATTTGCTTTTTGAGGGCAAGGAGCTCATTCGCTAATTTTTGCACCATTGGATCTGTGGTGCTTGTAGATACAAATTCTGATGTTGATGAAGCTCTATTTTTATTGGGATCTCTTCTTATTTTTCCTGCTAATATGAGATCATTTTCTACTTCAGTGGCCAAAAGTTGAGCTGCCTCGAGATCTATTTGGCCAGCATGTCTCAAGAGGAAACTGAATTCTGATAGCTGAGAATTAATGAAAAAGCATTTGAGATTCTCAGCTATAGGTCTGGCAATCATAAGAATTCTATTTCTCAACTTGTCAAATTTAGCTATGAAGTCTCTCATAGGCTCATGTGGCTCTTTTTTCATTTGTGTAAGTTAAGCCAGAAGCGTATGTGCATCTTTTGCAAGTTTGAATCTGACTTCAAACTTATCTTTCAAAGTATTCCAACCAGTCACAGATTAAGCCTTTAAATGATAAAACCAATCTACAACAGGACCTTGTAGTGTTTTAACAAAAAGCCTGACTGCTACATCTTCAAACTCTACCCCAATTACTCCACAAGCTATACTGAATGCTGCAATATGTTCATCAGGGTGAACTTTCCCATCATCATGGAATTTCGGGAAATTCTTCCTAGAATTGCGTGGAAGTTCATGTAGAGGAGGAGTAAGATTGAGAGGGCCAAAAGCATTACCCCAGGGGCCTTGAACTGCCATTATAGGGACTCTGTTAAAAGCAGGAAAAGAAGCTATGCCTTGTGTTGGTGACCCGATAAGGTCAGGAGGAAGACTCCTAGATCGTTGGAGGAAAGGTGGTGGAGAAATCAGATCAAAATTGCTCTGTTGCACCAACTCAAACACAGAGTCAAAAACACCCTTAGATCTCTGGCTTCTTGTGTAGTGTGGAGTTTCCAGATTTAAAACAAAAGAAAGGAAAAGGACTGGTCCTGCTTCAACCTAGAACTTGAGGCTTCAAACTGCTTGTCTTTTCTAGTGGATCTGATTTGCAGACCAAATGATGTAATGGATATGGAGGATGGAGGGAGATAATAAGGCTATAATGATAGTGGGTAAGACCCAGATGGCAGTCGCCAGACTCTATAATGGTAAGGGTAGGGACTGCTTGTTTAAGTTTTCCCAACGGAGTCGCCAAAAACTATTGGTTGAATATTTTGTCTATCAGCCTACTGGTAAACAAAATAGGTCTTATCAGCCAAAGCAAGAAGATTAGTTGTCCTAATGTGTAAGTTTATAACATCAGAAGGAGACTTCTCTCTCCTCTCATCAAGGGGAGGTTCCCTGTGGATATGCTATATATATATATATGAACAAAAAATAGTACTCAAGGGTAGGACCAGGCATCCATCTCTCTTTCTTCAGAGATGATGTAAACAAAACAAAGGATGAATTCAAGAGAATGACAGACAACACTCCTTTTCTTTCAGAAGAATTTTTCAACCAGCTTCAAGAATACTCCTAGAAATAAAAGTAGAATATGACTAAAGTATGGTAACCAACAAATCAAGACGCAGCACAAAGTCTACGCAAGAAATACTCAAGAGTGAAAGCTCAAAGTCTTTCCAAAGTTTTTTACACAGTAATGAAAATACAAACACACTGAAGGCAGCTATGGGGGCGCAAAGTCTCTCCACAGTTGATTCTCCAAGACACCTTCTTGACAAATTAACTAATTTTGTTTATTAAATCAATGAAACAAATAAGATATCACAGCACAAAGTCTGAAAAAGTCCCTTGTTTTCATTAACAAAATATGATAAACAGACTGAGCACTAAGTCTCAATGATGCCTCTCAATTTTGACAGAGTTTCGTTCAGATTATCAAAAAGAAGATGACTATTAAAATCAAGAAAAGTCCCTTATATAGTCTCTTCAAAAGGACTTGGGAACAAATAAAACATCAATTTGCATTGAAGTCTGTTAAGGAGACGCGCTAGCACTTTTCCCTTTTGATTTTATCAATGCAAGGAAGTAAGTCACGCTTATTGAAAGTTTGTACTTCCAATGTTCCACCTGAAAATTTAATCTTATCTTCATCGTTCCTCCTTCTTCAACCAATTGAATCGGGTCCTAGATTTAAATTGCTATTCTGTTTCTTCCCCGCTTTCTACTGGTCTTGGCCTTGAAAATTGTGAATGTATTCAATGTTGTATGTTCAAAAGATCAATGGCTATTTTACTATCCCTGAAATTGGCGTCTTCCTGCCTGTCACTGTGTTTTCAACGACTAGTTGACTGTGCTAAATTTGACTTGTTCGGGCGCATCATCCCTTGGTCTTCTTTTATCTTCCACTTGGTGCTTTTCCAGACTGCACTTTACCCTTTCAGGCCCTAGGAAATGATCTTTCACAAATTTTCCTCAGGCTTCTCCTCGGGTCATTCACTTTCTGCATACCCGCGGATTTCCTTCGAGCTTTACTTTGAACATTCCCACGGACATTTTCCCTGGGTGAAATTCCCCAAGCAAAAGTCTGAGTGAAATTCTCGCAGGCATTTAACAAATATTTGAAAAAGTCAAAGGGTTCTTTGGTCAGTGAAGTGTCCTTCGCAAAGACACTTGTCCCTCAAAAAAGTACTTTTGGCTTTGAACCGACCCTTTGAACCTTTTTGATGAACCTTTGTTGAACCGGTTCAAAGGTTCAATGAAGTGCGTCGAGCCCTTGTTGTTGAACTACTGGTGTTTGTTGATGAAGATTTTCAATTGAACCAAAACTTTGAACCAAATCCCGAAAAATGAACAAATGCTAAAAACCAATTCTTTTGACTGAAAACTGCCTGCAGAGTCCATAGATTTTTCTTTTCTTGCACAGTCCGTAGATTCAAGCCTGCGGAGTCCATAGATTTTTTGAAAAGTTTGGAAAAATGAGGATTTTGAAGGCTCAAGACAAAATTAGGAAAGGGAAGAGATAATTTTGGTCTATAAGACCAAAATAATTCAAATGTTGTCCCAAAAATAGCTGACATTTTTGGGGAACAACAGCTAGCTCTAGTTGGGGAACTTCTGTCAATTACAAAATGAATTGGAAAGAGTAGAATCCAGAATCTCTAGTGCCTTCAAGTGTACCATTGGGATTCAAAGTCATGCTTTCCAAAAATGAAAGGCAACAAGGACAAAAACAAACAAAACAAAATAGAAATTAAAACTATATAAATATACATATAACAGGGGTAATGATCTGACACTTCAAGGATTGAAGTGTTTCAAATGCTGCTTTTTGGGAGACAATGAAAATAATGTTCTATTCTGGTAAACTAGCAGGAAACCATTTTGTCCTCAAAAATGGTGATGGGTGAATGGAGCTCTCCATGAAGAAACTGATTTTTTACATCTTCTTGTTGACTCTTTCTTCTTCTTGCCCCATGGCAGGATGTGGTCTTCAAAATAGAAATTATCACTCCTTGCTATCTTGGTGACAGATTCCTTTGCCTGATTTTGATTTGCAGTAGCATGGTCAAGGATTATAACTTGTTGTTTTGTTGGTTCAGTCTAGCACATGATTGGATCGTCCAAGTCAAATTCCTGACAAACTGTCAGATCACCATCTCCTTTGATGTCAAGTAGTTTGACTTCTTCATCTTGAGCAATCTTCAATTTAGGCAATAGAAATTCACCTCCAGCTGTATTGTTGGTGTTGTTGACTTGTAAATTTCATGAAGGAAGAATATTTCTTTGAGGAGATATCAATACAGTCCTAACTCCATCATTGGTAGAAGAATTGTTGTCATCATCAAAAGTTGATCTCTTATCAAATTTCTCCTCATTAGAGATGAAAGATCCTTCCTTGTTTATACTGTGCTCTATCAATTCTCCTGAAATCTTGTTTAGATCAATTCTTGAATTGTCAGTTACAAGACTTTCATCTGTAGGAACATGAGCATCTTCTATGGTAAAGAAATAGTTACCATTGCCTGAAGATTCAAACAAAATTTGTGTTGTAGGGGATGATGTTTGGGTAACCACATACTTTGCTTCCTTTTTAGGAAGTAATCTTTTCATCACACTTTGGACAGGGATCCTTGCCTCAGATAGATCCATTTTCAGTTCTCGTCCCACGTCCTTGCAAAAATTTCATCTGAGCAAAATATCTTAAGATGCTGAAACTTCAACCACTAATGCAGTCATTTTAATCCTCTTGTCCGAAAAGGCTGCAAATGCAAATTGAGCATCTTTGATCTGCCCCAGCAATGGCACTTGCTTGTTCTCCATGGAGAAACATCTGCCAAACGTCTTGGTCAATGTGAGACCAAGAGACTCAGCAACTTTGGCAGGCATGACATTGTCAGATGCACCTGAATCTATTATATAATTACTCAGCTTGTGGCCATTGATTAACAAGGAAACATAGAAGGGTTCTATTTTTTCAGAAGCAGCTAGAGGAGTAATAATCAGATTATTTGGACTAGGCATATTTATTTGGAAATCAGAGGTCACTTTTTTGGCCTTTTGCACTGCAGAGACGGTCTTATTTTTAACATATTGGACTAACTTATCCAGTTGATCTGGATTGGACTGCAAGTACTCAAATTCAGACATTTATATTTTTGTTTTTTTACATGGTCAATTATATCAAATCGCTGAAACGAACTAGGCACAGAGATAGGTATTTCAGCTTTCTGAGCTTTAGAAGGAGTGGGAGGTATACTGGTTTGCGAATTAGAAGTAGAAGGAGAAGGCGCAATAGATGTATTTACCTTTTGAATTACTGGATCTTTTGGTTGAAAGGGTAGAACTGATCCATGCTTGGCAATTGTGACTGTTGGTTGTGATTGCTCTTTTATCCTTCCTTTATCAGCCTGCTGGATTGATTGGTTCTTAGATCTAGTAAACACTGCATATGATCCATCTAAAACTTTTCCTTTGCTTCTAGGTTCATCCTGATAATTCAGGAAACCAATGTGGGAGTCGCTAGCTGATTCTTCTTGACTATCTTCAATGATATCAGCATCATTTTCTTGATATAATTTAGGCAGATAAGAAAAATCTAATTTTGTCTCAAGATATCCCATTGCTAAATTAGTTGGAGGAGCTTCCAAGGCAAGTTTTTCTTGTGGAGGAGGAAGACGATTTTGTTGTACTTGGTTTCTGGCAACATTACCTTGATATGACTAATTTGGGAATGTTCTTCTGTATGTAGGAGCAGAAGACATTCCTTGAGCCATTTGCTTTTTGAGGGCAAGGAGTTCATTCGCTAATTTCTGCACCATTGGATCTGCGGTGCTTGTAGATACAAATTCTAATGTTGATGAAGCTCTATTTTTATTGGGATCTCTTCTTATTTTTCTTGCTAATATGAGATCATCTTCTACTTCAGTGACCAAAAATTGAGCTGCCTCGAGATCTATTTGGCCAGCACGTCTCAAGAGGAAACTGACTTCTGGCAGCTAAGAATTAATGAAAAAATATTTGAGATTCTCAGTTGTAGGTCTGGCAATCATAGGAATTCTATTTCTCAACTTGTCAAATTTAGCTTTGAAGTCTTTCATAGGCTCATGTGGCTCTTTTTTCATTTTTGAGCCAAAAGCGTATTTGCATCTTCTACAGGTTTGAATCTGGCTTCAAACTTATCTTTCAAAGTATTCCAATCAATCACAGATCGAGCCTGTAAATGATAAAACCAATTTGCAGCAGGACCTTGTAGTGTTTCAATAAAAAGCCTAACTGCTACATCTTCAAACTCTACCCCAATTACTCCACAAGCTATACTGAATGCTGCAATATGTTCATTAGGGTGAACTTTCCCATCACCATGGAATTTTGGGAAATTCTTCCTAGAACTACATGGAAGTTCATGTAGAGGAGTAAGATTGAGAGGGCCAAAATCATTACCCCAGTGGCCTTGAACTGCCATTATAGGGACTCTATTAAAAGTAGGAAAAGAAGCTCTGCCTTGTGTTGGTGACCCGATAAGGTCAGGAGGAAGACTCCTAGATCATTGGAGGAAAGGTGGTGGAGGAATCAGATCAAAATTGCTCTGCTGTGCCAACTCAAACACAGGGTCCAAAACACCCTTAGATATCTGGCTTCTTGTGTAGCGTGGAGTTGCCAAATTTAAAATAAAAGAAAGAAAAAGGACTGGTCCTACTTCAACCTGGAGCTTGAGGCTTCAAACTGCTTGTCTTTCCCAGCGGATCTGATTTGCAAACCAGATGATGTAATGGATATGGAAGATGGAGGGAGATAATAAGGCTATAATGATAGTGGGTAAGACCCAGATGGGAGTCGCCAGACTCTATAATGGATAAGGGTAGGGACTGCTTGTTTAAGTTTCCCCAGCAGAGTCACCAAAAATTGTTGGCTGAATATTTTGTCTATCAGTGTACTGGTAAACAAAATAGGTCTTATCAGCCAAAGCAAGAAGATTAGTCATCCTAATGTGTAAGTTTATAACATCAGAAGGAGACCTCTCTCCTCTCATCAAGGGGAGGTTTCCTGTGGATATGCTATATATATATATGAACAAAAAATATTACTCAAGGGTAGGACCAGGCATCCATCTCTCTTTCTTCAGAGATGATGTAAACAAAACAAAGGAGAAATTCAAGAGAATGACAGACAGCACTCCTCTTCTTTCAGAAGAACTGTTCAACCAGCTACAAGAATACTCCTAAAAATAAAAGTAGAATATGACTAAAGTATTGTAACCAGCAAATCAAGACGCAGCAAAAAGTCTACACAAAAAATACTCAAATATGAAAGCTCAAAGTCTTTCCAAAGTTTTTTACATAGTAATGAAAATACAAACACACTGAAGGCAGCTATGGGGGCGCAAAGTCTCTCCACAGTTGATTCTCCAAGACACCTTCTTGACAAATTAACTAATTTTGCTTATTAAATCTATGAAACAAATAAGATATCACAGCACAAAGTCTAAAAAAGTCCCTTGTTTTCATTAACAAAATATGATAAACAGACTGAGCACAAAGTCTCAATGATGCCTCTCAATTTCGACAGAGTTTCATTCAGATTATCAAAAAAAAGATGATTATTACAATCAAGAAAAGTCCCTTATATAGTCTCTTCAAAAGGACTTGGGAACAAATAAAACATCAATTTGCATTGAAATCTGTTAAGGAGACGCGCTGGCACTTTTCTCTTTTGATTTTATTAATGCAAGGAAGTAAGTTGCGCTTATTGAAAGATTGTACTTCCAATGTTTCACCTGGCAATTTAATCTTATCTTCATCGTTCCTCCTTCTTCGGCCAATTGAATCGGGTCCTGGATTTAAATTGCTATTATGTTTCTTCCCCACTTTCTATTGGTCTTAGCCTTGAAAATTGTGAATGTATTTTGTGTTGTATGTTCAAAAGATCAACGGCTATTTTACTATCCCTAAAATTGACGTCTTCTTTCCCATCACTGTGTTTTCAACGGCTAGTTGACTGTGCTGAATTTGATGTGTTCGGGCGTGTCATCCCTTGCTCTTCTTTTATCTTCCACTTGGAACTTTTCCAGACT
The DNA here is from genome assembly GCA_037957365.1 of Torreya grandis. Lineage (NCBI taxonomy): Eukaryota > Viridiplantae > Streptophyta > Pinopsida > Cupressales > Taxaceae > Torreya > Torreya grandis. The sequence goes on from JARHVA010000183.1 coordinate 2,972,131, forward strand.
ACACTTTACCCTTTCGAGCCCTGAGAAATGGTCCTTCACAAATTTTCCTCAGGCCATTCGCTTTTTGTATACCCACGGATTTCCTTCGAGCTTTCCTTTGAACATTACCGCAGACATTTTCCCCAGGTGAAATTCCCCAAGCAAAAGTCTGGGTGAAATTCCCGTGGGCATTTAAAAAATATTTGAAAAAGTCAAAGGGTGCTTTGGTCGGTGAAGTGTCCTCCGCAAAGACACTTGTCCCTCAGAAAAGTACTTTTGGCTTTGAACTGACCCTTTGAACCTTTTTGATGAACCTTTGTTGAACCGGTTCAAAGGTTCAATGAAGCGCATCGAGCCCTTGTTGTTGAACTACTGGTGTTTGCTAATGAAGATTTTCAATTGAACCAAAACTTTGAACCAAATCCCAAAAAATGAACAAATGCTAAAAACTAATTCTTTTCACTGAAAACCGCCTGCAGAGTCCATAGATTTTTCTTTTCCTGCACAGTCCGTTGATTCAAGCATGCAGAGTCTGTAGATTTTTTGAAAAGTTTGGAAAAATGAGGATTTTGAAGGCTCAAGACAAAATTAGGAAAGGGAAGAGATAATTTTGGTCTGTAGGACCAAAATAATTCAAATGTTGTCCCAAAAATAGCTGACATTTTTGGGGAACAACAGTCCTCAAAGAAAATCAACATGTGACTAATATAGAAAGAAGTAAACGAGGCAAGTTTGCTCCTAATTGGCTTGAACCTTACATCATAACACACAAGAATGGATCAGGGACTTATCATCTGTCTTCTCTCGAAGGACGGCCAAAACTTGAGCCCCTTAATACCTTGCATCTACGACCATTCTACTGTTAATCAAGTACTCATTCACTCGACATTTAACTTGAGCTCGTCCCTTGAGCAATCTCTATCATTTTAATCCTCATTCCTTTCAACTTTGTTCCCTTAAACAAACTCTATGTAACCCTTTTATAAAGTATGAATGCTTTGTCCTAATAAAAGGGAGCTCTTAAACTTCTATAGTCTTGTCCATGACTAAATTTTTTGTCAAAAATAAATTGAGATGTCAAAATATCAAAAGGTCATAAACTTTAAATGCAGACTACTCCCTCGAAGGACAGATGCATCATCATTATTATAGCTAATAGACTGCTCCCTTGAAGAACAGTTATTCAAAGCCCTCAAATATATATATATATATATAAAGCAAAAATATAGACCACTCCCTTGAAGGATGGCTATTCTTAAACATCTTGCTATAAATAGCACTTTCTCAGAAGCTTCTCGCATCGATCAGCTTCACAAATGACCATACAAACAAAATGAAATCTCTACGTAGACTTCCCGCATTAATCAGTCTACCAAAAAAAAAAGTCATGGACTTGACTTGTAGTCGTTCTCAGGGTCTCCTATAAAAAGGGGCAAAGTTATCCCTACTAAAAGGAGTTACCTTATCCTAACATATCACATCACCTACTCAAGAGATTCTGAGCTCATTTTAATATCAAAGTGATTCGATTACTTCTCTAACACAACCAATGGTCAACGACACAATACATAAATGAGACTTTTGTTTCAAAAACCCCTACCTATGCTATCATACAAAGGCCTACTCGGCATGGTGGGCAGGGCAGTACAGAGGTGTGCAGGCAGGATCACAGCCTGATCTGTAGGTAGTGAGCAGAGAGAGGGATGATGCCATTTAAGAGAGGGATGCAACATGAAGGCAGGTGACCATTTTATAGGGCCAGGTCACAACATTACAGGGGTAGGTCATAGTTTTGAGGAGCTACTCTACCTGGTCTCTAAAGGCCAGGTATGCCAAGTATGGTCTCTAGATGATGTCCATAGCAATTAAGCCCTCTAGTACCCCTCTGTAGTAGTCAATGTCTCTGACTACTCCATCCATGTGAGTCTGTGCCATGACCTCACGCCATTGCCTAAACCTGACTCTGAAGCCAGCCTGGATCGCAATTGGAAAGCTGAGAGGTTGGGTGACCACAATATGCTCGTATGCCCAATAGTGCAAGAGGTGGCCTACACACAAACTGTACTGTCGCCACCAACTGATACCTCAGAGCTCTCTGTACAACTAGGCCAAAAAGACGGGCACCCAAGCAAACATTGTTTGTGTCTCTAACATCTCTGTCAAAACTTTGATCATAGTGATTAGAAATTTGCCTCCCTCTACATCAGGCAGTGCATAGACCATGATGCCGATCATCATTAGGATGGCTAGTCGATGCACATCCTCATCCACAGCATATAACGACTCATAAGCAAAATTGGTTGAGTGGTAACTCGCCTCAGCTGCATGCTCTCCAAACAGTGTAACCATTTGAATGTCATGCACCTCTCTCAAACATACATAAAACTCTACTCCATATACTAATAACTACAAAATTTGGTACACATCCTCGACAATGACAATCATCTCTCCTATTGATAAGTGAAAGGTGTTGGTGGAGTGATCCCATCGCTCGATCAAAGCCACCATCAGGTTCACATCTCTAGCCACTCGATAGTATCACCATAGCCTACCTATTCCCACTATAGTAATCTGAGCCCACTCCTTCCCAGTGATGTCTCGATGCATCCACATCAACAATGTTGGCAGCCAATCTTATAGTATCAGCATCTGCCTCACCTGCATCCAACCAACGCACACAGAACTCACGTTAATAATTGACCACCATGACTCTTCTTCCCTTTTAGGAGAACTACATCAGCCTGAGGCCCTAATGATTGGGGCTATGTAGGTAGCACTCAATTGACATGGGGTCTCCTGAGGTTACCTCGACTATTTGCCCTTTCATCTACTTAATTGACCATCTACCTCCCCTTATATGCCCACCCTGACACCCAAGAAACCCTCAGCATGGCTCTGACATTTCGACGTGACAATTTTCAAACTTTTTTTGATCAAACAGCCATCGATATCGATTAGCATGCTGACGATAGCACTTATATAACCAACGTCAATCGCTGATTGACCGACGTCGGTGAACCTGCCGACATTGGTGACTGGTTCGACCCTAGGGCCGAACGGGGGTGAGCCCTAAAATTAGGGCTTCCCCATTTTTTACCCATTTCCTACCCAAATCCCCTTAAAAAACCTCCTACCCCACCCTACCTAGTCTACCCACCCTCCTAACTACCCCTCCCCCTCAATTTTAACTTAAAAACACTAAAATTTTTAAAAACAAATCATATTCAAAAACAAGCCAAAAGCATCCAAATGCACCTCCTACCTCGTCTCATCGCCGCCATCGTGGTGGCACGATGGGTGCCACTAGTGGTGGTCCTCCCACGGGGCCTCCACCACCCTCTGCCATCTCCTCTGTCTCACTTTCTCCAAACACTCCTGCTGGCCCATAACCACCTCTTCAACCTCTGCTCAATGCTCCACTTCACTCCCTCTCTCCACCAATCACACTCTAGCACCTCACGCTGCTGCACCAATCAACTTGGGGTCCCTTTCACTGAATAATCTCAGAGCTCACTTTTTTAAATTTTTAACAGTCTCAAATGACTTTTGGTGGGCTGCCAATCTAGTTTTGTCAGATTTGGCAGGCCATCGATGTTGACAGATGCATGCCCTAGGCTGTCGATGTCGATCGATTTCTATCGATGTCGGCTTTATTTGGCCACTGACATCAGTTTTATAGCCAACATCGACGGCCTCAAAACATCAAACCTCCTCAAAATGACCAAAATCATGCCCACAATAGCCAACCCTCATAGTAGAAGTCTTTTTAGCCCCTTGGGGCACACTTGAGATCACTTTTACCTCCGCCTGACTCGACCATAGACCTTGGAGATCGTGACTATCTCCTCAGACCCCGACCACTTTTGAAACACCTCTGCTTTGGTTGTTTTGATTTCCTATGCTACCTCACGAATAGTTAGCAAATTGTCCACGACCCCCACAAGTATTAGATCACGCTCCAGTTGATCCCCACTACTTGTGGCTTTTTCATGTTTTTCAAGAGCACTTTCTGAGTCTGGGATACTTGGAACACGATGACCTATTAGAGCTACAGCTTGAATCATTTAACCCAATTAGCTATGACTAAATGCTAGAGACTGATTATTTTGATTTTAGCACTTGACCTTTGACCGCGATTATTTGACTTACCTATTGCATGAAGTGGTATATGTGCAATCACACACTTTTACAGCGTTCACACTCAAACTTCACCCTATCCATCCACTCTCTGTCAAATCGACACTCGATCTCAGGTTCCCTTCTCTCGACTCTCACTTTGAGGGGGGAACACCTCATCCCATACCTGGAACAACTTATTCTTATTTTTGTCTTGCAGTTTGTCAAAAACAACCAACAAAACAAAAAGGGGCAAATGTAAACACCAAAATTATGTCTACTCCTTGGTCATCCTCCCCCTTAGTCTCCTTAGTCCACTCCCAAATATTTCTAACCCACACACTTATTAATTTAAAATAAATTAACCATTTTAAATTAATAATACTACCCTTGACACATCACTCATGACACCTCACCCCACCTTGGATGCCTCTATCACGCCATGCCAAATCTTAATTGCTTAGACCCCATTTCAACCTTCCCACTAACCTCTCGCACTCATTTAATCTACTTTTGAACCATTTTTCAATGACAATTAGACCTGACATTTGGAAGAATGGGCAAAAGGCTAAAAATAACTTTTTTTTCCATTCTTTAGCCGCTGACGTCGGTCAGTAGTTGGTCGACACTGGCGGTATCGCCAACGTCGGTTCCTTTAAAACTAAATTTCAACTTGTCTCCCCTGTCCCCCGTGAATGTGAATTCTCTTGCTCCAGATTTCAAGTTCTCTTCAACTCTTTGCAGGCATCAGCATCCCAACAGCACTCTCCAGGCTTAGGAATTTTGCATCAGTCATTCCACACTGGATTGAAGGTTATACGAAGTCTCCCACATCAGCCATAACAAAAACAGGCCTTCTGCACTTCTGTCTCTCCACCTACAGCTAAGTATTTCTACTGGTTTTTATCTTAGTATTATTTTAAATATATCAGTAATCAACCCATTGTCCATTTTTAATCACTGTTGACACAACCCAACTTGTTCTTCTTGGAGAGGCTAAAAAGCCTTCTCTCATCCTTATCTCCTTTCTCACCCCTGTCCCCTATCTGGTCCCTTTTTCAGCCATACTATCTATCTTGCAAACCCTGTACAACCCATTAAATTTTCACAGGCATCCCAAACCACTCTATTGACCACAGACAGCCCTAAGACTCATCCAAAGCCCATTACCCCCATCGACGTCGGCCTCCAGGCCCATTACCCCTACCGATGTCAGCAGAATAACTAACATCGACAACTTGATAAACTGACGTCAACAACATAATCGATGTCAATGACTATGGAAGATAGATTGCTAAATATAGGTACGCATTATCTCTATTTCTTTTGTTTAGACTTTCACCATTTCTCTTTCTAACAACATTATTTTCTTTATCAACCAGTGGACTGTCATCCCTCCAGAAAGTCTTTGCACTTCTAGGACCAAGCTTTGCTTGGCAGTCCACTATCTATCTATCTAACAGTTTCTTTGTTTAAGTCTATCTTATCTACAGGTGTCATCTTTCACAGCGAAAGAGGAGTCCCTTCAACGTCTGGATACGGTGCGCAAACTTCATTCGGATATCATCTAACCTCTGACCATTATCCTAGTTTCTTTCATCTTCTGAATGTAGAAAGCGAAAAACAGTTGGAAACAAAAATAATACAAGTTGGACTGAGTTGACATCTTATTCTATTTTTAGCATCAATCTCTTGGTTATTGTATACTTTTTTATATAAGTTAGTTTTTCAGTTTTGAATTGTATCCCTCTTTTGGTAAGATCAAATTCTATCAAAAATTAAGTTTGTAACTTTTTTTTAGATTAATAGGACTATTTTTATTTTTTAGAATGCTGGTATAGTGTATTCATGTCAATTATTTGTATAAGTTATGAAATTTCTCTTCCTTTTCAAGTCTTGATTCTTACCTACCAACATAGTTGATCAGTTTATGCAGATCATGTTTTGTGTTTATTGTCTCTTGGTTGAGTTTATAGTAGATATAAGTGTTTGGTTAGTGTCTTGAATTAGGCCTATTTTTTCATTTATTTCAAGCTTTGATCACTAGATAGAACTTTTTCATAAAATATTAATGCATAGAGGTCATTTAGAGTTTAAAAATTTAGTCTTTTAACTATTTGATCAATGTTTTAGGATCCTAAATTGAGTGAATCAACCAAATTTTAAGTATATCACCATAATAGATAGAATTTACATTCAATTTTTTTTTTTTAATAGTTTGTATCATAGAGAAAAAATATTAATTGATACACCAAAGAGAGCTAGCCTTTATAATCTAGAGATTCAATCCACTGATTAGGTCACCCACATCGTAGGATTGTTTCGACATTTTTGCAGACTGTGAAGGACTAAAACTACTTTCACAAGGGTACAAGTCTGATTGATAACAAGGTCTATTTTTAAAAATAGATCCTCTGAGGAGGCCATGTGATAGGAAGCACCCAAGTCAATAACCCAAGTCAAAGGCTGAGAAGCTACTGCAATAAGTGCCTTGTCCTTATTTTTACCTTTTTTGCTATCTTTACCCTTTGTAAAGTCTTGTGCTAATGTGTTTAGAGATGCGGATTCAGGAATACTGATATTTTTATTATCAAGTATCTTAGTCAAGATGTCAATCTTCTTTTTCATGCACTTAAATTCAATACTGATATTTTTCTTATCAAGCATCTTAGTCAAGATGTCAATCTTCTTTTTCATGCACTTAAATTCATCGTGTCCAAATTTTTTGCAACAATTGCATTTGAGTTTCTCCTTTTTAGATTTCTCATTTAGTGATGCCTTTAGCTTGACAACTAATTTTTTATTCTTATTTTTCTCATGATTAGGTTTAGATTATTTATTCTCTTGTTTGCCACTGATAGAAGGCTTCTTCTTGTCCTAATTGACAATAAAGGCATGTAATTTTTAAGACTTCAATACACCCATTTGAACCAACTTATCTTTCTCTTGAGTCAAATCGATAACAAACTCATCAAATGATGACATTTTTCAAGTGGATCCAATTGTACATTTGGTAGCATGAAATATAGAGACAAAAATTGAATGGTCGTGACCTAATTTTGTAATCATAAATAGAATCAATTGGTCATCTATTTTCTCAATGCCACATTGTTCCAACTACAGTCTCAGTGATTTAAACTATGTAAAAAAGTCTTGTAGGGTGTCATAGTTATCTGGGCTCAATGTGATAAGCTCATTCTCTGGCTCATGACCCCTCATGATGTTCTACACTCCAAAAATCTTGTCTGAAATGATCCAGACTTCGTTAAGAGTTTTTACAAAATCAACAAGAAATATAAGGTAAGAAGACATTGACAGGTATAATAACCCATAGGCCTCATCACATCTATTATACCACTTAACCTTTTTTGCATTTATAGATGGCTTAGTTTCTTCACCCATAGTGATCCGATAGAGTCCTTTACCTCTCAAGGTGAGATACATTTTAGGCTTCCATTCAAGATATTAAATGGTGTGAGTGGTTCAATGTTTAGATCCATTAGTGTAGATTAGAATGAGACAAATTTACAAAATTAAAATGAAAACAAATAATAGAAAGCACATAGTACAAGTACCCCCTGAACTATCAAGAATACCCCCCTAAAATTACAAAGTACACATGTTCAATCTTAAACATCAGGCACAACTGAGAATACGTCTATGAGTAATCAATGTGAAAACGTATGAGATGGACATCGGACATAATCGATAAGTGTCCAAGAGGAAAAGTACAAAGGTTTGAATAAAGTTTTAAGCCATTACACCATGTAAAAAATGGATGTCGTAAAAGTCCTAAAACAATGTCACCAATTTGTAGAGCTCAAGAAAATATGCACTTTTAAAAAATGGCACCCAAAAAAGAGCTATGGATTGAGAGTTATAGCACTTACAAGCTCTAACTTCCACATATTCCTAAACCCTTTCAAAAAATGGAAAGTTTTTTTTTCACACTTGTGATTTTTCATCCAAAAATTTACTCTATTCCTTCATTACCTTTCACCTTAAATTTTATGCCCTCTTGAACATCACACGGGTTTCCAACACTGCTTTACTTCGGGTTCTTGCAACTGCTTTAGTTTGTTGAACAAGTAAGAAGTAATTGACCCTAAAAAACTTGAATAGATCTTCTTAGTGCATTTTAGGTTCTTGCAGCTACATTAATTCAATTCTTGCAATTATTGTACTACTATTAAGGATCAATAGTGACCCTTCTGAAGCTTGATTAATTTAAAGTAGTTTATATTGAGAAGCCCGATAACTTCTTGTAGTGTATTTCAGATTTCTTAAACTGTTTTACTTAACTTCACGAGTTGGAAGAAAAGTAATATCAAAAACTCGATTTGGTCTGCAAGCAAGTTGTCAAGATTGAAAAGCCTAATTACTTCCCAAATACCAATGTTGAGAAATGTGATTGCTTCTTCTAATGTAATTCAATTTTTTTGAACTACTTTACTTAACTTCATGAATTTGAAGTAAAATAATGTTGAAATCCTGAATGGGTCTTACAAGCAAGTTGTAGCACTTCAAAAACTCGATTTAGTCTAGAATCAAGTAATGGCCCCCCAAAAATTCAATTTGGTCTGTGGACAAGATTTCAAGGTTTACATGCTTGATTACTTTGTCTGTATGGATGTCTAACCAGATGGAAGAATTTTTTTTATGAAAATCCATAAACTTTCTTAAAAATCTAAAAATAACCCATTTAAGTCTCAAAAAACTCACAAAATATATGCAAAAGGATTTTTCATCAAAGACATTTTAACATGAGTTTTAAGAAAAATTAATAAAATGCCTTCAAGGTCAAAAATAGTGGTCAAGACAAAAAAAACCAATAATGGTGAATGCAGGAAGATCTTACGAAGGAATCTAATGCATGAGGCTATCAATAAGGCTCTGATACCATGAAAGAGTGTGCCAAGATCTCTGAATAGAGTTTACGCAATCAATGTTAAATCTTGTGAGGTAGTATGAGAGCTTCAAAAATAAATAATTCCAAGAAAAGGAAAATATTTGCATTAACCTATCAACCTTCCAAAAAGAAAAAATGGGGTAACTATAGAGAAAATTAGGGAAACATGGGGAAGTCCCAAATAGTACTAATTAAATAATTACATTAAAATATAATGATTATATGGACCCTTTATAACTAACCTAAGAAAGAGTAAATAACATAGAATGGTCATATGATCGTGTAGGAAAAACCCAATGAAAAAAACACTACACTAATATTGGCACAAAAATATCAACACTTTTGGCAACCTCTACGAGGTGATTGCCTGATAATTAATTTTTTTTAGTAGCATTTTAGTTTATTTGGTATGGAGTCATTTTGAAGTTTAACACATCCTAACCAAAGAAGAAAAAGAATTGAGAATTATCCTAAACAAGAAACAAAATAGGGAAAACAAAAACAAAACAGAGAAAAAAAGCTAAGGAAATAACTCATAATGAGTTTTAGAGTGTGGAAAAACACTTATTTGGGGGAAAACAACTAATCCTAATATGTACAAAGTTTTTGAAAAGAATTTTAACCTCAAAAGCATGCTTTGAAATATATCTCATTGATAGGGATAGGTTGATCCAATCCACCAAGCCTGGACAACTAGAATTCATTGGCTCCTTTGCATTGGGTTATGATGTATGGACCACTCCATGTTGCATCAAACTTTGTATGCTTTTCTGGCTTGGCCCTTTCAACATCCCATTTCAAAACTATGTCTCATTCATTGAAGATCCTATCAGATGATTTTTTGTTCAAATTTCTCTTTACTTGAGCCTGATTTACTTCTAGAACTTGCATTGACTAACTCTTGACCTCTTCCAACTCCATGAGTTCTATCATCTACATGATAATTGCATCATCTTCAATTAATTACAATTGTTTAACAAGTTTCAAAGATAGTAACTCTATTAACAGTGGAAGTCTAGCTTCCCTTCCATATACCAATATAAATGTAGAATTGACAATGACTCTTTTTGTAATGATCCTATCAATCCATAGTGTTGACTTCAACTTAGTGTTTCAAGTCCTTTAGTTAACATCCATTGTCCTTTTAATAATCTTTATGAGATTTTTGTTGGTAGATTCCACCAAGCCATTATCTTACAGGTAATAATTAGATGTGGTTTTCAAGAAGACATTATGTTTCACTACCCACTTGCTCATCTGAGTGCCCACAAAAACCTTGGCATCATCCAAGATAATGGTGTAAGGGATACCAAATCTAGTGACAACGTTCTACATGAATTCCAAAATAGATGCCTTTGTGACATTTTAATGTGTCTATTTCAGTCCATCTAGTAAAATAATCAATCACTATAAAGATTCATTTATGGTTGGTATTTGATGGTGGATTAATTATGCTAATAAAATTCAATCCTCACTGAGCAAATGCTAGTCAGCTTAGATTGGTTGGAGAGGAAGAGTTGTTAATCTTTGCTTACCTGTGAAGTAGGCACATTTCTCACTATTTTGCACCCATTTATGCACATCTTTGAATAGTTTAGATCAATAATAGTTTTTCCTCATTATCTTGATGGCAGTGGTCCTTACAAAGAAATGGCCACTTGATGAATCATCATAAAACTCTTCAAACACTTTTGGGATTTGATCGTGCTTGATGCACCTAAACATAAATCCATTAATATCTTTCTTAAACAAGATCCCATCAACAAAAGCATAAGGAATAGATTGGATCCTGAAGTACCTCTTTTTGGACTATTAGAGGTCATGTGGGTATTCACCAATTTGGAGGAAGGTAACCATGTTGATGCAGGGACATCTTGGTTAGTTTCAGTTTTGGTTTGTTTTAGGTGTCTAAGTGTCTTAGGATGAGGGTTTTTGATGTTCTTAGCTAGGAATGTTTTTTCAATGTTAATGTTGAGTCTAAAAATGTTGATAGAAGACATATAATAGGTGATTAAATGTTATAAGGCTTAATTGCTTTGCAAGCCCACATGTGGCAGTTTTCAAGAACAAATTGGTAGATTTCAAAAAAGAGTTACGGTAGTTTCTTTCATTTTAAAAAACTTGTTGTTTTTGGGATTTTGAGGAGTTTCCAGGTGGTATTTGAAAGATAAAAGGGTTTAATCCTAAGAAGAAATAAATGAATAAAAGTGGAAAATTTTGATGATAATCCTGTAACCTATTGTTTTCATAAATGAGAAATAGAGAATGATTGTGTAAACAATACATGAGCATAGCATTTGTTAAAAGGAATGTTTTAATGTACGGGTAACTGATTATATTCCTTTTGATGCTGAATAAAATATTGGATTATTGAGTTTCATCAATTTGAGAGTAGTTAAATTATAGTTTTGTATGTTCACTATCTTTATCTTTCATGGGTCAAAGACTGAGAGAAGTGAGAATTCAAAAGGAGTTATGGTGGTAAATGTGTGTTTAGGACTTTGTGCATTATGTTGTGTTGATAAATTGATCTTGAGAATATCAATGCAAACTTGGTTTTGTGTGCATGCGCTACAAGAAAACATTGACTGTTGTCTATAAGAAAAGATTATGGTTAATGTAGACACCAAAAATCTACACACCACAATTTCAAATGTAGAAACACCCCTGGACCCCATTGGGACCAATTTGACACTTTCACCCCTAATAGAGCCTGTCAGTTTGACCAACTAACTAAACCCACCATTACACCACTTTCTACATTGGCCCTCAATCATAGATGTTCAAGATGATCATCGACAGACACCTTAATCACTAATGGCCAGGGTTGCATTGCCTAACCAACTAAACACCGACATCAACTCCACCTTTCTTTCCTAAAAATAACTCATCTAAATCCATGTGTGAGCCATTACATGTGTGAGTTATAATTAAAAATCCTATTTGACATCGTTTTTCACCTCTCCTTCCTTGCCTATAAGAAGAGAGGAGCAAGAAGTAAAAAAAGATCGATGACTTCAAGATATTTTGCATTCAGAGTTTCTTTGTAGGTCACTTTTTCTAGAAATCTAGTGATCTAGCCATCATGTTAGAGAATCCACTTGTTTCTACTCCTCAGACAACAACCAAGCATTGTTACTCAACTAAAATCACATCAAACTCCACCAATGATCCAACCACCTCAACCACTTATCCGACCAACCTTCTGCAAGTTAATTGTTTATTTTCTAGTATTCAATTACTTTATTTGTATTTTTCGATTAGACCAGCACAATCCAATCTCCTAGAACTACCTTTTATGATCCCATCAATCAGACCTTTTATCAACCCAAGCCAATACACAATAACCATCAATGGTCACCTTAACTACCGATAGTTTGTCTAATTACCGATGGTTGCCTCAACTGCTAATGGTCACTTTAACCACCGACGGTCACACCAACCACCAATGGTCACTATGCAAAAAATAACATCCAGTTATTTTCACCCATTTACCCTCAACCAAATCTAATATTCTTTTTGTTTGCCTATTTATAGACCCTCAACCTATTTTCCAAATCACACTTGACTAGTTTAGCATTAGTATTAACCTGTTTATTGCTATATTAATCATTTTTAACCTATTTTTTTATCAAGCATTTCTTATGTTCAATTTCATTAGCTTTTGATTATTGATTCAAGTACCTTATCTTCTATTTTATAAACTTAATTGTTTAAAACACGTAGATCGATAGCCCTCAAGGAAGCTCTTACTTTCAGGATCTAGCTAGTGTTAGGCAATCCACATAGTTATCTATCTAACCTACCATTTGCTTTAGTGTTTTTTTATTTACAAGTCATCTTCCTAAGCCAAATAAGAGTTTTTCACAATCATTCTATTCAATGCATGCACAACCAAACAAGTTTTTCAACCATACTTTTATTGCATTTCTTTTTCTTTTTTTGAAATATAGGTTGAAATTCAATTTAACATTCTAGACATGTCCAGTGGGAAATTTGATTCTCTACTTGGGTTTCATTTGTTTGCATATATATGCTCTTCCCTCTATTATGTGTTCATAAATGAATTTAAAGTTTCTTTTGGGCTTAAAATCAACTACATACATTGGTTTCTTACAAGTTTAGCTCACTATTTAAATTAGAACAAAGTAATTCTATCATAGCATCACTTGTATTACATACACAAACCAAACCACTTAAATCAATAAAAAATCAAAACAACTTGACATAAGGCTTGACTGGGATTTCATCACCTAGAAGTAACCTTATCATTTTTTGACAATCCTACTTGGAGGTCATTACCAAGGGGAGAACCAACTCAGCTCTCTAGTTGAGTATAAACTCTAAAAATTGGTATATACTGGCTAAGCACTTGACTCCTTTATCGTTGCAGTGTGTAAAGTGAGGGTGTTGTCCCCAATACCAAGCCATGTATTGATTTCTAATACAGATCCTTTTAAGAGCCTTCAACAACTTGAAACCATCCATATATTTATATTCTTATACCTGTTCTACAAGCCATTTCAATCACACAATTTCTTAAAAAGCTTACGACATAAGCCAAAAGAAATACTAAAAAGAGGTTTAGGATTTAACATACTTTTTAGTGTGTGTTTTGATTTCCTTGCTCATTTCTTGTATTTTCTTTATTTGAGTGGTGAGATTGTTTTTATATTCTCTCTCCTCTATCTTGTATGGGTCTAACTTGTCAACAATGAAAGAACTAGTAAAATAAAACCCATTACTAAATCAATCAACCTATTCTACCTCCTCATCCATGAAGTATGTCTCTAAACCAAAAGATTCTCCTTACCCTTTAGTAAGTCCTTTCCCCCAAGTAGTTCCCCAAGGAGATGTATACTTTTCTACCTTCTTAGATAACAATCTTGTGGCCCTTCAACATTATCTTACCACCATGTCTCACCATACCCCTGCCTCAATTCCACCTATGGACCCATCTTATGGCATGCCTTCCCACCTCATGGGAAACACTTTCATTTCCATAGTCACCACCCAACCATTGACTACTCAAACTTCATCTACCAATAATCCATTTGATACCACTATAAAAAACCAACATGTCCAACCTATAAACACCCTTATACCTTCTACTACAACCAACAACTCCTCTACCTTAGGAGCAACCCAACCATTAGCCACATATACTCCCCTCACCATGGGGGTACCTATCACTAGCATTTCCAACCTTATTTCAGCTACCCCCAATCTGTTAAACACTACCCCACTCTAAAATCATGTGATGCCTATACCTTTTACCTTACCACCAATCATCACAAATGTCAATACCCTTCCTTTGGTCATCAATCTAACCACCACTCCTACCCAACAAGCATCCATTGAACCAAACCTAAGTTACATCCCTAACCCACAAGGGCATATACCCTACCCACTACCTAACCACCTATATCCACCCACCCCTACATAACATCCACCTAACTGTTGACGCAGTGGATTGCACCCTGGACAGGAGGCTGAGCTCTTTCCTTCCACACACAACAATGGAGACTCTCTTCTTGCCTGTGGGCAAGGCAAAACTAGGGGGAGAGTCTCTAGATAAGGGCTAGCTCCCTTTGATGCATTTGAGTTATTCTAATAAGTGCTAATACATATATACATATATATATATATATATATATAATGGGGGCATGAAAAGGGAGAAATATTATAGGAAAACAAAACCTAATCTAAGAGGGTGATGCACCAAATAAGTTAATCAACTCAGCCTAAACATACACTTTTCACTAAGAAGAAGTTTCCATACACTTCATTTGATGTGAGAAACTCTTTTGTATCAGTGATTCAGAGGTCCATAGTGATACAGGGAGGAAGAACTATTAAAGGTGTTCTGAGACACACTTTGGCAGCCTATTCGCATGCGCCTATATTCCTATTGTAGACACTTTTGGCAGACCTACAGAAGAAGAAACTTCACAATGCACTAGGCATACTGGAATCATTCTATGAAAATCACAAAAGAAAATGACTTAACACAAAAAGAAGAACATAGACATATGTGTGTGTGTAAGTTCAAATGGAGGTAAAAATTGCTAAGTCTTGATTCAAGGTAAAATTTGGCAAAGTTCTACCTTACAAGCCCGAGAGATTTTTGGGCAGAGCTTTGCCTTATGGGCTAAAATATCCCTCTCAAAATGAGAAGTTTTAAAATATATAGAAAGAGGAGAAGAAGTAAAGGCACCCCTTTTGAAAAAGACTTTTTGGTGCCCTTGACAAGCTTGGCCCATGTACGTTTGTGAGCATCAAGAAGAGAAAGTCACTATTGTTGATGTCATTCTTCTAGAAGAGACCTGCCAGAACCATGTTGTGTAATCACCAGTCTTGACTTTGGCATTCAAACATTAATGTGGAAGCATGGGCCACGCCTCTTTTTCTACAAACGAGACTGCTCTTTCTAGATATTCACTCAATTTGTCTGCTCATTAATGTAAAGTGGAGAAAATAGGCTACATCGCTTACTGTTTGCATCATTTGATGACCACTTGGCAAGCACTATTCCAATTGTAGGAGTAAATCCTTGAGTTGACACCTCTCTTTGCCACTTGGAATGTTTGTATGCTTCTACACTGTCTCTTCTTGGTTTTGTCTCTTTCTCACTCCTTCAGCCCTCGAGGCTATTTTCTTGGTGAGTTGCTGAGTTCCTTAGGCTTTTCTTAAGCTTTTTCAAAATCAATGACTATTTCACTACCTTAAATTTGACATCTGCACACCCATC
The DNA here is from genome assembly GCA_037957365.1 of Torreya grandis. Classification (NCBI taxonomy): domain Eukaryota; kingdom Viridiplantae; phylum Streptophyta; class Pinopsida; order Cupressales; family Taxaceae; genus Torreya; species Torreya grandis. The sequence goes on from JARHVA010000183.1 coordinate 2,987,886, forward strand.
ACTAGGCATTTGAACTTCTAATGGCTAGTTCACCATGCTTGATTTTGATGTCTTCAGGTCCGTCACCCCTTGGAATTTCTTCGACTTTCTCTCTTTGATCGGGATTTTCTATTTCCCTTTCCTTCAGGCTTTTTCTTTGGACCCTTTCGAAGGGAAGGTGACCCTTCAGCTTTGGATAAGTGTCCTTCATTTTGGCTAAGATTCCCCTGTAAGGGCACCTACCCTTCAAGGTCCTTTGACTCCTTGGTCTTGAAATCTTTCGAGCAAAAATGTCTGAAGGAATTCCTTCAGACATTTTTTCTAAAGGATCTCTTCCTTTGCTTTCTCTACTTATTTCCTCAGGTCTTTTCACTCAGCCACTTTTTCCATAGATTTTCTCACGGCTACTTTTCCCGTGGACAAAAATTTCACAAGAATTGTCTTGCTCGTTCCTTTCCTTCAGAGACTTTCTTTGGGTTTTTTACCCATGGCTCTTTCCCAAATTTCTTTAGACTTTTTATTTGGAGGAATTCTTGCAGACAAAAAGTCTAAAAGAAATCACTTCTTGCCTTTGCCTTGGCCCTTATTTATTTCCATAGAACTTTTTTGAAGGATTTCATCAAACAAAAAGTCCAAAGGAATTCCTATGGACATTTTGTCTGAAAAAAATCTCTTCTTTTCCTTAAACAAAATTCTGAAAGAAACTTACCTTTTCGACTTTCTCTTTGGCCTCTTTACAAATGTTCCCTACCCTCCGCAAGGGCACTTGAGTTTGGAAACTGCCCTCCATAAGGGCACTTGGAATGGTCCATTTTGTGCCTAAGTGGGAACTTGTCTCTTCCTGCAGAGTCCATAGAAACTTTCTATAGAGTTCATAGAAATTTCCTGTAGAGTCTGTAGAAATGAGACTTGTACAAAATCAAAAAATGTACTGGCTCAGAATAGTAGGGGAAAAAAAGGGGGGACCAATTTTGGCCTACAGGACCAAAATGGTCAACAAATTGGTGACTCCCAGGAGAAGCATGCCTACTATGCTTAGAAACTAGTTGCCTTAAAGTCCATTAGGCACAGAGTCAAAATGTAGCTTTGAAGAAAGGTTAACAATAGCCTCGAAGAAAGGTTAACAATAGCCTTGAGAGATCCCAGAATCAATCATGAGCTCTTACCCCAGACAAAAGGGAAAACACACACAAGGCTAAAACACTACCTGCACAAACAACACTTAGGAAAAATAGGGAAAGAAAACTAAAAGTAAACTATTATGTACAACTAACTAGGTATATTTGCCTCCCTCTTAGATCAAAGAGAAAATTTCTTAAGTCCCCTACCTGACTAGGAAACTTATGGTGCCAGACAAGTGGCTGAATGAAATGGAGACTTGGTGACATGCTCCTTTTGCCTGCCACCTTGATTGGCTTGCATCCGAGTGGATCAGAATCAAACATGCTCCCAACATATATGTACTTTTCTTGTTCTTGGAAGCTTGTCAAATTCTAGTCCTTCATGATGGTACGTCTCATCAAGAAATTGATAGCTATTGGCTAGTCACCATAAGCCCTTTGTTGTGCATGGTCCCTTTGCAATGCATCATGAATTGGCTCATCTCCTTCTGCCTCGTTGAAGACTCTATCAAACTTATCCTCTACTTCCTCTTAGCCTTCTTGAAGAAGGGTGACTGTTGTGATGTCTGAAATGGAATCACAAATTAATTGCTCATCCCATAAAACATCACCCTTTTGTTTAAAGCTCTCTTCTTCAAGGCTTTCCTCAAGATGGACCAGCCTCTCCTTTCCTTGCTCAAGGATCAGAGTCTCTAGTTGTTCAAAGACATCCATCTGATCCTCCTCTAATTCAGGCTCCTCGACATAGTCATCCTCCTCATTGAAGCAACAAGGGAGTTTATCAAACAAAGGGGGAGAGAGCTCACCATGCTTACATTTCTCCTCATATTTCTAGAACATCTGCATGTATGCATGCCCTGTGTCTTATCCATTGTCAACGATGTCTTCACAAGGAGCATTGATGATGATTTTTTCTTCATTGTCACTCATGATAGCCTCTTGAGAAGCTGAAAATTGGATCTTTTCTTCCTCACTTGCCTCCTACAAAATAGGTTCCTCCTTGAGAAGGGGTGAAGTGAAAAACCATGTGGAAGAGGAGGCAGTCCTTGAGCTAGAATCGAATGATTCTCCTCTTTCCATTTGGCTAGCACTTCATCTATACTAGGTGTGGCCTAATAGCTCTCTTGGAGGTGTGTAGATGGGGTGTGTTCAAACATGTCCATCACACATTGGCTAAGGAAACTCTATAATTCTCTTGGCTATATCTTCTTGAAAGAGCCTTTCTTGGAGGTCACAATCATCATCATGATAAATAAGAGCAGCTTCATTTTTTTCAAGGTTTTGAGCAAAACCTTGCTTCTCCCCTTTCCTGCCCCATGATTCCACTATTTCCTTCAAGTCAAGAGCTTGCATCATGATTAGTGATCTGAGGGAGTTGAGGAAAACTAGGAAGGGTCTGCTAATGCATAAGAAGAGCTGCTTCAAATGAAAGCGCATTTTGGCATGTATAATCCATTGCTTAGAACCATGTACCTTGTATTTCTTCATATGTTTTGATCAAGCTCAAAATGTTCATGGAATCACCTCAAACAACTCTCCTAGTTACCTTTCAATAATGAGGGAAGTAACGTTGGAGTTTGATGTGGTTTCATGACAGCCTGAGCTTGATCAAAACCATATAAAAATGTGATTTCTTGATGGCACCAGGACTGCTTAACCAGCTGATTCAACTCAGAGTCACCATTGTGTTGATAAAAAAGCCTCCAAAGGCTGGTTGGTTGAAGAACACACTAAAATTATTCAACTCTTTGGACCAAACTTATCGTAGTTGGTCCCATCAGGCATGCCAAAAACTATTGATGCAATGGATTGCACCCTGGACAGGAGGCCAAGCTCTTGCCTTCCACACACAACAATAAAAACTCTCATCTTCCCTGTGGGTAAGGCAAAACTGGGAGGAGAGTCTCTAGATAAGGGCTAGCTCCCTTTGATGCATCTAAGTTATTCTAATAAGTGCTAAAACATATATATATATATATATATATATAATTTGGGGGGGTGAAAATGAAGAAGGATTATAGGAAAACAAAACCTAATCTAAGAGGGTGATGCACCAAATAAGTTGATCCACTTAGCCTGAACATACACTTTTCACCAAGAAGAAGCTCCCATAAACTTCATCTAATGTGAGAAACTCTTATGTATCAGTGAGTCAGGGGTCCGTAGAGATACAGGGAGGAAGAACTATCAAAGGTGTTCTGAGTCACACTTTGGCAGCCTATTCACATGTGCCTATATTCCTGTTGTAGACACTTTTGGCAGACCTGCAGAAGAAGAAACTTCACAATGCACTAGACGTGTTGGAATCATTATGTGAAAAGCACAAAAGAAAATGACTTAACACAAAAAGAACATAGACATATGTGTGAGTGCAAGTTCAAATGGAGGTAAAAATTGCTAAGTCTTGATTCAAGGTAAAATTTGGCAAAGTTTTGCCTTACAAGCCTGAGAGATTTTTGGGTAGAGATTTGCCTTATGGGCTAAAATATCCCTCTCAAAATGAGAAGTTTTAAAATATATAGAAAGAGGAGACGAAGTAAAGGCACCCCTTTTGAAAAGACTTTTTGGCACCCTTGACAAGCTTGGCCCATGTACGTTTGTGAGCATCAAGAAGAGGAAGTCACTATTGTTGATGTCATTCTTCTAAAAGAGACCTACCAGAACCATGTTGTGTAATCATCGGTCTTGATTTTGGCATTCAAACATTAATGTGGAAGCATGGGCCATGCCTCTTTTTCTACAAACAAGACTGCTCTTTCTAGATATTCACGTGGTTTGTCTGCTCATTAATGTAAAGTGGAGAAAACAGGCTATGCCACTTACTATTTTTGATATTTAATGACCACTTGGAAAGCACTATTCTAACTACAAGAGTAAATCCTTGATTTGACACCTCTCTTTGCCACCTGGATTGTTTGTCCACTTTTGCACTTTGTCTCTTCTTGGTTTTGTCTATTTCTGGCTCCTTCGGCCCTCGAGGCTATCTTCTTGACGGGTCACTGAGTTCTTTGGGATTTTCTTAAGCTTTTTCAAAATCAAAAATGATTGCACTACCTTAAATTTGACGTCTATGCACTTGTCACTGGGTGTTTGAACTTTCAACGGCTAGTTCATCGTGCTTGATTTTGACGTCTTCAAGCTCGTCACCCCTTGGAATTTCTTCAGCTTTCTCTCTTCGGTCAAGATTTTCTATTTCCCTTTCCTTCAAGCTTTTTCTCTAGACCCTCCCAAAGAGAAGGTGACCCTTTGGCTTTGGAGAAGTGTTCTTAATTTTGGCTGAGAGTCCCCTGTAAGGGCACCTGCCCTTCGAGGTCCTTCAACTCCTTGGTCTTGAAATCCTTCAGGCAAAAATGTCTAAAAGAATTCCTTCAGACATTTTGTCTGAAGGATTTGTTCCTTTGCTTTCTTCGCTTATTTCCTCAGTTCTTTTCACTTGGCCACTTTTTCCATAGATTTTCTCACAGCTACTTTTCTCATGAACAAAAAGTTTGCAAGAATTATCTTGCTCATTCCTTTCCTTCAGAGACTTTCTTCAGGTTTTTTACCCGCAGCGCTTTCCCAAATTTTTTTGGACTTTTTGTCCAAAGGAATTTTTGTAGACAAAAAGTCTAAAAGAAATCGCTTCTTGCCTTTGCCTTGGCCCTTGTTTATTTCTGCAAAATTGTTTTGAAGGATTTCTTCTGACAAAAAGTTTGAAGGAATTCCTACAGACATTTTGTCTAAAGAAATTCTCTTCTTTACCTTAAACAAAATTCTAAAGAAAACTTACCTTTTCAGCTTTCTCTTTGGCCTCTTTCCAAATGTTCCCTGCCCTCCGCAAGGGCAGTTGGAATGGTCCATTTTATGCCTAAGTGGGAACTTGTCTCTTCTTGCAAAATCCATAGAAATGCCTATAGAGTCTGTAGAAAACTTCCTTGTAGAGTCTGTAGAAACACCTGCAGAGTCTATAGAAACTTTCTGTAGGGTTCATAGAAATTTTCTGTAGAGTCTGTAGAAATGAGACTTGTGCAAAATCAAAAAATGTACTGGCTTAGAATAGTAGGAGAAAAAAAGGGAGACCGATTTTGGCCTACTAGACCAAAATGGTCAACACTAACCACCTATGTTCACATACTAATATGTGGTAGCTTATTAACCTCTAATCAATTATCAATATGTCACCTAACCCCCATAATAGTATGCACCTTACAACCTTTCGATTACATAACCCCAAACATATCTAATGAAAATGCTCATGGATAAAATGACTACCTTAGAGTCATCCATTTTGAGAGTTCACATCTTATCATATGACCAAATCTATAACAAACCCATTCACCCATCTGTCCCTATCAGACCATATCTTCCCCAATGAGAACTTTCCAAGTTTTCTAAGTTTCAAAGTAAGGAGGATCCCCAACAGCACCTCAAGGTATTTAGGCATGAATTTTATTTGATCACCTATGATGATGCCCTCTTTCACACCTTCCCCATGTCCCTATCCAATCTAGCATTGGATTGGTATAGTTCCATAACCAAACACTCTCTCTTCTCCTTCACCCAACTGGCCCAAACCTTCTTGGATAACTTTTCATTAAATATCTTGAAGAAGGTTTATGTCACTAACCTTTAATCTATCCATCAATTTGATAATGAATCTATTGCCAATTTTGTAGCTCATTAAAGAAGCCTAATCAATCAACTTTCCTTCTCTTTACTACAACCCAAAATGATAGAAATTTTTGTGCAAGCATGTACCAAGCACATCTCCTCTACATTATGTATTCAGATCTTTAGAACCTTTGATAAGGATTTTACCATTGCATGTAAGCTATAAAATAGAGCCATCAACAAAGAAAAGTTAAAGTTGAAAAAAAAACTCTACCTACAAAACCAATGAGGCCTATTCCTCCAAACCAAGCAACCAAACCAATACCAATACCAAGATCAAGGGAACTGTGAATGTGGTTGTCCTTAAAATTGCTTCTCCACCATCTTTCAATCAACCAAACTCCTAAGTCCTCAAAACAAAATATGAAGAACCAAAAATGAAACAACTAGAAGCAATTTACTCCACTTGAAGAATCTTATGATTTAATCTTGGAAAAGTTATTGAAGGACAACATCATACAACTTCCTCCTATCAAACCCCCTCAACAATTTGATTCTTCTAATCCTACACCTAACTGGTACAATAAGAACAACCTATGTGCTTTCCACCGAATAGTTGGGCATGACATTAGTAGGTGTAATAATACCTTCAAAAGTGTTATCCAATCCCTCATTGACAAAGGGGAGCTTGTGTTGAATAACCCCAATGCACCTCTGAACCAAACCCTTAACATTTTTAGACAACTTTTTCCTAATCATGCACCTACCAAAAATTATATCAATAAGGTTGAGTGTTCTAATGATGTCCATACCGTCCACATGGTTCTTGATGTGCTCATTGTTGAAGAAACTACCACCCAATATACCTGTTCTTCACCCCCTTCACTTATTGAGGTAGTGGAGTTACCTTATCTTCCTTTAGAGATCCAAACTGAGGAATCACCTCATTCTCCTCCACTTATTGAGGTATTGGAGTCATCAACCCCTCCATCTAACATACTAGAGCAAACAACCATCACCACTTTACCTTCTCCCTTAACTACCAATCAATTTACTTCCCCTTTAGAGATCATTCTCAAAGAGGAAGCCACCATGTCTTCACCTCCCACTGAGTATTCACCCATCCAAACCTTGCATCCTTTGATTGAGGAAAAGGATGAGGTCACTACTCCCCTTTCTCAATCTATGGGTTTATCTTTCAAATCCACTATCTAGGGAATAGTATCGATCTACAAACCATTCTCTAGACTAGTTCAGAGGTTAGAATTTGTCTCCAAACCTAGCATATATTGAGCCACCTTTTGGGAAAAATTGGGGCTCCCTTACATTACCAAATAATAACCTCGAACCACACCTTTGGTAGACCAACCCACCACTTCCATTATCCAAACTCCTATCTTATCAACCAAACTAATAAAAACCTCTACCAACCCAACCACTTATCAACCATCCAATGCACCCAAATCCCAAACAACCAAATCATCTTCTCCAACCAAACCAACCAAAAACCTTGGCATCTTCCCCACACAGAGCCCTAATCACCCATCCTTGAAACTAGAACTTGCCTCACCAAACCCAACAACCAAACACCAAACCAAATCAAACAAGGAAGTAAATCCACCAAAAGGCTAAAGGGCCAAACTTCTACCTCATTCAAGCTTTCCCTCTATTTTTGGGCCTCATCCCTCTACTTTGAGTGGGAAGCAGACTATCTCAACTAAAACCCAACCACCACTGCTAGTTACACTAGCACACTTGCTTTCTAACACACCCGTCTTCACCGAGACATCAATGACCAAACTACCTACCTTGAAACCTCTTACCTCTGCTTCATTAACTTCCACCTTACCAAAACAAAAACCATCAACTAAGATCACCACCTTACCCAAAATTCTTATCACCAAACTTGCTTCTATAAAGACTTTCATCTCACTAACCAAGACCAAAACTTCTAAACCCTCTCCACGTTTAGTTGAGCCTTGCTCAACTATTTTTCAAATGTTACTACAAGATTCTTTCTTGACCTTACCTCCCATCAAACCATTTGACCCTCTAAGTCCAAAGCTCATCTGGTATAATGACCATCATATATGATCCTATCATAAGACACCGAGGCATGACATGAATAACTATAAAACCCTCCAAACCATAATCCATCAAATTTATGATGAAGATGATTTGTTAACAGATGAACCTCTCATGAGCCCTCTACTAATCTAATAGACAACCACTACCCAATGTCTACCTACTCCCCCACTCTCACCTTAGAGTGATGAGGAACCAAACCAATGTCCTACCTCAACTCTTCCCTCTATCCATACTATCCATGTGGTCACATGATCACACGCTCAGTAAAAAGATAAGGGGAAGGTGAAATTGACCATCCCATAGACATATTCATTTTCCACCTCCCAACCCAATTCAAATCAAACACCTTCAAATTCAATCAAACCTAAGGTATATATCTTGGGTACCTTCCAATCCAACTCCTCTGAATCAATTAAGATAGTGGTGCTCAAACAACTACACCAAACCCTGATGAAGATGAGCCTATATGAGTTAATTTCTACTTCACCTCATCATCGCCAAGAAATGATAGAGGCATTATAATCAATAGAGGTCCAACCTGAAGACCCTCAACCTCTGGTAGCCTTTATTGGCACTCTCCAAATTTCTAACTTTGTCACCTTCAAGGATTCAAACATAACTTATATCCATCCAGATGACATAGATCCCCCTCTTTTTATCACTACCGACATCAACCAAAATCACATCAAATGGGTTATGATAGATGGAGGATCTAGTATTAACATCATCTCCTCCTATGCTTATGATCAACTCAAATTAATGGACAATGTCATGTCCAAAACCTCGGTTGTCCTTTAATCCTTCAATGACACCATGGCCACTACTTTGGGAACCATTGTCCTTCATATCTATTTAGGACCTTACACATTCCTAGAGCTCATCTATGTAGTGGAAGGTGAATTTTAGTATAATGTCTTGTTGGGATGACCTTGGGCTTGTTCCATGGGTTGTGTACCTTATACCCTTCATCATTAAATCAAATTTGAGCATGAAGGCCAAGTTGTAACTATACAAGCTGACCCAAGTCCCTTTTCGTTGTGCAACATGACTTATCGACCCAACAATGTCCTCCTACCTCCGTCTAGCACACCCTCATCAACCAAAGACAAACCCTTAACCATGAAGGATGTAACTATATCTTTTTCAACCAATAAGGCATCTAGTAGCTCATCCATCCCTTCAAATCAAATTCCCGCCACATACCACTTGGAATCAACATTCTAACTCCTTTCACTTGTGGAATATCACCTCCTTGCCCTTGATGTTGTCCCTACTCCTTAAGAGTATGGGAATATTAACCACCAACATAGATATGACCCCAATATCAAAGCCATTATTCTTTTTAGAACTTTACACTATCAAACCCATTTTATCTATGGGGGACTTGACAAACCACTGGATGCTTCTACCACCTCTTATTCACCTCAACCATTCACCTCTAGCTTCTCCTATTTAGACAACCCAAGATTTGCCAAGACATACCTCCACAGGTGTGCTTGGAAGGGGTTTGGTCTTGGATGATATGAGCATGATCCACATGAGTTGATTTCTATTGAAACCAGAAAGCCTCATGAGAAAAATGGCCTCAATTTCATTATACCCAACAAGAGGAAAACCAAACCACCTACCACCACCATTATTGAGGAAGACATACCTTCCTCACCCACATCTTCTCCACCCGAGTGTGAGGAGTATGAAATCATCCCCCCTAAATTTTTTTTCATCAATTTGATCATCTTTGGACCCTTGACTTATAAAAAATAAGGAGAAACTGTAACCATCCCTATGACCCATCCTGATTTGATAGGAGATGACTCTCCTACCATTAATAATGTTTAGTGCCAAGATGATGACTCCATTCTCACTTACCTTTTGTGCCTTGGATTCTTCCATCCACAAATCTCTTCCTCCTAAGACTTTGACCATGTTGAGTGAATCCACCATGGATATCAACTTGGACACTCTGAATAATGCTCACATTGTCAAAATTGACCAATCACTAAATTCTGAAAAACTTTGGGGCTTCCCCTCTTTTCTCCAAGATTGTAGCATAGCCTTCACTTGGTCATAGGCTAACATACCTAGAATTGACCCCACCATTGACAACCATGGTGTCAAGCCCATCAAGCAAAAACTTTGATGAATGCATCCTTATATAGCCCTTCTTGTTAAAGAAGAGCTTCAACATATTCTATCTATTAATTATATTCAACTCATTGACTATTCCCAATGGGTCTCAAATGTCATGCCTATTATCAAAGCCATAGGGGGACTATGCATTTGTGTGGACTTTTGTGACCTCAAGCTTACTTACCCCAAAGATGACTTTCCTCTACTGAGCATCGACCAACTAGTTGATCTTACAGCTGGCTATGAGATATTGTCTCTTATGGATAGATTTTTAATTTATAATAAGATCCTAATTGCCCCTGAATATTAACACAAAATTGCTTTTATCACCCCATGGGAAACCTTCTACTATAGGGTCATGCCTTTTGGATTAAATAACATTGATGAAACCTACCAATGTGTTATGACCTATATCTTGCATGACCTTATATATAAGATTATAGAAGACTATATAGATGACCTTCTTAGAAAATCCAAATATCATAAGGATCATTTAGCCATTCTTAAGATTATCTTTGAGCACCTCATCCATTACCATGTCTGCCTTCACCCCAAGAAGTGCATTTTTGGGGTCTTATTAGGAAAACTTCTTAGATTTATTGTCTCCCTTAAGGGAATAGAAATTGATCCTAAAAAAATTAAATCCATCCTCGACATGATTCCTCCAATTAACCTTAAATAATTGCATAGTCTACAGGGGAAACTCCAATCCATTCATCGCTTTATCTTCCAACTTTCAGACCGATGCCAACACTTTCACCACCTTTTGAAGAAGGATGTATCTTTTAAGTGGAATAGTGACTACCAAAAGGCCTTTAATTCACTCAAAAATTACCTTTTTGTCTCCACCTATCCTCACCCCTCCTAAATATGACCAACCTTTCTACCTTTATATCTCTACCACTAACCACTCCTTAGGGGCAATGCTTGTTCATTAGGACAAACAACATAAAGAACAAGCCATCTAGTACATCAGTCGCATGCTTGTAGAGTACAAGACTCAGTACACCTATACTGAGAAACTTTGTGTAGCCTTAATCTCTATGACCACTAAACTTTGTCACTACCTTCTTAACCACAAAACTTATGTCATAACCAACATCGACCCTCTCAAGTATATGCACTCCAAGCCATGCCAAAACCAACATATGGCTAAGTGGATCATGTTTTTAATAGAGTTTGACCTTGAGTTCTTTCATCAAAATTTCATTAAAGGTCAAATCATTGTTGACCAATTGATTGAAGCACCGTTAGAAGACAACCAACCTCTTCCTCTTGAGTTCTCTGATGAGTCCATCATGACCCTCTCTCAAGTGAACTTCACCTATCAAGTCAACATGTTCTTTGACATATCAAAGTGTCAACATGGTGGGGGAGTTAACATCATCCTTATTCCCTCCAATGGTGAACCTCTTCCTTTGTCTTTCAAAATTAACTTTGAATGTACCAACAATATGGCTAAGTATGAAGCCCTAGTGATAGGCCTTCAAACCACTTTAGCCTTATGAGTCAAAATAATAAATATATTTGGTGACTCCTAACTTGTGATCAATCATATCAATAGCTCTTAGTAGTGTAATAATGATATTTTATAATAGTACAAACAACTATTTGATGAATTCTTTACATCATTTGAACATTACCACATCTAGATAACCTCGTAATCTAACAAGTTTATCAACACCATGGCTTCCCTTGCCTCTCAAATCTTGTTTGCACCCTCTGACTCTAAGCTTTCTGTCAATATCCATAGACTTATCTAGAATTCCTATGTCAAACCAGATTCTCCCACCATCTTTAATGTGAAGGAGACCCAACCTGACCTTTGGTATTAGTAGACCTTTGACTATCTCAATTTTGCCATTATTCCTTCTAGTCTTTCTAGGAATCCTCAAAGAGCATTTATCCAAAGTACCTCACATTACACCATTATAAGGAGAATTATATATAAGTAAGGCTTTGATGGTTTCCTCTTTTGTTGCCTACGTATTCATGAAGCCTCTTAGGGTATCAGGGAAACATATGATGGAATCTGTAGGGGACATTTTAGTGGCATCATTGTAGCTAAACACATCCTTCACCTTGGCTATTACTGGCCTACCCTTAACCAAGACTATTGTGATTATGTAAAAAAGTGTGTTAAGTGTCAACAACACATCAATTTGCATCACACACCTAGCCATAACCTTCATGTATCCACTAATTTTTGGCCCTTCTCATAATGGAGTATGGACCTTATTGGTGAGATTAACCCCCATTCTTCATAGCAACACTATTCTATCATCATTATGACTGAATGTTTCACTAAATGTGTAGAAGCTATTCCTTTAGTCTCAACCAAAGTGAAAAATATTATCGACTTTATCAACCATCACATCATCTACCATTTTGGTGTTCCTCACAAAATTATCATTGATAATGGTAAGTATTTTTAAAATAAACAAGTCCAAGGTCTTTATGACACATTTGGTATTAAGTTAAGTTTCTCCTTTACCTATCACCCTCAATTGAATGGATAGGTAAATTCCTCTAACAAAAATCTTAACAACATGATAACTAAAATAATCAATGCATCTGGTCAGGATTGGCATTTGCACATCCCCTTCACCTTATGGACATACTAAACTACCATTCGAACCCCTATGAGTGCTACTCCATTATCTCTTGTGTTTGGAGTGGAGGTTATCTTATCTTTAGAAATCCAAATCCCATCCTTTTGCATATCTTTTCAAGATCTTATTTTTGAAGATGATTATCGTCAGCATCATTTTGCCTAGCTTGAGTTACTTAACGAGCATCAATTAGTCACCCTTACCCATCTTCATGTTTATTAGAAGCACATCAAATGTATTTTAACAAACACCTTAAGGTGCAAGAATTCAACATCAAAAATCTCATCCTAAAGGAAAATCAAAATGTCACCAATATGGAAAAAAAAATAGAGCAACTTTGTTTTTAATTGGATTAGACATTATATCATAACCCACAAGTATGGAACATGAGCTTACTAGTTGTCCTCTCTTGAGGGAAACCTAAAACCTGAACCCCTCAATGTTTCGTATCTGCATATTTTCTTTTGTTAAGAAGGATCAAGCTCATCTTTTGGTTAACTTAAGTTTGTCTCTTGCTTACAAACAAGTCCATCTCCTTATTTTAGGGGTAATTGATTAAATTTGAATTATGTGATTATCCATCATAATCATGGCCTAATCTTGAACAATGGGTACCATGACTTTACCCATGGCATGATTCTCATGGTACTTCACATCCTTTTTCAATATGTATTCCCATTATCATTGTCACTTAAACATGTTTACACCCAATCAAACTTCTTGTGCTTTTAGTTTTGCCTTCATAAAGGTGAACCCTTGAGCCTGTATAAGCAAATCTATGTCAAGAAAAATCAAACAAAGTGAAAAAGAAATATCCAAATCAATAGAAATCATTGGTCATTCTTAGCAATTGTAGACTGCTCCATTGAAGGACAACTATTGAAAATATATTCTAAATTACTCAAAGTTGGATTGTTCCCTCAAAGAATAGATATCAAAAGTATTGAACAAAGCATACAAAATTAGACCACTCCCTCAAAGGATGGTTGAGTAGAGTATTTACCAACACAAGAAATTTTTTGGAAGCTTCCAGCATCAATAAGCCTCCCTAACCCCCAAGTAACAACAACAAAAATCAAAAAACTCATTATCAAGTAATAGCAAATTTTAAATAATTTTGAAAGCTGCAATCGGCTCTCATAAACAAAATAATTTTGAAAGTCGTAATCAACTTTCATAAGTAGAATTTTTGCATTGATTAATCTACACTTTGTACGACATAGACTTGTTTATATTGACTCTTTGGAAACCTACAAAAGAGACATGTAAGTCTCACAAGAAGGTTCCATTTTCATCTATTTCCCCTTTATACACTAAAAGCAAGGGATTTTGAGCTTACTTGACATTATGTGATCAAGACACATTTTTAATCAACTAACGAATGTTAATGTAAATCATTCAAAGGGCTTATGTTCTTTAATCCAATCCAAATTTAGTTTTATTTTAGTCCTTATAAAATAAGAAGCATCATGCCCTCTTCATATCCTATTGTGACTAATTGATATTTTCACTAAGACATTTGTCTCTTGATAATATTATTTTTTTCTCACATTTGGTGTTGTTAAAAATTGCTTTTTATGTTTTACCTTAAGCAACAATAACCATGATCATAACCTCAACATATTAGCATGCATCATGAACTAAAGCAACAACATCATTCCGATGGAGAATTCCCAACCCTACCCTACCCTAAAAACTAGAAAAACATATACAATCTCTTCTAATTTATTATGTAATACCTAACCCCACCCTAGTGCATCTACCCTAACCTTTCAATTTCACATTTCACCAACAATTTTCACCCAAGAACTCAAAAATACTACCTAGGGAAAACAAACCTAAAACCCAACCCAACAAAATAATTGCCCAAAATATCAAATGCAAATTTCAATACTATAACCAAACACACCTAAACTATCAATTTCAGCATAGCCCCTACCTCATTCCTTGACCATTGTTGAGGAGGAATCTTGTGACCTCCTACCTGGCCATGTCTAGATTCACACTACTTCCTAGCTAAGTCACGCTCTAGCACTCGGTCCCCTCAATCCACTCACCAATAAACCTCACTACCAATCCTCATCAATAACATTCTTTGCCCAATATGCTAAAATCCAAAGCTCTAAAGTCAACAAAAAAAATGTTCAAATGAGTAAAAATTATTCACTTGTGACTACGGCCTTTGAGGGTTTGCACCCTGATCGTCAATGGTCATGGTAATCATTGATGATCAGGGTGACCACTGATTGTTACCCTTAAGCACCCTAATTATCAACGGTTAGGTTGCTCCATTTTCTACTCTTACCTTAGGTAACCCTTTTAGAGTAGATCCAAATGAAAACAACCATCCATGGAGACAACCTTCTCTACCCACCTCAACCACCTTGTCATCTCACCATTGGTCCATTTTGACCCAACTCACGTGTATTTTATGACAAATTTTGCCTAGTCTTTTGACCACATCAACAACATTTCCATGTTGACCACCTTTTTATACCACCTAACACATACTCGGCCCACTTGTGTTTTCTCAAGAGTACTTCCTACCTTGGATACCCACAACTTCACCTAACCAATTTATGTTTTCACTGGAATCATTTCCTACCTTAGATATCCATTGAAACATAGGCATTGCCTAGGAGACTTGCATTTACAAGTACACCCAGCTGTCATGCCTAAATGTGGTCACATGGTCCACTTGTCACATATCCTTCTAACACTGACCTTAATTTTAATCAACTATGGAAACCTAGTCAATGCATGATCTTAGCTATCACACTTTTTATCTCACTTTGTGTGTTTTTTTATACTTAAGTGCCCAACCTATCACCCACCTTCATGACATCCACCTTCATCATCCCCTTCATCACTCATCAAACCTGAACCTAATTTTGTTTCACCTCATCAACTCCTAGTTTGAGGGAGAACACCTCCTCCCATACTTAGAGCAACCTGACCTTTGACCTGTAATCCATTTTTGTTTTGCAGCTTGTTGATAAAAAATTGCATAATAAAAACATATAAAATGTAGACACTAGAAATCCACACAATGTGATTCCAAACATTGAAACACCCCTAGACCCCCTTGAGACTAATTTGACCCTTTCACCCCTAACTCAGCTCAACCATGTTTAATTTGACTAACTGATTAAATCCACTCATTAACCCACTTTCTATCTTGGCCCTCGACCATCGATGGTCAGGGTTGTACCACCTAACCAACTAAACACCCACATCAACTCTACCTTACTTTCCTAAAAATAACTTGTCAAAATTTGTATATGATCCTGTTGACCATTTTCTGTCCCTACTGTTCTGGGCCATTCCACTTTTTGATTTTGCATGAATCTGGCGATTTCTATAGACTCTACAGGTCCATTTCTATGGACTTTATAGGTTTATATGGACTTCACGGGAACTTCTATGAACTTTGTGGGTGTAGTTTTTTGGCAGATGAAGAACCAGTTTAGAGAGTGCAAGGTTTTGCAAAGCTTCTTCAGACTCTTGTCTAAAGAAATTCGTAAGGAAAGAGAGTTGAAAGTGGTTCAATGACATGATTTTTCCAAGAGTTAGCATCTTTGAACCTTTGAACCATTGAACCGATTCAATGCTTTGGTTCAACACCTTGATTCATAGGTAAATTTCATCACCTTGGTTTATCGTCAAGGTTTAAAGCCTTGGTTCAACAACCACTTGAACCATTGAACTAGTTTAATGGATTGGTTCAATAGTTGGTTCAAAGGAGTGGTTCAAATGAAAGTTCAAGCCTCCTAAAAGACAAGTGCCCTTGCAGAGGGCAAGTCTGGGTTCAAGAGCCCTTGCGAAGGGTAGGGAACACTTCAAAAATGCTAAAGAAGAAAGCTGAAGAAGTCTAAGGGTTGATGGGCCCAAAGATGTCAAAGTCAACCACAGCGAACTAGCCATTGGAAATTCAAATGTAGTGATAGGCTCACAAACATTAATTTTACACCAAGAAATATAGAGCATGGAAGGCACCAAGTGGCAATTGTGGAAGGCCTTGACATGATTTTTTAGGAGTAGCAAAATGTGCCATGTGTCTCCTGCAAGGCTCAGCAGAAGCTGACAAGTGTTAGCCTCCACAATCTCTCTCTTTTATCCTGTGAGAACTATGGTGGGCCTCAAATGAATTGCTAAAGAGAGTGGAAGTTGACACATGTCCTCTTCCACAAGACCTTTAAAGGATGCCTAAAGCTTCCATGAGTCAAGTGGATGCCACCACGTGCCCTGCCCATTTCATAGTAGAATGCGCCACGTTTCACTTATTTGAAAATCAGTAGGAAGTGGCCAAGGCAAGTAGGAAGAGCTCAAGGAATGCAGCAACCTACCAGAAGATAGTCCCGAGGGGTGAAGGAGATAGAAAGGGACAAAGCATAGGAAAATACAAAGCAGTTTAAGTGGCAAAGGGGAGGCAAGTTATTGCCAGATGGTCATCAAATGGCATAAATAGTGAGCAGTGCAGCATGCTTTCTCCATTTGGCATTAATGAGGAGATAAATCGCAGTCTATTTGTAAGAAAAGAAGCACAGCCCATGCTCTCAAATTCCAAAATTCAAGATCGGTGATCACACAGCATGGTTCCAGTAGGCCTCTTTTGGAAGAATGACATCAACAACAGTCACTTCCTCTTCTCGATGCTCTCAGCGCACATGGGCCAGTTTGTCAAGTGCACCAAAGTCTTTTCAAAAGAAGTGCCAAAGTCTTTCTCAAAAAGTGCTAAGTTCTCTTCCTCTTTCTATATATTGTAAAAATTCTCATTTGAGAAAGATTCATTCTCTTAGCCTTAAAGAAAAACTCTGCCCAAAATCTCTCAGGCTTGTAAGGCAGAGCTCTGCCAGATTTTACCTTCAATCAAGACTTAGCATCTTTACCTCCATCTGGACTTGCACTCAAGCATATGTCTCTATTTTCTTGTGTTAAGTCATTGTCTTTGATGATTTTAATAGAATGACTCCAGCATGTCTAGTGCATTGCGAGTTTCTTTTCTGTAGGTCTATCAAAAGTGTCTACAACAGGAATATAGGCGCATGTGAATAGGTTGTCAAAGTGTGTCTTAAAACACCTTTGATAGTTCCTTCCTCCCTGTATCTCCATGGACCCCTGACTCACTAACACAGAAGAGTTTTCCCACATCAAATGAAGTGTATGGGTGCTTCTTCTTGGTGAAAAGTGTATATTCGGGCTGGGTGGGTCAAACTTTTCTAGTGTATCACCTTTTCATTTTTTAGACTTAGGTTCTATTTTTAGCATCTCTCTCTCCCTTTTCATCCCCCCTTTTTTACATTTATTTGTTAGCAGTAGGAGAAACCAGAGCCTAAAAGATACATCAAAGGGAGCTAGCCCTTATCTAGAGACTCTCCCCTCAAGCTTCGATGGTCCCACAGGTGAGAGGGGAGTTTCCATTATTGCATGTGGAAGGGCGGGAGCTAGGCATCTTGCCCTCGGGTGCAATCCACTATGTCAACAATTTTTGGCATGCCCAGTGGGACCAACTAGGACAAGTTGTGTCCAAAGAGTTGAAGAATTTTTGGTGTGTTCTTCAACCGATCAACCTTTAGAGGCTTTTGCATCAATACCAATGGTGACTCTGAGTTGAATCAGCTGGTTAAATAGCTTGGTGCCATCAAAAACCACATTTTTGTATGTATAATTCCTTTACATAGAATCATGGGCCTTATGTTCCTTCATATGGTTTTAATCAAGCTCAGGGTTTTCATGCAATCCCCTCAAGTAGCTTTCCTAGTCTTCCTCAACTCCCTCAAGTCACTGATCCTAATCGCAACCTCCTGACCTGGGGGGAAATAGTGGAATCATGGGGCAGGAAAGAGGAGAAGAAATATTTTGCTCAAAACCTTGAAAAAGATAAAGCTGCTCCTACCCATGATTCCTATGATCTCTAAGAAAGGCTCTTTGAGGAAGATATAGCCAGGAGGATTATAAAGTTGGAATCCAGAGAGAGATTCCTCAGCTAATGTGTGATGGATGGTTCAGACCCAATGACACATTCTATGTCTGAACACACCCCACCTGATATAGATGAAGTGTTAGACAAGTGGAAAGAGGAGAATCATTCGATTCTAGCTCAAGGACTACCTCCTCTTCCACATGGTTTTTCCACTTCATCCCTTCTCAAGGAGGAACATGTTTTGTAGGAGGCTAGTGAGGAGCAGAAGATACAATCTATATTTTTCCACAAGGCTATCATGAGTGACAATGAATAAATCATCATCGATGCTCCTTTTGAAGACCTCATCAGCAATGGAGAAGACACAGGGCATGCATACATGCAGATGTTCTAGCAATACAAAGAGGAACATAAGCATGGTGAGCTCTCTCCCCTTTTATTTGATGAACTTCCTTGTTGTTTCGATGAGGATGACTACTATGCTGAGGAGCTTGGGTTAGAGGAGGATCAAGAGAATATCTTTGAACATCTAGAGATCCTGATCTTTGAGGAGGAAAAGGAGAGGTATGTCTTCCTTGAGGAGAACCTTGAAGAAGAAAGTCTTAAATAGAGAGGTGATGTTCTGTGGGATGAGCAGTCAATTTGTGATTCTATTTCAGACATCACCACAGTCACCCTTCTTCAAGAAGGCCAAGAGGAAGCAAAGGATGAGTTTGACATGATTTTCAATGAAGCAGAAGGAAACAAGTCAAACCATGATGCATTGCAAAGGGACCATGCACTATAAAGGGCTTATGGTGATGAGCCAGTAGCCACAAATTTCTTGGTGAAATGCACCAACATGAAGGACCAGCATTCAATAGGCTTCTAGGAACAAGAAGAATGCATGTATGTTGGAAGCATGTTTGATTCTGATCCACTCGAATGCAGGCCAATCCAGGTGATAGGCAAGGGGAGCAGGTCACAAAATCTCCTTTTTATTCAGCCACTTGTCTAGCACCATAATTCTTCTTACTAGGAAGGGGACTTAACAAGTTTTCCCTTTGATCCAAGAGAGAGGCAAACATTCCTAGTTAGCTGTATATAGTAGTTTGATTTCAGTTTCTTTCCTACTTTCCCTAAGTGTGGTTTGCATAAGTAGTGTTTTTAGCCTTGTGTGTGTTTTTTCCTTTGTGTGTGGGGTAAAGGCTCATGATTGATTCTTGGATCTTTTGGGGTTGTTGCTAACCTTTTTTCAAAGCTGCATACTAACTCTGTGCCTAATGGACTAAAAGGAAATTGGTCTCTAAGCATAGTAGGCATGCTTCCCCTGGGAGTCACCAATTTGTTGACCAATTTTTACCCAATAGGCTAAAAATTGGTCCCCTTTTGTCCTTGCTATTATGGGCCATTCCATTTTTTGATTTTTCATGAATCTAGCGATTTCTACAGACTCTACAACTCCATTTCTATGGACTTTGTAGGTTTCTATAGACTTCATGAGAACTACAAAATCTACAGGTGTAGTCTTTCGATAGATGAAGAACCAGTTCAAAGAGTGCAGGGTTTTATAAAGCTTCTTTGAACTCTTGTCTGAAGAAATTCATAAGAGAGCAAAAAGTGGTTCAACGACATGATTTTTCTAAGAGTTAGCATCTTTGAACCGTTAAACCATTAAACTAGTTCAATGCTTTGGTTCAACGCCTCGATTCATTGGCAAATTTCAATGCCTTGGTTCATTGGCAAGGTTCAAAGCCTTGGTTCAACATCTGCTTGAACCATTGAACCAGTTCAATGGATTGGTTCAACGATTGGTTCAAAGGAGCAGTTCAAATGAAAGTTCAAGCCTCCTGAAGGACAAGTGCCCTTGTGGAGGGTAAGTTTGGGTTTAAGAGCCCTTGCAGAGGGTAGGGAGCACTTCAAAAATGCTGAAGTAGAAAGCCGAAGAAGTCCAAGGGGTGACAGGCCCGAAGATGTCAAAGTCAACCATAGTGAACTAGCTGTTGGAAATTCAAATGCAGTGACGAGCTCACAAACGTCAATTTTACACCAAGAAATCTAGAGCGTGAAAGGCACCAAGTGGAAACCATGGAAGGCCTTGACATGTTTTTTGAGGAGCAGTGGAACGTGCCACGTGTCCCCTGTAAGGATTGGTAGAAGCTGACAAGTGTTAGCCTCTGCAGTCTCTCTCTTTTATCCCATGAGAACTGTTTTGGGCCTTGGATAAATTGCTAAAGAGAGTGGAAGCTGACACATGTCTTCTTCCACAAGACCTTCAAAGGGTGCCTAAAGCTTCCATGAGTCAAGCAGATGCTACCATGTGTCCTACCTATTTCATAGTGGAACGTGCCACGTGTCCCCTACAAAGCTCAGTAGAAGTTGACAAGTGTCAGCCTCCATGGTCTCTCTCTTTTGTCCTATGAGAATTGTGGTGGGCCCCAGATGAATTGCTAAAGAGAGTGGAAGCTGACACATGTCCTCTTCCATAGGACCTTTAAAGAATGCCTAAAACTTTTATGAGTCAAGTGGATTCTGCCATGTGTCCTGCCCATTTCACAGTGGAACACGCCATGTGTCACTTATTTGAAAATTAGTGGGAAGTGGCCAAGGCAAGCAAGAAGAGCCCAAGGAATGCAGTGACCCACCAAAAGATAGTCCCGAGGGGCAAAGGAGATAGAAAGGGACAAAGCACAGGAAAAGACAAAGCAGTTCAAGTGGAAAAGGGGAGACAAGTTATTTCTAGATGGTCATCAAACAGTGCAAATAGTGAGCGGCGTGACATGTTTTCTCCATTTGGCATTTATGAGGAGATAAACCATAGTATGTTTGTAGGAAAAGAGGTGTAGCCCATGCTCTCAAATGCCAAATTCAAGATCAGTGATCACACAACATGGTTCCAGCAAGTCTCTTCTAGAAGAATGACATCAGCAATAGTGACTTCCTCTTCCCAATGTTCTCAGCGCACATGGGCCAGCTTGTCAAGAGTGCCAAAGTATTTTCAAAAGAAGTGCCAAAGTCTTTCTCAAAAAGTGCCAAGTTCTCTTCCTCTTTCTATATATTGTAAAAATTCTCATTTGAGAAAGATCCACTCTCTTCGCCTTAAGGCAAAACTCTGCCCAAAATCTCTCGGGCTTGTAAGGCAGAGCTCTACGAAATTTTACCTTCAATCAAGACTTAGCATCTTTACCTCCATCTGGACTTGCACTCAAGCATATGTCTCTATTTTCTTTTGTGTTAAGTCATTGTCTTTGATGCTTTTCACAGAATGACTCCAGCATGTCTAGTGCATTATGAGTTTCTTTTCTGCAGGTCTACCATAAGTGTCTACAGCAGGAATATAGGTGCATGTGAATAGGCTGTCAAAGTGTGTCTCAGAACACCTTTGATAGTTCCTTCCTCCCTGTATCTCCATGGACCCCTAACTCACTTACACAGAAGATTTTTCCCACATCAGATGAAGTGTATGGGTGCTTCTTCTTGGTGAAAAGTGTATATTCGGGCTGGGTGGGTCAAGCTTTCTTGGTGTATCACCTTTTCATTTTTTAGGCTTAGGTTCTATTTTTAGCATTTCTCTCTCCCTTTTCATCCCCCCTTTTTTACATTTATTTTTTAGCAGTAGGAGAAACTAGGGTCTAAAAGATACATCAGAGGGAGCTAGCCCTTATCTAGAAACTCTCCCCTCAAGCTTCGTCGGTCCCACAGGTGAGAGGGGAGTTTCCATTGTTGCGTGTGGAAGGGTGAGAGCTAGGCATCCTACCCCTGGGTGCAATCCACTACGTCAATAGATCCATTGCATGTATGAGTTATAATTAGAAATCCTAGTTAACATCTTGTTGGACTTCTCCTTCCTTGCCTATAAGAAGAGAGGAGTAGAAGGTGAAAAATGATCCATGACTTCAAGAGATTTTACATTTGGAGTTTCCTTATAAGTCACTTCTTTTAGCAATCCAACCATCACATCAGAGAGCCGACTTGCCACCACCCCTCAGATGATAATCAAACATTGTTACTCTACCAGAATCACATCAAAATCCATCAACAAGCCAACCACCTCCACCACTTATCTAGCCAACCTTCTGCAAGTTAATTATTTATTTTCCATTATTTAATTACTTTATTTATATTGTGAAATCAGCCTAGCACAAACTAGCATCTCAAAATTGCCTTGTGTGATCCCATCAATTAGACCCCTTATCAACCCAAGCCAGTACACAATAACCATTGATGGTCACCTCAACCATTGATGGTCACCTCAACCATCGATGGTATGTATAATCATTGACGATTGCCTCAATTGTCAATGGTCATACCAATCATCGATGGTCATTATGGCAGAAAATAATAACAATTTATTTTCACCTATTTACCCTCACTCAAATCCAATTTTATTTTCATTTGCATTTTATAGACTCTCAACCTATTTTTTGAAGCACACTTGACCTTTTTAGCATTAGTATTGACCTGTTTATTACTATATTAGTCATTTTTAACTTATTTTTTTATTAAGCATTTTTTGTGTTCAATTTTATTAGATTTTGATTATTGATGAAAGTACCTTATATTCTATTTTATAAACTTAATTGTTTAAAACCTTTGGATTGAAAACCTTCGAGGAAGCGCTTGCTTCCAAGATTTATCTAGTACTAGGCAATCCACCCAGATATCTATCTAACCTACCATTTGATTTAGTGTTATTTTATTTTCAAGTCATCCTCCCAAGCCAAAGATGATTTCTCTATAATCATCTGATTCAACACACACACAACCAAACAAGTTTTTCAACCATACCCACATTTAGTTTCTTATTTTTTCTTTCTTGAAATATAAGATGAAATTCACTAAAATAGTTAATACATCAATACTAGAGTACAATTGATGGTAAAACCCATTCATTTTATGTATGTCTATAGTTGTAAACAATGTCTGAGCATGCAGAGTGGAGAAAGTGACTCAAAATCTTGAATAGAGAGAGAATGTTGATGAACTAATGTAGGATGAAACTATCTAAGTGGAACAATGTGTGTAAGGTAAATGACTTTTTGAGATAGAAATAAGATTGTCAATTAATTATTATGTATGTATCCATGTTGAGTTTTAAAACCAAACCAGGATTCAATACAATGGTCTGTGAACATATTTTTTTGTTAGGTTACAGTCAAATGCCTTGAATGTATTTTCACTCACAAGTGGGAAGTGTGATGGAGAATGGTGAAGGTAGCATATAATAGAGAGAGGCACCATGGTTTGTGAGATTCGATGAAGGAATATCATAAAAATCTTTCAATAAGGTAATAAGTAAACCTTGTTTTGATTTATGCATAGACAGTCAATGCTAACAACAGACTATGTAACTTAAGTTTAGAACATGGTAAAAGATTGTGACAGTGATAAATCTATGTGGAGGGTGGAATATAGGGTGTATACATATCCATAAATAATGCATTACACCTAAGAGGCATTAAGTGAGCAAACAGACCCAAAGGAAACATTTGCAAACCCTGTATGTTGTGATTGTGCCGACAGTGAGGTAAAGAAGGTTATTTGAAGATTGTGAAACATCTTCCATACAATTTGGAATTGACAAGAAAATAGAGGAAACTGCTTAGAAAAAGGCTATAAAGACTGAGTTTAGTGAAGGCAAAATTATATGAAGATTAAAGAGTTTTGATAGTTATATACATTGTTGTGATAGTGATTTATTGTTTGGAAGATGTATAGTGAGAACAAGAGTGCAGGAATTGGGAAAAAGAGTAAGTTGAAATTTTAAAGAGTTGTCATTTGAGTTCAAAGATACAAGGGGGTTATAATGAATAGATACAAAAAAGTCTTAAACATTGAACACAAACAGTGAATAGACAATCAGTGAATTATCCCTAAACCAACCAATGAATACATGGTACAAGTCCATAGTCTTGAACAGTGACACAAAGACAAGTTGAATGAAATATATTTGAATGCTCTACATCATTTTGGTATCAAGTAGGAAGTATTCTTAGTGGATTCTGAACAAGATTAACATCATGTCTTTTGAGGTGAATTGCAGGACAAAAAATCAAGAACAGAGTTTCATGGAGAGAGTTAACAGAGATGAAGATTTGGATAAAAATATGGTAGACCAAGTGACACAATTGATTGCCCCATTGATCATGAAGATAGAAGCTATTGATGATGCTCTTAGAAAGATAGTACAAAGAGTAGTAATAGAGAGAGAAGGAGATGGTAGTCAATAAGGTCAAGTAGTACCTTTGAAGTGAGGAACAAATAAGAGAGGAAATGAATAAGTGGTTCAAGAAAGACCATAAATGTAGGTAGCATCAGTTTAAAAAGGCATGAGAGTACATCACCATGCATGGTAGATCAGATCATTTATAGGAGATAGATTAAGAAGAGAAGAAGGTCATATAAGAAGTGGATCAAGATAAATGTTTCAAGGACAATGTTGGCAATACCATAGAGAGGGACATAGAGAATTAGAGTGTCTAATGAGTATTGGCAGAAGTATGCAGTAGCAAAGTACAAGAGAAGTGCATGAAAAAAAAAGATAAAAATAAATAAGTCTTTACTCATGAGAATAATACTATTACAACAGAGGCAAGTCAAAGAGATAGCCCAAAGGAGAAGCTTATTCAAAAGCAGGTGCAAAGAAAAAGGTAAAGTTTGTAATTTAGTGATTGATGGAGGAAGCGCTAATAATATTGTGTCTTTAGAGATGGTTCAAAAATTAGGTTTGAAGAGGATGCCACATCCACAACCATACAAAATTGCATGGGTTTATAAGGGACATCAAATCTTGGTAAGTGAGTAAATTTGGATTGAATTCCATATAGAAGGATATTGAGATAAAGTCTTATGTGATATTATGCCCATAGATGTTTGGCATTTACTGTTAGGGAGACCATGGCAGTTTGATAAGCAGGTTATTCATGATGGTTAAGCTAATACATACACCATCAATCAACATGAAGAGATACACATTTTTGTCCCATTGAAGGTTGAATAAGAAAGAAGAGATGGGAGGATAATGATAATGGCACTAATGCAGTATTGGAGAAAAGTCATGAAAAGTTTGGGTTTGATCAAGGCACTAAAAAGATAAGTAAAGGTAAGCTACCATGAGATGGTGAGAATGAAGAATTATGAGTCCAAAAATATGGACATGATAGAGTATTAACAAGAATGCAAGGTGACAATAATTAGTCTTCAAAATAAGGAAGACATAGCAACTATGAGAGTGCTCAAGTAAGAAGAAAACCAGAACAAGAAGGGCAGTCAAGCCTATGAGAGAAATGATAGCAAGATAGTAATAGAACTTACAGTTGAGATGGATAAGTGGCTTGGGAATGACACCAAGCAAGAGAGGAAGTTGGATAATAAATTTTCCAAGAAAGAAGCACAAGAAAGAGACAAGAAGGCTCTATTGGCCATTTTTGGCCCACATACCAATTTTTTACCCAAGAGTGAGAAGGTGGACATTAAAAAAAAAGTGGCAAGTTCAAACAACTTCAAGTTTTCAAAAGATCACTACTTGAAAAACTTTATAAATAGCTAGCAGTCGAAACCCCAAAGCAAGTAGGAAGGCTTGGAAAGCTTGATTTGGTCTGAGCAGTACAAATCAAGTTTCTAGAGGTGCACTACTTATTTTACTTTAAAGTATCAATTAATGATAAATTCAAAGCAAGTAAGTAGTGGGGCTTGGAAAACCTTATTCAATCTTGGATAACGTATTTTGGTTTCTCTTTCATATAAGTCTTAGGGTTCTCCAAGGGACAAGTCTTCTCCAAGAGTCATTTCTGAAAGAAGGTGGTCCAGGTGTAAATTCTGAAGGGCACCAACAAGCAATAAGGACAAAAGACAAAAAGAGCCCTAAGAAAATGGTCCCAAATTAAAAGTTCAAAGGAGTTGTGGAAGAAAAGTCTGAGGGATAGTTGCAAGGAAAAATTTGTGGAAATAAGCCAAGTATGAAAAGCTAGAAGGAATGATTAAGATGGAAAGTTTTGAAAGGAAAATTATAAAAGATAGTCCAGAGCAAAATAGACCAAGGAAAATAGAAAGGCCTAAGAACATCAAGGTCAATGGTCAATGAATCCAAAGGGCCAATCAGTTAAGGACAAGAGGCGCAAGCACATCTAGAAAGCTCAAAAGATCAACAGACAACAAGGACTTCTCCTTTCGACTCTAGCATACAAAGTGGTCAAATAAAGATTAGACACGTCTAGGTGGAGCAACTAATATGTAAAGACCAATCGGGATAGTCCAAGATGCAGTAAAGAACATGCCAATATTTAATGCAAAGATAAAAACACTCAAACCTGGTAGGGACATGTAGCTACCACTAGTATGGCTCACTCACTTCAAAATAGGAGAATTGAATGCATGAGGAGCTCAAGGAGATGGATGATGATTCTAGATAGTTCATCTAATGGTCAAAGTAGTTGCATACTTTGAATGCAAGGAGCTCAAGTAGAATAAGTGTCAGTACCAGTCATCGATGACTTTCTCTCTCACTTCTCTCCATGTAAAGCTCTTCCTCTTCTCTCTCCCCCTTTCTATATATCTCACATTTTCCATTTAGTAAAGTGTTCTTAGTTTTTAGATTTTTTGTCATCTTGCTAGGAGATGGATGCCCATTGAGACATTTGCAAAAGTGTGTTCCTTTAATAGGCTAAACCCTATCAAAGTATTATAAAAAATACCTCTTGAATGTAATGAGAATTGATTTCTTTGCCTATTTCTTATCTTAAATAAGTGCTTTAGTATACTTGTTGCTTGGTGGATTTGTGAATGTGCTTATTCCTAGTTCATTAGCCTATTGCTTGCCTCTTTGAAGTTTTTTTTTCAAGTTTTGTAGGTCCAAATTAGTGTTCTGTCTGAACCTCTTCCAACGTGTGTTAGATTGATCCTAAGATCGTGCAAGCCCAAGTTGCCTCATGACTGATCTAGTGTGGTATCAAGCGTAGATGAGTGTCTAAAAAAATTGATGCATCACCTGGTTAGCCTTCTTAGGATTCATTTTCCCTCTTTCTAACCCTTTTCCCCATGAAGTTTCATTTTAGCATTAATTTTAGGTGATCCACCAAGAGAAACTAGCCTCTTTAAAAATCTTAGAGGCTCCACCTCACCATAGGAAACCCACATCTTAAGATTGTTTCCATGCTTATAGCTAGGAGTGAGAGATCCTAAAAAACTCTCCCACAAGGGTGCAATTTCATGCTATAAGAGGTTCCAAATTTTATTTCTAATGAGTTGTTTTGTGATCTAAATGTAGGTAAGGAGCAAGCAGCCATTAAATAAGATTGAGAAGTGAGCAAGAAGATAGATGTTCAGGTTCAAGAAGTTGAAGCTCAGTCCTTTCAAGAAACACTTTTCCAAGAGATGAGAACCAAAGGAGAAGAACTAAGTCTCATAGTTCAAAGCAGAGCAAGAGAGCAAATTTTGGAACAAGTAAAAAAAAGATAAGGCAGAGATAGTAGAATCAGTATAAGAATGGTTGTAGCAACATGAGAATCAAGAAAGTCAAGATGAAGATGAGGTACAAATGGAACAATCTCTCAATGCATATGAGATTCATATTAGCATTCAAATTGTAAATTTTTACTTCAAAAATGTATATATCATCCAAGCACAATCAGAGAATGAGCTACAAGAGATAGTTGAAATCAAAGTGTTGGAAGCTACAAGACTAGCTAAAGGAATGAAAGATAAGAGACCTTCAAGATATTAGAAGAAGAGGAAGAAAAATAAGCAAGTCACATTGAGCTTGGAGCTTAGTTTTCTTTTGCCCTTAGTAGTATGATGCAAGGGCATCTTAGTTAGTTTCAATTTTGGTTTGTTTTAGGTGTCTAAGTGTCTTAGGATGAGGGTTTTAGATGTTCT
Source organism: Torreya grandis (assembly GCA_037957365.1). Taxonomy (NCBI): domain Eukaryota; kingdom Viridiplantae; phylum Streptophyta; class Pinopsida; order Cupressales; family Taxaceae; genus Torreya; species Torreya grandis. Next base: position 3,016,181 of record JARHVA010000183.1, read on the forward strand.
TAGCTAGAAATGTTTATTCAATATTAATGTTGAGTTTAAAAAGGTTGATAGAGGACATATAATAGGTGATTGAATGTTATAAGGCATAATTCCTTTGTAATCCCACATGAGGCAGTTTTCAAGAACAAATTGGAGGATTTCAAGAAGTAGTTAGGGTAGTTTCTTTTGTTAAAAAAAACTTGTTATTTTTGGGATTTGGAGGAGTTGTTAAGTGGTATTATAAAGAGAAAGGGGTCTAATCCCAAGAAGAAACAAATGAATAAAAATGGCAAATTTTGATGATAACCCTGTAACCTATTGTTTCCTTGCATGAGAAATAGATAATGACTATGTAAACAATACATGAGCAGAGCATTTACTAAAAGTAATGTTTTAATATATGAGTAAGTGATTATATGCCTTTTGATGGTGAATAGAATATTGTATTTTGAGTTTCATCGATCTGAGAGTAGTTAAATTACAATTTTATATGTTCACTGTCTTTATCTTTCATGGGTCAAAGACTGAGAGAAGTGATAATTTGAAAGGAGTTATACTAGTAAACATTTGAAATATATAACCAATTGAAATTATGTTCTAAATGTGCATTTAGGACTTTATGCATTATGTTGAGTTGATAAAGTGATCTTGAGAAGATCAATGCAAACTCAATTTTGTGTGCATGCACTATAAGAGAAGACTAATTATTATCTATAGGAAAATACTATTGTTAATACATCAATAATCAAGTAAAACTGATGGTAAAACCCATTATGTATGTCTATAGTTTTAAATTGTGTCTGAGCATGCAAAGGAGTGGAGAAAGTGACTCAAAATCTTGAATAGAGAGAGAATGTCGAACTAATGTAGGATAAAAATATCTAAGTGAAACAATGTAAGGTAAACAAACTGTTGAAATAGAAACAAGACTATCAGTATAATTATTATGCATATATCCATGTTGAATTCCAAAACTGAACTAGGATTCAATATAACAGTCTGTGAGCATATTTTTTTGTGATGTTATAGTCAAATGCCTTGAATGCATTTTCACTCACAGATGGGAAGTGTGATGGATAATGGTGAAGGAAGCATATAATAGAGAGAGGCACCATGGTTGGTGAGATTCAAAGAAGGAATATCACAAAAACCTTTCAAGAATTCAAGTAAACCCTGTTTTGATATATGCATATACAGTCAGTGCTAACAATAGACTATGTAACTTAAGTTTGGAACATGGTAATAGATTATGATTGTGACAAATAGGTGTGAAGGGTGGAATATATGGTGTATATCTCTCCATAAATAATGCATTACACCTAAGAGGTGTTAAGTGAGAAAACATACCTGAAGGAAACATTTTCAAAACCTGTATGTTGTGACTATGCCGACAGTGAGGTAAAGAAGGTTATTTGAAGATTGTGAAATATCTTCCATATGATTTGGAATGTACAAGACAATAGAAGAAAGTGCTTGGAAAAAGGTTATAAAGACTAAGTTTAATGAAGGTAGAATTGTGTGAAGGGTAAGTTAGAGTGTTGACAATTATATACATTGTTGTGATAGTGATTTATTGTTTGGAAGATGTGTAGTGAGAACAAGAGTGCAAGAATTGGTAAAAAGAGTAAGTTGAAATTGTAAAGAGTTGTCTTTTGAGTTCAAAGATATAAGGGGGATATAATGAATAGAGAAAAAAAATGTCTTAAAGATTGAAAACAAATAGTGAATAGACAATTAGTGAATGATCCCTAAACCAAACAATGAATACATGGTACAATTAAGTCCATAGTCTTGTTGACCATTTTTTGCCCAACAGGCCAAAAATGGTCCCCTTCTGTCCTTTTTGTTTTATGCCATATCATTTTTTGATTTTGCATGAATCTGGTGATTTCTACGGACTCTACACGTCCATTTCTATGGACTCTGCAAGTTTCTATGGACTTCACGGGAACTTCTACGAACTCTGTAAGTGTAGTCTTTTGGCAGATGAACCAGTTCAGAGAGTGAAAGGTTATACAAAGCTTCTTTGGACTCTTTTCTAAAGAAATTCATAAGGAAAGAGAGCTAAAAGTGGTTCAATGACATAATCTTTCCAAGAGTTAGCATCTTTGAACCATTGAACCAGTTCAACGCTTCGGCTCAATGCCTTGGTTCAACGCTTTGGTTTAACGCTTTAGTTCAATCGGCTAAGTTCATCGGCAGGTTTAATCAAATGGTTCATTAGCTTGGTTTAATGGAGTAGTTCAATCAAAAGTTCAAGCCTCCTGAAGGACAAGTGCCCTTTCGGAGGGTAAGTCTGGGTTCAAGAGCCCTTGCGGAGGACAGGGAGCACTTCAAAAGGGCCGAAGCAAAACGCTGAAGAAGGTCTAAGGGTGACGGACATGTGAATGTCAATTTTACACCAAGAAAAGCAAGGGCACAGAAGGTGCCAAGTGGCAAATGCGAAAGGATTTGACATGCTTTTCTAGGAGTAGCAGAACGTGCCACGTGTCCCCTGTAAGGCTCAGCAGAAGCTGACAAGTGTCAACATCTACAATCTCTCTATTTTGTCCCATGAGAAGTATAGAGGGCCCCAAACAAATTTCTAAAGAGAGTAGAAGCTGACACATGTCCACTTCCATAGGACCTTCAAAGGGTGCCTAAATCTTCCATGATTCAAGCAGATGCTGCCACGTGTCCTACTCATTTCACAGTGAAACATGCCACGTGTCCCCTACAAAGCTCAATGGAAGCTGACAAGTGTCAGCCTCCACAATCTCTCTCTTTTATCCTGCGAGAACTATGGTGGGCCCCAGATGAATTGCTAAAGAGGGCAGAAGCTAACACATGTCCTCTTCCATAGGACCTTCAAAGGGTGCCTGAAGCTTCTATGAGTCAAGTGGATGCTACCACGTGTCCTACCTATTTCATAGCAAAACGTGCCACATGTCACTTATTTGAAATCAGAAAAAAGTGGCCAAGGCAAGCAAGAGGAGCCCAAGGAACGCAGTGACCCACTGGAAGATAGCCCTCGAGGGCTAAAGGAGCAGAAGGAGACAAAGTAAAGAAGAATGACCAAGTGCAGAAATGGACAAAGTAGTCCAAGTGGCGAAAGAAGGCATCGACTCAAGCAGTTACTCCAACAGGTGATACAGTGTCTACAATTTGATCATCAAGAGGTGAAAACGGCTAACGGTGTGACCTGATTTCTTCATTTTGCATTAATTAGCAGACAAGCTGTGTAATCACCTTGAAGGAGCGGTCTTGTTTGCAGACAAATGGCGCGGCCCATAAATTCTCATATGATGTTTAAGCAGCTTGCTCTTCCCAATTATCGAAAGGCACATGGGTCATTTGTAAAAAAGGGTGCCAAAAGGCCCCCTTTATTCCTCTATATATTTTAAAACTTCTCATTTGAGAAAATTCCATTCTCTCAACCTTAAGGCAAAAAACTCTGCCCAAAAATATTTTGAGCTTGCAAGACAGAGCTCTACCAGATTTTACCTTCAATCAAGACTCAGAATTTTTACCTCCATCTGGACTTTCACTTTAAAGTATATGTTTGTGTTCTTTTGTGATTAATTCATTATCTTTCATGCTTTTCACAGATCGATTACAGCATGTCCAGTGCATTGTGAAGTCTCTTTTCTGCAGGTCTGCCAGAAGTGTCTACAGCAGGAATATAGGTGCATGTGAATAGGCTATCAAATTGTGTCTCAGAACACCTTTGATAGTTTCTTCCTCCTTGTATTTCCATGGACCCCTGACTCACTGACATAGAAGAGTTTTTCCACATCAGATGAAGTGTATGGGCACTTCTTCTTGGTGAAAAGTGTATATTCGGGTTGAGTGGGTCATCATTTTGGTGTATCACCTTTATTTTATTTTTAGGTTTGGGTTCTAATTCAGTATCTCTCTCCCTTTTTATCTCCCCCACCATTTTTTCATTTTATTTGTTAGTAGTAGTAAAAACCAGGGCCTAAAATATACATTAGAGGGAGCTAACCCTTATCTAGATACTCTCCCCTCCAACTTCGTTGGTCCCACAGGGGAGAGGGGAGTTTCCATTATTGCGTGTGGAAGGGCAGGAGCTAGGCATCCTGCCCCCAGGTGCAATCCACTGCATCAAAAAGTCTTTAATAGTGACACAAAGACAAGTTGAATGAAAGATAGTTGAATTCTTTACATCACATCATTGATCCAGTTGTTGAGCAGATGAGAATTGGTTGGTTGGAATGCATGTTAAATGTATAATACATCAGTTTCCTTAATATTACAATCAAGTTGATCACATAAGCCTTTTCCTCTTACAAGCTTAGTTATTTTAATGATCATGTCATATTCCATGACTTTCGTGATCCAACCCACTTTTTTTCATTTATTTCCTGGCTCTGAAGGAACTCTTTTACGCTTTGGTGACCAACCATTAGATGAATCTTGTTGTTTGAGAGCATGTCTCTGAAATTTTTGAGATCCTTTATTATTGCATACACCCTTATCAACAAAACTATTTCTTTCTTCATAATCCTTTAAGGATTGACTAAAACAGGTTATGGGTTGTTCCAATTGATCTTTGTTATGTTAGGTTAGAATAGTTGATACATTGCCTTCCCCTCCAAAATCATAGAGAATGAAATCATTCTCATAGTTGGGATTTACAAGGGTCAGAGCTTGAGAAATATCCTACTTAATGGCTTCAAAGATATCCCTAAGGCCCTTGTCCAGCTGAAATTGATCCCCTTTTTAAGCATAGTGGTAAGAGTTTTGGCCATGATGACAAAATTCAGAATGAACATTTTTACAAAGTTGATCTTCCCCAAGAAACTATGTAACCCCTTTTTGTGGCTTGAAAGTGCTGATGAAGAGATAGCACTTACTCTCTCTGGGTATATTGTAAGACCTTTTGAGACTATGTCCCAGCAATTTCCCTTCATGAACTACAAATGCATACTTCTTTGGATTGAGAGAAACTCTAAACTCCACATATTTCAAAAACTTTTCTAAGGTGATTTAGGTGAACATTGACCTATTTTGAATAAATTGTGATGGCATATAGATACACCAAGATCATTCAATTGATCAAACCCTTGAAATACATATCCATGTCCCTTTGAATGTAGCACCAACATTGGTCAGACTGAAATGCATCTTTTTATAGGCATATGTGCCCCATTTTGTACTGAAAGGAATCTTGAACTAGTCAAATTCTTGAACTGTTCAGATTCTTGAACTAGGATTTGGTTATATCCAAAATAACCATCTAAAAGGGAAAACCTCTAGGATCTGGCTACCATTTGGAGGATTTGTTCCATGGGTAGAAGGGGATAATAATCCTTTAAGGATGCTTTGTTTAGGTCCCATAAATCTACATAAAACCTAATTTCACCATTATTTTTCCTAATAAGAACCAAGTTAGCAACTGAGTGCTTAATGGGGAAAATAATGTTGGCTTTTATTAATTTGGACAACTCACTCTTCATTAGAGGCTTTATTTTTGGGTTTAATGGCCTCTATTTTTGCCTAATTGGCTTAGTATTTGGGTCAAGCTCTATTGTGTGTAGGGCTAGACTAGGGTCAAAACAATGCCACTAATTTTAATTTCATTAGGGTCTGTATCATTTTCCAAGAGCTTTGAACTTGACTCTCTCTCTCTTTCCTGACTATATAAGAAAAAATGGATGGCCTTCCTAGTGCTACCAAGAAGGTCGATATGGGAGAAGTCAATTTTCTTCATTATGACACCTGAAACTCCTTCCAAATCATTGATTTGATTTTTTTATGGAAAAATAAGGTCCTCAAGATGTCTGAAGATCAATTTTGCCTTGAAGAACTATATTGATAGACTCAAAATAGGCCTTTTGGCACTAAAACTACCAAAATCACTTGAGAAGCCTATTGAAACTACTGTAAAATGTATCCATTATACCTTTTCATTCCTAAAAAATACCCCATGTCCTTATGATATTAGACTATCATTCACATGCAAACCTTCTCTAGAAGCCATAAAGTGACCCAAAATGCAATAAATTGGGTCATGATGTTAGTCAAACTTATCACCAACCAGTCTGATCAATTATACAACATGAAATGACTTTGACATAAGTCATAAGGCCTATTAGGATATTTTGAACTCTTTTCATCTCTTGAAACACCTTGAAACTGGTCAAAAGGTGGCTAAACAAGTACATGGTCATGATGATCAAAACCTTAATTTCATAAAATCTACCTTAAACTCTACTAATCAAGGTTTTGGGTGACCATTTCAATGACACTACAAGACCAACATACCAATCAATAGGTCAAACAAGATGACAAGTAGAGTTTCAAGTGGTAGGGGTGACAATTTGATATGTGAGGTCAAAAATGTCAATAATAACAAAAAATACAAAATTGGATAACTGATTTAAATGCGAGTTAATTTCTCAAAGCTAAAAATGAGGTTAGAAATTTTCAAAATGAAGTTGATGATTTGAAGGTGAAGGTTGAAATGATCATGTTGGAAGATATTGTGAAGTTTCCTAATTTTCTAAAATGGAGCAAAGTTTGTCATGGACATGAAGTTGTCAAAGAGAGCCAAGCAAGGTAGTTGAACAAAAAAAGAGCATCAGGTATTCAACATATGGAGAAAACATACCTCTTATGCCAATGTGTGGTGGCAAATATCAAACTAATTTTGCTCATGTTTAATTAATTTCTTAAATTCATTTGATAGAAAAATCTTGTGGAGTTTTGTTTTTATTTGATTACTTAACTATTTATTATTAAAGAGGTGTCTCCAAGGGTTGTCGGCATGGTTTTGGCCTATAATTTGTCTTGGAGACACCCTTTGTGATGATGTTGGTTTGTGATTGGTTCACTATGGCTTAGTGGTTTTTAGTTGTGGGTTATGGTTGGTAATGATTGGTTGGTGATGGTTGTTTGGTTATTTGGTTATAATAAACTAATGAAAGGATGGCTCCAAGGGGTTTCAACCTTTAGTTTGCTCTTAGAGGCAACCCCTATGATGTTCTCTTATTTTTTTATGCTTTGATACTTAATATTGATAAAAAGATGTTTGTGTGGTATTTCCAAGGGGTTTCAACATATAAGTGTCTCTTGGAGATAACCTAATGATTGTATTTATCAATTATTTGTGTTTTACTGTAAGTTAATTTTTTATCACAAGTTCACATTTTTTTACTACTATATAATTTCTACTCTCTTATGAATGTTTTCTAATGATTTATAATTGTTACTCTTATGAATTTTTTCAAAGGATGTATAATTGTTACTCTCTTTTACTATGTTTTTACCACATTTAACTTGAATAATATTTATGCTCACTTAGGTTAGTATAGTGTTAGTTTGTAGTTTTTTTATTATGCTACGATATATAACCTTGGATGGCATAGTATTTTTCCCACCATGTCATGACCAACATATTTCTCCAACATGTTTCAGTGATAATTCTTTGTTAGCATGTGGGAGTGAGTGTAATACAACTTATACTCTAGCTTGATATCGATTGGTAATTTCCTTTGTTAATTAAACTCATGCTAATTCTTTGTTAGCATGTGGGATTGAGTGTAATACAACTTATACTCTAGCTTGATATTGATTGGTAGTTTCCTTTATTAATTAAACTTGTGATACTTTGTGTTTATTTGGTTTGAGGTTAATGATATTCAATACTTTTAAAAGAGTGTCTTAAACAAAATTATGTTTATGGACACGTGATGAACTTCATTTTTTTCCCTCCTTTTAAAACTTATGTGAAATATGTATTTTCACACCCACGTATGACATTTAGAATTACCTAGGGGTATTAAATATTTCTCTAGAAAAGACTACTTCAAAGGCACCCCTAATGGTGCCTGGTGTTGTTTAATGGAACTAGGTATACCTATGCATATTAAAAATGGAGGGTTGGGTAGTGTAAAAGCAATATTATGGGTATTTTTAAACACCTTTTTCACACATGTGATATGGACACTTAAACTATGTGAATCCCTTATCCCTCTCTAAAAACATATTTTGTAGGTACCACTAAGGCTTGGTTATTTTTTATGGGACATAGGGATATTTAGGGGTATTTGAAATGGAGGGTTTGGCAATAGAAAAACAACAATAACCATATTATTTAACATTCTTTTCACACACGCGATATGAGACACTTAAAATATATGAATCCCCTATGGTGGTTTATGGCATGCAAGATTCTTTCCTTTTTATTCTATTTGTTGTGATTGAACTTGTGATGGCATTGTTTATAATGAAATTGTACAATGCATAACCATATTGTGTTGCCTCGTGAGTTCTGATTTTAACATGGTCAAGTTGATAAATAATGGTAGTGGATATGCTTGTCATTTCCAAACCCTCGTCCCTGAATGATCACACCATCATGCAATTGTGCAATGGAGGCAAAAGGTGCAAGATACTAAACTACCGCTTTAGGGACTTGCATTTTTACACTGATAAATTCTATGATATTTATCAACTATTTCCAAAAAAAATTTACTTGCATGTAGTTGTCTCCTTATTTTGGGTGAAAAAGATTCACAAATGCTTCAATTAACCAAAAACATCTCTTAGCGCTTTCGATGATTTCCATTATGTGAAAAAAATTAAGAAGACAAAGAACTAATATCATAATGATTATGTCTTGCTTGCACATTTTATCAATATTTATTAGGTTCTTAGTGGCAAATAATTTTGGCCAATTTAACTCCTCTCTCCATCAGATCACCCAATGTGTCATTAATAACCCCATTAGTTGCCTATTTACTCCTTTTATTGTTTGCCATTATAACTTCATAATATATTTTTTGGGTACTCGCATTGCTTTTTCAATTACTATAATAATGGGGATACCATGGATTCATCTCCCTTTTAAATAATGTTGTGTTGGTGTCATTATGACATGGTGGGTTTGTGGAATTATATGGCTTCAATGGATTTTGCCTTGCTTGTAACCTTGTTGCTTTCACAACTATTGTAGCATCTATGTGTATAATGATCTACAATGAGAGCCTAGATGCACCCTCATTGTATCTTCATAGAAGTGTTTGGTGAATCTCATCATTTTTCCCAAATATCAACAAGTGCACCAACCTTTCTGCATCTGAGCCTCACAAGGGATTTTGTGGTGTGTTGGTTCCCTCATCTTAGTTAGGTGCCCTTTGTGGTTGTGGGTCACTGAACCATTATACTTTAACCACCTCAATAAATTGAAATAGCTCAAGATATTTCCATTTTGTTTGTCGCAACATAAGACCAATCCCCACTTCTTATTTATCTACATCTCCCAAGATTGAAAGTGTGGTCTCTTCTTAGTCCATTTTGGATTATGTATTCACAATCAGTGACCTTGTCAAAGGATCTATTGTCTTCCCTACAACAACAAATTTTACCTACTTTTTTGAGATCTCATAGACTACATTGCTTGTGATTGAGTGTTCTTTACGTTCTAGTCCATAATTATCCTATATCCCCTCTTCTCACTCTCAGCTAAAAATTTGACTCACTAAATAATTTATTGAATTACAGATTTTTTTATTCATGATTGTTGACGCAGTGGATTGCACCCGAGTGTAGGATGCCTAGCTCCTGCCCTTCCACATGCAACAATGGAAGCTCCCCTCTCACTTGTGGGACCAGTGAAGTTGGAGGGGAGAGTCTCTAGATAAGGGCTAGCTCCCTCTAATCTATCTTTTAGGCCCTAGTTTCTACTACTGCTAACAAATAAAATGAAAAAAAGGTGGGGGGATGAAAAGGGAGAGAGATACTAAAATAGAACCTAAACCTAAAATTAAAATAAAGGTGATACACCAAAATGATGACCCACCCAGCCTGAATATACACTTTTCACCAAGAAGAAGCACCCATACACTTCATCTGATGTGGGAAAACTCTTTTATGTCAGTGAGTTAGGGGTCTATGGAAATACAGGGAGGAAAGAACTATCAAAGGTGTTTTGAGACACACTTTGACAGCCTATTCACATGCACCTATATTCATGTTGTAGACACTTCTGGCAGACCTGCAGAAAAGAGACTTCACAATGCACTGGACATGATGTAATCGATCTGTGAAAAGAATGAACGACAATGACTTAATCACAAAAGAATAACACAGACATATACTTTAAAGTGCAAGTCTAGATGGAGGTAAAAATGCTGAGTCTTGATTGAAGGTAAAATCTGGTAGAGCTCTGCCTTACAAGCCTAAGAGATTTTTGGGCAGAGTTTTTTGCCTTAAGGCTGAGAGAATGGACCTTTCTCAAATGAGAAGTTTTACAATATATAGAGGAAGAAAGGGGGCCTTTTGGCACCCTTTTTAACAAATGACCCATGTGCCTTCTGATCATTGGGAAGAGCAAGCCACTTAAACATCATATGAGAATTTATGGGCCACACTGTTTGTCTGCAAACAAGACTGCTCCTTCAAGGCGATTAAGCGGCTTGTCTGCTCATTAATGCAAAATGAAGAAATCAGGTCACATCGTTAGCAATTTTCACCTCTTGATGATCAAATCATAGACACAGTATCACCTGTTGGAGTAACTGCTTGAGTTGACGCCTTCTTTAGCCATTTGGACTGCTTTTTCCATTTCTACACTTGGTCATTCTTCCTTGCTTTGTCTCCTTCTGCTCCTTCAGCCTTTAGGGGCTATCTTCCAGAAAGTCACTGCATTCCTTGGGCTCCTCCTGCTTGCCTTGGCAACTTTTTGCTTATTTCAAATAAGTGACATGTGGTGCATTTCACTGTGAAATGGGCAGGACATGTGGCAGCATCTGCTCGACTAATGGAAGCTTTAGGCACCCTTTGAAGGTCTTGTGGAAGAGGACATGTGTTAGCTTCCACCCTCTTTATCAATTCATTTGGGGCCCACCACAATTCTCGAGAGACAAAAGAGAGAGACCATAGAGGCTGACACTTGTCAGCTTTTCCTGAGCTTTACAGGGGATGCATGGCATGTTCTGCTATAAAACAAGCAGGACACATGGCAGCATCTGCTTGACTCAAGGAAGATTTAGGCACCCTTTGAAGGTCCTACAGAAGAGGACATGTGTCGAATTTTGCTCACTTTATAAATTCATCCAAGTCCCACCACAGTTCTCGTAGGACAAAAGAGAGAGACTGTGGATGTTGACACTTGTCAGCTTTTGCCGAGCCTTGCACGGGACACATGGCACATTCTGCTGCTCCTAAAAAAGCATGTCGAATCCTTTCACATTTACCACTTGGTGCCTTCTGTGCCCTTGATTTTCCTAGTGTAAAATTAATGTTCATGGGCCTGTCACCCTTGGACCTTCTTCTTCTTTCTGCTTCGGCCCTTTTGAAGTGTTCCCTGTCCTCCATAAGGGCTCTTAAACCTAGACTTGCCCTCTGCAAGGGCACTTGTCCTTTGAGAGGCTTGAACTTTTGATTGAACCACTCCATTGAACCAAGTCGATGAACCATTTGATTGAACCTATCGATAAACTTAGCCAATTGAACTAAAGCATTGAACCAAGGCATTGAACTGAAGCATTGAACCAGTTCAAAGATACTAACTCTTGGAAAGATTATGTCGTTGAACCACTTTCAGCTCTCTTTCCTTATGAATTTATTCAGACAAGAGTCTAAAGAAGCTTTGTAAAACCTTGCACTCTCTGAACTAGTTCTTCATCTGTCGAAAGACTACACCCGCAGAGTTCATAGAAGTTCCCATGAAGTCCGTAAAACCCTGCAGAGTCCGTAGAAATGGACCTGCAGAGTCTATAGAAATTGCTAGATTCATGCAAAATCAAAAAATGATATGGCCTAGAATAGCAAAGATAGAAGAGGACTAATTTTTAGTTTGTTGGGTAAAAAATGGTCAACAAATTGGTGACTCCCAGGGGAAGCATGCCTACTATGCTTAAAGACCAGTTGCCTTGAATTCCATTGGGCACAGAGTCAGATGCAGCTTGAACAAAGTCAAAAATAACCCCAAAGATCCAAGAATCAAACATGAAGATTTTTACCCCAAACATAAGGGAAAGTGCACACAAGACTAAAAACACTACTTGTGTAAACTGCACTTAGGGAAAGTAGGAAAAGAAACTAAAAGCAAACTACTATATACAACTAACCAGGTACATCTGCTTCCCTCTTGGATCAAAGGGAAAACTTCTTAAGTCCCCTTCTTGGCAAGGAGACTTATGGTGCCAGAAAAGTGGCTGAATAAAAAGGAGACTTGGTGACCCACTCCTCTTGCCTGTCACTTGGATTGGCTTGTATCTGAGCAGATCAAATTCAAACATGATTCCAACATATACGTACCCTATTTGTTCTTGGAAGTTTGCCTCTTATTGGTTCTTTATGCTGGTGTATCTCATCAAGAAATCAATCATTGTTGGCTCATCACCATAAGCCCCTTGATATGCATCATTGATTGGCTTGTCCCCTTCTACCTCATGCTCGGGTTCCATGGTATGATCATCCTCCTTGATGGCTTCAAAGAAAATATCTTCAGATTCACCAACCTCTTGAAAGGATAAATATGAAAGCTTGCAGCCCCTTTGCATACTTATTTGAGTACCAATGCTACCTTTTTCACTCTTATCTAGCTCATAGCCTCCTTGAAGAATAGTGTAGCCTGCCCCAATGACTTCAAACGAATTATTCAAAACATGAACAAGAGATTTTCCATGCTCCTCCATGACTTCTATGGTGATCTCCTCCTCATTCGCACTCATGAAGTCTCCCTGATCAGTCATGAGCTGAGCATACTCCTCTTCACTTGCTTCCTCCAAGATAGGTTCCTCCTCGAGAAGGGGGAAAATGGAAAGCTGACGGACGAACTCATGTGGAAGAGGAGGTAGTCCCTGAGCTAGAAATGAATGAATCTCCTCTTTCCATTTGGCCAGCACTTCATCTATATTAGGCATGGCCTGATAGCTTTCTTGGAGGTGTGTAGATGAGGTGTGTTCAGACATGGGATCTACTATTTGGTCTGAAACATCCACCACCCGTTGGCTGAGGAAAATCGCTCTGGACTCCAACTCTGCAATCTGCCTATTTATATCTTCCTATAAGAGCCTCTCCTAGAGGTCACAATCATCATCGAGAGCAAGAGCAGTCTCATCTTCTTCAAGGTTTTGAGCAAAACCTTTCTCCTCCTCTTCCTTTCTGCCCCAAGATTCTACTATTTGCTTCCATCTCATGACCTTGGGATTGGAATTTTCCCCTTGTGAACAAGGAGTAACTTTATCCTCTTCAAGGTCCTGAGCTAGTTCATGATGGTCCTTCTTCCATCTTGGAATTTATAGATCATGTTGAAAGACTTGAGGAGGTTGGGGAAGATTTGGGAGGGTCTGCTCATGTACAAGAAGAGCTGTCTGAAAAGAGGTATGCTGAAAAGCTAGGCATATGAGATTGAGGGTAGGATTGATTGATGCATCAGATGAGCCAAAAAGATCAAGTGCCATATGATAGAAAGGATTTGGTACACAAGAGGGGGCTTTCTTCAGAATAGGAGGGGGCAGACCTTGGGCCAAAATTTATTGATTTTTGTCCCTCCACTTTACCAACACTTCATCAATATTTAAATTAGCTTGTGGATTGGTGGAAGGGGTGTCTTTTGACGTCGACTCCTCTACAAGGTCTGAAAACTCCATCTCTCTTTCTCTAAGCAGTCTCATCTTAGCTTCTAATTCCTCAATCTGCTTAGCCAGATTATCCTCATTTTGTAACTCTTGGAGCTCGTAGGAATCATCATAGAGATGGGGAGTGCATGAAGGTTGCCATGAAATGCAAAAAGATTCTTGAGGAAAGGTGGGAGGGACTTGAAAAGGACGAACCTCATTTTATACCTCACACTCTTGGATAATGTCTTTCTCCTCCTTGTTGTTCCATGACTCAACCACTTTATTCCAGCTCAAGATACTCAGACTGGGCATCTCCTTTTGGGGTGATGGGGCCACATTGTGAGAGGGTAGTGAGGGTTTGGATTCCACTTCCCTTGCTACCAAAATAGACTGCTACATTTGAAGATTTGATAATTCAATCTATTTATCAAGATTAGCCTTAAACACAAGATTTACTATTTCAGAACTCTCCTCAACATGATTACGGAAAGGACTTTGACAGGCTTGACTCGGCTCATAAGCAGGGGCTGTGTATGACTGATATGATACTTGGGGTAGGGAGTATGTAGATAGATAAACTTGGTAAGGTTGCCTCTTGTGAATACTCAGCTTCTCTTCTAAAGATGTAATCAAACCACTCACATCTAGCATCTCACTTGCAAGCCTTTGCCAATTGGCTCTTTCAATAGGATTTCATTCCCTCTTAACCAGATCTAGTGCATTTCTCACTTGATGGATGACATGAGTAGGAATTTCTTGGCCACATCCCTTTCTGGTGTCGAGCTCTATTACATACTTTTCGTATCCCAGCAGTGCTTGTTTGAAGGTGGAGACAGGTTGATTGGCAAAGAGACTAGGTTGAGTAGGAGAAGTGACACATTGAGAAGACTGGGCATAAGGCTGATATAGCTCATGACAAGGTTGAGACTGGTCATATTAGACTTGATAAGGGTCAACATAAGGCTGGTAAGGATCATAGCCAGGCTGGCCAAAGAAAATAGGGTCCATAGTTCTGAACGATGGAATTATACATACCAGAATATTATCTCTTGATGGCACCAAAAATGCTTAACCAGTTGATTTAACTCAGAGTCACCATTGGTGTTGATGCAAAAGCCTCCAAAGGCTGGTTGGTTGAAGAACACACCAAAATTATTCAACTCTTTGGACACAACTTGTCTTGATTGGTCCCACCGAGCGTGCCAAAAAGTGTTGACATAGTGGATTGCACCTGGGGGCAAGACGCCTAGCTCTCACCCTTCCACATGCAACAATGGAAACTCCCCTCTCGCCTGTGGGACCAGTGAAACTGGAGGGGAGGGTCTCTAGATAAGGGCTAGCTCCCTCTAATGTATCTTTTAGGCCCTAGTTTCTACTACTGCTAACAAATAAAATGAAAAAAAGGTGGGGGGATGAAAAGGGAGAGAGATACTGAAACATAACCTAAACCTAAAAATAAAATAAAGGTGATACACCAAAATGATGACCCACCCAGCCCAAATATACACTTTTCACCAAGAAGCGCCCATACACTTCATTTGATGTGGAAAAACTCTTCTATGTCAGTGAGTCAGGGGTCCATGGAAATATAGGGAGGAAGGAACTATCAAAGGTGTTCTGAGACACACTTTGATAGCCTATTCACATGTGCCTATATTCCTACTATAGACACTTCTGGCAGACCTATAGAAAAGAGACTTCACAAAGCACTGGACATGTTGTAATTGATCTATGAAAAGCATGAAAGATAATGACTTAATCACAAAAGAAGAACATAGACATACTTTAAAGTGCAAGTCCAGATGGAGGTAAAAATGTTGAGTCTTGATTGAAGGTAAAATTTGGCAGAGCTCTGCCTTACAAGCCCGAGAGATTTTTGGGCAGAGTTTTTTGCTTTAAGGCTGAGAGAATGGACCTTTCTCAAATGAGAAGTTTTACAATATATAGAGGAAGAAAGGTGGCCTTTTGGCACCCTTTTTTAAAAATGACCCATGTGCCTTCCGATCATTGGGAAGAGCAAGGTGCTTAAACATCATATGAGAATTTATGGGCTGCACCGTTTGTCTGCAAACAAGACTGCTCCTTCAAGGTGATTATGCAGCTTGTCTGCTCATTAATGCAAAATGAAGAAATTAGGTCACACCATTAGCCATTTTCACCTCTTGTTGATCAAATCATAGACACTATATCACCTATTGGAGTAATTGCTCAAGTCGACACCTTCTTTCGCCACTTGGACTGCTTTGTCCATTTCTACACTTGGTCATTCTTCCTTGCTTTGTCTCCTTTTACTCCTTTAGTCCTCGGGGGCTATCTTCCAGTGGGTCATTGCATTCCTTGGGCTCCTCCTGCTTGCTTTGGCCACTTTCCATTGATTTCAAATAAGTGACATGTGGTGCATTTCACTGTGAAACGAGTAGGACACGTGGCAGCATCCGCTTGACTCATGGAAGCTTTAGGCACCCTTTGAAGGTCCTGTGGAAGAGGACATGTGTCAGTTTCTACCCTCTCTCGCAATTTGTCTAGGGTCCACCATAGTTCTCATGAGACAAAAGAGAGATACCGCAAAGGCTGACACTTGTCAGCTTTTACCGAGATTTGCAGGGGATGCGTGGCATGTTCCACTGTGAAATGGGTAAGACACGTGGAAGCATCCACTTGACTCATGAAAGCTTTAGACTCCCTTTAAAGGTCCTGCAGAAGATGACATGTGTCAGATTATACTCTCTTTAGCAATTTGTCAGGGGCCCACCATAGTTCTCGTAGGACAAAAGAGAGAGACTACGGATGTTGACACTTGTTGGCTTCCATCAAGCCTTGCAGGGGACACGTGGCACGTTCTGCTGCTCCTAGAAAAACATGTCAAATCCTTTCACATTTTCCACTTGGCACCTTCTGCACCCTTGCTTTTCCTAGTGTAAAATTGATGTTCACAGACCTGTCACCCTTGGACCTTCTTTGACTTTCTGCTTCGGCCCTTTTGAAGTGCTCCATGTCCTCCACAAAGGCTCTTAAACCCAGACTTGCCCTCCGCAAAGGCACTTGTCCTTCGGGAGGCTTGAAATTTTGATTGAATCACTCCATTAAACCAAGCCAATGAACCATTTGATTGAACCTGCCGATGAACTTAGCCGATTGAACTAAAGTGTTGAACCAAAGCGTTGAACCAAGGCATTGAACTGAAGCGTTGAACTAGTTCAATGGTTCAACGATTCAAAGATGCTAAATCTTGGAAAGATTATGTCATTGAACCACTTTCAGCTCTCTTTCCTTATGAATTTCTTCAGACAAGAGTCTAAAGAAGCTTTGTAAAACCTTGCACTCTCTGAACTAGTTCTTCATTTTTTGAAAGACTATACCCATAGAGTTCGTAGAAGTTCCCATGAAGTCTGTAGAAACCTATAGAATCCATAGAAATGGACCTGCAGATTTCGTAGAAATTGCCAAATTCATGCAAAATCAAAAAATGATATGGCCTAGAATAGCAGGGACAAAAGGAGACCAATTTTTGGCCTGTTGGGCAAAAAATGGTCAACAATGATTACACAAAGTGTGTAGACTGACCCCTTGTACTCCCTTTATGCTTGAGCCACATTGCTTTGTGATATATTTGTTCCTCTGATTCCAATGCATGTTTCCCCTTTCATTAATTCACTAGTTATTGTTGAAATGACACTCATTTTGTTGGTTTCTATTTTAATTCCTTTATTTGTTTGATTCAATGCACCATCAATTTTGATTTCTTACATTTATAGGACTCTCTTTTCTAACTTGAACTAATTTTAACATTTACAGCTTCTACTTTTGTGCTTTTCCTTTTTTAATTTTGATTTACAATTTCCTTCACACATTGTTCTCCAATTTGTTTGATTAGCAAGGTTTTTCGGATCCTTCTCATGAATTTGGCCCATTCTATCCATTAGATGTAATGTCGAGAAACTATTTATCCCTTATGTCATTTTGCCTGGTTATGTTGCCTTATTTCAAATCATCCCCGTAAATTATATCTATCTATTACTCTACTACTCTAGCCCACGTGGAAAACTAAAATCCTACTCTACTTGTGCTAACTGACACTTATTTTTATTCTATATTATTGATGACTTAGTGATGGTAAAGTTTAAGTCTACTTCCAGTCACTTGTCCAGGAAGGATATTTCCCTACAGATCTCACATGACTATGTTACCTTTCCCTATCATGTGTTGTATCACATATGGCCCCTTCCATCTAATTTGCAACTTTCCCGAATGTGCTTTAAATTTGCTTTCATATAATAGGACCATTTCACCCTGCTAAAACTATTTTGTTTGTAAATTGTGAACATATCATGTATTCTAAATACATTTGTGTACCTCTTAATTCCAAGTTGCCATCATCTTGGTCTCTTCCATACATGCTAGATCCAACAAGTGGTTTTTCAAATATTACTTATCCCCTAGTCTTGTAACTATCACAATGCTCAAACTAGAAACAATGTATTCCATTGGCATGACTACCTCAATGCCATAGACTAGATAAAATGATGTATGTCTAATATCCCACTTGTAGTTGGTTTTGTAAGACCATAATAACATGGTAATGAAAACCTCCAAATCATCTCATTACACATTACAAATTTTCATTAGCATTCTTTCTAATACCTTGTTCAAGGATTCAGCTTGACCATTGGCTTGTGAATATTAGGCAATACTCTTCTCATCCGAAAACATGAATTCCTACATGAAATATCTGATAGAATTGTTGAGGAAGGGTGTGCTACAATCACTAATAAGCTTTTTTAAACATCTAAACCTTTTTACTATATTCTCATACAAAAATTTCATAGCATTATTTACACCACAACTTGGAATTGCAACAACATCACCATTTTGTGAAGTAATCTATCACGATGATGATATACCAAGTATTGGATTATTTTGATGCCAAATTAATAGGGCCCAAAAAGTCTATCCTTCATTATTTAAATGGTTGTGCCATGATAATTGGGTTAAATGACATCTCATCCCTTTTGTTAGGCATTCCAATGTGCTGACACACATCACAATGTTTCGCAACTTTGTGTGCATCTTGGAAAAATTTAGGCCACCATAATCCACTATGAAATATATTTTTGATAGTCAAATCGCTTGAAAAATTCCCTCCTACAACCCCATCATGTGCTTCACTCAACGCTTTTGATTTTTCATGTTTCAAAGCTACTATGTGAAGCAATTATCTTTTCCCAACTTATACAAAACCCTATTTACAACAATGAATGACAAAGCTCTTATGACCAATTGTTTCTTTTTCCTTTATGTAGTGTTTTGGAAAAATATCATGCTATAAAAATGTCGCAATCTCTTCCAATTGCTTTGGTATCATAGTGACTATTTAATTATGTGTGCATTAAGTGAAGCCTCTTGCAAATCTTCCAATTCCTTTCCCATTTTAATTCCACTTAGTTGATCCGATATCATGTTTTCTTTCCCTAGTTTTACATTGATATTAAATTGATACTCTTGGAAGAAACCATATCAAAATTATCCTTACCAACAATGGCTTGTTTACAAATTATCACAAAGTATGATGGTTTATAAAAAACTCAAATGAAGTTGCCAAAAGATAATGACAATTTTTTTGAAGTACGAATACCATAACCAAGGCCTCCCTTTCCATTGTGGTACAATTATTCCGTAAGTGGCAACTTTGTGACTTGAAAAGTGGATAAGGTGGACCAAATCTCCTTCCCCTGAGTGTGTTAACATGATGCAGGAGCATCTTCATGGCATGTGAATTTTTTCATTGTCTTTGGTATAGGTTATGTTGTTTAGACATGTCCAGTTTGTTTTCCCTCCAAAAACTAGTGTTCAAATTTTCAAATTTGTAAATATGCTTATTTGGCTTATAATAAGGCCTAAAACATGTATAAAGGCCAAGTTGTATGGGTTGATATCAAAAAAAATTTAGAGATCATATAGTACGTGATCTTAGGTGGTGTTGTTCCTAAAATTAGATATGCTCATTTTTTAAAACAACCCCTACAAAACTTATTTGTTTCATTTTTTTCACTATAAGTTCATCTTTAAAGGTAAGTTTCTCTCGATCTCATGTTTGGTCAACTACCATCTGTTGATGCAGGAAATTGCACCCAGGGCAAGGAGGTCGAACTCCTGCCTTATCCTCGCAACATGGAAACTCCCCTCTCGCCTATGGGACTGGTGAAGTTGGAGGGGAGAGTCTCTAGGTAAGGCCTAGCTCCCTCTGATGTATCATTATTTGTTCCAGCAAGTGCAAATGCATACATATATATAAACTGGGGGGAGGGATGAAAAAGGAGAAAGATGCAGAAAAACAAACTACTCTAAAGAGGTGATGCACCAAAATAAGTCAGCCTTCACACCTCCACATTTAAAACTAGACAAACACATACATACACTACACACTTGGCAGAAGGACCAGGCTACAAGAAACTGGCAGGGAGGCTTTCATGAGAACACAAGAGACAGAAAATCACTGAGGCGCTGTGAAATGCACACTGTAAATAACTTCCTCCATTCTAGTCTTCCAAATGTCAGCTCTTCTCCTCTCAGTTGTAGAAATGGCACCTTGTAAACAACTGGTATGTTAGTGTTGGACTTATGAGAGCATCAAGAGACAATGACTGAACACAAACAACACTTAGCACATACTTTGAAATATCTATCCAAATAGAGGTAAAAAATTGTGTTTATTGATTCAAGTGGAAAATTAGCCAAGGCTAGACCTTAGCAAAATGTGAAAAGATCTTTTTTCTTACAAATGACAAGTCTTTCAATATATAGGAGAAGCAAGGAGGCCATTTGGCACTCCTTTTTTACAAGTGGCTTATGCATTCCTTCATTGGGAAGAGGAAAACACTGTAGTCGATGTCATCTTTCTAGAAGAGGCTTGTTGAAACCATGTTGTATAATCACTGAATTTGGTGTTCAAGCATTAATGTGAAGCACATACTATGCCTCTCCTCTTCTGCAACAGATTAAGATTTGTCTCCTTTTGAAGGCACGAGCCATACCTTTTGCTATTTGTGCCATCTGGGGATTAACAGGCAATAAATCACCTTCCATTTGCCACTTGGACTGCCTCGTCCCTTTCTACACCTTGTCATGCTGCTGCTTTGTCACCTGGGATTTTGTCCTTTTCCTATTTTGGCGCTTCTGGCTCATTTGGCCCCTGGGTTGACCATTCTGGTGGGTCGCTACATTCTAGGCTTTCCTTAGCGCTTTCTCAGTTGAAAACAAATGGCTACTTTGCTTTGTTCATGTTGACGGTCGCGCGATCATCATTGGATCCTTTCCTGGTTTTGGGCCTTCCTAATTTCTTCACAGCTTGCTTTAGTCTTAGCACCTTCTCGGGCACTCTTTTGCCTTGTATACTTCGGTGGGTCCTTTGGACGGCCTCCTAGGCTTTGTACATTTTTTGTGGGTTTTTGTCTGCAGATAATTTTTGCCTGGGCCTTTGCCTCATACTTGGTTTATGCGGCCCAAATTCCTTTTGAAGTGTCTGCCCTTCGAAAGGGTACTTGAACTAGGACTGTCCCTTTTAGCCAAGGGCATACCCTTGAACCAAGCGTTGAACCAGACCCATTGAACCAAACTGTTGAACCAAAATGTTTCAATGGTTCAATGGTTCAACCATGTGCGTCGATGAACCAATGAATCGAAGCCAATTAACTTAGTGTTGAATTAGGCACTTGAATCGAGGATTAAACCATCTGCTTGAACTTTTGCCTTTAAACCAAGCCTGTCAAACCAAAAATGGTTCAATGATTCAATGGTTCAATGATTCAATGGTTCAACCATTGAACGCTGACGAACTAAATGCTGTTAAACTAAGCCGTTGAACCAAGCCACTGAACCAAGTTGGTTCAATTGTTTAATGGTATGATGGTTCAATGCTACTAAACTAAGATGGTTGAACTTGAAGGTGGATGAACCAAGTGTCGAATGAAAACTGCATTGAACTTGCCTTTGAACCGTTTGGTTGAACCATTCGGTGCACTTTAACCATTGAACCAAGGCCAAAGCATTGAACTTTGCAGAAGTGTTGAACCAGTTCATGAACCAAGGCCAATGAACTGATGTAACCAAAAAATGAATTGGCCTTAAATAACAGGGGAGAAGTTGACCAAAATTTTGCCTATGGGCAAAATTGGTCAACAGATTGGTGACTCACAGGGGAAGCATGCCTGTTATGCTTTAGAATCTAGTTGCCTTGCAGTCCATTGGGTGTAGAGACAGATGCAGCTATGAAAGAGTTAGCAACAGCCCCAAATATTTGAGAATCAATCATGAAGCTTTTACCCCACACGCAAAGGGAAACACACAAGGCTAAAAAACACTACCTGTGCAAACTGCACTTAGGAAAAGCAGGAAAAGAAACTGAAAGAAAACTATTATATACAACTAACCAGGAATAATTGCCTCCCTCCTAGATCAAAGGAAAAACTTCTTAAGTCCCCTTCCTGGAAATAAGACTTATGGTGGCAGGCAAGTAGCTGAATGAAAGAGAGAGTTGGTGACTTGCTCCTCTTGCCTGTCACCTGGTTTGGCTGGAATCCAAGTGGATCAGATTCAAACATGCCTCCAACATACAAGTACTCTTCTTGTCCTAGGAGGCCTATTTAATGTTGGTCCTTTATATTGGTTCTCTTCACCAAGAAATCAATGGCTACTAGCTCATCACCATAAGCCTTTTGATCTGCACATTTCTTCTGCAATGTATCATGGTCTGACTTATTTCCTTCTGCCTCGTTGAAAATCCTGTCAGACTCGTCCTCTGCTTCCTCTTGGCCTTCTTGAAGAAGGGTGACTATGGTGATGTCTGAAATGGACTCACAAAATGATTTCTCATCCCACAGAACATCACCTCTTTCTTCAAAACTTTCTTCTTCAAAGTTTTCCTCAAGGAAGATAGACCTCTCCTTCTCCTCCTCCAACTCAGGCTCTTCAGCATAGTTGTCCTCGTCATCAAAACAGCAAGGAAGTTTGTCAAATAGAGGGGAAAAGAGCTCACCATGCATTTGTTCCTCCTCGTATTGCTGGAACATCTGCATATATGCAAGACCTGCATATTCTCCACTACTGATAAGGTCTTCACAAGAAGCGTCAATGATGATTTCTTCTTCGTTATCGCTCATGACAGCGTCTTGAAGAATTGCAGATTGGATCTTCTGCTCCTCACCTGCCTCTTGAAAAATAGGGTCCTCCTTGAGAAGGGGTGAAGTGGGAAAAACACGTGGAAGAGGAGGCAGTCCTTGAGCTAGAATCGAATTATTCTCCTCCTTCCACTTGGTTAGCACTTCATCAATATCAGGTGTGGCCTGATAGCTCTCTTGGAATTGTGTGGACGGGTTGGGTTCAAATAGGTCCACCACACGTTGGCTGAAGAATATTTTTTGGGACTCCAATTCTGTAATTCTCTTAGCTATATTTTCTTGAAGGAGCCTTTCTTGGAGATCACCAGCATCATCATGTTGAATAGGAGCAGTTTCAAGAGATGTGTTGGCTGGTGGTACTCCCCCAAATGGGAGATTCACAATCTAAGGAGTTTAGAAGGTTCATCTCCATGGGGGTTGTTCTAATGCCCTCTGGTGTTGGAAACCCAGGCGCACGGGATTGAGAGCGAATGTATTTAATGAGTTGGAGTGAGTAAGTGCTATCTGATAGAAAGGATTTGGTGCAAAAGAGGGGCTTTTTTCAAAATAGGAAGGGGCACACAAGGCTGACTACCTTGAAAAAATGGATTTCTCCATTTTACTAGCTCCTCTTCCATGGATTGCAAGACCTATGCTTGCCTAAACAAACACTCCTCTTCATACATCAGCTCATGCTGATATCTGTACTGCTCTTCTAGCCTGTTAATCTCCAATTCCAACACCATCTCTTTTATAGTTTCAGGGCAACTAGGAGAGCTGCTTGAGGTAATTCTCTGAAAATTTAGAGTCTGATCGAAGTCATATGAAGGAACACAAGACCCATGATTCTACGCAAAAGAATTATACATACCAAAAAAAGATTTTTGAATGGCACCAGGCTGCTTAACCAACAGATTTAACTCAGAGTCACTAGATGCTGAAAATACACGATTTGTTGTAACAAGACCAGCATCAATCCTGATACCTTACTGCGTTGCCAAACTATGTCCCACCGAGCGTGCCAAAACTGTTGACGCAGGAAATTGCACCCGAGGCAAGGAGGTTGAACTCCTGCCTTCTCCTCGCAACATGGAAACTCCCCTCTCACCTGTGGGACTGATGAAGCTAGAGGGGAGAGTCTCTAGGTAAGGCCTAGCTCCTCTAATGTATCATTGTTTATTCCAGCAAGTGCAAATACATACATATATATAAAAACTAGGGGGAGGGATGAAAAGGGAGAAAGATGCAAGAAACAAACTAATCTAAAGAGGTGATGCACCAAAATAAGTCAACCTTCACACCTCCACACTTGAAACCAGACAAACACATGCATACACTACACACTTGGCAGAAGGACCAGGCTGCAAGAAACTGGTAGGGAGGCTTTCATGAGAACACAGGAGACAAAAAATCACTGAGACGCTGTGAAATGCACACTGTAAGTAACTTCCTCCATTCCGGTCTTTCAAATGTCAGCTCTTCTCCTCTCAACTGTAGAAATGGTGCCTTGTAGACAATAGGTACATTGGTGTTGGACCTATGAGAGCATCAAGAGACAATGACTGAACACAAACAACACTCAGCACATACTCTAAAATATCTATCCAAATGGAGGTAAAAAAACTGTGTTTATTGATTCAAGTGGAAAATTTTTCAGGGCTACGCCTTAGCAAAATGTGAAAAGATCTTTTTTCTTACAAATGACAAATCTTTCAATATATAGGAGAAGCAAGGAGGCCATTTGGCACTCTTTTTTTACAAGTGGCTTATGCGTTCCTTCATTGGGAAGAGGAAAACACTATAGTCGATGTCATCTTTCTAGAAGAGGCCTTCTGGAACCATGCTGTATAATCGCTGAATTTGACTTTGGCATTCAAGCATTAATGTGAAGCACAGACTGTGCCTCTCCTCTTCTGCAACAGATTAAGATTTGTCCCCTTTTGAAGGCATGGGCCATACCTTTTGTTATTTGCACTATCTGGGGATTAACAAGCAATAAATTGCCTTCCATTTGCCACTTGGACTGCCTCGTCCCTTTCTACACCTTGTCATGTTGCTGCTTTGTCACCTGGGATTTGTCCTCCTATTTTGGTGCTTCTGGCTCATTCAGCCCCTGGGGCAAACATTCTGGCGGGTCGCTACATTTTGGGCTTTCCTTAGCACTTTCTCAGTTGAAAACAAAAGGCTACTTCGCTTTGTTCATGTTGACGATCGCACGACCTTCATCGGGTCCTTTGCTAGCTTTGGGCCTTCCTAATTTCTTTGTGGCTTGCTTTAGTCTTAGCACCTTCCCAGGCACTCTTTTGCCTTGTATACTTCGGCAAGTCCTTTGGACAGCCTCCCGGGCTTTGTATGTTTTCTGCGGGTTTTTGTCCACAGACAATTTCTGCTCGGGCCTTTACCTCATACTTGGTTTATGCAACCCAAATTCCTTTTGAAGCATCTGCCTTTTGAAAGGGCACCTGAACTAGGACTGTCCCTTTCGGCCAAGGGCATACCCTTGAACCAAGCGTTGAACTAGACCCGTTGAACCAAACCGTTGAACCAAAATGGTTCAACCATGCGCACTGATGAACTAATGCACTGAAGCCGATGAACTTAGTGTTGAACCGGATGCTTGAACTGAGGATTGAACCATCCGCTTGAACTTTTGCCTTTGAACCAAGCCCGTTGAACCAAAAATGGTTCAACGGTTCAATGGTTCAACCATTGAACACCGACGAACCAAAGACTGTTGAACCAAGCCGTTGAACCAAGCCATTGAATCAAGCCGTTGAACCAAGCCGCTAAACCAATCTGCTGAACCAAGTTGGTTCAATGGTTCAACGGTACAATGGTTCAATGCTGCTGAACTGAGATGCTTGAACTTGAAGGTGGATGAACCAAGTGTCGAATGAAAACTGTGTTGAACTTGCCTTTGAACCGTTTGGTTGAACCATTCAGTGCACTTTAACCGCTGAAGCATTGAACTTTGCAGAAGCGTTGAACCAGTTTATGAACCAAGGTCGATGAACTGATGCAACCAAAAAATGAATTGGCCTTAAACAGCAGGAGAGAAGTTGACCAAAATTTTGCCTGTGGGCAAAATTGGTCAACACCATCCTTGAAAATTTTGTGACGTTCCCTCGTTACGATTTCTCAAAAAATGTGAAAATTGTTATGATTTTGATGTGATTAGAACGTAAAATTTTTGATAAATTTCAAAGGGTTAGTGTGTTTTCTTAGTTTTCATGTAAGGGTGACATTTTTTGCCGCCATTGCATGTGGTTTTTCAAGTTCTCATGCAAAGGTGGTGATTTTCACTGCCCTTGCATCCTTTCATGCAGGAGTGGAAAAAATCGCTGCCCTTGCATTTTTTCATGCAGAAGCTGTAATTTTTACCACCCCTACATCCTTCTTCAACCTCACATGTAAAAGCGATGATTTTTGCTGCCTGTGCATGATCTCAGTTTTTGCACAAGGCATTTATGGCCGCACACGTCGGGTGGTTGGAGTTGTTTTTTCAACCTTTTTAACCCATTTTTCACCTCATTTATTTCATTTCAATTTGTCTTCTCCTCCTCCCTGCATCTAGTCGATCGTGTGAACGAGCAGAATCATGATTTCTTCAGATTCAAGTGTGAGATTGTGATTCACTAGGTAGGGTTTTCTATTCTTTTTCTTCTTGTTTAGGTTTTTGTTTTATTTTTTTTTTATTTTTTTTACGGTTTCTTTCTTCTTTCTCTTCTTGTTTAGGTTTTCATTTTGTTTTTTGTTTTTTTTTCTCTTTTTTACGATTTCTTTCTTCTTTCTCTTCTCGTTTAGGTTTTATTTTTTTTTCTCCTCCTCCCTTTCTTCCCAAAAGAGTGCGATCTAGGCGAAAGCCTCTTCTCCTCATAACCCTATTGGCCCACTTAGCTAATGTAATGGCAGTGATTTTTGTTGCCCTTACACTAAGCCATCGAGCCAGTGTAATAGCAGCAAAAATAGCCATATTTACGAATCATTTGTCATTATGCAAAGGTGGCTATTTTAGCCACCCTTACACAAGTTCCCACCAGCATGCAAGGGCGGTAATTTTTGCTACCCCTGCATATTGTTTGCGTGTTATAGAGGCAATTTTTGTCGCTTATGCATATCCATCCATCCCCCACATGCAAGGGTGGCAATTTTGGCTACCCCTGCATGCTTTCCCTCTAATTTTCTTAACTCTGAAATTTTTTTATTTTTTCATTTTCCTGAGCCCGCTTCCCTTTGACTTTCTAACCTACTCACGCCTTAGCCCTTTCAAGTGCATTCCCATGGTCATGATCATCCAACATGCAATTTTCCCAGATTGCCAATATTTCCCCTAATCGCGTGATTATGATTCTTGTTGCAATTTCTCTCCAAGATCCCTCTTCATCAATGTCCCTTCAACAAAAGTTCTTCCAGATGACTAAAATTTCTCTGAAGAAGTCGAATACAATGAAGTACAAATACCAAGGTTTTTTTCCAATCACCTTAGTTACTTCTAATGTCGATGACATTAGGGATATAGAGATCGAGCACATGGATATGGCTGAGTTCATAGAAAGAACCAAATCAAGCAATCTTATCTATGAAATGAAAAGGATAATTGAGATTAATATCCATCTGGTCTCTTCTTTTCCTATAGCGGCTCACCACACAGAGTTCATTCTCTAGTGTGCTCAATTCTACAATAAGGATACCAGGATTGTGTTAGATACTGGTGGTAATGTAGTAATTAGACTAGACCCTAAGTTCATCAACAAAGTATTCATGTGTCCTCCTGCTACTAAAGTGTTGAAGCTTGACTTCATTGAAGCACAAAAGAAATATGACAAAAATCTCAAAAGAGCAAAGAAAGTGATCAATAATAAATAGCTTAAAACCCCCAGAGTGAACTTGTCCAGATGACCATGAAACTTTCCAAGGAGTGATTTTATAGAAGAAGTTGGCTACTTGATCACTCTTCTCAGCACAGTATGAGGTTTACCTTCTTCCTCTCAGTTTCACGAATGGATGTACCCCTTCATTAAGATAATTTTATAGGGCAAATAAGTCATTTTCTAGGAGGAGCAAATCAACAATGATCTACATGAGCAATTGATAAAGGTATCCACTACCTCCAAATTCTGTATGACTTCATACCTAGTATATATTGTAGCATCAATGAGAACCTTCTCAGGTTTAACATCAGAGGGAGACAGGAAAATAACCCTGATGCATTAATATTACCTTCAATTGACATTGAAGGGTTATATCCATCATTTTAAGAGGGTAAATGATGTTTTTTTACAATATTTTTGTCTTTTTAATCCTCAATTAGAATAAAAAAGAGCGTCAGACGAAGCCTGGACTGTTGTGAATGACTTTGAGTGTATGTTCTTGCAGTTCACTTCTTTTTGTTATCTGCGGGTTGGCTTTTTCCAAGGTTATTCCTAAATGCTCTCAAGATTTCCCTCAGACAAATTGGTCATGATGGAGCTGTGTAGGTAAATTATTGTCATACACAATAAGCAGATGGAACTCAAAAAAATCAATTTCAATCATCCAATTGAAATTGGCAAGTTCTCAGTATTGACCACTGCAAAAGCTAGAGCAATGGAGATTGAAATGCAACTCGTAACCATGAAGCATTTTAAAAGGAGACCAAATTTTTACTACAGAGGTGTGAAGGATATGATCAGGAGGAAGACCCAATTCCATGAGCCTATGATCGAAGACGTTTGGATCAATTTGAGGATAGCAGAAGACATTAGAAAGATGGACTATAGTAGATTGTCTCTTGAGCAAATAGAATATCTGGGGCTCACTGATATCCCTACAAATCTAGTGGATGATAGATATTTGATCAATAATAGATATCATGCTGAACAAGTTGCCAATGCCCCTCTTCCCCTGATCCAATGGTCTTAGAAGGAGTTGACTTCCTTGAGGATGAGATTCGAACCAATATTAGCAAACACCAATGACTAGTTAGCAAATAAGGGAATCACTTTGAAAGAGTTCATTACAGAGTCAGAAACTAAATTTCAAGAAAAAATAAGAAAAAGTGAGTAAATAGAACAAAGAATAAAAGTGATGTTCCTTCTCCTTCTAGGCCACATAAGCCTAGGATCATTTTTGTAATGAAGAAATTGAAAGTCACAGAAAAAGAGCCAAAAATAACAGATATAGAGGTTGAGAATCAAAGCGTCGAAGAACCAATAGTAGAATAGATAGAAACTGATGATAGGCCTACAAGTCAACAGGAAATGAAAACTCTGCCTCTGCGAGAAGGTTTACAACTAGAAATAGGAATCTCTTCTTCCCCACCTGGCACACCTATTGTAACTTCTTCACCTGCTTCTCCAATTAGTATTACCTCTTCTAGAGCAACCTCTCCTTCCAAAATTATTTTTGATGACCCCCAAAGCACTTCTGGAGGTATTATTTGTTCCTCCTGGTCAATCCCTAGTTTGTCATCTCCATATTTTAACATCAGAGATAGTTCTGCTTTCGATCATTTAACAAAAGGTGCAGCTCTTACTGATACTCTACCCATTGTGTCCACCACTGGTTCAAGTGTGACTCCAATAATGCCGACAATAGAGATTGATCCTAATGTAAGTACTTCTGTGCTCCCACCGTGGTTGTCAACTTATACACCCAAATGGAAAAAACAAGCCATCTCTCTAGATGACTTTGATTTCAATAAAATGGTGTCGATAAGAGTTAAGACTCCCAAGAATCCAAAGATCCTTTCAAATATGATTGGATATAAGGGGCACAAATTTTTAGAAACAATCAAACCTCCACAAGATGTAACTCTTGAAAATTTTGATATAAGCAACTACTCTATCTCTCGAGTTGAGTTAGGGAAGATAACTCACGAAAGTGCTAAGAGTGATTTGCAATTAGCAATGGATATTATGGTTCAAAATTTTGATAGAAAAAAAGAAATGAAGGATCATTATAAGGCGATGGTGGAACAATTGACTGCAATGATAAAAAGAATCACTTTCACTCCAGAAGTAGTAACTCCAAAGGCTATCTCCATAGACGATCTCATGATTTACAAAGCAAAAAGGACCTATCTCAAGGGGAAAGTACTTGAAAACTACTTGGACAAGATGCGTGCACAGGGGATTTCCTTGTTCGTAGAGTTGTCTGAAAAGACAGGCAAAATGAGGAAAATGAGAACAGAACTAGATGATCTTTTCAATATCATTTCTTAGGATGTTGAAAGCACAGAGAAATATCTTGACAAATAGACAAATATGAAAAATCTAAAAATATGCACTCTATTATAAATTGGCATCATTGTTGATAGGGACTCTTATATTGAAACTAAAGAAGCATTGATATATAGGAGCTGGGTGCTTAAGGAATTGATCGACCTCAAATCTTTCAAGGATCTTAGTGAACAAATTGATATCAGTCTGTTGCATAAATTGGAGGAGTTGCCTTAAAAACATACCTTCAAGACAACCAATTCATTTCAGCAGAAGAGATGATTCAGGAGTTTTAAGGTATGTTTTGAAAAGAATTTGAAGAAAAAGATTTTTCAATGACCTCTGTGGACAATTTATTGGATAATCAGTTAACTCTGGACAATTTGAAAACCAGGTTAACTAGTCACATGAAATCAATCACAATAGTAAGAGATGCCACAGTCAGGGCTAAGGTGATTCTCAAGAATATTGTTACTCTAGATAGTATCAGGATACAAGCAGCTATCGCCATGTACGATGCTCATATGAAGAAGACTAGCGATAAAAATTGAAACTATTCTTCCATGCTTTATTCTCCTTTTTTCAAATGCACTTTTGTAACCGCTTTAGACATTTGCACATGTACTTTTATCATGTGTAATTACATGTAAAAATCTGAAAAGTCCAAAGTCAACAAAGACTCTCATCTTTGACTAGGTTATAATATTTAAGTTGTTTCTCAATTCTCAAGGCTTCTCCCTATAAATAGAGTGAGCCTCTTTTGTAATGGATGGATCTTTTGATAATTGAGAGCAAAAACTCTGCCAAAATTGAGATGCTTCCTGAGACTTTGAGCTCAGATTGTAAATCATATTTTCTTGAATGAATGAGAAACCAGGTTACTTTCAAACTTTGCATTGGAGTAACTTGTGTTATTTAGGAGATCGTTCTTATGATTCTTTTCCTAATAATATCTCATCTATTTGATTAAACAAGAAAAGTGTGTGGAAATTATATGAAGATATTATGAAGTTAATTATGAAGACTTCGTGCTGCTATAATTACCTTTAGTTCATGTTTTTCATATTTTAGTGAGAAGGGTATTAGAAAGGCTTTAAACTGCTTTTATCCTTTGTGATCTTATGCTATGTTGTAGTTTTTGGTGGAGACTTTGAGATGCACTTCACTCTACTATTACGTACATTCTAAATCAATAAGAGAAGCAATGAAAGACTTTGTGATTTTATGGGTTTCTTGTGAATCTAGTTACTACTCGAGAAGATTTTATGTTATTTGTAGAACATCATTTCTGAAAGAAGAGAAATGATTTTAGTCATTATCTAGGATTTCTCTTTTGCCTTGTGACCATCATCTTTGAAAAAAGAGAGATGGATGGTGTGATCTCACCCATGAGTCTATTTTTAGTTTATATTTATATATAAGTAGTTTATAGGGAACCTCCCCTTGATAAGAGGAGAGATTTATCTCACTATGATGTAAACCTGCACTTTTTGTCATATAAATCTCCTTGTGTTGTGGTTGATATACCCATTTTGTTGTCAATTACTTCACGACAAAATATTCACCCAACAGGTGGTTTAAGCAAGATTTGAAGTAGTTGTGAGGTCTTTTTTTAGAAAAAATTGTTACTCTATTCTTGGAGTTTGTTTTTTTGAGTCTAAAATAGGAGATTTGATGCCTAAGTAAGTTTTGACTATTTTTGTGAGGATTCCTTTGACCCAAGAGGGATGATTTAATGTATTTTGGACGTGCAAAAGAAGTGGGAAATGAGAAATAACAATTTGGTGTGTTTTATTGATACTTTTCTATGGATTGTGGGCACAAACTAGGCAAGGCAGCAAGCTCCAAGTGTCCCAGTCAATTTTAATGGGTTATTTTATCTGTTGTGACTGCTCAAATCTCTAGAGCAGACTAAAACAAGGTATATGTAATTTTTTTGGAGTCTTGAAAGTCTATAATTTGTCCTGTAGCTGTATTTAAATGTCTATTATGCTAGAACTAGGGCTTTCTGGTACTTTTATTCCATATAGTGGAAAATTACCAAACTTTGTAATCAATGGTTAAGGCCACTTTCTAAACCTTGATGTTGTTTTAGCCCTTATAGCCCTGTCAAGACTGTAACAATAGGTTTAATCTTGGTTTAGGGTTATAACTTGAAAAGAGTTGGTGTTGAACAATATTTTTGTCCTTTTACACCTCTCATATCAATCTTAAGCCTTAACTCTACTGAATTATTCTTACAACCACCTAAATAGGGCTTTTGGAGGCCTAATTAGGCATGATATAGTTCTCACTCTAACTATTTCGTACAAAGGAACCTGGGGAGCTTTTTAAGTATGTTTTGTAAATCCTTAATGGGTACTTAGATCATCCTTGAGTTGGTTGTCATGAGGAGTGTAAGATAAGTTATGCCCCAAAAACAAGACAAACATGGCTACAAGCCCTTAAGCCCATGTGCAAGGCAAGGAAGGTCTTATGACCTATTGTGCTTCTTTTGATCACCCAAAAGAATCTGTATAGGTGTAAATAGTCTAGATAGGTTGTGCTTAGCAGGTCTAGATTAGTATTTAGTGTTTATGTGGTTTTCTATATAATTCCTTGTTGAGATCTAAGTCTCATTCCTTAAGCATTGTCAATGTAACACACTAGTCTTGAAACATGAAGTTGAATAAAGTATCTAAGTCAGTTAGTTGATGTATTAGAGTATCCTTAGGTGTTCGTAGGGTGACACCATAACATAACACCAATCACTGTACTTGAATCATATACATGCACATGGAATCTCTTTTATCAATCAGGGAAGACCAAAATTGGAGTTTTGACCAACCATTGCTTCAAATCTATGACCACAATGTGACATTTCATTGTAAGTTCTTCATTGGTGTTGCAATATTTCCATATCCGTGAATAAATTTCTAGTCTTACCTTATATGCCCAGAAAGGAGTGCACTTTTAAAGGACTAACTGATAGTTTAGGCCACCAAATAATAACTACACTTTTGGATTAATCCACAACAATTTCATCATTGAAATCCACATGCTCTAATAGCACACCAAAGGGTATAAAGAACAAGATCTTATTCAGATTGAGTGTGATTCACAAATCTCTACACCTTTTGAGCATTAGTCGTAACTTTTGAAACTTTTCCTTGAAGAGTGAAAACACTACCCAATCGTCCAAATACACTTCTAGGAAATCATGGATGAAATCTTTGAAAGTGATCATTATTGCTCTAAAGAACACTTTGTGCATTTTTCAATCCAAATGACATCACCTTTTACGAAAAGACCCCCATTCAATTGTGAATGTTGTTTTTGATTGGTCCTCCTTTGTGATTGGGATCTAATGATACCCATCAAAACCATCTACGAAGGAATAAATCTCATGACTTATGATATCCTATACAACTTCATCAGTGAATGATGTTGGAAACAAGTTGGTCACATAGGAATTGTTCAAGCCTTGCTAATCACCACAGACATGTATATCCCTAGCCGTATTTGGTTGAATTACCATTAGGCTTACCCAATTGGATTTCACTACTGAATAGATGATCCCTACCTCGACCATGCTATCAATATTAGCCTTAACCTTAAGTTTCATATTAGGATTCAAGCAATAAGGCCACTTCTCAAGTGGACTTATGAATTATTTGAGTTCAATGTGCATCTCACCTAGATACGTGTACATCCTTAACTTCACTAAATTTTGTGGGCAACACATCTTCATAGTCTCATAATAATTGAACTACCTTTGATATATGTTGTTTAGCCCATTAGTCACTAACAGGTACCATCTTAGGTGTCTCTTATGTGCCAATGTTTTCATATATTTTTTGCAAAGGTTCTTGATAAATCTTAATGCCTTTAGTCTTCATGAAATCTGAAACATCCCTCTGGGTAGGTTGCTCTTCTATGTTCAAATTTTGAAAATTTTCTTCATCTGCATTGGATGTGGTTTCTTTCTTAGGCATATTTGCACTTCTCTTGAGTTCATACATTCCCTTGAGATCTATGTCTTCTTCACTCTTTGCAGCTCTAAAACTGCTTGTACTATTCCAAATTCTATTACATGACCCTATCAAATGTAGAGACAATTATCTATATTTTCATGGAATCTTATGTCACTCTACTCTTGACTCTTTTTTCTATTCAATAATTATAGTGTCCCATCCTCTGTAGCACAAGAGTGCAGGGTTTCATCTTCAAACACAAAGTTCTAGATAAATATTGTTGGATTTGAGGCCAAATACTTGTTTCCATCCTATGTTCTTGATGCATGTACAATAATTTTGGCACAATGTTAGTAGTCCTTGGAAAATATGCACCCAATACTGAGGATATATTTGATGTAATTTATAAATGTCCATGCAAGAGTGGACCTATATTTGAGGGCATTTTCTAGCTTGAAACTTTGGCCACTTTTCTAAAAATTGAGTTTCTATGTGGAACCTTACCCACAACATTTCGCAAGCATTTTCCCATTCCAATTCATCTAACTTATGTACTGCCCACAAAGTAGGTGTAATTATAATGGATGGTTTAAATGGATTGCTCACATTTCCACTTGTCGAACATGGACCTCCAACTTATTGATGAATCTTGTTAGATCCTTCATCCCAAAACACTATGAAATCTTCTAGTCTATTATGAAAATCATCCTCATAAGCCTCACTTTAAGGTTTCCCAACATGCAATTCATCATATCTACATCTAAATCCCAACTTAATGAAAACAATAATGTCCATGGTATTCTAATTTATCTGTTTGGCTCTCTATAATACTAATTAGTCATAACAAACTAATAAATTGTATCTATCTCAAACTGAGTGCATGATCGCACAACTAAGTGCAAGATAACACTAAATATTATTTGTATCTAGTATTGAAAGGTTGTTGAAATACCTAAGGAATCTTGAGAAGTTTCCTTGGTTATTATTCCTACCTGTTTACTCCTTGCACATTTAGTATTATTTATGAAAGGTGTGGGAAATTCCATTCTTACGCCAAATCCTTGTCAACTTTATACTAGCTTTTAGGATTATGTGCATATGGGGAATTTGGCTTTTTTGGTATAGTATACATCCTACCTTCTACCTTGTTCATCAAAATGACTGATAATATCACTATGGTGAGCTTCTAGTTAGTTTTCCATAGTATTGATGATCATGTGACCATCATAAGCACTATTTTTCCCAATCAATGCAAGGTAGTGCATTTCATCAATTTTCATCTCTCTAAGCTCAAAGTCTCCTTGGAAGCTCAAGTCTCCAAATTTTATGTCTACATATTCCAACATATCAATAGGTTCAACTTGGTCATAACCTATGAGACTTAAAAGTTATTGGACTATAACTCACTACCAACTTTTTGATGGGCTCTCATGTTGATCGAGACACATATTCACTTTGCTTTCAAAATCAAATACAACATTTGGCACTTCATACCTTATGAGCTCAATATTCACCCTCACATCCATGACCTAAGGCTTCTTGGTTTTCACATACAAAACCATCTTATCAATTTTCTCTTGTCCTTTCACAAATTTGTGA
This sequence comes from Torreya grandis, assembly GCA_037957365.1. NCBI lineage: Eukaryota > Viridiplantae > Streptophyta > Pinopsida > Cupressales > Taxaceae > Torreya > Torreya grandis. Next base: position 3,051,637 of record JARHVA010000183.1, read on the forward strand.
TGTTTTACAATATTTCTTTTTTTCATAACATATTTATCAATTTCAAAAAATTTATAACAGTGGTAAATACTCCATTTTGGAATTTGCATGATCTGGACATAGACCTATGTTTCATTATTCACAACATTAGCAAAGTTTCCATCCTTTGCTTTGAATGATCATAACAACTCAAAAACTTCATTCATTAAAATTTTCTCCTTGTTGGGATTTAGATACATGATTTCTCAAACTTTTCGGAGCTATGATTCCATAGGCATTTCCAAAAGACCATATTAATTTCTTTTGGTTGAGAGCTTACCATATTTACATTTTGCACTTTTTTTTTCTTGTGTTTCTTCTCTAAGGTAGGGCAGTCCTCCATATTAAGTTGGCGAATGACTACAATATGTGCAATACATTTTCCTCTATAGGTGTTTCGATAATTTTGATAAATGTGATTCATTTCCCTACATAGATAACAAACTATGGGGTTGCCTTTGTTTTCTTGGTCCCTATGTGCAATATTGATATCTACCCTATCTCTATGAGGGTCTCTAGTTATGCTTTTGGTTCTAATATGCCCCATATTTTCCTTGCAATGATGGAGGTATCCAACTTCATTGATACCGAGGAGATTGTGGAGACCATGTATATTCATGTTGAGGAGAGGAATGTTCTTATCTTGGTTGGTATTGAGGAGAGGGTTTTGCCTATCGTAGTTGATATTAAGGAGACATAGTTGCATGTCCTCCTTGTTAAGGCATCTCTATAACTTGTGAGGCTCGCTTATGTTGTTGCGAATGTTGTTGTGTAGTTATTTTAAACATTCCTTGTAATATCTTCCTTTAGATCTTGCATATCTCTCCAATTATTTTCATCATAAGTAGTGGGTTTACAAAATTTACATCACACACTCTACAATTGTCACACATAATGTTGAACCATATGCATTTTGAATTGGGTTTACAAAATTTACATCACACACTCTGTAATTGTCGCACATAGTGTTGAACCATATGTATTTTGAATTGAGTGATCCCAATTGCAACAATTTTTTCCTAAGTCCTTGTGGATGCAAAGAAATTCATTGCAATGATGGCCTTCTTGGATGCACTCTACACACCATATTGAAAGCTTCTACTTATTCCCTTATTTTGTTTCATCCATCTTATGGACCATCGTAACTAACTTAGCATCTATTTTTGTACTCATTAAAGAGTTATCCCTATAGTCCTCAATTTGTTCCACCCATATTGTAGTTGTGATGGCATCTACCTTGATAAAAATTTGTGTTTTTGCTATTGTGAACCATGTTTGACTTCACAATCCTTTTACAAACCAAGTGGCCTTATATTTGTCATCAAATGAGAAATTCATCTTATTCATTACATCTATGACTTGTCGATTGTATTGTAAGATTCGATTCTCCTAGATTTTACTTGATCTCTTTGAGATCTTAGATAGTTTCACACATTTGTATCTTACATTCTACGATCTATCTACTTTTTACTCCAAACAAATCTAACTTAAGGCTTCCACATTTTCAAATAAATTGCAGGGCCTAATCAATTATAGCTCCTTTGAGTTTGCAACCCTTGGTTTCATCATCTTGTATCCCCTTAACTTCTCACTTCCTCTTATAAGGAAATGTTATTATAGATTAGTAGATCTATCATATGGTTGTAGAGTAACAAATTCTTCTAATGGTATCATCATGGCTCTTATGCAAGGAATATTGATCTCTAGCTTATTAGGTATTATGACTATCATACTACTATTTGTTGTGATATTAGTGTTTTATCTTGCCAGACCACCAATATTTTCTACGATGGTCTTTGATCTATATTATATTCTTCTCACTAACTTTTCTCTATCTTGGTGACTCGTGTCCTATCTCCCATAATTTTTCTAAAAAATTGACTTACTTGCTTCTCCTTGTCTATCCAACTATGACGATGTTGGGGATGTGCTCCTTAAAGATGAATGAGGTGTTTATGTTCCTAATTGGACCTTTCTCTATACAAACTATTCAACATGGGTTTCTCTTCCATGTCAATCCAAACTTTATAAAGATCAAGTTGCATCCTAAAACTACTACTACATTATTTTATTATTCATATATCTCCTTGCATGTGATACACCGATCCCTTTCCCATTCTGAGACAAACTCTATTTCTCAGTCTCCTACTACAATCCCTTCAAGTTAATCTGACTCACTCTGAGTAAATATCACTTCTAGTGGTCTCCTACCTTCCAATACTTGTAATCTCCTTACATTTTTACTCCTAAGTTTCTTCATACATTCTATTTCAATAGGTTTTTATTTTTTGTCTTTTATATTGTCTTAACCCTTGCTAAACCAGTTATCTTCTTTCCATCTTCTACCTTTGTTTGTTCAGTTTCAAGCTTTCATTTGGTGGGCTTCATCTTGTGTCCATTCGCAACAATTCATCTACACTTCATTAACCTTTTCTCATATCACATCCCCATACTTCCTTAGCTAACTACTCCTTGTTAGTCAGAATTAGCGCCATAGCTTTTCTACAACCAACCTCTTTACCAGCATAGGACATTATTGAAAAAAATTGCCTCTTATTGATCTGACAAACAAACCATATGCAATATCAAAAAAAACATATCCGTCAATGGTAGTGTTGACGTAGTGGATTGCACTCGAGGCAGGATGCCTAGCTCCTGCCCTTCCACATGCAACAATGGAAACTCCCCTCTCGCCTGTGGGACTGGCAAAGCTGGAGGGGAGAGTCTCTAGATAAGGGCAAGCTCCCTCTGATGTATTTTTTAGGCCCTAGTTTCTCCTACTACTAACAAACAAATGTAAAAAATGGGGGTGGGGGGGGTGAAAAGAGAGAGAGATGCTAAAAATAAAACCTAAGCCTAAAAATGAAGAGGTGATACACCAAAAAATGTGACCCACCCAGCCCAAATATACACTTTTCACCAAAAAGAAGCGCCTATACACTTCATCTGAAGTGGGAAGCTCTTTTGCAATAGTCAGCTAGGGGTTCATGGAAATACAGGGAGAAAGAAACTACCAAAGGCATCCTTAGACACTTATGGCAGCCTATTCATAGGCACCTACATTCCCCTAGGAACACTTTTAGCAGACCTACAGAAAGAAGACTTCGCAATGCACTGGACATGCTGTAATCGATCTATGAAAAGCATGAAAGACAATGACTTAATACAAAAGAACACAGACATATAATTTAAAGTGCAAGTCTAGATAGAGGTAAAAATGCTAAGTCCTGATTCAAGATAAAATCTGGCAGAGCTCTGCCTTACAAGCCTAAGAGATTTTTGGGCAGAGTTTTGCCTTAAGGCTAAGAGAGTGGATCCTTCTCAAATGAGAAATTTTACAATATATAGAGGAAGAGAAGAGGCCCTTTGGCGCCCTTTTTCCAAATGACCCATGTGCATTCTGATCATTGGGAAGAACAAGCCGCTTAAACATCATATAAGAATTTATGGGCCGCGTCTTTGTCTGCTTACAAGACTGCTCCTTTAAGGTGATTACGTAGCTTGTCTGCTCATTAATGCAAAATGAAGAAAATGGGTCCAGTCACTAGCCATTTGCACCTCCCAATGATCAATTTTCATACATTGTATCACCTGCTGGAGTAACTCCCTGAGTTGACACCTTCTTCACCACTTGGATGCTTTTTCTGTTCATGTGCTTTGTCTTCTTCGTGGTCTCTCTCTTTCTGGCTTCTTCTGGCAGGTTGTTGCATTCCTTGGGCTCTTCTTGCTTGCCTTGGCCACTTTCTGCTGATTTTCAAATAAGTGACATGTGGCATGCTCCACTGTGAAATGGGAAGGACACGTGGCAGCATCCACTTGACTCATGGAAGTTTTAAGCACCCTTTGAAGGCCCTACGGAAGAGGACATGTGTCAGCTTCCACTTCCTTTAACAATTCATTTAGGGCCCACCACAGTGCTTGTGAGACAAAAGAGAGAGACTACGGGCACTGACACTTGTCAGCGTCCATCGAGCCTTGCAAGGGATATGTGGTATGTTTTGTTGCTCCTAGAAAAGCATGTCAAAGCCTTCCATGGTTGCCACTTGGCGCCTTCCGTACTCTGGATTTCCTGGTGTAAAATTTGATGTTCATGGGCCCGTCACCCCTGGACTTTCCTTCAGCTTTCTTACTTCAGCCTTTTCCCGTGGACAAAAAGTCTGCAATAATTGTCTTATGACTTTGCCTTCAAAAATTTCCTCTCGGGCCTTTTGCTCGCGATTTACCCAAATTCCTTCAGACTTTTTGTCCAAAGAAAATCCTTCGGACAAAAGTCCAAAAGAATTCATGACTTTGCCTTAACAAAATTATGAAAGACTTAGCCGCTTCTTTATGGCCTCTTTGAAGTGTTCCTGCCCTCCATAAGGGCTCCTGAACTCAGAACTGCCCTCCGCAAGGGCACTTGTCCTTTGGATTTTTAGGATGCTCCTTTGAACCACCCGATTGAACTAAACCATTAAACCGATCGATTGAACCAAAAATGGTTCAATGGTTCAACGTTGCATGCCACTCCTTTGTTGGACTAAGCCTTTGAACCTATTGCTTGAACTAAGTGTTTGAACTGTTCCTTTGAACCAACCGCTTAAACCAACTACTTGAACCCAAAATGGTTCAACGGTTCAACACTGTGCGCCATTCATTTGAATTGTGCCACTTTAAAACAAGCCCTTTGAACTTTTCCTATTGAATCGCTCCTTTGAACCAACCGTTGAACCAATCCATTGAACCAATTCAACGGTTTAAGCATTTGTTGAACCGAGGCTTTGAACCAAGGCGTTGAACTAGTTCAATGGTTCAACGGTTCAAAGGTGCCAACTCTTGGAAAAATTATGTCATTGAACCACTCTTCCAACCTTAAGGAAAAGTGTTTTTTGAACCATTTTAGCTCTCTTTCCTTATGAATTTCTTCAAACAAGAGTCTGATGAAGCTTTATAAAAATTTGCACTCTCTAAACTGGTTCCTCATCTAAAAGACTACACCTGCAGATTCCATAGAAACTACGAAACTCGTGAAAAATCAAAAAATATACTGGCTGAGAATAGTAGGAAAAGAAGGGGGGCTGATTTTTTGGGCTATTGGGCAAAAAATGGTCAACAAATTGGCGACTCCCAAGGGAAGCATCCCTGCTATGCTTAGAGACTAGTTGCCTATAGTCCATTGGGCATGGAGTCAGAATGCAACTTTGAAGAAAGGTTAGCAACAACCCCAAAGATCTAAGAATCAAACATGAAGCTTTTTACCCTAGACACAAGGGAAAGCACACAAAAGACGAAAAACACTACTTGTGCAAACTGCACTTAGGGAAAGCAAGAAAGGAAACTAAAATCAAACTACTATATACAACTAACCAGGAATATTTGCCTCCTTCCTGGATCAAAGGGAAAATTTCTTAAGTCCCCTTCCTGGCAAGAAGACTTATGGTGCCAGACAAGTAGCTGAATGAAAAGGAGATTTGGTGACCTACTCCTCTTGCCTATCACCTTGATTGCCCTGTATCCAAGTGGATCAAATTCAAACATGCTTCTAACATACATGTATTCTTTTTACTCCTGGAAGCTTGTTGAATGTTGGTCCTTCGTGCTGGTGCATATCACCAAGAAATCTGTGGCTGCTAGCTCATCACCATAAGCCCTTTGTTGTGCATGATCCCCTTGCAATGCATCATGGTTTGACTTGTTCCCTTTTGCTTCATTAAAAAATGTGTCAAAATCATCCTCTACTCCCTCAAGGCCTTCTCGAAGAAGGGTGACTGTGGTGATGTCTGAAATGGAATCATAAAATGATTGCTCATCCCACAGAACATCACCTCTTTGTTCAAAGCTCTCTTCTTCAAGGCTTTCCTCAAGGAAGACCAACCTCTCATTTTCCTCCTCAAAGACCAAAATTTTTAGATGTTCAAAGATATCCATCTGGTCCTCCTCCAACTCAGGCTCCTCAGCATAATCGTCCTCCTCATCGAGGCAACAAGGAAGTTCATCAAACAAAGGGGGAGAGAGCTCACCATGCTTAAGATCCTACTGCTAACAAACAAATGTAAAAAAGGGGAGGTGAAAAGAGAGAGAGAGAGAGAGAGAGAGAGAGAGAGAGAGAGAGAGAGAGAGAGAGAGAGAGAGAGATGCTGAAAATAGAACCTAAGCCTAAAAAATGAAAAGGTGATACATCAAAAAAATTTGATCCACTCAGGCCCGAAACATACACTTTTCACCAAGAAGAAGCACCCATACACTTCATCTGACGTGGAAAACTCTTTTGTTTCAGTGAGTCAGGGCTCTGTGGAGATACAGGGAGGAGGGAACTATCAAAGGTGTTTTGAGACACACTTTGATAGCCTATTCACATGCGCCTATATTCTTATTGTAGACACTTCTGGCAGACCTGTAGAAAAGAGACTCACAATGCACTAGACATGCTGGAGTCATTCTGTGAAAAGCATGAAAGACAATGACTTAAAACAAAAGAACACAGACATATACTTTAAAGTGCAAGTCTAGATAGAGGTAAAATGCTAAGTCCTAATTCAAGGTAAAATCTGGCAGAGCTCTACCTTACAAGCCCGAGAGATTTTTGGGCAGAGTTTTGCCTTAAGGCTAAGAGAGTGGATCCTTCTCAAATGAGAAATTTTACAATATATAGAGGAAGGGAAGAGGCCCTTTGGCACCCTTTTTGCAAATGACCCATGTGCATTCTGATCATTGGGAAGAGTAAGCCACTTAAACATCATATGAAAATCTATGGGCCGCACTAATTATCTGCTTGCAAAATAAAGGAAACGGGTCCAGTCACTAGCTGTTTGCACCTCCTAATGATTAATTTGCATACAATGTATCACCTACTGGAGTAACTCCCTGAGTTGACACCTTCTTCACCACTTGGATGCTTTGTTCATTCCTACGCTTTGTCTTCTTCCTGGTCTCTCTCTTTCTGGCTTCTTCTAGCGGGTTGTGTTCCTTGGGCTCTTCCTGCTTGCCTTGGCCACTTTTTGCTGATTTTCAAATAAGTGACATGTGGCGCACTCCATTGTGAAATGGGCAGGACACATGGCAGCATCTACTTGACTCATGGAAGTTTTAAGCACCCTTTGAAGGTCCTGCAGAAGAGGACATGTGTTGGCTTCTGCTTCCTTTAGCAATTCATTCGGGCCCCACCACAGTTCTCATGGGACAAAAGAGAGACTGTGGGCCCTGACACTTGTCGGCTTCTTTCGAGCCTTGCAGGGGATACGTGGCACGTTCTGCTGCTCCTAGAAAAACATGTCAAAGTCTTCTGCGGTGCCACTTGGCACCTTCCGTGCTCCAAATTTCTTAGTGTAAAATTTGACGTTCATGGGCCCGTCACCCTTGACTTTCCTTCGGCTTTCTTGCTTCAGCGTTTTCCCATGGACAAAAAGTCCGCAAGAATTGTCTTGTGACTTTGCCTTCGAAATTTCTTCTCGGGCCTTTTATTCGCAATTTCCCCAAATTCCTTTGGACTTTTTGTCCGAAGGAAATCCTTCAGACAAAAATTTGAAAGAATTCATGACTTTGCCTTAACAAAATTCTGAAAGACTTAGCCGCTTCTTTGTGGCCTCTTTGAAGTGTTCACTGCCCTCTGCAAGGGCTCCTGAACCCAAAACTACCCTCCGCAAGGGAACTTGTCCTTTGGCTTTTTGGGACGCTCCTTTGAACCACCCCATTGAACTAAGCCGTTGAATCGATCAATTGAACCAAAAATGGTTCAACAGTTCAACGGTTCAATGATGCGTGCCACTCCTTTGTTGGACCAAGCCTTTGAACCTGCCACTTGAACCAAGTGTTTGAACTGTTCCTTTGAACCAACTACTTGAACCCAAAATGGTTCAATGGTTCAACACTACGGGCCATTCATTTGAACTATGCTGCTTTAAAACAATCCCTTTGAACTTTTCCCGTTGAATCGCTCCTTTGAACCAATCCATTGAATTGGTTCAACGGTTCAAGCATTTGTTGAATCGAGGCTTTGAACCAAGGCATTGAACCGGTTCAAAGGTGCTAACTCTTGGAAAGATTATGTCGTTGAACCACTCTTCCAACCTTAAGGAAAAGTGTTTTGGGAACCATTTTAGCTCTCTTTCCTTATGAATTTCTTCAGACAAGAGTCTGAAGAAGCTTTATAGAAATTTGCACTCTCTGAACTGGTTCCTCATCTGAAAGACTACACCTGTAGAGTCCGTAGAAACTATGAAACTCGTGCCAAATCAAAAAATATACTGGCTCATAATAGCAAGAAAAGAAGGGGGACCGATTTTCTGCCGTGTTGGGCAAAAAATGGTCAACAGGTAGTCTTCACCCAATCCTCAATTAATCATGTCCACTTGGCATCCAAGTTTGGAAAATTTTCCACTTTCTCCTCCTTTCACTCAAAACCCATATGTTCTTTGAGGTCAAAAATAGTAGTGCTCTAACCTTAACAACCATGCTGCTAGTGATTCAAGAAGCTCACACCAAAACACTTCATATATCTTGCCATATATGTGCACTAAGATAATTTCTTGCAGAGGGATTCCTAATACAAAGAATTTTTCTTCATAAAATTGATTTATCTTAAACTCCATCCATCTTTGTAATGTCCCCAATTTGGGATGAAGATGAAAAAAGAGGGTTTTCCAACAAACCCTTGGCAAATCCAATCCAAACTAAAATTGAAAAACTTAAAATCAGCCAAACCCTAGCTAGAAATTTATATGATATCCAAGCAAAAGAACATCCAAATAATTCCACAAATAGCTTAAATTTATTTAGAGAATAAAATACCTTTTTTGAATCAAATAACTTAATGAAGTAGTTGAAAATACCTCCATAAATAATCTAATTTTTATTTTAAAGTACAACTGCCTTTTTCACCCCTTAAACACCTCAAAAAGCTTTACAAGTGGGTCACCACACCTCAGAAAATTAGTAGAAACAATTTTGAAAATTAACCCTTGGATTTTTCTCACCAAATCACCTTCCAGAACTCTCTAACCAAGTCTCCCAATTGCCAAAATTATTATAATAATTTTTGAAATATTTTAGGGCCTAGAATGTCCTTTCATGCATGCAAAACATTCCATATAATTTGCCAAATGACTGAAATAAATTATAAAAATTACCTCGAGCCTATAAAAGGGTTCCAAATACCAAATTGATCTCTTGTGAGGGGTCACCACCCTCCCAAAGGAGGTCTCCACCCTTTGAAATGTCTTCAAGCTTGTCCTAGGGCTCCTCCACGAAGTTCACCCACCTCTTTGATCTGCGAATGGAATATTTATAGGTTTACAAAGGATAGTACCAATTCCTTGATGAATGTGATGTCCAAAGACACCTTTATAGAGCTTTTTGCATACACTTATGCATAATTATGGTGCAAATACAACCCTTGAATAGAGTTGCCCTAGTAGAAGAATGGAGGTTTTCATCTCCAAACCCCTTGGTGCACTTGAAAGTTTTCATCCTCAAATCACTTGTTCAAGTTTGACATACTTGTTCAAGATTTCCAATATCAAAATTCCATAAATTTTCAAATGAATCCTTATTTGCCTTTATATACCACTCCTCCAAGTGTAGCACCCAAAAATTGAAGGAGAGAGTTACCTTTCTTTTTAAAATATTAAAAGATCTTCTTAATTTCACTTTAGGCCTTAAGCGCCCAAGCCATATAAACCCCACCACCTAAGTGAGATAGAAATATAAAGTGTTTTTCATAAGTCAACTCAAAATTAGAAATATAAAGTACTCATTTCCATTATTAACTCCTCACAAATGACCCACAATGCTCCCTTTCAGTCCTCTACCTTTAGCCATCGAAAACAAGAATGAGCTAAGAGTCCCACGAGGGTTTAGATAAAAAATGAGGACATTACAGGCCTCCCCACCTAAAATTGCTTGTCCTCAAGCAATTGCAATACCCAAAGAGGTGTCCCAACATAACTTATGATGCAATGTCCACCTCTGATTCTATCCCAAGGAAATGAACCCTCAATTGGCTCCTTCATACTATTTTACTTGTGCTTTAGGGGTTGCCACCATGTGCTATAAGTGTCCTCAAAGCCTTTCAAAGGATCCATATGATCCCAATCAATCACCCCTTTCAATACCAAGTGGTGGATGAGCAAACTCCCTTCCCTAATAACTTCCAAATGGGTGAGATATAACCAAAAGTTGTTACGTAGATCATGAGGAAACCAAACTACCTCATTGTCCCATGTGCAAAACCTTCTCATGTGTTGGACCATGACCCAACAAATTTGCAAAAAGAAATCACCATTGTACCATCCAAGAGGTGAAGCCTCCAAGACATATTTGTCGCCATGAATGGGCATCTGAGTGTGAATCACATACTCAACAAGAGGCTGACGCTTGTCACTCATCTCAAGCATGCATAGGATCTTCTTAAAACTCATCAATAGCTCCCAAACATTCCCACAAGAAGGTTGTACCTTCCCATTGTGAACGCTTCTTACATCACCTTCCCAAGGTGTCAACATAAGCATGTTTCCAGAATCTTGTATGAGTTTGACCAAATCAAGGTTTCCTCTATGGTAACATGGTTGTATATGCAAATAGATTATTGATTTTTCATGTAGACAAACACGGAAATAAATATACTTATGCCTTTATTGACCCAAGAGCTGGAACATGTCATAAAATTAGAAAATTTCCCCTTCCATACATAGTTTTGTTTGACCTCTCAAGTTTAATTTTTCTGAGTAATGAATTTCAGAACCTATACATACCCTTCTCCCTCCTATCAAGTGCTGGAAAGTGTCCAAGAAATTCATGTTTTTCCTCTCAAAAAGTTGTGTATGCGTGTAGAAATCTGATTTTTGGGAAAGAAAAAAATCAGTGTTTGCATACTTACATTCCCTTTTTATTCTTAGCTAGAACATAACAATTTTTTTGCTTTTGTGGGGGACCAAAGAGCATATAATTGGTAGACAATATTCAAAAAAAATTGAGTTCTTTCATGACCATGTCCCCTTCATCCTTTCACTCATTCTCCCACTATTTTACACTAGAGCCCTTGCCCAACTTCCCATTATTGATGGTGTACCCATTTGATCATTTCCAAACAATTCATGTAGGCTTCTCATGTGCCATGGCATCCTTATCCAATTTTGCAATATGAGAACAATATGGAAATCATGTCAAAACATACCTTTGAAGTAACTCATCTCCATATGCAATCCCCTATGAATGGTCTCTATCATATGCAAAGTATGTTATGTCCCCAACTGCCCCTTCTCCCGGTTGCTATGTAAGAATGTGACCAAATAGACATCAAAGGGTGCTTAAAAGGAAATAAGGCACACCATTGTTCCATACTTGCAAATTGTATCCCCTCCTTGTACAAACTAGTCATTCCTAGAACTCATGAATAACTGTGAGCAATCACTAAAATCAGTCGTGTTTTTCCAACAAGGGAGCTATTTTGGTGGCCGAAAGTCTGATCTTTCTGATTGCACATGATCAAATTTATATAGATCAAAATTTCCCCTTGTTTAGAACATTGGAAAGCTTCCAAAATTAGTTTTATTATGCATGCTAGGTCGCTGAAGTAGATGATGTAACTCAAAAAAATTAGAAGCAAAAATTTTATATATTTCAGCAACAAATTTAGACATCTCAGTTGGCTACCCACGTATGGAAGCCCACTTATTCATTGCATTTCTCTTTACAAGGGATCTCCAAAATAAACCTACACATAGAACAAACAAGTTAGAAAGAGCATTGGTGTTTAATAACACCCTTTTGATCCACTTGTCACATTTCAGGATCATGAAGTACATCTTTTCTTGATGCCTTGACCTTTCTTCCTCATTTATTTTAAATAATGAATGGTCCACTTTTTGTTCACTTTCCCTCAGGCATTCCCTCATCTCCTTATGCATTGATTCAACAAGAAGTCCTTTGGCACCATTCAACCTTGTTAAGGCATGCACTTCCTTCACATTTGTGACCAACAATTGTTCTTTCCAAGCCCTTTTATCAATTCTAGAGTCATGCAACAAAGATGGACAACTATTAGAACCAAACCTCGTAGTATTATTCAAAACATACCCCTTCACAAGGTCACCCATGAACAACTTGGTTTCTTTGTCTTCTTCTATTTGAATTTCAAACCTTATAATACTTTGTTGCTCCAAAGTACTTAGCATTTCTCCATGTTGGCCAATCATTTGCAGCGCTCTTTGTTGCTCCAAAAACTTAGATTTTTGGTGCTCACAACCTTCCACTCTAGGTTGTCCCAAAGTGTCACATTTTTGTTGCTTACCACCTCCTCTCAAATCTAATTTTTATTTTTTGTTGATTCCTCTATATGAATCCTCATGAAGGGCTGTCCGTCCACATTTTTTGTCTTCTTTTACATGCTCGACTATCAAATATGACCTTAATTTTTTCTCACAAATATTTTCAACATTTTCAAACAACATTTAGGCAACTAAAAATTTACTTAGATATCCTTGAACCACCTCTATGGTGTTGGGGTGTGAGGGGCACACCTTCCTAGGATCAATACATACCATGTGAATAAAAAATTGTAAGGGAAACACACTGAAAATGCAAAAGACAACAATTACTATGATATTGAGACCATGATAACCCTTCTCTATACCCTTATTTATATTGGCCCAACATGTCATAATAGCAATGTAACGCTCACCTGGATCCCATATCCATAATGGATACCTTTGTAATGCTCACATGAATCCCATATCCATAATGGATACCTATCATGTTCATTCACTTGGAAGGATCCTCTTTCCCATTGAGTGCCCTTCACCTCAACCTTGGTGATAGCACAAAATTTGTAATGAAGATAATGAAGAAACCAAGTATGAGGAGAAATCAATGAGCACTTACCAAGGTGACCATTCCATTGCTTACCCAAACACAAATTTGATCTTCCTCCTAAATGCAAAATGGAATCTTCTTTCATTTTATTTGGTCTTACTCTATCAAAGGGCCCCTTCACCTTGTCAAATCTTGTTAGGACTTATGATTTCTTCCCACAGGTTAATTTTTTCTTTCAAGCTTCCTCTTAAAATCTGAATTTATGCAAAGAAAGTGAACTACGGTTAGAAACAATTCAAAAACCTTCTTTTCTCACATACCTTTCCCTTGTGATTTCCTTATCACTTTCCAAGCTTTCTTCTTGATCCTTGGATTGCTCATAAAGTTGTTGAACAACTTCCTCTTGTTTAACCTTTGGAAATTATGATTTTTCTTCCGCTTGATGCAAGTGTGCCAACTCCTCAAAGTAAAGTTTGAGATTACCCCAATCAAATCTCCCAATAAGCCACCTGTTGAATTTCTCACATACCTTTCCCTTATGATTTTCTTACTATGAGATGGTGTTCTTGGGTTACTAACCTGTGGTGTCACCTATCATAAGCAACTCACTCTAAGTGTGATATGGAGAATTTTATGGCCACACCTTCCTCCATGGGATGTAATGAGAGATATGTGTCAACTTTATCAACCTAGGCACTAGCTCAAATACCTATAGAATAGTCAAATATAGGAATAAAAAATTCCCCAAAGGCATCTTTTATTCTCTTTTGTATATGTCAGTTCATCCTATGACTGCCTCTTCCTTTCTTCCATAACACAAACTCAATGAGATTTAGGGCCTTTTGGATAGAGGGTGGGAAGGTCATGTATTCTTCATAGGTTTTCATGAGATCAATCTTGTCATGTAATCCTTCAATTCCCACAACTAGCCAAGATGTTGGCTCTGATGCCACTATAATGTCCTCAATTTAAGACGAAGATGAAAAAGAGGGTTTTCCAACAAACCCTTAACAAATCCAATCCAAATTGAAATCTTAAATCTTAAAAATAGACAAACCCTAACTGAAAAATTATATAATATCCAAGCAAAAGAACATCCAAATAATTACACAAATAGCTAAAATTTATTTAGAGAATAAAGTACATTTTTTGGATCAAATAACTTGATAAAGTAGCTGTAAATACCTTCATAAATAATCTGATTTTAACTTGAAAGTACAACTACCTTTTTCACCCTTTAAACACCTCAAAAAGTTTCACAAGTTTGGTCGCCACACCTCAAAAAATTAGTAGAAACAATTATGAAAATTAACCCTTGAATTTTGCTCACCAAATCACCTTCTGAAACTCTCCAACCAAGTCGCCCAAGTGACACAATTATTATAATAATTTCTAAAATATTTTAAGGCCTAGAATGTCCTTTCACACATGCAAAATGTTCCATACAATTCATCAAATGACTGAAATAAATTATGAAAATTACCTCAACCTTAGAAAAGGGTTCCAAAGACAAAATTGACCTTTTATGAAGGGTCGCCAACCTCCCAAAGGAGGTTGCACCCTTTGAAATGTCTTCAAGTTTGTCTTAGGGCTCCTCTACAAAGTTCGCCCACCTTTTTGACCTACAAATTGAATATTTCTAGTTTTCAAAAGATAGTACCAATTCCTTGATGAAGGTGGTGTCAAAAGACACCTTTGTAGAGCTTCTTGTATAAACTTATGCATAATTATAGTGAAAATACAACCCGTAAATAGAGCTACCCTGATAAAATAATGAAGGTTTTCGTCCTCAAACCCCTTGGTGCACTTGAAGGTTTTTGTCCTCAAGTCACTTGTTCAAGGTTGACATACTTGTACGTACAAGATTTTCAATATCAAAATTCTATAACCTTTCAAATGAATCCTTGTCTTTAAACACCACTCCTCCAAGTGGGGCCCCCAAAAATTGAAGGAGAGAGTTACCTTTCTTTTTAAAATATTAAAAGATCCTGTTAATTTCACTTTAGGCCTTAAGTGCCCAAGACCTATAAACCCCACCACCTAAGTGAGATAGAAGCATAAGGTGCTTTTCATAACTCAACTCAAAATTAGAAATATAAAATACCCTTTCCATTATTAACTCTTCACAAATGGCCCACAATGCTCCCTTTCATTCCTCTACCCTTAGCCATCTAAAACAAGAATGGGCTAAAGGTCCCACGAGGGTCTAGATCAAAAATGGGGATATTACAATCTCTAAGTGTCTCTCTAAGTAGGCAACCATATTAACATTTTGCAAATGCTGACAACATAACCAATGTTAGTAATGGTCCCTGAAAATCCTCGTCAAGGTATGCTAAAGTTATAGTCTAACACAATTCTACCATAATCACAAGGTAATAAGGTAAGAGAAACAATTAGTCACAAGATACCCTAGTCCGATACGAATGGTAAATATCAACATAACATATTTAACAAACTTACAAAAAATACATATACTTGCTCTACAAAAAAATGCACAACAAAAACTTATGAAATATATATACTAACAATCCCCTGCTAACAAAATTGGTCTTGCAACATGGAATGAAATTGGCCGTCTTGTTAAAACAATCGACAACCACAAAAAACGTAATCATGGCATCGAATTGTCATAGGAAAACCACTCATTATATCCATGGATATGCTTTCCCAAGAACGAGAAGGAATGGACAAAGGAATACTCAAGCCCAATTTCTTGATGGTTAGTTTATACCAACAACGAACTACAACAAACATTGTAGAAGAATGAGAATCTTCATATTATTGAAATGACCATAAAGAATAGAGAGTGCCTCTTTTAGTAGAGAAATGTGATGATTGTGAGGCATACACAACATATCAAATTAATACAACAATCCTTCCTTAAAGTGGAAATTATGAAAGTTTGTTAGATTTTAAGAAGGCATTTGTTGAAAACTTAAGTAGACTTCCCAAAAATCATGATTGATTGCACACTAAGAAGTCCAAATCTAAAAACCAAGGTGTGAAGTGGTGACAACAAGCAAGATGTGCATTGTAAGAGAGTGACTCAAATGATCAGCAATAGTGGTTGGTAGTTCCCTTAGATGTTTTGATGACCAAATGGATCTATTGTAAATAAAAGGCCCACGTCATGCATCTTGCTTGTTCAATTTTGTTTTGTGACTCAAGGAACTAAAGAGGAAAGTAATGTCAAAAAGGATTTAGGGGATATATGTTTTTTAATTTTATTTTGGTATGACTATGTTTATAACTAGTACAGATATTATAAATACATCTATTTGAAAACATGTCAATATGTGTCCATATGTACCAATCTCGAGGTGCCTATCTTGGAATGGCCACATTTTTTCTATTAAAGAGTTCCACATTGTTTAGTGGCTCCACCATCTTTGCAAATTTCCTAGTGTCTAGTAATAAATGGCTGCAATCTAGTTGAATCATTACATCAAGCTCAAAAAAATCTTCTTGAAAAAAAAGGGGGGACTCCATCTCTACCATATGACCAAGATATCAAAAAAATTCAATCACTTTCTTCAAGCATCCTTGGGGATGTGTTTTCTACCCTGGCCAACCTTGTTGTTCATGTGACCTTATTTTTTGTAGGCCTTCCAAACTTCTTATGCTAAGATGACCCTGTATGTTCACTCTAAAACAAAACAAAAAAAATTGCCAATGTTTGACTTGTTTTCTCCTGTTTATGGGGACGACCTTGTCTCCCCTAAAGGGGTGACGTTATCTCTAGGACATTGTCTCCCCTTGAGGGATGAACTTATCTCACCTAAGGGGACAACTTTGTCTTTAGAACCTTTTTTTTTTTCAAGCGACAACCACCTTCTCTCCCCCAAAGGGGGCAACCTCATCTCTAGGACCTTGTCTCCCCTCAAGGGTCAACCTTGTCACTAGGACCTTGTCTCTCCTCATGGGACAAACTTGTATCAGATCTCCCCTCAGGTGGCAACCTTGTATCAAGGATCTTGTCTCCCCTCAAGTTGCAACCTTGTCTTTGAGGCCTTATCTTCCCTCAAGAGGCGACTTTGTCTATAATACCTTGTCTCCCATTAGGGAATGACCTTGTCTATGGGACCTTGTCTCCCCTTAAGGAATGACCTTGTCCCCAAATCCATGTCTCCATTAGGGAACCTTGCCTCTGGGACTTTGTCTCCCCTCAAGGGACAACCTTGTCTGTAGGACCTTCTCTCCCATCAGGGACAAACTTGTCTCCCCTCATAGAGCAACCTTGTATTAGGGACCTTGTCCCCCGAGGGGACAACACTATATTAGGGACCCTGTCTCCCCTAAGGGGAAAACATTGTATCAGGGACCTTGTCTCCTCTCAGGGACAACTTGTCTTCCCTTGGGGGACAACCTTGTCTCCCTCAAGGGATGACCTTGTTTCTAGGACCCTGTCTCAAAGGCTGACCTTGTCTCCCCTCAAGGAATGACCTTATCTCAAGGCCTTGTCTCCCCTCAAGGAATGACCTTATCTCAAGGCCTTGTCTCCCCTCAGGGAACAGCCTTGTCCCCCCTTAAGGGATGACATTATCCCCTCGGGGTGAAACTTTATCTTCCCTCATGGAACAAACTTGATTTCCAGACCTTGTCCTCCATCCTTGTCCCCTCAAAGAATGACCTTCTCCCCTTGAGGAATGACCTCATCTCTAGGACCTTCTCTACCCTTAGGGAATAGCCTTGTATCGAGGACCTTGTCTCCCCTCGCAAGAAAACTTAAGAGAGAACCAAAACCAAGCCCTATTCCATCTCTATAAGAACTATGATTAAAGAACAAATCCCTAACAACAAGTATTATCCTATTAACCACAATGCATGATCCTCAAATTAACGCAAAAATGAAAATTTAATAGAGAAGACACAAAATGCAAATAGAGAAAGAAAACCAGCACTTCACTCACGCTTCTCTCATCCTTGTGTGGTAAAACTATTTCATGAAAGCAAAGTAGCTGACATAGCTTATTCCATATCAATATTAAAGTTCTATGCCATCATCAGAACCTGATATTAATATAAATAACTCTACAAACTCTACCATAGTCAATACAGAACTTAGGAAACCGTAGAAAGCAAATGTTACACACTTTGATATGTCACAAGAACTGTACTAACAATACGATCATATAATAGAAACATGCAGTAACGACACTCAGTTCCTATGCACCCAGTGAAGGAAAAGGTTTAATCACAGATTAAATGGGCAGAAAAGCAGGTTGTACAAGAACATATCCTTGCAACAATATGCAGAGCAAGTCAATGACCTTTTAAGGCGTCTAGACTCTAATTAGATAACCATTAGCATATATCTTCAATTCACTTGAAAATATGAAATTATGAAGCAAAACATGCTCACCATGGCTAATTACAATTCTATTAAGCTGTTGTTCTCATGTCACTGAAATTAAAACAGAAAACAGCACTCTCATTTACTACCAAGGGAATGTCATGTCTGACTGGAAGGCTTTCACTGCTACTCTCTATAGCCCACAATCGACCATTCCATCAATAGCTCTTGGTGCAGCAAGACCACTTCCTGTACACATCACAAAATCTCCAACCTAGGACTCCAAGAGAGTGCTACTTCCTGTACCTATATCAAAAGGGGAAATGAAAGAAAGAAAGAATGCACATTAAATCGTACAGGTGACCAAAAAGCAGTGATAAGGCCAAAAGTTTCAGTCAAGTCATCAAGGTCCACTTAAAATATCTATACTAGTGCCGTGGGCCACAAAAAATAAATCCCAATATAAGGGACTGGAGTTTTGACAATCCTTTACCAAACTTAATTGCAACGAAGTTAACTCCGGATTTTTTAAGAGATTGGTCATTCTTTATCAATACTTTGCTTTTTAGAATATGCCTAACAATTAAAAGATATCGAGCCCAGATTTATACTTTACCATTTACAAATTGCTTACAAATGTCAGTGCCATCCCATATTCTGGCTTTTCCTCTGAAAGATTTTGAAGATTTGCATGCTCATGCACCTTTTCCAATAAAAACTGGCTTTTTCTATATCGTTCTCCAAATTTTTATGCTTCCATCATGCGAACCTGACATGAGCTCTTCATTATTGACAAAACAACAAGATTATAAAGATGTTGCATGCCTCTAAAGATTCTGTCTCCTTGGGAACCTGCACCAGTCGTATCACAATAAATGTAATTTGTATATGCAAAGTTAGCCATTTAAGACATTCTATAAAAATAATCAGGAAACCACAAAAGGTCGCACAGGCACCCTGAGGAAAAAGTCATACAAAAACATTTCTCCCAGAAATAGAACTCGATGAATGCATAGAACTTTCTAGTTTAGCCGGCCTTAAATTTCTTTAGAAGTAATTGACCCATCATAACAAGCGATGTCAACAAATACACTACCAAAATCATACATTGAAGCTATAAAGAAGGTTGAAAGGTTTGTGAAACGAATAAGATGTATGGCAAGACAGATTTTGTGCTGCCACAGGAATGCTCCATAATATATATGTAGAATAGCTTAGGAGAACCATAAGTTAAGCACTCACACCATGGAATCATTCTGATTCTATAACCTTACATTTTTTCAACAAAGTCCAGCAGATCAAAGTATTTGCTTCATGCACATGACATACACTGATCACAGGAATTTCAGAAGATCAAGTATTGTTTACAATCTCAGACAGAAGTGATACAATTTATCAATTCAGAGTTGGGCTGGCCCCTATTCATGCGCAATTTTCCTAATCAGCAGTCTATTTAAATAGTCAATAATAAAACTGGAAATCTAAAAGTGCTTAAAACCTCCTATAAATATATTGAAAGATACCTCCGTAAACGCAAAGTGAGATCATGTTCAACAGAAGTAAATCGTTCTTTCTGCAAGCCATCTACTAAGGATTTCACTTTGATGACCAAAGAATCTGTTCTCTGCACTCCATAACTTGATTTTATGATCAAATGATCCTGATATAAGTTTTTGTGCGCCTTGCCGAAAAGCTAAACAAGACACAGCTTCCCTATAACCTGGAAAGGCCTGAAATAAATGGAATATTAAAAACTTAGCAATTGTTATGCCCAGATAAGTATTAATTACACCCTAAAGGTTGTCAAATTGAACCTGAATATGTTCTCGTGTCTGGGTATCTAATCTCCCAATAGCCAAATACCGGCCGTCAGAATTGATAGCCAATGATAGAACATGTTTGACGCCCTGTTTCTTGTTTGAACTTTTAGTGGAAACTTCCTTGCTAGGCCAGTCATATTTTTCACTTGCACCTATTTCAACATCCCAGTGAATAATAGTGCCATCTTTTCATGCAGAAAATCACTTCAAACCATCTACTGTTAGAGCTACAGTAATTGCAGGTTGCTTGTGTCTTTTAACAACTCCACTCTACATGTTTGGAAGGCTTCACAACCCTGTGGGAAATTTACTATTAGCATTCAGTTATTCTATAGCACAACATATTGTCTCAAATTTTCATTCAGTAAATGAACTCTATTCAGAGACAAGAACAATTAAGTATTTGTTGTAGTTTTTATAAATGAAAAATTCATAGTTGGATGATGCCTCCAAATTTAGAATAATTGTGACCGCTCCATTATTATAAAATGCTATTTATAGCACTATTTTATAGTAGTCAGCTCAAACAATACACAATGCCATTTATATCACTCTCTCACAATACTCAGCACAAAACCACACACTGTATCAGTTTTTGTTCAGCAAATTAAACCTTGCCTCAAGACTGGAATACTATTCAAAGCTTAAATGATTCATCGTCATCAAAAATTGCAACCAATGCTCAAGTCAACAAGTCCATCTTTAACAGATATAATCATTCATTGCATAGATTTTTTCCTTGAATGAAGCACAGATGCAAATGGCAGAACAGACCTACAAAGTAGGTCAATTGAATAAAGACAGTCATCAAAATCACAGACAAATTGCAGTAAAAAGATGTGTGCGTGAAATCCTGGGCTGCATCATGACTAAAGAGCCTGTTTGAAAGCATAGGAAAGAGGAATTCCTAGAAGGACATTGTGGCATCTACAGAGCAAAAATAAAATAAAAATGAATTGTACCTTGTTATTAAAATAACAATGCACAAACCTTTAAATAAAGTAGTCTAGATTAGAAATGTTCCATTAGTGTTAAGTGTTGGAAACAAACATCGGTTTTCCATGGTCAATGTAAAATTTAAGCCTTGAAAATAAAAGCTTAGCAAAAAGCTAGTCTTACTATAAACTAAGTTACCTCAAGACACAAAATTCTGATACATTCCTAGATTATAAAATTTTAAAAACTCTTGCACATATAAAATTATATACTCAAAAGAATTTCTTATCGAACCATCAAATTGTTCTTGACTGAGACATCAATAATGAAACAATACCGAATCAATATACAGATGTGAACTCCAGACACCAATAAGAATGACAAAAGGGTTTAATTGACAAGGATAGGAAGGTCAATTACAAAGCATTGTATTTATGGAATAAAGTCAATCGTTGCCTGTTTCCAGCAGAAAAGTTTAAGCTGCATGGTTGACAACAGCATTAAAAGAAATGGATATATATCAAATTATTTTTTGAGCCATAAAACTTGTCCCTAAAATTGAAGGGTTACTCTCCTTGCAGTGGTTTAAAATTTTCTAGACCATGACTATGGCATAGCACTATGACACAAATTTAGGTGCTAAGATGTCATAACCACTTGAAATTTCATAATTTACTGGTGACCAAAGCATGGTGTCTCAAGGTTTGCACAACAATATACTTTCCATACTTGTATTTTCCACGTATCTAAAAATCTGTCACCATCCTATTGATTATATCTTGCAGTAAACAAAGTAGATTAATAAAATATTAGACATTTTGTTTTAGAGGGCTAATGACATTTTATGGTTTGTGTTGCAGAATGGTCTCTCTATCCTTAGGAGACATGTAAAAAACAAACAAAAGAGATCAGATGCTCCTTTGCAATAGACCAATTAATACATTACTGGATAATGATTAGTAGAAAGTCAATAAGGATAGCCATAATCAAACCTACAATAGACTCATAGACATGCATTCCCACTTCTGGTGGACAACAAGCAATTACTTACAACAATTGTAGCATAGAGATAATTGCAGCATTATAAATATATGAACCATGAATTTATGGAGATAAAAATATGCACAGCGAACAGTTTATGTAAAATATTTAATTACTTCTTTGATATGAAGGGTATATATAGTTACCTCTGAGAAGAGAGGTAAGCTATTACTCTTCGATTCATACAAGAAGGTACCAATCTCTGAAAAGATATGTGACGCTACCACACTCAGATTAATAGAAAAGAGGCAGCAATCTCTAAGAGGAGATGTGAAGATACCACACTATGCTCTTGGCTCTCTCGGCTCTGCTATACCATTCTCTGTCTCCTTTTTACATCCAAATGACAATTCCTTTATATCTATTTTTAGAAGGAAATGAAGAGTGTAAAAATAAAAAATGAAGCGATTTGACTTGGATTTTGAAAAACCATGTGACAAGTGTTAGCTTTAGAAGTTGAACTTGAGAGGATCTATCATGACATGAAACTAATCAAAATGCAAAATTTTATTTTTTCAAAATTTTCTAGATTTTCTTATTTTCCAAATTTTGGGCCTTTTGGTACAGTTTTTGGGGATCAAACTTTGCCAAATGGAGTTTATCACCCTTTCATCACATTGTACATGCCCTAAACTTTCCAATGGAGCCATTTTGAGCTACAATTGCAAAGTTATAGCCTTAGCAAGGTGAGCTACTAATTTTCAGTATGCTGTCAAAACATTGCCCTGAACTGCCACCTGGACCGAACTCCCCAGCTTCAGGTTGGGCTCAATACTTGGCTATGTTGTTTCATTAATATCATCCCTTCTCAATCACAATTTTTTAAAGGGTCATCAATACTTTGTGTACTGGGTGTCAACAGACTGGTAAGAAAATTTGTAAACCTTAACTACATTCCAAACAACAGGGCACCTAGATTGAATCAATGACAGATTAACAGGCCCACGTGAAATTAATAATAGAGATCTGCAATACATGTCATAGTAGAATATCAAGAGAGGAGTCACATGCACAAGCCTTTAAAACTTACCTATTCTGTTAGGGTGTGGAGCTAAAAGCTTCACCAAGGAGCACACTTTGACAGTTTCGGGTCTACACAAACACCGGCGTCGGTCAGGAGCAACCGACGTCGGTCAGGTGCAGTTGCAGAGGCGCCGGCGTTGGCAGTGGGTCGGCCGGCGGCGGTCACAGGCAAGCAGCAGGAACTGGCGTCGGTTACCTGTGCATCCAGAAAGCTATTTTCGAGGACAGAAGCGAGTGTTTGCATGATGAGTTTAAGTTGTAGTCTTAAGCTCGCGTCTCTATTATTAGCAATATTATTTTTAGAGCCCTTGTTCAAGAGGCTTAACTGTTTGTTGTAAGTGCATGCTCAAGTTTCTTAATTCTATATGTAGAATTAGATCTTCTTAGCTTTGGGCGAATTATTGTAGTAGTTCATTGTATTTGGTATGTTGAAGAACAGAACAGAATTGAATCAATCCAGGTTTGTTGGAGTTGATTGTTCTTGAGAGAGAGAGCTCTTGAGGAATAGAGATCTAGTGAGAGATCTATACATCTAGGAGAGGTGTGGAAGAAAGAAGTTTCTTCAATTGTATTCCTTTTGTAAAGAGTTTGTTAATACAAGTTTTCAGGGTGGTTTCTTGTCTCTTGTTCTTGTTGTTTATCATTCTAGTTACTTGTCTATCTGATTTATTTTCGCGTTTATTGTTTTCACAAGTGTAATCTATTGTTGGTTGATCCCCAACAAGTGGTATCAGAGCATTGGTTGCAGGTTCAAGAGCTGATACCAACAAGTGGTATCAGAGCTCAGGTTCACTAACAGGTGGTTCAGATCTGTGTAGTGTGTATTGATTACAGGTTCTCACAGGGGTCTCTGCAGAGATTTCTGTTTGAGTGGGAGAAGCAATGGCAGATGAAAGTAAACTGAGAATGGAAAAGTTCAATGGCAAAAATTACCAACATTGGAGAATGCAGATAGAGGATTATCTGTATCAGAAAGATCTCTACTTACCGTTAGGTGGGGTTGCAAAGAAGCCCAAAGACATAGAAGATGAAGAATGGGAAGTTCTTGACAAAAAGGCTCTGGGGTCTATAAGACTGAGTCTAGCATCCACTATGATATCTAATTTATCACAAGCAAAGTCTACGGTAGAGTTGATGACTACGTTAGCAAATTTGTATGAAAAACCCTCAGCTTCTAATAAGGTATATCTTATGAAGCAGTTATTTAATTTGCATATGAATGAAGGTGGATCTGTTTCTACTCATCTGAATGATTTCAATGGAATTGTGAATCAATTAAGTTCAGTCAATATAGTGTTTGATGATGAAATAAAAGCTCTTTTAATATTATGTTCTTTGCCTGAAAGCTGGCATGGCTTAGTAATGGCAGTAAGTAATACTGCATCTGCATCAAATATTTTGAAAGTAGAGGATGTTAGTGTTATCTTGAATGAGAAAATATGCAGGAAAAGCACAGAAGAGACATCTGAGAATGCTTTAAGTTTTGAGAGCAGGGGGACGCAGAAAGATAAGAGCAAGAGGAGATCAAGATCAAAGTCTAAGGTGAGAGGAAGATCCAAATCCAGGAATGGCAGGAAGCCACAATGCTGGAATTGTGGAAAGATGTCAGGAATCTAGAACAACAAACATGCTCTGATCCCACTTGTCAGGATGCGAAACCGGAAGCATACAATTGATTACCAAACTTCAAGCAACTTAAATATGCGGAAATAACCAGAATCAACAAGTAACTAGAATTCAGAATAACACAGCATATGAGAGACAATACACAACTTGTATTAACACTTTATACAGAAAAGAATACAATAAAGAAGATGCCACTTCTTCTCCACCACTTTACAGAGGTTTCCCACACCTCAAGTGAACAATAATTCTTCTCCCCAAAGCTCTCCCTCTCACAGGGCCCAACACCCAACTCAAGTACAGAGTTGGTGTTCACCTCCCGTGCTCCACGCACACCACAAGTGCTCCACGCACTCCACAAGCACTCCACGTGCTCCACAAGTACTCAAGGTACTACAAGTAGATCTCCCATGAACCTGCAATAACCTGCACTTCAACAGACCATACTTATGGAAGGAACTCCCTTGCCTTCCTCTCTGCTCTATCCGAGTACACACCTGTACTCCAAGTAGATCCTGCCTGATACTGCTCCCTGTTGTGTTGCTGTCTATATGACCTTGCACACCTGCAAATCAAACAACGGTTCTGCTCACCTGTGAACCTCGACCTTGCACACATATACACCTGCAGATCAACGATCTTACTTACCATGTAGATCTCCTGTATAGGCCATGCAACTGTGACCAAGATCTTACACTCCTGAAGAACCCAGCTGGCTCTCCAATCCAGCACCAACACACCTGGTACTGAGGCACTAGGAGGAACGCACCATTGCTCTACCTCACACACAGAAGGAGCTTATAATTATGCTCTCTTACTCCCTAGCACACTTTTCCAATACAACCATGAGTCTATTATATAGATCTCATCAAACAATAATTAGACATCTAATTACAATAATTAGATCCGCAGCTCTCAGTCTATAATTAGCCCTGATCATGCAAACACTTGGTTCGTTAGCTAACTGCCCGTAATAAACGCAGTCCGAACCACACAGGCGACCGACGCCGGTCCCTGTCCGCTTGGGAGTCGCCGACGCCGGCCGATCTCTGACCGACGTCGGTTGCCTTCCTGCCCTATCCTGCCGACGTCGGTTGGCCTGACCGACGCCGGTGTCTCTGACACTCAGCAACTCTCCTGCAACCTCCTCCGTGTCTGCATCAGTGAAGCTTTTAGCTCCACAATCCTAACAATCTCTCACTTGGAGATAAACAGCTGCACTGTACCTATACCTGTACCCCGTCTAATCTGTTTCTTGGTTTGTATCCCTCTTCAAGCTCCTACCTGAAGACAACACACCACACAATCCTGTGATGTACCTCCTGTCATCCGAGTACCCTGCCACATCCGAACCTACAAATCCATGTAGTGAAGTCCTGACCCTGCATAGCAACACCTGCTGCCGGTCCCTCTCAAAAAACCTGAGAACCCACTTCCCCGAATTGGCTCCTAACTCTGACAGCTCCCACTGCATGGGAATACTCAGGTCTATACCAGACCTCATGTGATTTCGGACACTGTACCTGTCCAGCCCTTAGTGTGCTCCGGTTCTGCATCCCAAACCTCGCCAACACCTGATTCACATCAGCTCAAACTCGAGACAAAATCAACCTGTGATCTCCATGCCTCCCATGTCAAAGAATTTCGCTGCTCCAAACTCCTCATGACATGACACTGAACTAATCTTACCCTTAGCTCAGCAAAACCCTGTATGTACACCCCTGCTAGCTAGCATACTATCCACATATAGTAACAGAATGATGTCATGACTCATCATCCACCTGGTAAGACAAACCACAGTAGTTACCTGACACTGACTGAAGCCATGCTTCGTCCTCCACCTGTCAAAACCTGTACCACTGTCCTGCAGCTCTTCAAGACCATATACCTGGTCTTCCGTCTCACGTATCCGTTCTCTCTATTCTTCTACTAAGGCATCCATTCTTCTCTGTGCTTTCATCCAACTGGCAAACCTACCAAAACTCCCGTCTGGTTCTGCATCATAATCCTGCCTAGCTCCCACCTGTTTCCTGGATCCTTCCTGCTCTACAATCAGCAACAAGTATGAAGAAGAGGAACACGAATTTGAGGGCCTACTTACGCCTTCAGTCCTCCGTATGGGTGTTTGAGACTCATTGACAACACGCTGTCCACCCAAAATTCGTTACAGTGACCGACCGCGGTCACCCCACAGTCTACATCCGACCGACGTCAGTTCCATGCGTCTGTACCTGACTACCAGCCTGCCAGCGCTGGTGTCCCTTCTGCCGACGTCGGTTCTCCTGACCGACATCGGTCTTACTTACTGCCGACGTCGGTCTCATGACCGACGTCGGTCTTACCCTGCCCGACACTGCCGGCTTCGGTCTACACATGACCGACATCGGCACCTGTCTGTTTGACGCCGGTTCCTCCTGACCGACGCCGGTACCTGTGTTCGCCTGTGAGTGATGACTTTTTACCCGCGAGCTCCTTTGGATCAAAACACATGTCCAAACTGCTCTGCTCAGATGTATCTAGCCTCATCCACTAAACTCTGTCCGCCATCTCCTCCAAGAACACCAAGGCTTTCCAGTTTTTAAGCCTGTCAAATATATCTGTCTTCCGCTTAAGAACATGCATCTCCTTCCTGCTCATGTGACCAAGCCTACGAAGCCACGTCTCCGCAACAGAAGAAGAATCAGTAATATAAACAAGTAGATAAAGAATACCTGTTTTCTTACCACCAGCTAATTCAAGTGCTACCGCTGTGAGAGTTCTTGTGCATCTCTCATCACCCAATCTTTCTGAAGAAATTAGCCATATCTCCAAACCTGGGACCTGCATGACCTTCATCAACACCTGTGTGTTGGCCGCCTGCAATTTCAGCTTCACTTTTCCTTTGCCAATTCTTTGGCAAGGCTTACCAGCTCCTCTATCTGGGGCTGCATGGAAAGAGGCAACCAAATCTTTTATCCAAGATTCAACTTTATCCAAGAAACCTGCAAACACATCCTGTGCAACGACACCTGCTACATCTGTATCTTCAGTTTCTTCATGCTGATCTGCTACCAACCAACAATATCCTTTTACCTGCTCTTTCTTTCCATCAGACCGTGAGTAACTGTCTGTGCTTTTCAACTCCTCCATTTTTAGCTTACTTTGATCTGCCGTTGCTCTACTCCCACTCAATCAGAAACCCCTGAGAGTGCCCTGTAACCAAAACACAACCTGCTTCCTGCAACCTTAGCTCTGATACCACTTGTCAGGAATCTAGAACAACAAACATGCTCTGATCCCACTTGTCAAGATGCGAAACCGGAAGCATACAATTGATTACCAAACTTCAAGCAACTTAAATATGCGAAAATAACCAGAATCAACAAGTAACTAGAATTCAGAATAACACAGCATATGAGAGACAATACACAACTTGTATTAACACTTTATACAGAAAAGAATACAATAAAGAAGATGCCACTTCTTCTCCACCACCTTACAGAGATTTTCCACACCTCAAGTGAACAGTAATTCTTCTCCCCAAAGCTCTCCCTCTCACAGATCCCAACACCCAACTCAAGTACAGAGTTGGTGTTCACCTCCCGTGCTCCACGCACACCACAAGTGCTCCACGCACTCCACAAGCACTCCACATGCTCCACAAGTACTCAAGGTACTACAAGTAGATCTCCCATGAACCTGCAATAACCTGCACTTCAACAGACCATACTTATGGAAGGAACTCCCTTGCCTTCCTCTCTGCTCTATCCGAGTACACACCTGTACTCCAAGTAGATCCTGCCTGATACTGCTTCCTGTTGTGTTACTGTCTATATGACCTTGCACACCTGCAAATCAAACAACAGTTCTGCTCACCTGTGAACCTCGACCTTACACACACATACACCTGCAGATCAACGATCTTACTTACCATGTAGATCTCCTGTATAGGCCATGCAACTGTGACCAAGATCCTACACTCTGAAAGAACCCAGCTGGCTCTCCAATCCAGCACCAACACACCTGGTACTGAGGCACTAGGAGAAACGCACCATTGCTCTACCTCACACACAGAAGGAGCTTATAATTATGCTCTCTTACTCCCTAGCACACTTTTCCAATACAACCATGAGTCTATTATATAGATCTCATCAAACAATAATTAGACATCTAATTACAATAATTAGATCCGCAGCTCTCAGTCTATAATTAGCCCTGATCATGCAAACACTTGGTTCGTTAGCTAACTGCCCGTAATAAACGCAGTCCGAACCACACAGGCGACCGACGCCGGTCCCTGTCCGCTTGGGAGTCGCCGACGCCGGTCGATCTCTGACCGACGTCAGTTGCCTTCCTGCCCTATCCTGCCGACGTCGGTTGGCCTGACCGATGCCGGTGTCTCTGACACTCAGCAACTCTCCTGCAACCTCCTCCGTGTCTGCATCAGTGAAGCTTTTAGCTCCACAATCCTAACAAAAGATTGGGCACATAAGCAGAAATTGTTGGTCAAAGCCTAAGGAGGACAATCAGCACGAAGGAAAGGAAGAAGCCAAGGTTGCAGGTATTGCACAAGATGCTTTAATTTTCTCTCTGCATAATAATATAGAATCTTGGGTGTTAGATTCTGGTGCATCTTTTCATGCTACACCTAACAGAAAATATTTTAGTGACTATATCCATAGAGATTTTGGAATAGTGTATCTAGGGGATGATGAGCCCTATAAAATAATTGGCAAAGGTAAAGTGCAGCTGAAGATGCAGAATAGCAACACATGGGTGTTGAGAGATGTGATGCATGTTCCTAGCTTGACGAGAAATTTGATTTCTGCAGAAAAGTTAGGGGATGAGGGTTGTACAGTAACTCTCACAGCAAAATCTTGAAAAGTGACCAAGGGTGCACTTGTTGTGGCCAGAGGTAAGAGAGAAGGTACTCTCTATTTGTGTAATTGTGTTACTAACAAATCTCCTTCTGTATTATCTACTTTAGATGTGGATGCTAAATTGTGGCACTCAAAGCTTGGCCACATGAGTGAGAAGGAGATGTCAATTCTTAAGTCCAAAGGTATGCTTTCAGATTTAAAAAGCATAGATCTAGAGTTTTGTGAGCACTGTGTATTTGGAAAACAGAAAAGGGTTAGTTTTTTCAAGACTGGGTCTACTAAGAAGAGACATAAGTTGCAGCTTGTTCATACAGACGTGCGGGGACCGGCTCAGGTTGCTTCCATTGGAGGATCATAGTACTATGTATCTTTCATAGATGATGCTACAAGGAAGGTATGGATCTATTGTATTAGAAGAAAATCTGATGTATTTAAGACTTTTAAGATTTGAAAAGCTATGGTTGAGAATGAAACAGGTAAAAGACTGAAGTGTCTGAAATCTGACAATGGCGGTGAGTTCTGCAGTTATAAGTTCAGAGATTATTGTTATATGCATGGAATCCGCAGGCAAAAGACGGTTCAAAGGACACCTCAACAGAATGGAATTGCTGAAAGGATGAACAGGACAATAATGGAGCGTGCAAGATGTATGAAATTGCATGCTGGTTTGCCCTTACAGTTTTGGGCACAAGCTGTTGACACTGCAGTATCCCTGATTAATAGAAGACCCTCTACAGCTCTGGATGGTGGTATTCCAGAAGAGGCATAGACAGGTAAAAAAGTAGATCTCTCATATCTCAAAGTTTTTGGTTGTGAAGCCTTTGTGCACATAGATAAAGAAAATAGAAAGAAGCTTGATGCTAAGTCTATGAGGTGTACGTTTATTGGCTATGGCTCAGATGATTTTGGTTACAAATTGTGGAATCTAGAAACTAACAAGATAATTAGGAGCCGTGATGTTGTTTTCAACGAAAGAGTGATGTATTGTGATCAGCTAAGGAAGCTGAATCAATCTGAGCAGAGCAATGGCGAATTGGACGAGGTAAAGGTCCAATATGAGCTCTCGAAAAAAAAATAATCACTTGCAGAAAAACACAGAGACCGACGTCGACAGAATAGGAACCGGCGTCGGCAGAACAGAAATCGAGGTCAGCCATACAGAGACCGACGTCGACAGGGCAGGCACCGGCGTCGGTTAGACAGAACCAGCGTCGGCCAGTAACAGGTCTGGATGTGACCGAGGTCGGTCACTGTCAGAGAATTTGGGTGGACAGCGTGTTGTGAACGAGTCTCAGACACCCATCAGGAGGTCAGAAAGGGTGAGTAAGCCTCCAATTAGATATTCTCTTTCTTTATTTTATCTATTGCTAACTGATGGTGGGGAACCAGAGAGTTTTGAAAAAGCAATACAGGGGGAGTCCAAGAGTCAGTGGGAGCGTGGCATGGTTGAGGAGTTGGAGTTCTTAAGAGAGAACCAAACATGGGATTTGGTTGAATTGCCAGCTGGTAAGAGAACACTCAAGAACAGATGGACCTACAGGTTGAAAGAAGGTGAGAATGGATAGATGAGATATAAGGCCAGATTGGTGGTAAAAGGATTTGCACAAAAGCCAGGTATTGACTTTGGTGAGATTTTTTCTCCTGTTGTTAAAATGACTTCTATAAGGGTTGTATTGTCTTTGGTTGCTTTTGAAGATTTGCATCTTGAGCAGCTAGATGTTAAGACAACGTTTCTTCATGGAGATTTGGATGAAGAAATATATATGGAACAGCCAGAAGGATTTGAAGTCAAGGGTAAGGAAAAATTTGTGTGCAGATTGAAGAAAAGCTTGTATGGCCTCAAGCAAGCTCTTAGGCAATGGTATTTAAAATTTGACAGGTTTATGACTGAGCATGGCTACAGTAGGTGTCAATCTGACCATTGCGTGTATTTCAAGAGATTTGATAATGGTAGATATATTATTTTATTGTTGTATGTAGATGATATGCTGGTTGCAAGATCACACATGCAGGATATCTCTGAGCTTAAAGTGAAATTAGCTCAAACGTTTGCTATGAAAGATTTGGGAGCAGCAAAAAAAATCCTTGGCATGAGCATTAAGAGAGACAGGAAAAATCACAGGTTGATATTGTCTCAAGAAGATTATGTAGACAAGGTGTTGAAACGGTTCAATATGCAGGATGCTAAATCGGTAAGCACACCTTTGGCTGGACATTTTAAGTTGAGTAAAGAACAATGTCCTAATTCACATGATGAGGTAGAGTACATGAGTAAGGTTCTATATTCTTCCGCAGTAGGGAGTTTGATGTATGCAATGGTGTGTACTAGACCGGATATTGCCCAAGCAGTGGGAGTGGTAAGTAAGTATATGGCCAATCCAGGTAAGGAACATTGGAAAGTAGTTCAGTGGATCCTTAGATATCTGAGAGGAACCAGCAGTAGGCACTTGTGCTATGGAGGTTCAGATACTTCTCTACATGGTTATGTAGATTCAGATATGACAGGTGATTTGGATGGCAGGAGGAGCACTACAGGTTATGTTTTCACTATAGGTGGAACGGCGGTTAGCTGGATATCTAAGTTGCAAAAAGTTGTTGCCTTGTCAACTACAGAAGCAGAGTATATTGCAACCATAGAGGCTAGCAAAGAGATGATATGGATGACACGGTTCATGGATGAGCTTGGTAGGGAGCATGAGAGTTGCAGATTGTATAGTGACAGTCAGAGTGCAATCCATTTGGCTAAAAATTCAGCGTTTCATTCAAGAACAAAGCACATATAGCTAAGGTACCATTTCATACGATAGGTATTGGAAGATGGTGAGTTGAAGCTAGAGAAGATCCATACAAATAGGAATTCTGCTGATATGTTAACCAAGCCGGTTACAAAGGAGAAGTTGAATCTTCATTCAACTTCTGTTGGTCTTCATGATTGAGCTGAAGATGGAGGAGCTAAAAGATGTTGCTGTACAGGTACTGGTGCAGTTGTTTATCTCCAAGTGGGAGATTGTTAGGGTGTAGAGCTAAAAGCTTCACCAAAGAGCACACTTTGACAGTTTCGGGTCTACACAGACACCGACGTCGGTCAGGAGCGACCGACATCGGTCAGGTGCAGTTGCAGAGGCACCGGCGTCAGCAGTGGGTCGGCCGGCGGCGGTCACAGGGAAGCAACAGGAACCGGCGTCAGTTACCTGTGCGTCCAGAAAGCTATTTTCGAGGACAGAAGCGAGTGTTTACATGATGAGTTTAAGTTGTAGTCTTAAGCTCGCGTCTCTATTATTAGCAATATTATTTTTAGAGCCCTTGTTCAAGAGGCTTAACTGTTTGTTGTAAGTGCATGCTCAAGTTTTCTAATTCTATATGTAGAATTAGATCTTCTTAGCTTTGGGTGAATTATTGTAGTAGTTCATTGTATTTGGTATGTTGAAGAACAGTACAGAATTGAATCAATCCAGGTTTGTTGGAGTTGATTGTTCTTGAGAGAGAGAGCTCTTGAGGAATAGAGATCTAGTGAGAGATCTATACATCTAGGAGAGGTGTGGAAGAAAGAAGTTTTTTCAATTGTATTCCTTTTGTAAAGAGTTTGTTAATACAAGTTTTCAGGGTGGTTTCTTGTATCTCTTGTTCTTGTTGTTTATCATTCTAGTTACTTGTCTATCTGATTTATTTTCGCGTTTATTGCTTTCACAAGTGTAATCTATTGTTGGTTGATCCCCAACATATTCATGAATAGTGGACCAAGATGCCATACGATAAATAATTATTTTTGATCTTGTAGCACAACCCTTATCTTAGGAGACATGTCATCTTCCATTTTATGTCATATTCATCCCTTAGCCTACACATCCTCCCTGCCTCGTGACCATATGAGCCTGGCTATATCTAATGGGCTTCATTTAGGATATACCGAGTTTCATCGAGGTGTATTAGATATATTGTTACCTTTTTTTTAGCACGTTGTTAGGTGGTTGCACTAGTTTGCAATTATTCTCATGATACTAGGAAGATCTCATGGTGTTTTGTTTGCCTGGTGATCAACATAGACTCTGCAATGTAGTGATTCACTACCCATGAGTTAATTTAATATGGTATTAGAGCAAGCTTTGAGGATTCATGCCTCAAAGGCTTGTGACTACAGGTTCTTGGATTGATTTGTATTTGTATGTTTATAGTGTTGGCATTCTGTACAAGTTGGTCATGTGTAGCTAGTTCATGATTGCATTTTCTAGTTCTTTGGCATTTCCCGTGAACTCTTGCATTGATAGTTATGGAGTATTTTAGCATGGAAATAAAAACTAATATTTATTTGATTGTTGGACGAATCCATTAGAAGCATTATTATCAAAGAAAGAATATGATGGCAACGTTCTGGACCTATGGTCATGTGACATAACATTGTATGTTGTGTTAGTAGGAACATATCCCTTCAAGGATTCTAATGATTCAAGCATTCTAATGAACCAAGGAATTCACATGCAACACTTTATAATAATATTCATTCTATGGGATATAGTTTGGGATAATGCCATGGTATGCATCAAAAAGGTTTATGGCATCCCTTTCTGGATATTTTATAAACTTTGAAATTTACCGTGAATGCTTTTCAATACTAAACATCAATAAAATACTAAAACAACCCACATGTGATATTGATATTGAAAACCTAATTGAAACTTTGATGAAACCCTTATTGTATGCAATGGAAGAGTCGAAAATTCTAATAATGAAGCAATCTAAACAATAATAGAATGTTGTAATAAAATATTTACATTTATTTTGCATCACAACGACAAAAGATAAAACTCTTACTTGAGTAAACCTCCATAAAATAATTACATGCAACAATGAGCAACAAACAACAAACATAGGGATCATGATCTGAATGAAGCTTAAAGTAAGGTTACAGCTGAAAGTAAAGGCCACAACAACGACTTTGATTTGCACAAATTAGACTCAGCTAGTCATATAAATCCCAATGCAAAAACCCCAAACATTGATTGCATAACTAACGAGTAACCACTGGTTGCTTAGTCACTCACTAGGAAAACCACCAAGGGAATAACCGCCAAAATGAAAAAAATACAATTTTTTAACTGGCGAGTACCCATTGGTTGTCTGTATGCTGCTAAAATGCGGGATACACATGTAGAATGCAGAAAATTTGCAAAAATGGATGCCAAACACTGAGAAAACACATAAATTTGTCTTATAAATTGAAACACACCCCCTCTCATTTCATTCACAAAATATTTGGAGCATTCAAGAGCGGATTTGAAGAAGAATTCAACAAAAAGATTTCCATGTTAGTACATTTGTTTTGTTTTATTTTTTTAATTTTCAAACATGTAAAAGAATTGTAATTTAATTATAAACATGTTTGATAAATATTTTAAATTTTAATTCTCAAATTTCATGCATTACAAATTTCATGCATTTCGTTAAATTTTAGTGTTTAGTATTTAAAATGTATCTATAATTTTTTTATAATTTTTGATAAAAAATGTTGTTTTTTAACCATTAAAATTTTCTTTTATCCTTATAATTTATTTGTTGTTGTTTTTTAGCTATTATAGTTTTTAATTTGTTTGTTAAATCAAAATGTATTTTAGTTTTTATTTAATAGTTTATCATTATAATTTATTTATAATATTTTATTTTGTGTTTTATATATATATATATATATTAATATTGTTTTGAACGTGTTTGCAAGTTATCCATTAGCAAACAATGGCATCTGCTAGTGTATTGAAATCAAATTCAGTCAGTGGTAGTCAATCGGCTCCCCTTAATGCTCGCACCGTTGCTTAGAAGTATGTTGTGCAGGTTAGAATGTCCCAGACGGTTCCAATTTGTTCATTTTACTCGAAAAGGATGTCAAGAGACATTAATTGTCTCAAATACCACCTTTCATGTATTCCTTCTTGCGATGTCACACCTTGTCCCAGTGTCACAGAAGAGGCAAAATGAGATATGATTGCGAAGTTTGCATTGTTGGACAAAAAAAAACTAAAGAGGGCAAGGATGTAAGCAGCCCTAACAACAGCCATTGCTCCCACATAGGCAAAAGAAGAAGAGATAGCTATGATAGAAATTACGGGATCTACTCATGGTCCACGCAAATGCCATGACACATCGTTATCAAGTTTGAGTTAGATACACTCTTTTTTTGTGCCTAGAAACACACTGTGGCACAACCTTCGCTGCAAAGTACAAGATGGAACAAGGAAGCACATGCAAAAGCAAATAAAATATGTGCAAAATTTTGGTACTTCAACCACCTTCCCTTCAACATGGCGAGGAACCCGTACTTGTAATTTTTAGTGACAACATTGACAGTTGCAAGAAAAAAGTACAAGGCACCCTCTCCAAGAGACTTAAATGTGAAGTTGTTCTAGAATGCAGTTGAAGATGCAAAGGTAATTGTAGAGGATTAAAAGACGTGGTGTAAGTTCAAATACACCATTCTGTGGTGTAAGTTTGGATGGGCATTTCTTTCTATCCACTCTCGATCGACGAGAGGGCCCCTATCTATTCTCTATTCTATATATGGGGCACTCCATTGAACCCCCAACTATTGTTATAAGGGTATAGGGACGTTGAGGGTAGATATATAGAGTATGCACTCCCTCGACATAGGGCCGACGTAGGAGGGACCCCTATCTTATATGGGGCACCCTATATAGAGAGAGATATGGTTAATGAGACTATCTAGAGTTATGCTTGGCTCACCCTACCCTATATATAGAACTTAACTACCACCCATATAGATAGATAGATAGACTGATAGCCCCAGATAGATAAACCCTATAGAGAGAGGGGGGCTACATCTCAATAGACCCTATATAGAGAGGGGGGTCTACACTCAAGATAAAAGATAAGATATATAGGGGCTACGAGATAGCCAAGATAAGATCTATAAGGGCTACACTCAAGATAAGATCATATTCGTTACGTTCAAGATAAGATAGATATAGGGAGGGCCCCTCCCCCATCTATATAAACTAAACTAAACTCTCTATGGCCTCCCCCCAAGCCCTATATATCTATTTGGGGCCTTTCTATCTATAGGGTGGCCCCCCTCTCCATATAGATGGAGTTAGAGTTTATATAGAGGGGCCCAAGCCCTATATATCTATTTGGGTTTCTTTGGCCCTCTATATAAACTAAACTAAACTAAACTCTATATGGGAGTTCCCTTTATATATTATTTTCTATGGGGCCCTCTATATATAGATGGGAGTTTAGAGTTTAGATATAGGGGGCCAAAAAAATCAGACCCCCCCATCCCATCTATATTGTGAGGGAGAGGGAGTGGAGAGCCAAAAAAACTAGATCTTTGGAGGAGGGCCACCCCCAACCATATAAAGTGATTGAGTTAGTTCAAATATAGAGGGGCTCCCCATATATATAGAGAGGCCAAAAAAAATCTATATATTGGGGCTCCCCATATCTATATAGAGAGAGGGGGGGCCTTAAATTTCTATTATTATTATAGGGCATGGGGGCCTTAGAATTTAGAGGGCATGGGCAACTAGGCTATATAGCTATCTATATATAGTCGGTAGTTGGCACCCTATATCTAGATATGGTGACCCTATCTGGATATATGGGAGGCCTATCTAGATATATGGGGAGCCCTATATATCTATGGGGGAGACTCTCTATAGTCATGTTCTCGATCGAGGGAAACTCTCTATAGTCGGCATGCTCTCGATCCATACCTCCCTGCCCCTATATAGATAGGCGGGCCTCCCCCACCCCTCACCTATATATATATCCCATATAGTTATAGTTATAGTTTATATAGAGGGGGGAGGCGGGAGGCTATATATCTATATGGAAACAAGAGAGAATGTAGGGGACCACTCGCCCAGATCTCTATCTCTATCTCTATCTCTATAGACGGGGCCAAAAAGAACTCTATATAGGGGGCATCTAGACATAGTGAGGGTTGGGGTCTCCAAAAAAACTGAGGCTAAATATCTATATGGAAACAGGCGAGAATGTAGGGGACCATCCACCTAGATCTCTATCTCTATCTCTATCTCTATCTCTATAGATGGAGGCAAAAACAACTCTATATGGGGGGGGGCATCTAGACATAGTGAGGATTGGGGTCTCCAAAAAAACTATCTATTTGGGGGAGGGCTCGACCAACAACCTTTAGGCTTCAGGTCAAGGGCCTCGACTCCATTTGGAGGGCTGGCCATCACTCTATGGGGTGGGGCACTCGATTGAGAGAATATATCTACTAGGGGCAACTATCGTCTATGGGGCACAATAGAGAGTTATCTATATAAGATATAAGGGGGTGGGAGGGTCGACAAGCTCTACTATAGACTATATAGAATATATTATATAGAATCTATATAGCTTGGGGGAGGCCTTACCCCCAATAGGGGAGGGACTCGTACCATATCTATATAGATAGGGGCTCGTAGAAATAGAAACCGAGGCCCCTATCTGTATAGAGGGCACCATATATCTAGATATGGCGATAGGACGAGGGGAAAGCACTCAGCTGATAGGCTGAGTGCCGAAGGGCGGCTATATACTCTATCTAATCGTATATAGAGTCTAGTCGGCACTCTCCCAACAAAGGGACTTTAGGCACCCCCTCAACGTAGGTCATTTATGCGTACACCCTTATATCCCTATCTAAACAGAGGGGGTCGCCCGCCCAGATCTGATCTCTATAAATGAGGATGGGGTTGGGCCAAAAAAACTCAACTCTATATAAGGTTGGGGGTGGGGGTTGGGCAAAAGAAACTATCTAATCAAGGAGGGGGAGGGACTCTCTCGATGAAGGAGGGCATTTATGCTCTCGACCACCTCTAGAGTTGGTTGGGTTGGGGTCAAGGGGGAGGCACTCTCCCAACAAAGGGCCCATATATCTAAATAGTCCACTCGACCGCCCAGAGCTGATCTCTATAGATGGGGCCCCTCTTTATTTAAACTCAACTCAACTCAATTCAACTCTATATAGATGGGGATGGGGATGGGGATGGGGCCCTATAGATTAGATGGGCCCCCCATATAGATACTCCCCATAGAGAATATAGACTCTATCTCTATCTTTGCCAAAGAAACTCTATCTTTGATGGGTTTGGACAAAAATAACTCTATATATAGGGGGGTTGCCCAAAAAACTATATACAGTTGGGGTCGAGGTTCTCCCACCCCTATATATAGCGGGCCTCCCCCACCCTCGAGTTTTGATAGTGGAGGGGGAGGCACAATATAGAGTTATCTATATAAGATATATAGGGGGTGGGGGGGTCGACGACCCCATATAGATATATGGGATCTATATAGCTGGCCCCTCTACCTCTCTATTTAAACTCAAGTCAATTTTATATTGGAGGCCCTATCTCCACTAGATTAGATAGGCCCCACCACCCGCAATATATAGTTTCATTGGCACCCCCACCCCATATAAACTTAACTAAACTAACTATAGATGGAGTAGCGAATAATCTATCTGGAGGGGGAGGAAGGCATTTATGCTCTCGATCGAGAGAATATATCTACTGGGGGACTCATTTTTTTGAGGGTGACTAAAGTGGATATAGATAGAGTTAGCACTCAAGCCCCCTCCAGATAGAATCTATGGGGCCGAGGCCATGGATCTAGATAGGCCCTCTCTCGTTTCCCCCCTTTGCCAATGTCAATGCCCCCCACCCCATATCTAAACTGAATATATACCCAATGCCAATGCCAATGCCAATGCCAATGAAACTCTATCTCTATTTAGGGATAGGGATATTTATAAGGGGGGGTGCCCATCATTTTTTTGGCCTCCCAAGATGTATATGAGATAAAATTATTTATTATGCTAAACAACCCACTCGAGCAATTAGCCATTATCCCATTGATTCCTATGAAGACAAGAAACTTGTATTCCTCATTCACAAATTCCCCTTTATTCATGTTGCTAACTACCAGTTCAGTCCTACCCTTGGTTCATTCTGCCACTATGAATGGAGGGAACCTAATATCAAATGCTTGGCAATTAGTGGTAGAGCTTATTCATGATTTCGTGTTGAACCTAGTGAATGAACAAATAGGCAGTTGTTCTGGAAATGTGAAGCAAAAGTCTTTCCCCTACATCTCGGTTACTTTCACATTTTTGTTATTCCGTAATCCCCAAGGCATGATACCATATAGCTTCATAGTGACAAGTCATTTCATCATCACTTCAGGGCTCTCTTTTTCGCTCTTTATAGGAATTACTATAGTGAAATCTCAAAGAAATGTGCTTCATTTCCTCAGCGCCTCATTACCTGTGGGAGTACCACTGCCGTCAGCACCTTTCTCAGTACTCCTTGAGCTAATCTCGTATTGTCTTCGCATATTAAGCTCAAGAATACGTTCATTCACTAATATGACGGCTGGTCATAGTTCAATCAAGATCTCAAGTGGGTTCGCTCGAACTATGTTGTGTATGAAGAACATCATGTATTTCATAGGAGATCTTGGTCCTCTGCACCGATCGATCTGGAATTAGGTGTAGCTATATCACAAGCTTATGTCTTTACAATCTCAATTTGTATTCACCCAAATGATGCTATAAATCTTCATCAATTTGCTCTAGCACATCAACTCCACTCCCATAGTGGTAGATAGAGCTCATTGATTGAGTTCCTTTCTATCCATCCCTTCTACCACAATAGTCTAGTGAATTGAGGGGGGAGGGAGCCCCATCTATCTCTATGGGCATCTCTCATCACTCATCACTCCTCAACTCCCATAGTGGTAGACCCTCAATTGAGCTCCTTTCTATCTTGAGTCCCAACCACCCCCATCCCCACCACTATTTAGGCGATAGGTCTTTCTTCCTTTCTATAATCGAGCAAAAGTGAGCTCCTTTCTTTCCCGATAGATTATAGATCTCTGTGTATAGAGATCCTAGGCCTTTCTAGAATTTAATTGAAAGATTTTCTATATCTATATCTATATGGTTTAGACTGGGACTGGGAGATCCCAGGCCTTTCCTTTCTATAATTGGGCGTATCAACTCCACTCCCATAGTGGTAGTAGATAGGGTTCATCAGTTGAGCTCCTTTCTATACATCCCTTCTGCCACTATAGTCTAGTTAATTGAGGGGGGAGGGAGTCCCATCTATCTCTTTAATAAATGGCCTTTCTCTTTCTCTCCATTCCCTCCAGAACATCAACTCCAATTCTTTTCTTTTTCATCAAGCTCTTTTCTTTCTATCCCTTCTCTCTATCCTTTCTTTCTATCATTTCCATCCTATCCTTCCTCCCCTTTCTTCCTATCCTTTCTTCTTATCAATCGAGAGTTTAGTTTAGTTTAGTTCTCTCCCATATAGATATATATAGGGCTATCATTGAAGAGTTAGTTGAGTTTTATTGTTCTCCATCTCGTCCATTGCAAAAGTTGTCGCCAATAGATAGGGGTGCTCTCCTGCTGGTGAGAGAAGGAAAGAAAGGGAGTCAAACCCTTCACTGCAATGATCCAAATATATAGAGGGGGGGTGCTTGATCACTTGATGAATAGTGGGAAGAGCACTAGAGTTATTTGGTATCCCATCCCATAGAATGAGGCATTTGAAATGGATATGTATGCCATGATTAGCTTACCCTGGATCTACGCACCCCAATGCATCAGACCGAGTGACCGGAACAACAATGGGTGATGACCCTGTTCCTGGTCCCTGGTGAAGTACAATGTAATGCTCTTTATGCACCCACTAGTTTTCGAGTCTCACTAGAAAGATTGATTAGAGAAGACTGAATGGTCTCCCCACCCATTGAATTCTAGGTGGAAGGAGTCTTTCTGGGAGCAACCCCACCCTGGTTGACCAATATCTATCTAAGCGGGGAAAGTAGGAGACCAAGTGATTGATGTCAAGTGATGCCAATGCCAATGCCAATGCCATATCTTCATATCCCATATATATAAAATAGAGGGGAAGGGAGGGCATGGAAGGGGAGAAACGACCTCAGATGATGAAACTAGCAATCCCTTCAATTCCAATCAGTGGAGATCGGTAGGATGAATGAGATAGTGGGAGACTATCTAGAGCATTTGTTCTCTAGATGGCGGTAAAGAGGAGCATACAATAGATGAATCGGTAGGTAGATGGAGAGACAAATTCTCGTATGTGGGTTCCTCTATGGTCTCCCAAGAACTGGCCATATCTATTATGGTAGAGTGGAGTTCAAGAGAACCTCGGGGTATATGAAAGGCTTCAAATAAGAGTAAGATAAGCATTAGCTACGCTCAAGATAATATTCATTACTCCATCTATATATATGGGAGTCCTAGATAGACCCAACTCTATATAGAGAGCATGGTGGCTACGCTCAAGATAAGATCCCCAGATAGCCATATATAGAGAGGGTGGGGCTATGCTCAAGAGTCCATCCCTAGATAGCCATATATAGAGGGGGGCAGGGGGATAGGATAGGGCTACGTCTTGATAGACCCAACCCTATAGAGAGAGGGGGGGCTACGCTCAAGATAAGATCCCCAGATAGACCTAACCCTATATAGAGAGGGGTGGCAATGGTCAAAATAATATAGATAAGATCTCTATAGGGAAGGCCAACTCTATCTTGGGCCCCTCGCCCCCATATAGAGTTTCTTTGGCCCTCTCCCCTCCCCCCTCTATATAAACTAAACTCAACTCTAACTCCATCCCATC
This sequence comes from Torreya grandis, assembly GCA_037957365.1. Classification (NCBI taxonomy): domain Eukaryota; kingdom Viridiplantae; phylum Streptophyta; class Pinopsida; order Cupressales; family Taxaceae; genus Torreya; species Torreya grandis. Next base: position 3,093,710 of record JARHVA010000183.1, read on the forward strand.
CCATCCCATATATATAGAGATGGGAGAGGGTAGAGGGGAGAGGGCCCCTATATATATCTGGGAGAGGGGAGAGAGGAGAGGGGTGCTACCCCCGATATATAGAGTTTTTTTTGCCAACCATAAAAAGTGAAGTAGTTTAAATGGCTAGAGTCTATATATATAGAGGGGGGAGGGGGAAGGGGCTTATCCCTATCCCTATCTCTATCCCTATCCCTATCACTAGATATGGTTGGGTATGGGGATAGGGGCCCTATATATTTATCCACTCCCCACCCAATTCTATTAAGGGGGCGAACGAATTCAGTTGCTGAAGCTGAAAAAATGAAAAAAAGGAATTCAGTGGTCAGGTAACCAGTTGAGTGATCGATCGAGAGGATCGTTCATCCCATATATATATATATAGACAGGGCCCCCAGATAGATATATAGGCCGACTCAACCGTGATAATGGGATATATAGGCATGGATCTCTATGCAATATGCAAGTATCTGGTATTTCTAGGGGATAGGATCGAAAGAGTATTCATGATGGACCTATTGACCATTTTTTGCCCAACAGGCCAAAAATCAGTCCCCTACTTTTTTCATGCTGATTCTGAGCCAGTACTTTTGATTTTGCACGAGTCTTGCAAATTTCTATGGACTCTGCAAGATTTCTATGGACTCTACAGGTCCATTTCTACGGACTCTGCAGAGCTTGGATTTCTACGGACTCTGCAGAGCTTGGATTTCTACGGACTCAACAGTGAAGTTTCTACGGACTCTGCAGGTCCATTTCTATGGACTCTGTAGGTTTTCTACAGACTTCATAGGGACTTCTACAAACTCTACAGGTGTAGTCTTTCGGCAGATGAAGAACCAGTCAAAGAGTGCAAGGTTTTACAAAGCTTCTTCGGACTCTTGTTTAAGGAAATTCACAAGGAAAGAGAGCTGAAAGTGGTTCAACGACATGATCTTTCCAAGAGTTAGCATCTTTGAACCGTTGAACCATTGAACCGGTTCAACACTTTGGTTCAATGCTTCGGTTCAAATCAGATGGTTCAATCACTCGGTTCACTCAGTCGGTTTAACGGCTTGGTTCAACTATAAAGTTCAATCGACAAAGTTCATCGGCGAAGTTCATCGCTTTGGTTCAAAGTTTGGTTCAACGGTTGGTTCAAAGCTTGGTTCAACGGCTTTGGTTCAATCAAAAGTTCAAGTCTCCCGAAGGACAAGTGCCCTTGTGGAGGGTAGTTCTGGGTTCAAGAGCCCTTGCGGAGGGCAGGGAGCACTTCAAAGAGGCCACAAAGAAGCGGCTAAGTTCTTTCGGAATTTTGTTAAGGCAAAAGCATAATTCCTTCGGACTTTTTGTCCGAATGAATTCCTTCGGCCAAAAAGTCTAAAGAAATTTGGAAAGGTTGTAAACAAAAATCCCGCAAAAGACAAAGGCATTGGATTCTTTCAGACTTTTTGTCCAAAGGAATTCCTTCAGAGAAAAGTCTGAAAGAATTTGGAATGGAAGATAGCCGTGGGAAAAGCGGCTAGGAAAAACCCACGAGAAAACCCTGAAGCAAGAAACCCGCCGAGGAGCCAAAGGACCGCCCGAAGGGTATGTGCCTTTGTGGAGGGTTCTCGCCAAGGAAAAGGACACTTTCCAAGAAGTTCACAGAAAAGGCTGAAGCAGAAAACCGAAAAAGTCCAAGGGGTGACGGGCCTGAGGATGTCAAAGTCAAGCACGGCGAACTAGCCGTTGGAAATTCAAATGTAGTGACGGGCCCGCGAATGTCAATTTTACACCAGGAAATGCAAGGGTGCAGAAGGCGCCAAGTGGCAAACATGGAAGGCTTTGACATGCTTTTTTAGGAGCAGCGGAATGTGCCATGTGTCCCCTTCAAGGCTCGACGGAAGCTGACAAGTGTCAACACCCACAGTCTCTCTCTTTTGTCCTGCAAGAACTATGCTGGGCCCCAGACAAATTGCTAAAGAGAGCGGAAGCTGATACATGTCCTCTTCCGTACGACCTTCAAAGGGTGCCTAAAGCTTCCATGAGTCAAGCAGATGCTGCCACGTGTCATGCCCATTTCACAACGGAACGCACCATGTGTCACTTATTTGAAAATCAGCGACAAGTGGCCAAGGCAACCAGGAAGAACCCAAGGAACGCAGTGTCCCGCCAGAAGATCGCCCCCGAGGGCTGAAGGAGCAGGAGACGAAGCAAGGAAGAAGACAAGGTGCAAAAAGAGACAAAGCAGTCCAAGTGGCAAAGAGGAGGCGAGTTATTGCCAGATGGTCACCAAACGATGCAAATAGTAAACAGCGCGGCATGTCCTCTCCAGTTTGCATTTATAAGGGGACAAACCGCGTGAATATCTGGAAAAAGCAATTTGTTTGCAGAAAAGAGGCGCGGCCATGTTTTCACATTAATGTGGAATGCCAAAGTCAAAGCAGAAGCCAACAATCAAACGGCTTCCTCTTCCCAAGGCTCAGAGCGCACATGGGCCAGCTAGTAAAAAGAGCACCAAAAGTCTTTTCCAGAAAGCGCCAAGTTCCCTTCTCTTTTCTATATATTGTAAAAAAAATTATTTGAGAGGATCCATATTCTCTTTGCCTTAAGGTAAAACTCTGCCCAAAAATCTCTCGGGCTTGTAAGGCAGAGCTCTGCCAGATTTTACCTTGAATCAGGGCTTAGCATTTTTACCTCTATCTGGACTTGCACTTTAAAGTATATGTCTGTGTTCTTTTGTGTTAAGTCATTGTTTTTCATGCTTTTCACAGAACGACTCCATCATGTCTAGTGCATTGTGAGTCTCTTTTCTGCAGGTTTGCAAGAAGTGTCTACAATAGGAATATAGGCACATGTGAATAGGCTGTCAAAGTGTGTCTCAAAACACCTTTGATAGTTTCCTCCTCCCTGTATCTCCACGGACCCCTGACTCACTGAAACAGAAGAGTTTCCCACGTCAGATGAAGTGTATGGGCGCTTCTTCTTGATGAAAAGTGTATGTTTCAACCCTGAGTGGATCAAACTTTTTTGGTGTATCACCTTTTCATTTTTTAGGCTTAGGTTTTGTTGTCAACATCTCTCTCTCCCTTTTCAACCCCCCCTTTTTTACATTTGTTTGTTAGCAGTATGAGAAAACAGGGCCTAAAGGATACATCAGAGGGAGCTAGCCCTTATCTAGAGACTCTCCCCTCCAGCTTCATCGGTCCCACAGGGGAGAGGGGAGTTTCCATTGTTGCACGTGGAAGGGCGGGAGCTAGGCCTCCTACCCCCAGGTGCAGTCCACTACGTCAATAGGACCCCCACCCCGGAATCATCGAAGAATCTATCTAATGTATGAGATCCCATATAGATAGAGGGGGTCAAGGGTCTGGGGGATTGGGCCTTCAACTCTTCAATATGGGCTGAGGGGACTATGGCCTTCACTCTCCCAAGATTCAATATAGATAGAATCAACCTTCACTTCATAGATATAGATTCTAGATATTCCCTCCGAATATTCTAGGGATTGAAGTGGAGTGTGATTCCAAGGATGGATTGAAGTGGATCATACCCAGATGAGCTATAGAGAGTTGGAGGAGATGAATCCCCTGATGTCGGCGTACAAGGGTTTCTGCATCTAAAGAAGTGGGGGCAAAAGCAAGAGAGGAAGCCTATATATCTATATCTATCTGGGAGGGGGAGAGATAGATATATAGGCTATCCATATCCCAGTCAACTATAGAACCCAGAGTTGAAGCTGGGAGAGGCTCCACTGTCACTTAAAAGGGGATGGGGGATGGGATATCTCTAATCCATTAATGATAGAATAGATAGGCGAGTACAATAAGATAAGATTCTACCTCCACCTGATTAGAGATCGGTTCCCATGAATTGATTATGGGCCACCTGCCTCTAGCCAATCTCTCCTCTCCAATATAGCCCTCCCCATCAATATATGCAGAGATTCTGATGTCAGTAGAGATGGCTTCAGAGATCGAGCAGATCGGTATTGGGAGTGGGGATAGGAGCAAAGAACAAGATATAATCAGCCATAACCATAATCCATGTAGAATATAGAATCTAAAATCTGAACTATAGAAACCACATTCGGGCCATATGCAGGTAGGGCAAGGTGTGTATTTATTGGTAGGTTGGTAGTTTAGTTGGTGGGTTGGGTGTCGATTGTGAACATGGGTCATTGCTCGTGAACATTGGTAGTAATTGGCCCCATCTATATACAACATTGGTAGTGTCCCCCCCATATATATGGGAGATAGGGCTTGGTCGTATTCTTAATCATCAATCTAAATCTACCCTATATATAGAACTCAATCTATAATCTAATTAATAATCTATCTAAGGGGTGTCAATGCCCATGAAAATTTATCTCTATCTATATATTCCCCATAGAAATCTATAGTTAATATATACCATTCCAAGAAAATATAGACCATTCCCCCTATATATCTAAACTCAATGCCCCATAGTGAGTGGTAGACTCTATCTATATCTATAGCTTGTCCCCATAGAAATCCATATTGAATCTAGACTGTGCCACCCCACTGAGCGTAGCGAATACTATCTAATCCATAGTGAATCTATACTGTGCCAATGAAACTATAGACTGTGTCGCCCACAGTATATAGATAGAGATAGAGTTTCATTGGCATGGGCATTGGCATGGTCTCTATTTTCTTGGACCCCATATATAGATGCTAAATTGAGATTTAATATCTAAACTCAATGCCCCATAGAGAATATATACCCAATGCCAATGCCAATCCCCCATAGTGAATTGTAAACTCTATCTCTATCTATATGTATAGACTATGCAGATTGGATCTATATCTAGGGGATCGAGTCACTCCTCGGCCTCCCAAGCATAGCATGAGTGTTATTCAATAGGTCGAGTGTTATCCTTCATCAAAGCATATTACCTATATAATGAGTAGAGTTTCGTATTGATATATGGCGACCCTATCTAGATCTATGGGGCATAGGTAGGGCTGCCCAACTATAGATAGGGGCCCAACGGCCCCAAATAGATATATTTTGGGGGAGGACCATGAGTGCCCCTATCTAGAATCTCCCCCATATATAGAGAGGGGGGCCTAATCTATAGTCGGGGTTCTCCCCATATATCTCCCCCTCCCCTACTTTATTATTATCTATATCTATTTGGGAGGTGTTGAGAGAGAGGGATGCTCATCTATATCTATCTAGGGTATGTCCACCTAGTGGGTGGTATCCTCCCCCTCGGCCTCCCATATCATATATCTAGATAGGGCCTATCGGTCGACCATAGGGGGCCTTATCTATACATATGAGATTGAGGACTATAGAGGCCCTCAACCTTAGTTAGATAGAGTAGGTCATCACCATATCTATCTATAAGGTGAGCGTAGTCTGTATAGAGATAGAGATAGAGTCTATATTCTCTATGGGGGATTGGATTGGGAATTTAGAGTTTAGATATAAAGGGGTATTCGCTACGCTCACCCCCATAGTCTATATTTTCATTAGCACAACACAGTCTATAGATAGAGATAGAGATAGAGTTTCATTGGCTTTGGCATACTAGGATAGACAGAGATAGAGGGGGTGGCATGGGCTAGATTCACTATGGATTGATAGAGATAGAGGGGGGGTGGTTCCCCCCTCTATATAGAATAGAATAGAATAGATATGGGAAAGGTATATATAGAGTTATCTAAACTCCCATCTATATATAGAGTCCATCTATATATAGAGGTCATGGATAGATAGGGCCCAACCCCAATCCCCACATGTATCTATCTATCTTCCAATGCCATATAGATAGATAGGCAAGCCCCCCAGTCTATCTATATGGATTGAGTGCCCATATCTATATCTATATTTATAAGTAATATGTGAGATTGCTATTGACACAGTGGATTGCACCCTTGACAGGAGGATGATCTCTTGTCTTCCACGCATCACAATGGAAACTCCTCTCTTACCTGTGGGTCTGGCAAAACTGAGGGGAGAGTCTCTAGATAAGGGCTAGCTCCCTCTGATGCATCTGAGTTATTCCAGTAATGTTACTAATACATATATATATAATGGGGGGGTTGAAAAGGGAGAAGGATTACTAATAGACAGAACCTAACCTAAGCTGGTGATGCACAAAACAAGTTTGATCTACTCATACTCACACTTTGAACCATAAGAACACATACATACATTTTAACTGGTAAAAAGACTAGACTGCAGGGAGCTTGACAGGGAGGCTTTAATGGAAACACATAGAAAAAGAACTTACCATAGGCGCTGTAGGAAAAGCACACTATCTAGTAACCTCCTTTTGCCTCTATACTCCAGATGCAGCTCTTCTTGTCACCTGCAGGAATGGCACTTTGTATATACCAGGTGTGTTGGTATCAAGCCTGTGAAAGCATTAAGAAAGAAGTGACTAAACACAAAGCTGGCGCTCATACACACTCAGAGATATATCCAACCAGAATAGAGGTAAAAATGCATATTCTATTGACTCCATGTGAAAATTGGTAGGGCTTTGCCTTACAACATGAGAGATATTTTCTCAAAATGAGAAGTTACAATATATATAGAGAAGAAGAAAACAAAATCGCCCCTTTTGGAAAAGACTTTGACGCCCTTTGACAAGTGGCCCACATGTGCTGAGAGCGTTGGGAAGAGGAAGCCGCTGAAAGAGAATGCTGTGTTGGCTCTGATTTTGACTTCAGGCTTTTAAAAAACATAGGCCGCGCTATTTGTTTACAAACAAGATTGCTCCTTCAAGGCATTTATGCGGTTTCTCTGCTCATCAATGCAAAGTGGAGAAAAATGGGTCACACCGTTCACTATTCGCGCCCCTTGATGACCACTTGGCAGGCACTATGTCAACTGCTGGAGTAACTCCTTGAGTTGACACCTTTGCCACTTGGACTATTTTGTCCATTTTTGCACTTGGCTCTTTTGTCTCTTCCTGGCTTTGTCTTTTATGTCTCCTTCAGCCCTCAAGGTCTATCTTCTTCTATTTCTTTGGCTCTTTGGGCTCTGTTGACACAGTGGATTGCACCCTGGGCAGGAGGCTGAGCTCTTGCCTTCCACACACAACAATGGAAACTCCCCTCTCGCCTGTGGGACCAACAAAGCTTGGGGGGAGAGCCTCTAGATAAGGGCTAGCTCCCTCTGATGTATCTTTTAGGCCCTGGATTCCCTACTGCTAACAAATAAATGGAAAAAGGGGGGGGATGGAAAGGGAGAAGGATTTTGAAAACAAAACCTAAGCCTAAACTAAAAAGGTGATACACCAAAAAGTTGATCCACTCAGCCCGAACATACACTTTTCACCAAGAAGCTGTCATACACTTCATCTGATGTGGGAAACTCTTTTGTATCAATGAGTCAGGGGTCCATAGAGATACAGGGAGGAAGAACTATCAAAGGTGCTCTGAGACACACTTTGGCAGCCTGTTCACATGTGCCTATATTCCTGTTGTAGACACTTCTAGCAGACCTGCAGAATAAGAAACTTCACAATGCACTAGAAATGCTAGAATCGATTTGTGAAAAGCATAAAAAAAATGACTTAACACAAAAAGAAAACATAGACATATGCGTGAGTGCAAGTCCAAATAGAGGTAAAAATGCTAAGTCTTGATTCAAGGTAAAAAACTGGCAGAGTTCTGCCTTACAAGGCCGAGAGATTTTTGGGTAGAGCTTTGCCTTATGGGCTAAGAGAATGGATCCTTCTCAAAATGAGAAGTTTACAATATATAGAAAGAGGAGAAGAACTAAAGGTGCCACTTTGGAAAATACTTTGGAACTCTTTGACAAGCTGGCCCATGTGCATTGAGAGCATCAGGAAGAGGAAGTCACTGTTGCTCATGTCATTCTTCTAGAAGAGGCTTGCTAGAACCATGCTGTGTAATCGCCGTTCTTGACTTTGGCGTTCAAACATTAATATGAAAGCACATGCCGCGCCTCTTTTCTGCAGACAAGACTGCTCCTTCCAGATATTCACGTGGTTTGTCTGCTTATAAATGCAAAATGGAGAAAACAAGCCGTGCCGCTTACTGTTTGCATCGTTTGATGACCATCTGGCCATAACTTGCCTCCCTTTTGCCACCCGGACTGTTTGTCCATTTTTGCACTTTGTCTTCTTCCTGGTTTTGTCTCTTTTTGGCTCCTTCAGCCCTTGGGGCTATCTTTTGGTGGCTCACTGAGTTCATTGGGCTCTCCTTTAAGCTTTTCAAAATCAACGGCTATTTCACGATCCTTGAAATTGATGTTCGTGCACTCGTCACTGCGTTTGAATTTCCAACGGCTAGTTCACCGTGCTTGACTTTGACATCTTCGAGCCCGTCACCCCTTGGACTTTCTTCGGCTTTCTCTTGATTCGGCCTTCCTGAAGGGAAGGTGACCCTTTGGCTTTTCGAGAATCATCTTTCATTTAGAAGCCGAGAGTCCCCTGCAAGGGCACCTGCCCTTCGGGGGTCCTTCGGCGGCCTATTTTCTTCGAAACTTTTTCCCGCGGACTTTTTTCTGTGGACATTTTCCTGCAGACAAAAAGTCCGCAAGAATTGCCTTGTCTGCTTCTTCATATTTTCTCCCGGGCTTTTCTCCCGCAGCTTCCCCAAATTTCTTCAGACTTTTTGTCCGAAGGAATTCCTTCAGACAAAAAATCCAAAGAAATTCCTCTTCTTGCCTTAATCTTTTCCATGCCTTTCTTCGGGCTTTCTTCTTTGGACCCTTCTGAATTCCTTCGGACAAAGAAATCTTCCTTTGGACTAAAAGTCTGAAGGATTTCTTCCTTTGCTTCTTCGACTGCCTTTGAAAGTGCCCTTTGGGAAAATTGGAAACGACCCTTCCGAAGGGTATTTCCTTTGCCTTAGACAAATTCCTGAAAGAAACTTACCTTTGCAGCTTTTCTCTACGACCTCTTTGCAAATGTTCCCTGCCCTCCACAAGGGCTCTTGAGTCAGGAACTGCCCTCCGCAAGGGCACTTGGAATGGTCCATTTTGCGCCTAAGTGTCAGGAATTCATCTCTACCTGCAGAGTCCATAGAAATGGACCTGCAAAGTCCGTAGAAAACCTACAGAGTCCGTAGAAAACCTGCAGAGTCCATAGAAAAGCATGCAGAGTCTGTAGAAATGTCCAGACTTGTGTAAAAAATCAAATTTTTGACTGGTTCAAAACAACAGGGGAAAAGGGAGACCGATTTTGGCCTGCAGGACTAAAATGGTCAATAGGCTATTTCATTAGTAGGTCACTGAATTCATTCTTAACTTTTGTCTTTTCCTAGCTTTGTCTTTTCCTGGTTTTGTCTCATCCTTTTGGCCTTAAGGTCTTTGAAACCTCTCGGGTTCGCGCCTTTTATTTAAAGACCAATGGTTACTCCATGGTTGGAAAGTTGACGTCCGTGCCCCTGTCGTTATTTGAAAGCCAACGGCTATCTTGTTGCCCTGCATTTGACGTCTTCGAGGACGTCTTTTGATGTCCAGATTCTAACGGCTAGTTCATGATGCTTAATCTTGACATCTTCGGGCCCATCACCCTCCTTGGCAATTCCTTCAGCTTTCTTGTTTGATCCTTCCCAAAGGAAGGTGTCCCTTCGGCTTTATAGAAGTGTCCCTTCATTTGTGGCCCAGAGTCCCCCGCAAGGGTACCTGCCCTTCAGGTCCTTCGGGCTCCTTGGTCCTCAAATCCATCGAACAAAATGTCCGAAGGAATTCCTTCAGACATTTTGTTCGAAGGATATCTCCCTTTGAATTCCTTGCTTATTCCCTCGGGCTTCTTTTCTTTCAGGGGAATTCCATCGGACAAAAGTCCGAAGGAATTCCTTCGGACTTTTTGTCCGAAAAAATTCGTCCTGTCTTTTGCAGTGGGATTTTCCTCCTAAAAGATTTCTTAGGATAAAATGTCCGAAGGAATTCCTTCGGACATTTTGTCTGAAGAAATTTTGCCTTTGTTTTTCCTTCTATCTTTGCCTTCCTTCAGACAAAATGTCTAAAGGAATTCCTTTGGACATTTTGTCCGAAGAAATTCTGCCTTTCCTTTTCCTTCTATCTTTGCCTTGCAAAAATTTTCTTCGGACAAAAAGTCCGAAGGAATTCTTTGCCTTGGTCTTTCTTCCCTTTAAGTGCTTTCCTGCCCTCCGCAAGGGTTCTTTAAACCCAAAGCTACCCTTCGGACTTTTTGCAATGGTCCATTTTGCTCATCACCTGCCCTCCGCAAGGGAATTTTGGTCTCCAAACTTGATTTTTGGAAAAGTTACAAAGGTCCTTTTGACGCCTAAGTGCCCTTCGCAGTCTACTTGAATGGTCTAGTTTGACAAGCTTGACTACCCTCCAAAAGGGCACTTATCCTTCGGGCTTTGGAAGACTTCTTTGAACTTTTCCGATTGAACCAACTCATTGAACCAAAAATGGTTCAAAGTTCAAGTTCAAAGTTCATGGAAAGATCATGCCATTGGACCCCGACATTGAACCACTGAATTGGTTTCTCCTTTTGCCAAAAGACTTGTGCAAATCAAATTTGAACTGGCTCAGAACAACAGGGGAAGAAGGAGACCAATTTTTGGCCTGCAGAGCCAAAATGGTCAACAATCACCATCTAGGTGGTGAAATCTATGAAATCTCGACCCCCCACTCTATCCACTCTATGGCTGGGGGGTCGATCTAGATCTATATATTCTATATGTAATATGTTAGATCACGCTCTAGGTGGGGACTTCGATGAAATCTTGAACCCCCCACTCCTCCCTCTACCTATCTCCCCAGAAAAAGTCTCTATGGTGGTCAGGTTCGATCGAATTGAATGGTCGACTATCTTTCTATTATAGAAGTAATATGATCTATCCAATCCAATCCAATATATATGGTATGGGGTTCATAGATTAGAGCCCAAATAGATAGCTAGAGGCGACCCCTCCCTTCTCGACCCTATAGAAAGAGGGGGGGTTGCATCTGGCTATTTGGTGACTAGTCTATATGGGGTTCGTAGATAGTGAGTTGAGTCTCTAGAGTGTGAGAGAGGGCTTATGTAATAGAATGGTCGACTGTCTATCTATCTATAAGCCCTATCTATCTGGTGACTAGTCTATATGGTTTGAGGTTCGAGAATGGTCGACTATCTTTCTATTATATTGGGGTTGGGCCCTATCTGTCTATCTAGCATGAGATGGCATCCATGGTCTATAAGTCATAGTGAGATCAATGGTCACCTATATATCTATCCAATCCCCACCCACTTCAATGAATGGAATGGTTGACTATCTCATAGTGATAGATAGGCGACCCCCCCAGAGAATAGATTGGCCACTCTATCTATCTATCTATCCGATGAGATCTCTAGATTCTATATCTATCTATCTATACAGGGATAGGGAGATAAAGCCTCTATTATATACATGATACAATTGAGATGTGACTAGACTCCCCTATATATAGAACTTAACTCTCCTAGATGTCTATAACTAATAGATAGAGATAGAGGGGGACCTATATATCTAATCGTATATGGGACCTATGCTGCTCTCCTCTCCTCAGGGGAGATCTACATATCTCTCCTCGTTCTAGCAATAGAATACTAGAATCGAAAATGAACATGGAACATATACCTCATGGTGCTTAGAAACTAGGGCCATCATGCTTCATTCGAGCCCTATCCCCTATCTTATAGACAGTGGTGCTTGCCTCTCTCTATAGATGGGGTTGGTTCAAGTGGTTAATAAAGTGGTGCTCTCCTCAACTCGACCCTCTATGTATGGGATAGATAGGGCCTAGATAGAGATAGAGTCCTTATCGATAGAGTACTCAATAACCTATCGCTCACACCTTCCCCAAAAGGGGAGTCGGTCGAACCCTATCCGGATGTTTCCATATATAGATAGATAAATAGATAGACAGATAGATAGAGGGTGCCAACTAGATCTAGATAAAGGCTATAGAGTTTTGATGCCATACCATAACTCCTGAGTGTCCGAACTAGTGCTGCCATACATGGTGATGTAGTGATGCCATACCATAGTGATGCAATGGTGCTATACAAGTGATCATGTGTTGCGTTATGCCATATGGGCATAGTGAAGTGGTTAATGTAATAATGTTATATGAGCCATACGAGTCTAGTCTAGTAGTGTAGTGCTAAACCATCTCTAGATTTGGCCATCCCATTTACAGTAACGAGATGAGTGATGCCTTTTGTCTCTCGACCTTGACCCACTCCACTCGATACTTGACCCACTTCACTTGAGACTTGACCCATATTCATTCCCGTTGGTCCACTGATGGGAGAACACCAACAAGCCCCAAGCCTCCCAAGCCCTATATAGATGAGATGAGATGGCACCTAGTGATTGATTTGAGATTCGATGTTAGAATCCCTAATAGACAGATATGGCACATTACCAGACTGCCATATTGTATTAAAACACCACCAAGACCTATATATATGGCCCTTAATGATTGATGTCAGGATCTCATTCATGTGACCATGGAACTGAAGTGGATTCCCATAGTGTATATATGAATGGATTACAGAGGGAAAGGTCTTTCATATTGATTGTCCATGTCCAATCTAGATATAGATAGGGACCCCATTAGCTCCATCATCATTACAACATCATCGAGCCATCTCCAATTCAATTTGACACTCTATAGGTAGGCTCCCATTAGATATATGCTAACTATGGCCAGAAGGAATATCCATCCACAAAGACACCTAATCTATATAGAGAGGGGGGATTGGTGTAGTCAGTCCTATCAGCATATTGAGGGGGCCCTCTCCCAGTTGTTCGCCCTTATATGCATAGGGTCCCCATTCTATATAGAATAGACATATCTTTAGAGTCCCTTCCCTTATATACAAATGGGCATAGGGGCCTCATCCTCGAGTTCACTTCAGATGAACAGAGTCTAGCTCCTCATCCTCAGGTTCACCCATATCTATAGAGGGGATGCCCAAAAATAGTGGGGAAGCTCCTCAACCCATATCTATAGAGGGGATGCCCATAGATAGAAATGGGGGCCTAATATAGGATAGGGGATAGGGCCTCCACCGCCTTGTATATAGTCGATGCATTGAAGATCTATATCTGGGTAGGTGGGAGTGTCCCATACCCCCATACCCCATACAAATAGAGGGAGGAAGGCAGGGAGGGCTGGGATAGGTGTGTGTGTCCATGATATAAAGCTTTAATGTTCATTCCCAAGGATAGTCGAGGGAACCACCTAGCCATGATATATGGGGGCATCTAAACTAAAATTCTACACAGGGGCCCCCAACTAAATATAGGGGCTCGGGGAGTCTATAATATAAGGGGGACCACCCCATAGAAATTAGAGATGAGGGTGAAGTATGTCTAGTATGGTCCAAGTTTCGATCAACTGGGTCTGGTCTTGCCCATATATAGAGATTAAAAAGATAGGGGCATCTGTCCCAAGAGCTTCCATGCCTATAATGGAAGCTCTTGGGTCCAAACAAAGTCCTCTTTGCTCTTCGCTGCATCCTGAATACACACCTCTTTAAGTATGAAGGCATCAATACTGCCTTCAAACTCGCCATGCCACAATAGCTGATCCAAACCTGATTTCTCCTCCCTTTTCTAAAGTGGATTGCCTATCATGATGTCCTCATCATATAAACTTGTGTTGTCCTCTTCAGGCGCAAATTTGACTCTAAGCTCCTCCTCTATTCCTTGCAAAACAGGCTCTTCCTCCAAGAGGTAGATGGTGGGAGGGTGAAGAAGTTTATTTTTCTTGCAGCTTAAGAGAGTGTCTTTCCAACTAGGTACTTTGAGTGGTCTCTTTGGTGGTTCTTGAGGGAGGGAGAAAGAGTCATGGAACTCTTGTAGGGCAAGCTCATTGAGCTGAGCTAACACCTCTTGTTTATATTCTTCAACCACTAACTCCTCTTAAACTGGCTCTTGGATCACCACAACTGACACCTCTTCCTTCTTCTCTATGCCTTTCTGAACCGATTTCCATGATGGAAATGTGTAGGGAACAACCACCTTTTCTTCCTTTTGAACAAGTATAGGAGAGGGTGGTTTCACAAGAAAGGGCATGACATAATTAGGGTCAAAGGTGTAGGAGAAGATCCATGGTGGGATAGTTTCAAAATCTTGAGTGGGAATGGGCATAGGGGTAGGAGAGGATAAACAAATTGGTTTGGTTTTGACATACTCATCCTCCCCGTGAGTCAACATATCCTCTACTGAGAGTATCCATTCCTTCATCTCTTGCTTCTCAACGTGTGGATAGTCACCATTTTCAATGGATGCCCACACACTTTAAAACTTATGCAAGAAGATCCTTATCCCCTCCATGGCATGAATGGGGAATTCTTGTCCAAGTCCAATCTCCTTATTGATTTTCATGATTGTTCTCCCTTGGTCTAGTATTTCTTCTCTGATTCTTGACAAGGATGGACCTTGACACGGTTGACTAGGGGGTTGATTTGAAACCTTTGGAGGCTGAGATTGAGTCTCTTGGAGGGGAAAGGACATATAGGACTGATTGCACTAAGTTTGCTGATATTCATAAGACATCAACACACTTTGCGAATTTTGGACTATGCTTCTCAACCACACCTTATTGTCCTTCTCACAAACTGCCCATTGTTCGTCCTCACAAACTGACCCCCTATTCTTGACCAACTGAAGAGAAGTCCTTGCCTTTTGTAGAACATGAATAGGGATGACTGGAGAAAGTTCTAAACCCCTACCAATCTCCCTTATCAACTCAATATAATTTGATAATGCTTGCTTGAATCCTGACAAGGATGTAACAGAATAAACATAGTCTTGAAAAGGGGAATTAGCGGACTGATTTGAATGCAAAGGAGACTGATCTTGGTCGTACACAGGATTGGGAGGAGAAAAGGCCATAATAGGGTTGATAGGTTGTTTGAGGGCCACTTGGGGGAAACACAAACATTATTATCTTGATAAGTGTGATGTTGAGGTAGAGAATAAGCATGTTGATCAAAAGATGGTTGATTATACATACAAAATAGTGATGATTAGGTAATTGGGATGCTCATTCTAGTTGATGAATACTTAGAGTCACCATTGGTGTTTGCACACATGCCTCTAAAGGGTAGTTGGATGAAGATAACACCAAAACTCTTCACTCAGTGAACAACGTCATCCCACTAGATGTGCCAAAAACTGTTGTAGTATTAGAATTGCACCTTCATGGGAGAGTTTTTTAGGCTCTCTCACTCCCAGCTACAATATTGGAACAACCTCAGACTGTGGGTATTCTGTGGTGAGGTTGAACCTTCGGAGAAGGTTGGCTTCCTCTTGGTAGATCACCTAAAACTAAATCTAAACTAATGCTTCATGGGGAAAAGGGTTGGAAAGGGGATAAGGGATCCTAAGAAATGTTGATGCAATGGATTGCACCCTTGATAGGAGGCTGAGCTCCTGTCTTCCATGCATCACAATGGATACTCCCATCTTCCCTGTGGGTCTAGCAAAACTAGGGGGAGAGTCTCTAGATAAGGGCTAGCTCCCTTTGATGTATCTCTGTCGTCCTGGATTTCCTACTGCTAACAATGGGGGGGGGTGAAAAGGGAGAAGGATGCTGAAAATAGAACCTAAACAAAATGGTGATACACCAAAAAGTTTGATCTACTTAGCTTGAACCTACACTTTCCACCAAGAACAAGCTGACATACACTTCATTTGATATGAGAAACTCTTCTACATCAGTGAGCTAGGGGTCCTCTTGAGATATAAGGAGGAAGAACTACCAGAGGTGTTCTAAGACACACTATGACAGCCTGCTCACATGCGCCTATACTCTGTTGTAGACACTTCTGGCAGACCTGCAAAAGAAGAAACTTCACAATACACTAGACATGCTGAAATCATTCTGTGAAAGCATAAAAGAAAAATGACTAAACACAAAACAAAGCCATATACATATGCAAAAGTGTAAGTTCAAATGGAGGTAAAAATGCTATGTCTTGATTCAAGGTAAAATCGGGCAGAGCTCTGCCTTACAAGCCAAGAGATTCTTTCTCAGAATGAGAAGTTACAATATATAGAGGAAGAAAGAGGCCTTTTGGCGCCCTTTTACAAGTGGCCCATGTGCATTCCAAGCATTGGGAAGAGGAAGCCGCTTGATAGATAATGTTGTGTCGGCTCCTATTTTGACTTTAGGTGTTTAAGATATATTAAACATCATATGTGAAATTATGGGCCGCGCCATTTGTCTGCAAACAAGATTGCTCCTTCAAGGCACTCACACAGTTTGTCTGCCCATCAATGCAAAGTGAAGAAAATGGGTCGCATAGTTTGTCTGTTTGCGCTCCTTGATTACCACTTGGTAGATACGGTGTCAATCGCTGGAGTAACTCCTTGAGTCGACACCTTCCTTTGCCACTTGGATTGTTTTGTCCGTTTTCACACTTTCTCTCTTCCTGGCTTTGTCTTTTCTGGCTCCTTCGGCCCTCGGGGGCTATCTTCTGCTAATTCTTTGGCTCTTTGGGCTCTCTTTTTGGTGGGTCGCTGAGTTCACTCTTGACTTTTGTCCTTTCCCAGCTTTGTCTCTTCCTGGTTTTGTCTTTTCCTATAATTTGAGCTCTCGGGGCTATCTTCCCAGCTTTGCTGGCTCCTTGGGCTCTTCTCTCGGCGGTTCTTCCTTTTGGCCTTAAGGCCTTTGAATGCATTCGGCTCCACGCTCAAGCCTTTAAAGATCAATGGCTATTTCATTGCCCTAAATTTGACATCTGCAGGGACATCATCGAACGTCTAGATGCCAATGGCTAGTTCGCGATGCTTAATCTTGACGTCTTCGAGCTTGTCACCCTCCTTGGCAATTCCTTCAGCTTTCTTGTTTGATCCTCCCCAAAGGGGAGGTGTCCCTTCAACTTTGGAGAAGTGTCCCTTCATTTTTTGGCCGAGAGTCCTCCGCAAGGGCACCTGCCCTTCGGGGTCCTTCGAGATTTTTTATTTCTACAAATCCTTCGGACATTTTGTCCGAAGGATTTCTTCCTTTGTCTTTCCTGCTTATTTCCTCGGGCTTTTTTCTTTCGGGCGAATTCCTTTGGACTTTTTGTCCAAAAGAATTCGTCTTGTCCTTTGCCGCGGAAAATCTTCCCGAAAGACATTGTTTTTTGCTTTATGAATTTCTTCGGACAAAATGTCCGAAGGAATTCCTTCGAGCATTTTGTCCGAAGGAATTCCAACTTTTCTGCCTTGTTCACTTTTCCAAAGAAAACCTTACCCTTTCGGCCTTCTCTTTGATCCTTTCGCAAATGTTCCCTACCCTCCGCAAGGGCAAAACAAGTCCAAAACCACCCTTCAAACTTTTGCAATGGTCCATTTTGCTCACACCTGCTGTCATGTCCCCAATTTCTGCCCTTCCTTAGTGACAACATTTCTAGCAGGGTTGGTCTATTCTCTGGTTCCCATAGGCCAGCAGAACGTAGAGGGAACCAACCCAGGGGCTTTGAGAGTCATGCATGAGCCTGCTAGGTAGTTTGGAGTAGTAGACAACAGTTTCCTACAATTTAGGAGGGATTCCTAATTTGTAGGGATTGACTAGGAGTGGTCTAGGAGGCATTTGGAGACCTCGGCAAACGTTTTGGAGACTTAGAGTGCATCTCCTATTTTTTAGGAGGCATTCCTATTTTTTAGGAGGAACTACCAGTTCGGTTATAGTTCTCTCAGAGGTGCACACAGTAGGGGAGAGTCATTGGGACTCAATTTTGGTTATTCAGTGTTGGGGACTTGGTGTTCTGGCAGTTATTGATTAGTTGGGAGACTTCCCTTGTTTTTAAGAGGCAGTTCATACATTTATGGGGGTTATTCCTACTTTTTAGGAGGTATGATCATGCCCAGGGTTGGGACTCCATGAGATTACTCTTTGGGTTCAGTTTCAGAGGGATAGGGCTTGTTTCTTAGATTTTAGGAGCATCCCTAGATTTTAGGGATGAGACTGCCAGTGGATCCTTGATTTCCGACTTCAATCACAGACAGGTGACAGGTTGATTTGTTGGTTCATGATGTCAGTTGGACACTTTGTGGCTACTTGGGTTATATTTTTAATATTTCCTAAGTTTCCGTCTTTTTATTAAATAAGGCTAAGTAGTTAGCCATTTTGGAGTTATAAGGGGTTTTTGGCCTCATCTGGATGTGCACCCTATGGTATGATAGCTCGTTGGAAAGGTCTCGAAATTATCTAAATCTTTCTCTTTGGTCTCAGAGCAATTCAGTGAACGGATTTCTGTCTATGAGGAAAAATGTCATTTTCTAGTAACATGACCACTTTAAAATAAGAAATTATAACACCTTCACTTCACAACGCCACTTGGAGACACTTAGGGTTCACTTTGCATTTGAGAAGGGTTATAAGGAGATGGAAGCTTCATTGTTTGATCATCTTTTGACATATTATATTTTTGAGAAGTGCGCTTGGGCTCAGGAGGAGTTTTAGCATTGGGACGCCAAACCCTAATTGCTGGTCTGTTTGGGACGCAACCCCCATAAAGTGGATTTTGCTTATTCAAATTCATTGAGAGATTTAGTCAGTGTTTCTTTGAGAGGAGCTGGAAAGTTTGACAGAGCGCAGCAGTCAAAAAAAGGGTGATTTCAGTTGTGAAGGGTTTTTACTTGTACGGCTATACCTGGCAGCCTTAGTGTTGTACCGCTGTACTTGGTAGCCTTAGTGCTGTACGGCTGTACCTGGCAGCCTTAGTGCTGTACGGCTGGACTTGACAGCCACTTCTTATTACAGCAGCGCAGCAGCAAGGGACTCCTTCATTGGGCTGCCATTCTTTGTCTGGTCTTGCTACCCTTCAGTGATTCAGGTTGGGCTGTTTGTCATTGTATTCCATCTGAATTATTGGCCATCTGTAATCGGTTCATTATTTAATTAAATATCTAGAAATTCTGCTCATTTGAATTTGGATGTGGTTGTACTTAGGTTTTAATTCCATAAGTTGTTTATGCTTTTGCATTTCAATTATTTATTTGTTGCAAAAATCCATCAAAAACCCAAAAACAAAAGAAAAACACAATTTCAAAATACAAAATGCCAGCAGATCTATAGAAGGGATCAGTCAGGGATATTTCAGTGGTATCAGAGCCTTGATTCTGCCAGCTTGTTGGGATCTCGCGTTGCATGTTAGTTTTTAGCAGTACAGGGTCGATTTTTGCTCTTTCATATTAGTTTCAGTTGGTTAGCTTGGTAGTTCATTATGGCAAAATGGTTAAGAGATATAGCCCTGTGGAAAGAATGTGAACAGTCACAACAAAAATTTAAGCTTCAATTGCAGCAGTTCAATGATTCTATGTCAAGGAAATTTGGACATGCTAGTGGATCATCATCTTCTTCTAGAAAGGATCCATTGCCACTAGACAGGAAAACGGAAGTAATTAGCATACTTGAGTATAATACTCTTCCTCAATATGTTAGGGAGAACTTTTCTTTCAAAGATTACATTGACATGCATCCAAAAATTTGTCATAAGGTTGAGCTTGCAAAAAGGAATACCATGACATAGTTGATGATATGTTTTCATGTGAGAAAGAAGATTTGTGTCAACCTATCCATGTTCATGATAAAAACACTATAATGGATCAGTCACTTGCAGGGTATGCAGAAGAAAGGCATGAAAATGTGTTATCATTTGAGTTGCAGCCTGGGAAAAACAAAAATCAGTCATCATGTGGGAATCCTAAAGAAGAAATAACTCTAGAACAGAAAGAGACACCTAGTACACCATTGATTCATCAAGTTGATCACAAAATGGAAGAGATTACAATCATGGATCAGCCCATTAGGGATGTTGAAAGCATGTCTCCAAGGTCTGGTACCTATTCTAATTTTTGCAACAGCAGTTCTAGTCATGTGGTACCTTCCATTTCACATGAAGGTAATGAAGTTGTTGAGTCTTCCTATGGTGGTACTCAGGTTAAGTGTGTTGCACATGAGATCTATATTGTGGATTCAAACCACAAAGGTTCTGATTTTGTTTACCTCACCTTGGAAGATGTGAAAAAGGCTCAAGAGACGTGCAATGGATGGTCACATAGAGCTAAGAAGGCCAAGATGCTTGCTGCCCAAGCAAGACAACACTTACAAGTGGTCAAGGAAAGATGCAATCAGCTTGATAATGCAAGAAGACAAAGAGAGTCATACATTAGATCCTTATTTCTTCCAAGGGAAGAAAGTGAGGATGTTGAGCATACAAGGGAAGAGCTTCTTGAGGAAAGCCCACAAGAAGAGCATGTTGAGATGTGTGAAGAGGAAAAGAGTTATGATTTAGAATATTCAGTTTGGTCTAGTTTGCATCATGAAGTTTATGACGTTCCTCTTTTAAAGAGCCCCTTAAAGGCCCCAAACAATGATGATATTAGTTTCACACTTGATGGACCAGCCACAAGTGTTATTTTCATTTGTGTGGAATGGAACATTATTGATTCTGATTTGGTTAGTCATGCATCATCTACAATGGAAGGACAATTGTTAAGATCATATGAAGCATCTTGTCTTAAAGAGATGATTAGGGAAACTAAGAGGCTGCTTACTAAGAAGATATTGCATTTTGATAATGTTTGGTTTGTTTGGCATACTACACCGTGGAGTTTGTTAGTAATGGAAAACATATCAGTTATGGAGATAGAGGTATGGATCAGATTTTTGGCAGCTAAGGCAGTTAATGGGACATGTTATATTCGTTTGAACACACCCCATGGACCAGCACCTTTAGAGGAGTCACCTACCTTGGAAGGAGAGGCAAGAGAAGACCGCAAAAACATTGTGGAAAGGTATGAACATACTTCTGATTTTCTGACTTTGAACAGCAATTCTCTTTCATCTCATGAGTCAAACTTTGAACTTGGGGTTGGTTACATTCAAGTTGGGGTGTTCAAGTGTGAAGTTGATCCTTCCCTTCCAAGAATTGATGATATATTAAGTTGCATATCTAGTGGACCAGCCACAAAGAGCCTGTCTTTGTTGAGACATTCATCAATGGATTTATCACCTTTTCCATATGATAGGGCAGCAATGTACCTTTTGATTGAAGATTCAGACTTTTTAGTTATTACATTGGGCTTTCAAGATCAGAATATAAGGAACTTCGTTGGTTGCATGGTTAAACAAAACATTTACTTAACAACCTTTAATGGAGGCACACTAATTTGTGGAAATATAGGTAAAGTTGCAGCAGCTGTTTGGAGGATTTGGAAAAGTATTCAACAAACTTTCCTTGCCGATGATTGGCTCATTTGTGAATTCCTCACAGCATTGGTTGTTGGTAGTAATTGTGGCTTCATTTGGAGTGAAGTTCTTAGTTGGTTAGATGAGGTACAGGTTCACAACAGCAACATAATGAGTATCAACATGCTGGAGGGATGTGTCAATGCAAAGATTTGGGGTCTTGGTATCATGTGTTGGGCATTTCTTCAGTGGATTCATGTTGGGTTGCTTCACTTTTGGTATACATATGTTTATATCAAAGTAGCGCAGTAGTTGGGTGGAGCAACATTTCTCAGATTGATATGGGATTTAGGAATTGATAATCCTACAATTTTGGGTACAAATGACACATGCTTTGGTTTTTCTCATGATGGCATACATACTTCATCTTCGAGTTTGTCATCTACATCCATTGATATGGCAGTGGTATCATTGTTGATTGGTGACTCCATAGTCTTTGATTCCTTATGGACTAGTGGCTGTCCAAGCTGGAATCATTTACTACTTGACTTGGAATTGACTACATCCATGATTCAGTATGAGGGCAGTGAGGAGTGTTCCTTTTGGACATTTTTTGTTTGGCATTGGTACGATCTGAAATATTCCGAGCCAAATTTTTTCAACTTTTCTAGATTTTGGATTACAACATCACAAGCAAGTTCCGTCAAGATTAAAAGTTAATCTCAAATAAACTGAAATAACTTTGCCACTAGAAAGCAAGAAATGGAACTCAACGTCCAGTATGTGCTACCCAGTCCAAGGCGGAGTAGGGGCGACCATAAGACGGAGTAATTACAAATAAGGAACTCTACATCAAGTATGTGCTACCCATAAAGGGGCTACCATATGACGGAGTGAGCTTAATAACAATGCTTAATGGAAATACTGAAAAGGAAACTACTCCACACCCAGCATGTGCTTGCTAACCCAGAAGGGAAAGTAGCGACCATAGGGCGGATGCTCTACACCTAGAATGTGCTTGCTAACCCAATAGGGAAAGTAGCTACCATAAGGCGGAGCTGTAAACTATTACAATATTTTAAAGGAAAATTGAACAAATAGAGAAGGGCTGCTAGTACTACTGTCAGCTTACAAAATTAAGAGAAATTTGCTCTAGAAAGAAGAAAAACCAGCCACTTATTAATTTCTTCAGATGTTCATAACTCATGCAAAACTTAATCAATCTTCCTGATTTCTGTTGCAAAGTCTCTTCCGGAGTATGGCGCCCAAGTTAGCATCAAGAAACTGATCAAATCTGCATCCAGAATGTTACACAAAAACCAATGCCAAACCCCAAAGGGGCGTCCCAGTGGGAGAAGGGCGATTTATTCTAGAAATTCAATGCTTATTCTAAAAATTCTACAAAATTAAGCAAAGGGGCACCTAGGCCTACCCAAAACAATAAGATGATACCCAGAACCTGTTTTATTGTATTTTTTGAATTGTGACTGCAAACCTAGATCTGTCTTATACAGAATACAATATCTTGAAATTCTAATAATATCAAACGAACTAACAATGCAATACTGAAAGTACTACTTAAGCAAATACAAATATCAGAGATTAATTCACCACTAGATGCTGTCTTTCAAGCATGAAGAGATGCCCTTGCTAGGAGGCCTTCATTCCCCGAAGCAGTTCCAGAGCCAAAGCTGCAACATAACAATGCATTAAAAACCAAGATGATCAAATGATAGCCCAATGCCTTCTTTTATAGGCTTCAATTGGCTTTTCCTTGAAGCTTATCCTCAAAAGTGGCGCCCCCTTTCCATGCAATGTGGCGCCCCCCCTTCAAGTCCCTCTTTTTAAAATAACATTAAGTTATCTAGTCTAGGCCAAGGTCAACGTTAAAATATAACGTTATTATTATTTTTAAGTGAAATTCACTTATTCCGCCAAGACCGAATTCTGAAGCCCAAAACTAAATGAGTCAACTTAAAAGGGAAAGTTAACTCCTTGCTACAATCCTGCTAGCTGCCAAAAATAGAATTTACTAAAAATAGTAAATTCCTGGAAATGCTCAGAAAACTGAAACGAACATACCTCCACGAAGCTCTCAAAAAACCCAGAAGGAATTCGCCATCAAAACTTTGAGCAAAGACATCCTAAAAAATAGGAAACCCTCAATTGCACCTTTCGAATAGCCTACGGATTTCCAGGAATAGGCCAACGGTCATTTATGAGATCAGATTCGAGAAGGGGTCATTACACGATGACATCCATGATATCATTCGAGTTGCTGGTCAGAATTATAGCAGCATTGCTAGGTGGTCATGTGGGTTGGAATACTGGTTTATGGGAGTTCACTTTCACACCTTCTTGCTGGTCTGCTTCATTGTATGTATGTTTCTTGGAGTGCGGTTGAGATACTTCTTCATCTCATTCAGCACATCTGGTATTTTGGCTTGGGATCCGGGCCTTGGTCTCATTGATACATTGGTGCTTCAGGATCCTAGTGAGTTGCTTCATGGTTTTGAGTGTTTGGGCATATTTGTCAGAATGGAACAGTTAGTTGTTTGGTGGGGAGATGTTGAGGCATACATGCGATGGTTGAGCACGATATTTGTTTAGTCACACCAGATGGCAACAAGTTCTAGGATTGCAATTATGGAACCTGATGAGAGGCATTGGCAGTATGGGTTTGTGTGTCTATTTAGAGGGATACAGTATCTATATGGTGGTTCCCTTTTGAGGTTGATTTGGAATCCTGGAATCACTTGGATTTGCAGTTCAATAGTTGAGGATGTGGAAGCCAATGTTGGCTTACTAGAGTTTTCGCCTTTAGTGTTCCAATTTGGTTCTTTTGGAGAGCAGTTCATTGAGGAGTTGACAGAGTTGGTACAGTATTTGATTGCTCTTCTTTCAGGGGGTTTTCAGGAGGTTACTTGTTTGGGTGCAGTGCAGGACAGTGTTTCTAGAAGATGGTACTACAAACCTTCCAGGATGGCTTGGGACCCTGGGATCATTCTTGGTTATGGTATGGACTTGCCTGATGTTTGTGGAGTTGGATTGACATTGCTTAAGGACAAGCAATCTTTGGGAAGGGAGGACTGTCATGTCCCCAATTTCTGCCCTTCCTTAGTGACAACATTTCTAGCAGGGTTGGTCTATTATCTGGTTCCCATAGGCCAGCAGAACGTAGAGGGAACCAATCCAGGGGCTTTGAGAGTCATGCATGAGCCTCCTAGGTAGTTTGGAGTAGTAGACAACAGTTTCCTACAATTTAGGAGGGATTCTTAATTTGT
Source organism: Torreya grandis (assembly GCA_037957365.1). Taxonomy (NCBI): domain Eukaryota; kingdom Viridiplantae; phylum Streptophyta; class Pinopsida; order Cupressales; family Taxaceae; genus Torreya; species Torreya grandis. The sequence goes on from JARHVA010000183.1 coordinate 3,118,120, forward strand.
AGGGATTGACTAGGAGTGGTCTAGGAGGCACTTGGAGACCTCGGCGAACGTTTTGGAGACTTAGAGTGCATCTCCTATTTTTTAGGAGGCATTCTTATTTTTTAGGAGGAACTACCAGTTCGGTGATAGTTCTCTCAGAGGTGCACACAGTAGGGGAGAGTCATTGGGACTCAATTTTGGTTATTCAGTGTTGGGGACTTGGTGTTCTGGCAGTTATTGATTAGTTGGGAGACTTCCCATGTTTTTAAGAGGCAGTTCCTACATTTATGGGGGTTATTCCTAATTTTTAGGAGGTATGATCATGCCCAGGGTTGGGACTCCATGAGATTACTCTTTGGGTTTAGTTTCAGAGGGATAGGGCTTGTTTCCTAGATTTTAGGAGCATCCCTAGATTTTAGGGATGAGACTGCCAGTGGATCCTTGATTTTCGACTTCAATCACAGACAGGTGACAGGTTGATTTGTTGGTTCATGATGTCAATTGGACACTTTGTGGCTACTTGGGTTATATTTTTAATATTTCCTAAGTTTTCGTCTTTTTATTAAATAAGGCTAAGTAGTTAGCCATTTTGGAGTTATAAGGGGTTTTTGGCCTCATCTGGATGTGCACTCTATGGTATGATAGCTCGTTGGAAAGGTCTCGAAATTATCTAAATCTTTCTCTTTGGTCTCAGGGCAATTCAATGAACGGATTTCTGTCTATGAGGAAAAAGGTCATTTTCTAGTAACATGACCACTTTAAAATAAGAAATTATAACACCTTCACTTCACAATGCCACTTGGAGACACTTAGGGTTCGCTTTGCATTTGAGAAGGGTTATAAGGAGATGGAAGCTTCATTGTTTGATCATCTTTTGACATATATTTTTGAGAAGTGCGCTTGGGCTCAGGTGGAGTTTTAGCATTGGGACGCCAAACCCCAATCGCTGGCCTGTTTGGGACGCAACCCCCATACAGTGGATTTTGCTTATTCAAATTCATTGAGAGATTTAGTCAATGTTTCTTTGAGAGGAGCTGGAAAGTTTGACAGAGCGCAGCAGTCAGAAAAATGGTGATTTCAGTTGTGAAGGGTTTTTACTTGTACGGCTGTACTTGGCAGCCTTAGTACTGTACCGCTGTACCTGGTAGCCTTAGTGTTGTACGGCTGGACTTGACAGCCACTTCTTATTATAGCAGTGCAGCAGCAAGGGACTCCTTCATTGGGCCGCCATTCTTTGTCTGGTCTTGCTACCCTTCAGTGATTCAGGTTGGGCTGTTTGTCATTGTATTCCATCTGAATTATTGGCCATCTGTAATCGGTTCATTATTTAATTAAATATCTAGAAATTCTGCTCATTCGAATTTGGATGTGGTTGTACTTAGGTTTTAATTCCATAAGTTGTTTATGCTTTTGCATTTCAATTATTTATTTGTTGCAAAAATCCATCGAAAACCCAAAAACAAAAGAAAAACACAATTTCAAAATACAAAATGCCAGCAGATCTATATAAGGGATCAGTCAACCTGGAGCTGCTAGTTGGTGGATCTGAGTTTGTCAAAACAACACCTTCTTTGTCTACTAATTTTGGGAACAATTCAAGAGCTGAAAGTTCTTGAATGAATTTGTCTTTTTGGCCTGGAATTGAAAGAGTATCCCACATGCTAATATTGACATTAGACCTTTTCAACTGATCTACAATATTGAACTGGGATGGACTAACCTTTGATTGAACCTTTTGTATTTGTTGCACTCTGTCAACCTCTACATTCTAATTTTTTGTGACTGTGGGGGTGGCAAGCTGTTCTTTCATACCTTGAGCAATAGTACTAGGAGTATTTGACATATTTACCACTGCTTGAGCTTCTCCCACAACTCTCCTTTTATTTCTCTGATAGGTTAGAGCTGCAACCTGATCATTTTAAGCGTTAGTTTTAACATTTTGAGTAAAAGCAATATGATCATCTACCTGCGAATTTACATTAACAGCATCAGGCTACCCTTGGGTCCCTCCTTGTGGTGCCAATCCTGTATCTTGATATTGACTCTCCTGAAAAGAGAACTTCTCTTGTGTCATCTGTGGCATGGTGCTGTTTGATGATACTGAATCTTGGTTTTGAAAATCATTGAGATTCGAAGGCTGCCAACTTGAATCCTGCACTAAATTGTTCTGAGGTGGAGTTGGAACAATGGCTTTCGAAGTGGAAGGAACACTTGGATCGAGAGCGACATATGGCTTAGCTTGAGTTATGGCCCCTTGTGCTTGATAGGGTGGCCTATTTTCTCTGAAACCCTGATAAAGAGATCTTTGATCTTTGAAGGGCTAATAGTTGTTTTGATTCTGCTATTGATAAGGCCTATTTGACTGGAATTGCTGCCTTTTAAGCTGTACTATTTCATTTCCAAAAGACTGTAACAGACTTTTCAGCTCTCTTATCTCACTAGATTGACTAGTAGACTCTGCAATAGGATGTTGAGATACTAGAATTGGAGCCAAAGATGGAAGTTGAGGAACTTGGAGGGTTGGTACTGAATTTATCTCTAAAAATATGGGCATTGGAGGCCTTCGAGCAAGCTTTCCTGCTTGAATCAGACTATTTTTTGCCCTTATTGCAACTTCATAGGCATCTGGCAAGGCAGTGTCGCCCATTGACTATATCATCACACTAATATCAGAATTTAGAGCTTTCAAAAAATATAAAAATGCATATTCTGGTGATGGCTTAATTAGAACCAGTATCCTGTGCCATGTCTTTTGGAATATGAGATTAAAATCGAACATGAATTCATGAGGTGCTCTTTGTATGGTAGTTAATTGCTCAACCAAAGATAAGTGGTCAGACTTGTCCTCAAACTGCTTGACCAAGGCAGCACCCAATTCATCCCAAGTAGAGATAGATCTAAGTGGGAGGGTTTTGTACCACATAATGCTTGTCCTTTGAAAGAAGCAACTAATAATTTGATAGCAACATTATCCTCAATTACATTATGAACTGAACAAAGATTGGCGACATCCTGTATATGCTCAATAGGGGTCGTTTGATTTTCCCCTAAGAAGAATGGAATACTTTTGAGGGCAGATATAGGTATATCATTTAACTGTGCTAGATTTAGTGGGCTCCCTCCATTAAATAGAGCAAATACTTGATTTCTACTGGCCATCTGCATGGTGGGAATTTCAATGTCTAGAACAATAGGATGAGGGGGGGTAATATTCCCTTTGGGGGTATGGACTTGCCCTCCTAGATCTTGCTCTTTTATAAGTTAAAAATTCAAAAGGAATACCTTTGCTTACTGATCTTGTGGTAACTTTTGGCATGAATTGATTCTCTGAATGATGCTATGAACTCTTCCGCTGGCTATAAATGAATATTTTCTTTTTCCGTGAAGATCTTTTGTAAATAAATCTTTTCGTGGTCCCACCGGGCATGCCAAAAACTATTGTCACCCTGGAGCTGCGCCCTAATTTGAAGACGTGCGCTAAATGGCCAGTCTTCTATCCGACTGAAACAATGGGATCTTCTCATGAGGGTGGGTGCCTCAATAGTGAGAAGAACCTCCAGAGAAAGCTGGTGCCTATATGATGTATCAATTTGGACTTCTACTCTACGCTGCGGACTACCGTGGAAAAGGGAGAAAGGAAACTTAAAGGAGAAATCCTACCTAAATGGGGTGATACACCAAAATTTTGATCCACTCAATTTGGAACCTTGAACACTGAACAAACAAGGGAGGAAAACCTTAGACTTCAATTAATCACTTATGCATAAGTATTTCATGCAGAGGTTCGATCTAATAACTAAAACCTGAGGAAAAATGATGGAGAGAGGTCTGATAAAAGACATTTTGTGGCCACCTAACATCCACTTAAAGTTTCCACTAAAGACAATAAAGAACACTTTAACATGACCTGCACAAAGATAATATAGCAACTAGGTATGAAACAAAATTTGGGAAGGGAGAGAACTCTACCACTTATGCAAATTGCTGAAGAAATATACACTATGCCAATGCTTGAAATCTGAAAGTACAGTGCTTATTGATCAAAGAGGTTACACAACTCACCAATAGCAGAGTCCGGTCTAACCAAGAGAGATTGGATGATTTTTAATCAAGGCTAAAAGCCATTATATAGAGAGAATTACAAAAAGCCAAAGATTGGCATTGAACTTGAAGAGAAAGATTCACTTTTGTTAACTCCAGGGTTTACTTGGCCTTTCAATAAAATATATATATTTTTTGTCCTTGCATGAATTTTCTTCGTTTGATGAAGTGAACTTATCTTTGTCATGAACTGCCCACCTCCTTTTGCGTGGAAATCTGCTCAAATGTTAAATTTAGAACTCCATGTGATTTGCTTGATGCCGAGTTGTAGTGTTCGAAAGCTGAGTTAAACGAAGAGATCATGCTGAGTTGGACTTTCAGATGCATGAGTTGCTGGAGACGAACATGACTTTAATAATCATTCAACTGAAACTTTGACCAATGTTTAAAAATAGCTTCGATGTTCGAAAATAGTTCTTGCTTGCATGTATTTTGTTCTAATTCTAATCGTGTCTATTTCTGGTAGGATTTCATATTCAACTCCGTCGAATTATCTATTTTCTATTCTCTTTTGCACAGTCAGCCTCCATTTATTTCGGATTTCTTGTCTCTTTGGTTCCAACGGTTACTTCCCATGGTCAAAATTTGATGGCTTGCGGGACGTCATCAGAAGCTTTATTCCTTCGGACTTCCGTCTTGCCACTTTTTCACGGCTTTCTTTCCTTCGGCTTTATTGGCTTCGCATCTTTCCCATGGACCTTCCCCGAATTCCTTTGGGCTTTTTTGCATTTGTATTTTGTTGTTGGAATTTCTTTGGCCTTGTCACTTCTGCGGATTCCTTCGGACAAAAAGTCCGAAGGTCTTTTTTGTGTCTTGGCTTCACTTGTGTTTTCTGAAATGTGCCCCTTAGCTTTTTAACTATGGTCTTTCCTAACCTTCGGGATAATCTGATGGACTTTTGCGGAGGACACATACCCTTCGGGTTTATGTGTTAGACTTTTGAGCGACCGTTCCTTGGAATTTCTTCGGGTTTATTTTCCTCGGGCCATTTCTCTGAATTCTTTCAGACTTTTTGTCCGAAGGAATTCCTTCGGACAAAAAGTCTGAAGGATATCTTTTGCCTTTGCTTCTTGTTTTTCTGTCTTTTTTCGGACTTCTCTTTGTGTAAGCCATTTCTGAATTCCTTCAGATAAAAAGTCCAAAGGATTCTTTCCTTTGCCTTTCTCTCCAAAATGTGCCCTTCTACCAACCAAGTGCCCTTCGGCACCGACCAAGTGTCCTCCGCCCGTGCCCTTCGGAAAAATTGGAGGGCACCCGGGCTTTTTGCAACGGTCTCTGATTTGGTCTTGTGCCTACCCGAAGGGTAGGTGCCCTTCGGCTTTTTTGAAAGTGACCCTTCCCTTTGGAATTCTTGAAAATGCCTCTTCCGAATTAATTCCTTGACTTTTCCTTGTGCGGACTTTTTTGTCTCTGTGGTCTTCCGAATTTATTCAAACATTTTGTCCGAAGGATATCTTCGCCTTCGTCTTTCTTCCCCCTAAGTGCTTTCATGCCCTCTGCAAGGACTGCTTAGCTTCTGAAATTGACTTTCGAAAAAGTTGCAAAGGCCCTTTTGTTGCCTAAGTGCCGGGAGAGTCCGTGGAAATCCTGAAGAGTCCGTAGAAATGACCTACAGAGTCCGTAGAAATGACCTATTTTGGTCAAGGAAAACCATGTATTCTTCCTTCCTTGGCTAGAGACGAGAACTTTCCAAGTGGCAAGAGAAAATCTAATTTGTGGAAGATTTGTCAACAGTTACAAAGGTCCTTTTGTCACCTAAGTGCCCTCCACAGCCTGCGAGAATGGTCCAGTTTGTGCCTAACTTCCCTTCGCAAGGGCACTTGTCCTTCGGGCTTTTGGAAGACTCCTTTGAACTTTTCGATTGAACCATTTCTTGAACCATCCCTTTGAACCAAACATTGAACCAACTCAACTGAACCAACTGATTGAACCAACCAATTGAACCAACTGAGTGAACCAACCGATTGAATGGTTCAATGGTTCATCGGTTCAATGGTCTGAAGAAGCTTTGTAAGAAACCTTGCATTCTTTGAACTGGTTCATTTGCCAAAAAACTCGTGCAACCAAATTTGAACTGGCTCAGAACAACAGGGAAAGAAGGAGACCGATTTTGGCCTGCAGGGCCAAAATGTTCAACAAAATGGCGATTCCCAAGGGAAGCATGCCTACTATGCTTAGAAGCCAATTGCCTTAAAGTCCATTGGGCACGGAGTCAGAACGCAACTTGAAAAAAGTTAGCAACAACCCCGATAGATCCGAGAGTCAATCATGAAGCTTTTACCCCAAACATAAAGGAAAACACACACAAGGCTAAAAACACTACCTGTGCAAACAACACTTAGGGAAAATAGGAAAAGAAAACTGAAAGCAAACTACTATGTACAGCTAACCAGTTATATTTGCCTCCCTCCTAGATCAAAGGGAAAATTTCTTAAGTCTCCTTCATGGCAAGGAAACTTATGGTGCCAGACAAGTGGTTGAATGGAATGGAGACTTGGTGCTCTGTTCTTCTTGCCTGCCACCTCGATTGGCTTGCATCCGAGTGGATCAGAGTCAAACATGTCTCCAACATCTGTGTATTCACTTTGCTCTTTGGAGACTGCCTCATGCTGGCCCTTCATGCTGGTGTGTTTCATCAAGAAATCAATGGCTTCTAGCTTATCACCATAAGCCCCTTGATATGCATCATGAATTGACTTGTCCCCTTCTGCTTCATTGAAAACCCTATCAAATTGATCCTCTACTTCATCATGGCTTTCTTGAAGAAGGGTGACTATTGTAATGTCTGAAATGAGATCACAGACTGATTGCTCATCCCACAGAACATCACCTTCTTGTTCAAGGCTCTCTTCTTCAAAGCTGTTCTCAAGATAGACAAGCTTCTCCTTTTCCTACTCAAGGATCAGAGTCTCTAGTTGTTCAAAGACATCCACCTGATCCTCCTCCAAGTCAGGCTCCATGGCATGGTCATCCTCCTCATCAAAGCAACAAGGAAGTTCATCAAACAAGGGAGGAGAGAGCTCACCATGCTTACTTTCCTTTTCATATTGCTGGAACATCCACATGTATGCATGCCCTGTGTCTTATCCATTGTTGATGATGTCTTCAAAAGGAGCATCCATGAGGATTCCTTCCTCATTGACATCCATGAGAGCTTCTTGATCAGCTGCAAATTGGATCCTCTCTTCTTCACTTGCCTCTTTCAAAATAGGTTCCTCCTTGATGACTTTGAAAATATCATCTTCAGATTCACCAACCTCTTGAAAGGATAAATATGAAAGCTTGCAGCCCCTTTGCATACTTATTTGAGTCCCAATGCTGCCTTTTTCACCCTTAGTCAGATCATAGCCTCATTGAAGAAGGGTGCAACCTGCCCCAATGACTTCAAACGAGTCATTCAAAACATGAACAAGAGACTGTCCATGCTCCTTCATGACATCTATGGTGATCTCCTTCTCATTTGCATTCATGGAGTCTCCCTGATCAATCATGAACTGAGTATACTCCTCTTCACTTGCCTCTTTCAAAACAAGTTCCTCCTTGAGAAGGAATGAAGTGGAAAGTTGAAGGTTAAACTTAGGTGGAAGCAGAGGCAATCCTTGAACAAGAATCGAATGATTCTACTCCTTCCATTTGGTCATTACTTCATCTATATTAGATGTGGCCTGATAGCTCTCTTAGAGGTGTGTAGATTGGGTGTGTTCAGACATGGAATCTGCTATTTGGTCTAAACTATCCATCACACATTGGCTGAGGAATCTCGTTCTGGACTCCAACTCTACAATTTTCCTAGCTATATTTTCTTCGAAGAGCCTTTCTTGGAGGTCACAAGCATCATCATAATGAGTAGGAGCAGCTTTATCTTCTTCAAGGTCCTGAGCTGGTTCATGGTAGGCACTCCTCCAACTTGGAATCTGGACATCATGTTGAGAGACTTGAGGATTGGTAGAAGGGGTGTCTTTTGGCATAGGCTCCTCTCTAAGGTCTAAAACCTCCATCTCTTCTTCACTAAGCAATCTCACCTTTGCTTCTAATTCCTCAATTGGCTTTGCTAGATTTTCTTGAAAGAGTATTTCTTGGAGCTCATAGGAATCATCATGGAAATAGGGAGTGCATGAAGGCTGCCATGGAATACAAGAAGCTTCCTGAGGAAGGGTGGGAGGGACTTGAAAAGGACTAGCCTCATTTTGTACCTCAGACTCTTGGACAATGTCTTTCTTCTCCTTGATGTTCCATGACTCAACTACTTTATTCCAGCTCATGATATTAGGACTGGACATCTCCTTTTGGGGTGATGGGGCTACAATGTGAGAGGGTAGTGAGGGTTTGGATTCCACTTCCCTTGCTGCCAACATAGACTGCTGCATTTGAAGATTTGCCAATTCAATTTGCTTATCAAGATTGGCCTTAAACACAAGATTTACTATTTCAGAACTATCCTCAACATGATTGGGGAAAGGACTTTGATAGGCTTGACTTGACTCATGAGCAGGACCTGCGTATGGCTGATATGAAACTTGGGGCAGCGGGTATGCAGGTTGATAGACTTGGTAAGGCTGCCTCTCATGAATACTCAGCCTCCCTTCCAAAGATGCAATCAAACCACTCACATCCAGCATCTCATTTGTAAGCCTTTGCCAATTGGCTCTTTCAATGGGAGTCCATTCACTCTTAACCAGATCTAGTGCGTTTATCACTTGATTGACGACATGATCAGGGATTTCTTGGCCACATCCCCTTCTAGTTTCAAGCTCTACCACATAACTTTTGTATCCCAACAGTGCTTGTTTGAAGGTGGAAATGGGTTGATTGGCAAAGAGATTAGGTTGAGTAGAAGTGACACATTGAGAAAACTAGGCATAAGACTGATATAGCTCATGACAGGGCTGAGACTGGTCATATTGGACCTGATAAGGATCAACACAAGGCTGGTAAGGATCATAGCCAGGCTGGCCAAGGACTTGCTCAAACTGAGGAAGAGGCGAAGCCCGAAATGTTTCACCAACCTATAAAGAGCAAAACTCATAACCGTACACATCCTTGTTGCTTGAGGTGATTTCATGAACTTGAGCTTGATCAAAACTATATGAAGGAAAACAAGGTCCATGGTTCTGAGAAATGGAATTATACATACCAAAATATGATTTTTTGATGGCACCAGGACTGCTTAACCAGCTGATTTAACTTAGAGTCGCCATTGGTGTTGATGAAAAAAGCCTCCAAAGGCTGGTTGGTTGAAGAACACACCAAAATTCTTCAACTTTTTGGACAAAACTTGTCCCACAATCGCCTGATTAAAGGTCAAATGCTGTATTAATGGTTCATTCTGCTATAGCAAGACCAACACCAATCCTGGAACTTTTTTGAGTGTAAAAACGTGGTCCCATCGGGCGTGCCAAAAACTGTTGACGCAGTGGATTGCACCCTTGATAGGAGGCTGAGCTCCTGTCTTCCACACATCACAATGAAAACTCCCCTCTTGCCTATGGGTTTGGAAAAATTGGGGGAAGAGTCTCTAGATAAGGGCTAGCTCCCTTTGATGTATCTCTATGGTCTTGGATTTCCTACTGCTAACAATGGGGGGGGTGAAAAGGGAGAAGGATGCTGAAAATAGAACCTAAACAAAATGGTGATACACCAAAAAGTTTGATTTGCTTAGCTTGAACCTACACTTTCCACCAAGAACAAGCTGACATACACTTCAGTTGATATGAGAAACTCTTCTACATCAGTGAGCTAGGGGTCCTCTTGAGATATAGGGAGGAAGAACTACCAGAGGTGTTCTAAGACACACTATGACAGCCTGTTCACACACACCTATACTCTGTTGTAGACACTTTTGGTAGACCTGCAAAAGAAGAAACTTCACAATACATTAGACACAATGGAATCATTCTGTGAAAGCATAAAAGAAAAATGACTTAACACAAAACAAAGCCATAGACATGCAAAAGTGTAAGCTCAAATGGAGGTAAAAATGCTATGTCTTGATTCAAGGTAAAATAAGGCAGAGCTCCGCCTTACAAGCCAAGAGATTCTTTCTCAAAATGAGAAGTTACAATAGATAGAGGAAGAAAGAGGCCTTTTGGCATCCTTTTACAAGTGGCCCATGTGCGTTCCGAGCATTGGGAAGAGGAAGCTGCTTGATAGATAATGTTGTGTCAGCTCCTGTTTTGACTTTAGGCATTTAAGATATATTAAACGTCATATGTGAAATTATGGGCCGCGCTGTTTGTCTACAAACAAGACCGCTCCTTCAAAGCACTCACACGGTTTGTCTGCCCATCAATGCAAAGTGAAGAAAATGGGTCATGCCATTTGTCTGTTTGCGCTCCTTGATGACCACTTGGCAGCTACTATGTCAACCGCTAGAGTAACTCCTTGAGTCGACACCTTCCTTCGCCACTTAGATTGTTTTGTCCGCTTTCGCACTTTGTCTCATCCTGGCTTTGTCTTTTCTGGCTCCTTCGGCCCTCGAGGGCTATCTTCTGCTAATTCTTTGGCTCTTTGGGCTCTCTTTTTGGCGGGTCGCTGAGTTCACTCTTGACTTTTGTCCTTTCCTAGCTTTGTCTCTTTCTGGTTTTGTCTTTTCCTGGAATTTGAGCTCTCGGGGCTATCTTCCCAGCTTTGCTAGCTCCTTGGGCTCTTCTCTCAGCGGTTCTTCCTTTTGGCCTTAAGGCCTTTGAATGCATTCGGGTCCGCGCTCAAGCCTTTAAAGATCAATGGCTATTTCATTTCCCTGAATTTGACGTCTGCAGGGACGTCATCAGACGTCTAGATCCCAATGGCTAGTTCGCGATGCTTAATCTTGACGTCTTTGGGCTCGTCACCCTCCTTGGCAATTCCTTTGGCTTTCTTGTTTGATCCTCCCCAAAGGGGAGGTGTCCCTTCGGCTTTGGAGAAGTGTCCCTTCATTTTTGGCTGAGAGTCCCCCACAAGGGTACCTGCCCTTCGGGGTCCTTCAGGATTTTTTGTTTCTACAAATCCTTCAGACAAAAAGTCCGAAAGAATTCCTTCAGACATTTTGTCCGAAGGATTTCTTCCTTTGTCTTTCTCGCTTATTTCCTCGGGCTTTTTTCTTTTGGGCGAATTCCTTCGGACTTTTTGTCCAAAAGAATTCGTCTTGCCCTTTGCCACGAAAAATCTTCCCGAAAGACATTGTTTTTTGCCTTATGAATTTCTTCGGATAAAATGTCCGAAGGAATTCCTTCGGGCATTTTGTCAGAAGAAATTCTTCATCTCTTGCCTTAAACAAATCCGAAGGAATTCCAACTTTTCTGCCTTGTTCACTTTTTCGAAGAAAATCTTACCCTTTTGGCCTTCTCTTTGATCCTTTCGCAAATGGTCATTGCCCTCCGCAAGGGCAAAACAAAGTCCAAAACTACCCTTCAGACTTTTGCAACGGTCCATTTTGCACATCATCTGCCCTCTGCAAGGGCACTTTGGTCTCCAAACTTGCTTTTTGAAAAAGTTACAAAGGTCCTTTTGTCGCCTAAGTGCCCTCCGCAGCCTGTTGGAATGGTCCAGTTTGTGCCTAATTGCCCTCCGCAAGGGCACTTGTCCTTCAGGCTTTTGGAAGACTCCTTTGAACTTTCCGATTGAACCATTTCTTGAACCATCCCTTTGAACCAAACGTTGAACCAACTCGACTGAACCAACCGATTGAACCAACTGATTGAACCAACTGAGTGAACCAACCGATTGAATGGTTCAATGGTTCATCGGTTCAATGGTCCGAAGAAGCTTTGTAAGAAACCTTGCATTCTTTGAACTGGTTCATCATCTGTCAAAAAACTTGTGCTACCAAATTTGAACTGGCTCAGAACAGCAGGGAAAGAAGGAGACCGATTTTGGCATGTAGGGCCAAAATTGTCAACAGAAAGCTAACTAGGTGATGCACCAAAATAAAATGGGAAACTCCCATAAGCTTGAACCCACACTAGTTTTTCACAGGAATATACTAACTTATACAACCTCAAGATCAAGTTGGTTGCAATGAAGCAATGAATGCAAACAAAGAGGAGTTCTAAGACTCACTAAAAGTCCACATCAATGGTAGAAAGAGCACTCAACCAGACCTGCAAACAGCATTGCAAAACTCCCTAAACAAGGTCAGAAAGGAGGACCATGGACGAGGAAGATTCTCCTTCACACAATGCCATAGTGAGCAACTCAATAGACACAAATCTAAGGCAAGAGGTAGGCAAAGGAAATCCTTTATTGCATCAAGAGGTAATTCTTACAAATGCTTGGCAGGGTCGAACCTAATCAAGCTAACCATATTTTGCAATCTCTCAAAGAGTATCCCAGTTCCTCTAAAATTTCCAAATCGGAGAGAACTAGTCTCTGAAAATTTCAAATTGGAGAACCCTTTTCCAAATGAAAAGAATGGGATATATAGAAGAGGGAAGAGAAATAGAGAGAGAAAGGAGAGGGGCACATTGTCCATGATCATTGAATGAGATCCACCTTTCAAGGGATGCCCCACCACCCCTTTGTCCAATCAGGATGAGTCCATCATCAACATTTATCCTTCAATAGTTCTAGTTAGTTCTCAAGTTCTTCTCATTGGCTGAGAAAAGTGTACTAGAGGACAAGAGTTTGTTTTTATATGGTGAGTCGTGATCCTTTCATGGAGAAAATATATTCGAAGGTTTTGATCATTATTGAATGCTTCAACTATTTCTCCAAGCTCCCAAATTTGCTCTATGAATCTCGCCATACCTTCCACTTGGATTCATTATGATGACAAGGTCCTCATATCTTAAAACTGATAGAGCCATGTCATGTGTGCTTTGAGCAGCGGTTTATCAAAATCATGGCTTGGGCTACTCTTTTCATTAATCACATACCTGTTCTATGCTTTGGGACCTGACCCTGACTTAACTATAGGTTGAAAACCAATCTAGATTATTGGTTTTCCTATAGTTATAATAGACGACAGTTTGCTTGATGCCTGGTCTTTTTTCATTGACAAGTTGCTGACCTTTGATCTATACTAGGTCTGAAAGACCTATTCTGTCCCCCGCTCACCGTTGATCTAAATCCACGATTGAACACATGTCATTGATTTGTCTAAGCCCATTAACCTATTAGTCATTGCTCATCGTTGGATCTTCTATATGATTGAATGTGAGCTGTTGATCCTTTTTTTTAACCCAAACATCTATTTCATGAGGCTTCACTTTGACATTTGTGCACCTGTATTTGACATCTGCACGAATGTATTTGATGTCCATGTAACCATCACCGAGATATTTAAACCTCAATGGCTATCTTCTGTGATTGAGTTTGACACTTGTGGGACTGTCTTGGACCTTTTGATTTCATATGACTATTTCCTATAGCCTAAAATTGACATTTGTGCAACTGTCATTGCTCTGATGGAAAACCAATTCCCTGGGCCATTTCTTTCGAACTTTTGTCTGCAAGGTTTTTGTTGAAGAAATTACCTTTGAGACTTTTTGTATTGACCACTTTCCTAAAGAAATGACCCTTCAGGGGAATCATATAGGACACTTTCCTTGGAAAAGGACTCTTCGAAAATCTTGTTTTGGAAAATTTCCCAAGAAAAATACCCTTTGGGATTTTTGCTTTCTGACAATTTTCTCGAAACAATTTCCTTCGACTTTTTTTGCTTTCAGACAATTTTTCCAGACTTTTGCTAAGTGTCCTTTTCCGAAGGGAAAGTACTCTTCGAAACTTTGTCAAACATTTCCCCTGAAAGAATTAGTGCCTTCGAGAAAATTGTGTGGACAATTTTCTCGAAAGAAATCTGACATAGCTTTTTGATGCAGACAATTTTCCCCAAAAAGTCCTCAACACTTGGTTAAAAAACCCTGACACAATTGCTAGAAACAAATATGCCAAGTAAGGACTTTAGCCAGAAAAAAAGAGTATTGCACTTAGCTTTGGGCTTGCAGGCTTATCTTTGAACACTATTGTTGGATCCTTAAAAAACCTTGCTTAGATCCTCTCTATTTGCAAATTTTGGATCCATTTCTACGCCTTTGATCCACTGCTTCACCAAACCATGCAAGAGCTTTATATGTGGGCCAAAAATGGCCAACGGGTCCCACTCCCTTTAGTCGCTTGCCAAGATAGAGGGGCACCTACCAAGATAGATGCCAACATCCAAATAGAAAGAGCCTAAACCAATCATCCGCTTGATATAGATGTCCTATACATCTATCTAGCGACTTGCCCCTCTGAGACTAGACCCCATATAGATAGTCGATAGCCGGTTGACCCCATCTATATCAAATATAGGTAAGTCGAGCCATATATATATATATATATATGGGAGAGATGTAATGCAAATGCTCTATATAGTAGTGTAGTTTCTAATCTATATAGGGTGCCAACTATAGAGAGTCACCCTCGACACTCAACATCTAATTGTAGTGGACTAGACGAGATGAGTGATTCATGTCCCAACCAAATATATATAAGGGAGTGGGAGTGGGAACTGTGGTAGAATGTATGCACCATTCATATTATGTATGTAATATGACTCAACCTATAATAGAAATGAAAATATATCTATTTGGCAGTCTAGTGAGTACCCGGATGCAGAGGAGCTATAGATAGATAGTCATTGCATGCTTGCCTATATAGAGATGGGAGATGGCCCCTCTATCTATCTAGGGCCCCTCTATCTATCTGGGAGATGGGATATGGGGTCCCAGATATATATATAAAGGGTCAGATGTGAAACTAAAGTATGTAGTCAAATGCCCTTTAGTCCCATATCGCATATCTATATAGAGATGAGGGAGTTGAATGCCGACTATAGATTTGATGCTAGAGGCCCATATAGAACTCTAGGGTGCCAACGTTGTCTATCTGAAGAGATATGGCGCCATAGAGAACTATAGGGTAGGGTGCCAACACGCCCTCTCCCCAGAGTAGGGGTAGGTCATCGCCCCCATATAGAATAGAGAGAAAGGGGCCCTCCAAAATCTATAGCCAGAGCCTATATATGGGGGGTGGAGCATCCTATAAACTCTATCTATCTTGTACTAAATGTATATAGCCGACTAGACTCTAGAGAGTCTCCCTCGACCCCCCCTCCATATCTATATGGGATTAGATAGAGGGGGCCGACACCACAGAGAAATGGATGGGCAATCTATTTTCTTCGTGACAGAACTGATTGAGAGAGCCCCTCTCTCTATATGGCCGCTGGGATCCCCCTCTCTATAGATAAGATATGTGGAGCCCTCCCCTCTATATGAGATATGGGAGATATGGGTTCTCTTGTGGGATCACCCCTATACCTATTTATATGGCATGAGGATGGGGCCCTATAGATCTATATGGCTCGCACTGACAGGATGTTTGGGGACTATGTTATTGCTATGCCTGCCATCTTATCTCTGAGTCCCCTACCTCTCTCTATAGAGTGGAGGTAATAGATAGATCTTGAGAGCCCCATATATAGATTAGAGATCAAGTTCTAGTCTAGTCTAGTCTAGTCTAGTCTATACCAGTCTCTGGCATCAGTCTGGCATCAGGGTCTAGTCTATAGTCTCTGGATCCGGTCTATATAGTCTCTTCTCTAGATCTAGTCTATATAGAATAGTAGACCTAATCTGCCCTGTCTATATATGGGGGTCGGATTGGCCATTATACGAGTTAGGTTATGCAGGTCTGGATGACCCATAACTATGTCTAGGGCCCCCATATCTAATCTATATAATTATGCTTGACCTAGCCATCTAGATCTATAGGGGCAGTGCATACATAAATGCCTATCGGAGATATATTCTATTTTTTTAACTCCAAGATAGGGATCGAGAGGGCAGACAAAGTAGAGGGCCAGTCTTGAGGGTGAGGGCCCTAGATAGAGGAATAGACTAAACACCCTATCTTGGGTCACTTGACCCCCTCTATTTGGATTCGAGGGCATGAATAGTAATAGTTATAGGCCCATAGGTAGGGGCGGGGGAGTCCCTCGGCCTCCCAAGCCATAGATGCCTATATAGCCCATATAACTTTATAGTTTAGTTTAGTTTATATAGAGGGGGAGGGGAGGGCCCCTCTATATAAACTCTATCTAACTCCATCTATATAAAGAGGGGTGGCACCTTATAGATAGTCCCCCCCTCTCTTTATAGATGGGATATATAGGGCTTGGCAAAAAAAAAGAGATATTTAGGGCCACCCTATAGATAAGATCCTATTCGCTATGCTCAAGTCTTGATAGACCCTACCCTAGAAGGGAGAGGGGACGAGGGATGGATTCACCCGTAACATATAGATATATAGGGGCCCAGATAGATAAGATATAATAGGGGGTTTGGGGGCAGCGAGAGGGCGGGGGGTGAGGGAACCACCAATCATGTTATGTATAGAATCCATCACCACATTCCATGTTTATAATCCATCACCACATTCTATAACCCCTTTTAATCCAAGTGAACAAACATCATGTTACGTATATAATCCTAATCCTTCCTACTCTACTAAGGGTTCTCTCTTGATCAATGGGGTCAAGGGCAAAGGGCACTCGATAGACCCATGGCCTAATATAGCTTCCTTCTCTCTCCCAACAGCCTACTCTATATTATATGGGACCTCTCCATCTCTACAATAGTCCCTCTCTAGAGTAGAGTAATGGAGATGGGCTAAAGTCTATAGTCCAATCTGGTCACTCACACCAGTGCATGTCATGCCATCTAGATCTTGATGGTGCATATCGCATGGATGATGGATGCCATATATAGAGAGGGGGACCCAGTATTCGCTACGCCATCTATATATGGGTATTCGCTACTCCATCTACATATAGATGGAGGGGGCCCTATCTATATAGGGGGGTCGACCCTATATATCTATATGGGCCACTACCCTTCTCTATCGAATGGACAAAGAGCATATGAGCATACCAACCACACAGGTTCATCAATCAACTGACTGTCTTCCTAGTGCTCATTTTGACTGAGCTAGAGCCGAGCCATATAGATCTGATCTGATCTATAGGGCCCTATATCTATATTCCATTCCCTTCCATCCACTGCCCTCCCAGTTAAGTGGTTCAGTCTCCATACCATACCAACTCCATCTCCACACCGAATTATACTGACCTCGACATCACGAACTAATCTCTAGTTCGGTTGTATCATCAACTGGCTGAGCCCCAAATCGATTAATGAAGTCGGTTGAGACCCATAACCCATAAAGATAGGAAGGCTATATGTTATAGCTTCCCATCCATTATATAGATAAGGGCATGAAGAAGGTGTCGTGTCTCTAGGCAAGATAATCTATATGCCCTTCTCTATCTATACAAAGGGGAGGGCACCGATGGCCTATCCTATCCTATCTTATATATACAAGGGCAGGGGCCCAACTATCTATATCTAGTAATAGTAGGTAGGAGTGCCGACTAGACTATAAATGCCCTTGACCTCACCCCAACCCTTAGATGCCCCCCCATCTAGATCTCTCTGCCCATCTATATGGATGCTGGTGGTGGGTCGCCATATAGATAAGATATATAGGGGATGTCCCCCCTCTATATATCCATAAATGACCTCGACCTCCTTGACCCTCTCCCGTCTATATATAGATGATAGATGGGAGCCATATAGAATAGATATTGGCTAGATGGAGTTAGATATATACCGGGGGGCATCTATAGATATAGAGATAAAGTTTCTTTGGCATTGGCTTTGGCCCCATCTAATCTATAGGGCCCCATCCCATCTAAAATAAACTAAAATTGAAACTCTCTCTCTCTCTATCTATAGCCAATGCCAATGCCAATGAAACTCTATACAAGGCCGACTAAACCGGTTGAACTGGTCCCCATCTATTCTATATAGAGAGAGAGCTCGACCAGTCCCCATCTATATATATAGGGCTTGAACTTAAACTCACATATAGATATATAGGACCTGGCCCCTATCCTAGAAAGAGGAGGGGCCCTATCTCTATTTGACATTGAACCTGCACCTACTGAACTGAACCTACACTTGTCGTCCCTCTATCTCTATCTCTAGACTAGTGGGTGGGGGATGGATAGATATATAGGCGCTAGAGTGTTATAGATATATAGGGGGCCAACCTAGAATAGATAGGCTCCCTGTCGGAGACTATGGGTTGGGTGGGGATATAGGCCATCCTCCATCCTCCCCATAGAATATATATTTCCAGATAGATAGGGCCTCTAGACTAGAAATCGATGGCCGAATACCCTATATATCTATATGGGATAGGTGGGTACACAAGGCCATATCTATATCTAAGGGACCCCAAAGTATAAAGTTGGCCCCTATATATATATATAGTTCTCAGTATAGAGTTGGCCCCCTATATAGAGTTCTGACCCCACCTATCTAGACTGGTATGTGGGTAAGATCTATTATCTATGCCCTATTTATCTGGCCCATATAGAGATATAGGCTAGATCTCAACTATTCTATTCCCATATAAATAGATAGGGACCCTATCTAAGAGATCGGTCACTTCTATTCTAGATGGACCACCCCTATGTATCAAATCACGTATATAATAGAGATCAAGATCTCATATGGTTGTTGATGTTGAACATCAACTAAGCTATGCCCCAGGCTTAATACTTTGGGCTTGTATCAACTAGACTAGACAAAGGGCCCCCAATCTAGAGGGCGTCTAGACAGATTCTATAGATTATTCGCTACTCCATCTATAGTTTATATGGGGTGAGGGGGGATAGGGGTGTATACAAATACTATAGTAAGGCGACCCTCAATTATTGGTTTATCAATCTATCAATCAATCGAGTGCCCAAAGTATAGCATAGATAGGGCCCCCCATAGATATATATATATATAGGGGCTAACAGAAATCTACTCTATATAGTGCTTGGGAGGCCGAGGCCCTATCCCTAGATAGAGTTGGGGATGGGGCGGGTGGCTATATAGATCTAGTCAACACCCTATATATCCCTATCCTTATCTAAACAGAGGGAGACATGGGCGGCCCGACCCTAGATTGGATTGAATAGTTAGGTTGCATGAATGTCATCACCCTCCAGATGGAATCTATTTAATTTAATTTAATTTATTAGTTATCCAGCTCTGGGGGCACTATATGGAAAGTAGCCCTATCTATTCTGTTTATCTAGGGGTGGCTAGGCTGGGCTATATGGAGAGGAGCCCTATCTCTGTCTTTGGGGGGGCCTATCTATCTATGGTCTAGTCACCCACCCAATTTGTGCCATATCAAGAGATCTATCTGGTGGCCCTAGCATCTATCTATATTTGGGGGGCTGGGGGGAACACTTCAACCATTCAACATCTATCTCAATTTGGGGGGCTGGGGGGAACAATAGGAGATAAGATGATCGATACCATATATATAAATAGAGGTGGGTGGGATCGATCAGAGCCTATATATAGATGGGAGATGGGGGAGGGATCCCTCAACTAGTATCTAGTTGTTCAGGGAACCCGATCACCGGCCGAACTTGAACTAATGTATGTCGAGGGATCTATTTGAGTTAATCCCACCCCCAACTCTCTATAGGGGTACCATATAGTGATTGGCATTCATCCCATCCATTGGTGCCTCTTGATGTTTTATTCCATATTTGCAATCCATAGGTGATCCAGGGTGATGGTGATCTTTCCTGTCTCCAAACCGGATTAGAGCACTGAGCTGCCCCTATAGATAAGGTCCTCGAGGGGGAGACTCGATGTAGAGTCTAGATAGTCTCTGCACTCGACCAACACCCAACTAGATCTAGGGCCAGATGGGAAGATAGAGGGACAAAAGGCATGGGGGGATGGAGATAGATAGAGACGAGGGGCAGATGGAATAGATTAGATACAAGGGCCAATCCAATCATGTTGTGAAACTATCTCTGAGGGCCAATCAAATCATGTTGCGTGTATAGATGGGGGATATCCATTCCATATAGAGGCCCTATATATAGGGATCAATACAATCTATTATGAACAAACCGATGCCTGACAGGGATCAAAGGCCTATAGGCCCTGCCTAGATAGCCCCATCCATGCCGAATTTGATAGAATATAGAATCTGGATAGATGGCAACTGGTGGAGATAGGAATATCTATCAAGTCAAGTTTATAGTAGGCCCTCGGCCCTCAATCTATTGCCACCTATCTGTAGAAAAGAAAGGGAGTGATATATATAGATAGGGTATACCCTATAGTTAAGATCCCAATATATAGATAAGGGGCCATCAAAGCGCTTCATTCATCATCCATATATTACCTACACTACAGAGATGGTATGGCCAACTCCCATCCCAACTAAGCGAGGTGTTCAACGAGATCCAATCAAAATGCCCAATCCCAGAAGATATATAGACTCAAACAGATTTATAGAATGTATGGGTGATAGAATAAGTGTCTGGGGAATAGGTGATATTCCAGGTGATAGACTGGGTGATAGAATGTCTAGGGAATGTCTGGGGAATAGGTGTCTCATAGGTCCAATCATAGGTGTCTTCTTACCAATCATAGGTGATATTCTAGGTGATAGAAATAGAGAGTATGAGGGAGAAGCAATCAGTCTTGAGTCTTTCTTTCTGGGATGGGACAATGTTGGCTTACTCATCTACCCAATCTTGACAAGTATATCTTCGCTACGTTCACCCACTCAATCTCTATCGAGAGGGGGTGAGCATAGCAAATCCTATATCAAGTCTGGTTGCTCGCCTCTGTATATGGTGGCGAGCCCCCTTATACATGTATATGGCACTCGATCTAATCTATGGTGGTGAGCCCCATCTATATATCTTCTAGAGACATAGATAGAGATAGAGAGTCAGCCTGCTCGCCCCTATATTAACTAGTCATGCCCCCATATATAGATGGAGTAACGAATAATATAACATCTTGAGCTGAGAGAATAAAATTAGATGAAGTAGCCCCATATATATATATCGGGGGTCCAGTCATGCCCCCATATCTATATCTTGGAGTCCCCTACCCTATAGAGCAGAGTCCCCCTATCTATATATCGGGGTATAGTAGAGTAGAGGAAAGTCTTGAGGCTAGAGTATAGATTGGTGATTCACTGAGTCTAGATACCGCCAACACCCCTATATATATATATAGTTGATGATTCACCAAGAATACATCACCCCTCCCCCTCTATATATATAGCTATATAGCCGATGATTCACCACCTATATAGATAGTTGCCATTGTATTCACCCCCTATATAGATAGTTGCTAGTATATTTACCCCTATATAGATAGTTGCCAGTGTATTCACCCCCTATATAGATAGTTGCCAATGTATTCACCCCTATATAGCTGGTGATTCACCCATAGTGATTAACCCAGAAGACAGTGATTCATCCATAGATAGTGTATTCATCCATAGTCATTATGCCCCCACCCCATATATATATCCCATATAGATAGATAGGGATGCCATAAAAACTCTATATATCCCATATAGATAGATAGGGTGCCCTATCTATCTATATGGGATAGCTTATATATCTATCTGGGGAGTGGGGGCATAATGACTATGGGTGAATCACTCCTCTATATATATATATATATATATATATAGCCGGTGAATCCACTGGCTATACATATAGATATAGAGGGGTGAATCCACTGGCTATATATATAGAGGGGTGACTCATTGGCTATATAGTTATATATATAAAGGGGAAAGGGTGAATCACTAATGGGTGATGTATTCTAGGTGAATCACCAGCTATATATATATATATATATATATATATATATATATATATATAGGGGTGTTGGTGGTATCTAGACTCAGTGAATCACCAATCTATACTCTAGCATCGAGACTTTCCTCTACCTCGATATATAGATAGGGCTACTCCATCTAATTCTATTCGCTCCACTCAAGATATTATTCGATTTGCTACGAGATATGATATAGATGGGGCCATATAGACAAATAGATATAGGGGGATACTCCATCTAATTATATTCACTACGTTCAAGATATTATTCGCTATGAGATATATAGAGTGGGGGCATATAGACTACTCTACTCTATAGGGCAAGGGACTCCGATATATATATATATGTGAGCATGACTAGACTATTTGAGATATTATTCTATTTGCTCTGATATATATATATATGGGACCAGATATTTTATTTGCTACGCTCATGCTAGGAGATAAGATATATATGTGTGTATGTTGGTGGGGGAGGGCAGCATATGCTCCCAACTAGACTAGACTCTACAGGGGCATATACAAACTCTAGAGGGTTGTGCCATATAGACTAGACTCTATAGGACCATTCAGACTAGATAGATGAGGCAAGGGTCCCCCTCTATATAGATATGGGATAAATAGGGCTCTCCACTAGCTAGGTGAGGCTATTTGCTACGCTCAGGGAACACCAGATAGATAGATAGGGCTCCCCTATCCATATAGATTAGATGGGGTGAGGCAAGAGTCATGAGAGGGGGACCTCGCACAATGGGATGGGACAAAGCTAGTCTATCTTCTATAGGGCCATCTTTACTATTCGCTACAAGTATATAGAGTTTTTTTGGATTCGCTACACATAAAAACTATAATTATTATTCTCTACCAGATCTATATATGGGGATTGATGCCCAACTACTCTACTATATTGGATTGGACATCCAAAAACTAGCGATATAGCTGGAGCTGGTCTGGTGAGGGGTGGGGTATAGCTGGGAACTATATAGCTGGTGAGCATCTCTAAGGCAACCATCTCTGTCTATATAGATTTGGGGAGGGTGGGGACCCCTATCTATGTCTATGGGGGACTCCATTGTCATCAATCGAGGGGGTCGAATCCATCTAAACTCAGTATCATCCACATCCACTTAGTCGAGCACCGCATCATCCATCTAAACTCGATACCACTCCACCTCAGATATCTAGAGGGGGTCAAGCACCATAAAGCCATATATCTATCTGTGATGGGCCATCTGTCTATCTATCTATCATTTATATTATAGACATGACCATATATCTCTATAGGCTGCCCTATATATCCCTATCTAAACAAGGGGGAGCAATCACTCGCCTCCACTACTATTACCATAGAGAAAGGTGAGATAACACGGTATTATGTTCTTTCTTAGATATAGATATAGGGGTCCTCCCGACCCCAGTTACTAAATGAGTGGCTTGATCAATAGTCAACCACACCACAAGCCACAAGTTTAGAACTGAAATAAAAGAAGGACAAGTCTGAATCAACATACTAGAGTGAGGTGCCCATATCCCATATATCTAGGGGAGGTTGCTGATGAGGCCCCTAGCCCACCGCTATCTAGGGGATAGGGTCTCTTTATAGGCTATATGCATGCTTGGGCACTTGAGCTATAGGCTAACTCTACTGGCTAGAGGGGGGCAAGTTCTATCTCTTTTAGCCTAGATTCGAGCATAGACCTCGGTGGATGGGCCATAGATTGATCTAGATAGGCCCTCTCCTCGGTAAATGGGTGAGTCAATCGGTTGAGTCTCAATAGAAGTAACTATAGATGGCCAACGCCCCATCCATCCATCGATCTATCCATCCATCCATCCATCCATCTATCTATCTATCTATCTATCTATCAATCTATTTATCTATCTATCCATCTATCTATCTAAATAGTCTATCTGTCAATCTATCTGTTCATTCGTCCATTTGTCTATCTGTTTATGTCTCTCTCTCTCTATATATATATACGGCTCGGCCTGCTGAGGACTATAGAGAGTCCACTCGATTGAGGGCCCCCTATCTATATATGGTTGGGGGGGCTCTATATAGAGTTTTTTGGCCAGCTATAGCCAAGCTAAGCCTAGAGAGATATGGATGAACTGGTGTGGTGAGAGAGTTAATATCCACTTTGCTGGTTAGATTAGAGAGAAGATGAATAGCTTTCTCCTCAAGATAGAGTCGAGTGGGAGTGGCCCTCCCCCAACTCCAACCTAAATAGAAGCACTCCGAACTGGCGAGAAGTGTTGGATGAACTAGACCAGTTAGTGTCACTTGTTCCATTATGAACTGAAAAAATATATAGATAGGGGCGAATTGCCATATATCTCTATAACAGTGAAGTGATGTTGTGAACCGCATCTTCTGAACCATCGGTGGACATTCGATAAATGGAAGTGGCCCTAACCTAATACTTTGAATTACCATATATATAGATAGGGGATCACAGCTCCAAACTGAAGGGAGACCGGCCCTATCCCCTATCTACCACTATGGATATGGCTCACAGGACTTTATATATAGCTCTAACATCATCGAAACACACCCCTGCCCCTCCCTCTCCCCCTCTATATATATATCTTATATCTTATCTTGCGCATAGTGAATAATGGGGCTCACGACTTACCAATAAGGTCCCATATAGACAGAATGGGCATAAATGAAAGGGACAACATCTGGTATGACCCCACCTAGAATATAGATATGGCCGCACTAGGTCAAAAAAGATATGGGGCCACTGCAATGTATACAGCAAGGCAAGCATGAATCTAGTGGATCAAGATCAATTGGTTCCCCATATCTCCATAACCTATCTATATAGAGGGGAGAGCCCCTAGATAGTGGTGGGTTAGGGTGGGGCAATATTTAGTTAGGGTAGGGCACTGTCAAACTAAACTATATATGGCGAGGCGGCCCTATATCTCTACCCTGGCTGCCCTACTCAAGCCACCTTGATCCGTTGATAGATAGGAGCGGAACAAGTCTCTCCATTTGGGATGGGGCTCCATCTGAGCCCCATCTATAGATAGGTTCGACAGGCCAGTAGGGAGAGGGTGGCTATATAGCCAATCAACACCTCTCCCAATCCATAGAGTCGATAAACTCTAAATTCTAAATCGATTTTGAATATTCCATTTGATCGCTTACTGATTAGTTACTTGGCCATTGAGGTACCATTCTTCTCTAACCAGCCATTGGTTCACCATTGATTGATCATAGCAGATCAAGAAGGTCCAACATCCATCTATAGTGGAGGGAGGGAGCCCGCCAACCCCAACCCCAACCCCCACTCTATATGGATAGCTGTCATATATCTATAAGGACATATATATATATATATATATATATATATATAGGGGGATGAGGACCCTCTTATTTTATGCCATATCATATAGAGAGAGGGATTCTCCCCATCTATATAGGCCACCAAATCTGATCTCTATAGATGGGGTGCCCTGATCTATATTTAACTCAACTCTATATAGATGGGGATGGAGTTGCCGAAAAACTATATACAATTGGGGCCTATTGATCTATTGATCCCATCGACGTCCCCAGATATATATATAAGGGTAGCGCCTATTGGATTAGAAACTACTAGACATATATCAAGCCTCTCTTATCACTGTTGACCATTTTGGTCCTACAGGGCAAAAATTTGTCTCCTTTCTTTCCCTGTTGTCCTGAGCCATTAGTCTTGGATGTATTCACCTTACTACAGTTGTGCCATTTCCCTTTGCAATAGCCCTGTTCTTATAAAGAGTTGAGTGATCTAAGTCCTGTAGGTTTTTAGTTTGATATGGGGCTTATTTCGCTTTGAGCAAATCACCTTGGACAAGCCTTTTTTGGCAAAGGAATGGGCCAATTTCAAAAGAATGCAAGTCTTCTAAAAAGCTCCGAAGGTCAAGTGCCCTTATGGAGGGTAGGCAGGTTGCAAATGGGGCCATTCAAGCAAGCTCCAAAAGACATTTTGGGCCCAAGGTGCCCTTGCAGAGGGCAGAGAGCACATTTGAAAGAGAACAAGGCAAAAGGCCGAAAGGGGAGTTTTTTCCTTCGAAAAAGTGACAAGGTAAAAGACAAAGGCTTTCTTCAGACTTTTGTTTGAAGAAAATCCAAGGAAGAATCCAAGGTAAATTCCTTCAGACAAAATCCCCGAAGGATTTCCTTCGGACATTTTGTCCGAAGGAATTTATAAAGAAAAGGCCAAGATTTTGAAGGCAAGATTTCCTTCGGGAAAAATGTCTGAAGGAATTGGGAAGACAAAGGAGCCCGAAGGGCAAGTGCCCTTGTGGGGGGTTCTCGGCTACCAAAAAGAACCCTCTCCTCTTTTTCAAAAGATCACCTTCCCTTCGGGAGGGTTTATTTTGCAAAAGGCCGAATGAATTACCAAAGTGATGACGGCCCCGAGCACGTCAACTTTAACATAATGAACTAGCAGTGAATGTCAAATTCAAGCCAAAAAAATAGCTGTTGGTTTTCAAATAGTGACAAGCTCGCAAACGTCAATTTTGATGGGATGCGTCGACCATTGAAGAGAAGCCAAGGAACCAATTCCTTCGAACAAGCGCCTGAAAGATTTCTTTCAAGCATTTTGCCCGAAAGAACTCATGATAAGTGACCAAAAGAACTCATAAGTGCGGACCTGAAGGAATTCAAAGGCTTAAGGCCAAAAGGAAACTCAACGACCCATCAACAAAGGAGCCCGAAGAGCCAGGAAAAGATGAAAGATAGCCCCAAGGGCTGAAGAGCCAAAAAAGATAAAAGCCAAGCACAAAAATGAATAGAATAGTCCAGATAGCATGAGAGGCATCGACAGAGGAAGTTATTGCTACAGATGAAATAGTCCCCACCAAGTGGTCAGCAAGGGGAGCGCAAGAATTCAATAGTGTGGCCTATTTTTCTTCGTTTAGCATTGATAAGCAGACAACTGCATAAGTTTCATAAAGAGGTGGCCTTGTTTTTCAAATAACAAGGTGACCCATGCTTTTTATGGGAACATTTGATACGGTTTAAACATTAAAGTCAAGACCTGCGACATCTACAACATGGTTATTTCAAGCCATTTATGGAATGATGACACTAGCATGAGCGGTTTCCTCTTCCCCAAGTGTTTAATACAGCATGGGCCACTTATTCTTGAAGGCACCAAAAGTCTTTCTCTTCATGCTATATATTGTAACCTCTCAACTGAGAAATGTATCTCTCACTTGTGTAAGGTGAAGCCCTACCAAATTTTACCTTTGAATCAATAGAATGTGTTTTACCTCTATCTGACTAGTTATACTTCTGATTATGTCTATGTATCAACTCTGTGTTCAGTCATTTCAGCTTGATGCTTTCATAGGTTGACACCAACATATCTAGTATATCCAAGACCATTTCTGCAGGTTAACAGGAAGTGCCCAAGTTGGAGCATAGAGACAGAAGAGCAGTTATCTGATAGTGTGCTTCTGCAACACCTGTGCCAAGTTCTTTTTCTTTGTATCTTTGTTAAGCCCCCTGTTAAAGCACCCTATAGTCTGGTCTTTTGTTTAGATGAAGTGTCTGTTCATCCCTTTACTAAAGTGTTGATATAGCTGAGTAGATCAAAAAATAATTTGGTGCATCACCGTTTAGATAGGTTCTATTTTGGTTGTATCCTCCTCTCTTTTCACCCCCCTCATTATTAACAATAGTAGTTAAGACCCCAAATGATGCATCAAAGGGAGCTAGCCCTTATCTAGAGATTCTTTCTTCAGTTTTGCCAAGCCCACAGCAAGAGGAAAGTCTCCATTGTGCCGCGTGGAAGAGAGAAGTTGAGCCTTCTTTCAAGGGTGCAATCCACAACATCAACAATCACAACATAAACCTGAGGGTGACTTTTTGATCTAACTAGAAAATTAGGCTCTACTCCAGAGAGTCGAGTTGGCACTTGACCAAGCCAACGTGACTCGTTACTCTATATAGTTCCCAAAGCCTTAAGCCTATATCTAGTGGGGAGATCTATATCTATATGGGAAGCCCCAAGTTGTATCTATATAGGGCCAACCCAACCTATAGGTGGTGTGCCCCTAAGCCCTATCTATACCATTATTGACCAATTTTGGTCCTACATACCAAAATTAAGCACTCCCTTTCCTTTTCCTAGCAGGGTCTGTTAACCAATTTCTGACAAGTTCATCTCAAAGCAGTTTTATGGGTTTTCTTTGTGACAGGTATGTTTCCATGAAAAACCAAGTGTTTCCTCCTTCTGAAAACCAAGTGTTTTGAGTCTTGCAAGCACTTGGGTTGATTTGAAACTCATTTTGATCCTAGATGTTTAGCAGGGCAAACAAATTACTTCGAGTGGGCCTTTTATCGGCAAAATGGACCAATTTTAAAGAGGCAAGGGTCTTTTACAAAAATTCCAAAGGGTAGATACCCTTGTGGAGGGCACTCAGGGGCAAAACAGGGCCTTTGCAAATTTTTTTGAAGGGCAGTCTTGGGCTCAAAGTGTCCTTGCAAAGGGCAGAAAGTCCGCTTGCAAAAGGCCAAGGAAGGATTACTTCGGGGAACATGACAATCCAAAGAAGGAATTCCTTCAGAATACAAATGTCTGAAGGAAATCCAAGGAGGAATGCTCAAAGCACGAATTCCTTCAAACTTTTTGTCCGAAGAAATTCGGTGAGTGAAGAAAACCCGAAGGAATTTGGAATACAAAAGTCCAAAGGATAGGTGCCCTTTTGGAGGACACTTGGTCGTGAGAAGAGGACTTTTCCATTTTTCTGAAGGGTCATTTTCCCTTCAAAAATGTCCAATTGCAAAAAGGCCAAAGGAATTGCCAAAAGGGGGTGACAGGCCCATGGACATCAATTTTAAGGTAATAAGCTAGCTGTTGGAGTTTAAATGTCTAGTGAAAGGCCCGCAAACGTCAAATTCAGGGGAGAAAAATAGCCATTGGTTTTCAAATGAGATGACAAGCCCACGGATGTCAATTTTATGACGATGGGTTAACCGTTGGAGAGAGGCCAAATAACAATTCTTTCGAACATTTTGTTTGAAAGAACTCACAAGTGGCAAGCATGAAGGAAGGATTTCTTCGGGCAAAATGTCTGAAGTAATTCCTTTGGGCATTTTGCTCGAATAAATTCAAAGACCCGCCAAGGAAGAAGCTTGAAGGGAGACTTAGCGACCGGCCAAGGAAAGAGCCTGAGGAAAAAAAGGGATAGCTCCGAGAGCCCCGCAAGGTCAAGAAAAGGACAAGAAATGGCAAGGAAAGAGGAAAGCAGAGTGGGAAATTCAGAATAGAGCCACACATATATAAGACAAACACTCGGAACACTCCAGGTGGCATAGCCAATCAAGCACAGGGATGAACCAGACCAGGGCAGGTGGCACAAGAGGCATCAACGGGAGAAGTAAATGCTTGCAGGTGAAATAGTCTCCACTGAATAACCATTAAAAGAGTTGAACGAGCATTTAAGGGGGCAGCCCAATTTTATTTGTTTTGACATTAATAAGTAGCCAACTGCATGAGCATTCAAGGGAGAGCATGGCCCAGAATGTGAGGGAGGGCCTTGTTGGTTTCTCAGAAAAGTGACCCATACTCTTGCAGGGGTGTTTAATGTAGCCAGGAAGCAAATTCAATATATGAGACACCTACAACATGGCTTTCACAGGCACGTTTAATGAGAAGTGACAGTAGCATGGGTGAATTCTTTGCTGTAGAAGCGTTCAATGCAGTATGGGCCTCCTGCTCTTGATTAGCCAAGGACCTTCTCCAATTTCTCTATATATTGTAGCCTCTCAGTTTTAAAAGAGAGATCTGTTAGTTTTGTAGGGTGAAGCCCTAAAGAAATTTACCTTTAACCAAAGAAGTGTTTTACCTCCATTTGATTTTGGCACTTTTGCATATGCTTGCATATTGTCTTATGTTCAGTCATTTGTTTTAAATGCTTTCATAGGTTGATGCCAATATATCTAGTGCATTCTAGATCCTCTTTTGCAGGTCAACAAAAAGCGTCCAAGTTAAAGTGTAGGTGCAAGTGAACAACCGTCCAACAGTGTGCCTTTGGAGCACATCTGGTAGGTTCTTCCTCATTATACCTTCATAAAACCCCTTGTTGAAGCATTGATGCAGTTTAGTTCCTTATTCACATGAAGTGCCTGCCCGCTCCTTTGGTGCAAAGCAAAGATAAAAAACTGAGTAGACTAAGCAATTCTGGTGCATCACCACTTTAGTTAGGTTCTATTTTTATAGTATCCCTCTCTCTTTTCACCCCCCATTGTTAACACTAGAAATCCAGGGCCTCAAGGTGCATCAAAGGGAGCTAGCCCTTAATCTAGAGATTTACTCTTCAATTTTGCTACCCACAACAAGAGTAGTGTCTCCATCGTGTCATGTGGAGGAAAGGAGTCAAGTTTCCTTTTCTAATCATGCAATCCACAGTGTCAATAGTTTTTAGCATGCTCGGTGGGATGAAATTTATGTCCTATGAGTTTTAGGATTGGTGTTGGTCCTGTTACTATGAAAATCCAAAAGCAAGAACTATAATTAAGCATCTGACGTCTCCTTTTTAAGAACTTAGTCTCTGGTTATTGATCAGCCTGGCACCCCATGCCTAAGATCACCACAAGATCCTCTTTTAAGGGTGTTCCTTTCAAATTTGTTGAGCTACCTTTGAACTCAGCAAAGAGGCTAAGGTTTGCAACGACTCATCCTTACACAACAAACTAGTTTCCCAAACCTACCATAAGATACACCTACACAAAGAGACCCAGGTTGAGCCCTGTCATAGCCATGGCTTTACCCTTTGTGGCCTTCAATGGTCAGAGTCCATTGAACCTTCTACAGTATGACCCAATTCCAGGAACAACCCTCAAGATTGTTCCTCCCTTTAGTGGAGAGGGGCCAATCATTGCTATTGAGCATATCGAAAACATAGCCAACCTCTGCAACATCCACAATATTATTGAAAAAAATGTAATCATCAGGTTACTGGCCTTGTCCTTTAAAGGGAAAGTTTTGGACTAGTATGGGACCTTACCTATGAATTCAGTTGGCTCATGGAATGAATTAGGCACCCTCTTGACAAGTAGGTTTGGAGAGAAAAGTGACCATTTGTGTCTAGCTGAGCAATTGACCACTATGAAGAGAGCCCCACACAAATTTATGCAAGAGTTTAACACTAGATTTCAGAAAACTTGGGACAGAATCCCAATTCTAGTAAGGCCAACCCCAAGCTATGCTTCCTTTACTACTTAAAGGCCTTAAATAGTGACATTGTTTTCATGATACAGTCCATGGGTGGACAAGTTTTACTCGTTGCTTATGAAATCGCTGTAGCTACTGAAAATTGTTTGGTGCAAGCAAGAAAGATAGCTCCTAGACCTCATATGCTGCTTTCTTGATTTACAGCCCTCATCTCACCCTGTTGCGTCCACTTTAGCTTCTCTGCCTAGTGTAGAAAGGCCAGCTGCTACCCCTACAAATGAACTCCATGAGATTAAGAGTCTACTCCAGAGTGTTACCAATGAATTAGTGGCCTTAAAGAGGTAGCAAGCTCAAAGCTATTGACTGAATCAAGGATACCAGTAGTTCGGGTAGACAAATTGAAATAATCCGAGCCAAATTTTTTCAACTTTTTAGATTATGACATTACAACTTCACAAACAAGTTCCGTCAAGATTAAAAGTTAATCTCAAATTAACTGAAATAACTTTGCCACTAGAATGCAAGAAATGGAACTCAACGCCCAGTATGTGCTACCCAGTCCAAAGCAGAGTAGGGGCGACCATAAGACGGAGTAAATACAAATAAGGAACTCTACGTCAAGTATGTGCTACCCATGAGGGGCTACCATATGACGGAGTGAGCTTAATAACAATGCTTTAATGGAAATACTGAAAAGGAAACTACTCCACACCCAGCATGTGCTTGATAACCCAGAAGGGAAAGTAGCTACCATAGGGCGGATGCTCTACACCTAGAATGTGCTTGCTAACCCAATAGGGAAAGTAGCTACCATAAGGTGGAGCTGTAAACTATTACAATATTTTAAAGGAAAATTAAACAAATAGAGAAGGGCTGCCAGTACTACTGTCGGCTTACAAAAATAAACAGAATTTGCTTTTAAAAAGAGGAAAAACCAGCCACTTATTAATTTCCTCAGATGTTCATAACTCATGCAAAACTTAATCAATCTTCCTGATTTCTGTTGCAAAGTCTCTTCTGGAGTATGGCGCCCAAGTTAACATCATGAAACTGATCAAATCTGCATCCAGAATGTTACACAAAAACCAATGCCAAACCCCAAAGGGGCGTTCCAGTGGGAGATGGGCGATTTCCTCTAGAAATTCAATGCTTGTTCAAAAAAATCTACAAAATTAAGCAAAGGGGCGCCTAGGCCTACCCAATACAATAAGATGATACCCACAACCTGTTTTTTTGTATTTTCTGAATTGTGACTGAAAACCTAGATCTGTCTTATACAATTTCTTGAAATTCTAATAATATCAAAGGAACTAACAATGCAATAACTGAAAGTACTACTTAAGCAAATACAAATATCAAAGATTAATTCACCACTAGATGCTGTCTTTCAAGCATGAAGAGATGCCCTTGCTAGGAGGCCTTCATTCCCCGAAGCAGTTCCAGAGCCAAAGCTGCAGCATAACAATGCACTAAAACCAAGATGCCCAAATGATAGCCCAATGCCTTCTTTTATAGGCTTCAATTGGCTTCTTCTAGAAGCTTATCCTCAAAAGTGGCGCCCCCTTTCCATGCAATGTGGCGCCCCCCCTTCAAGTCCCTCTTTTAAAAATAACATTAAGTTATCAAGTCTAGGCCAAGGTCAACGTTAAAATATAACGTTATTATTATTTTATTTTATTTTAAGTGAAATTCACTTATTCCGCCAAGACCAAAATCTAAAGCCCAAAACTGAATGAATCAACTCAAAAGGGAAAGTTAACTCCTTGCGACAATCCTGCTAGCTGCCAAAAATAGAATTTACTAAAAATAGTAAATTCTTGAAAATGCTCAGAAAACTGAAACGAACATACCTCCACGAAGCTCTTGAAAAACCCAGAAGGAATTTGCCATCAAAACTTTGAGCAAAGACATCCTAAAAAATAGGAAACCCTCAATTGCACCTTTCGAGTAGCCTACGGATTTCCAGGAATAGGCCAACGGTCATTATGAGATCAGATTCTAGAAGGGGTCATTACAGTCCGCCCTTCCCAAAATTGCTTGTCCTCAAGCAATTGTAAACTAGGATGATGCAAAATCTCATCATTTTCCCAAGTTGCATCCTCCATAGGTAGGTCCTTCCACTTTACCAAGTACTCTTTGATGGTTCTTTTCCTCAAAGAACGTTCTCGAACATCAAGTATCTCTTTTGGAATTAGTGCCAACTGTCCCTCTTCGTCCAAAGGTGGTAGCTGTGATGACGCAATCACATTATGTCCAAGTGCCTTCTTGAGGCGAGACACATGGAAGACGTTGTGCACTTTGCTATCAAAAGGTAGCTCTAATTCATAAGCTACAGCTCCAACTTTTCTGATGACCCTAAAGGGCCCATAGAAGCGAGGTTTGAGCTTCTCAGCTCCACTCTTCTTGAGAGTAGATTGTCTATATGGTTGTAATCTCAGATATACCATATCTCCAACCTCAAAAGAACGCTCAACACGTTTCTGATCCGCATACAACTTTTACTGATTCTGTGCAATCTGCAAATTATCCTTCAAGGACTTCATTATATCCTGGCTATTCTGCAACAAATCCTTAGCTAGGGGTGCCTTGCTGTCACCAAACACTAAATCTGCAAAACTAGGTGCCTCATACCCATAAAGTGCCAAGAAAGGAGACATCTTAATTGACATATGAAAAGTAGAATTGTAGCAATACTCACCAATATGCAGCCACTTGACCCAGGTTCTCTGCTGTTCAGACACATAATTTCTCAAGTAGCCCTCCAACCACTTGTTCACCACTTCAGTTTGTCCATCAGTTTGCAGATGGTAGCTAGTGCTTGGGGTGAGCACAGTGCCACTCATTCTGAAGACTTCTTGCCAAAACTTACTTAGGAACTTGCTGTCCCTATCACTCACGATGTTCTTTGGCAACCCATGCAGCTTAAACACCTCTCGAAAAAAGAGATCTGCAACTTGAACTGCAGAAAAAGTGCTAGTGATGGCGAAGAAGTGAGCAAATTTGGTCAACCGATCTACCACTACATAGATGCAATCTTTCCCTTAGGCTTTGGGCAACCCTGTGATGAAGTCCATCGAAATGCTTTCCCATTTTTGATTGGGAATAGGGAGTGGTTGTAGTAAACCAGCTGGTAAAGTATGCTCATGTTTATTTGCTTGACAAACAGGACACTCCTGAATGTAGCGTTGTATCTCTCCTTTCAATCCCTTCCAAGAAAACCTTTCTCGGATCTGTCGATATGTTTTGAAAAAACCTTGGTGGCCAGCAACTGGAATATCATGAAAAGTCAAGAATTTTCTTCAACTTAGAATCAGCCACCAGAAAGATTCTTCCCTTATAATAAATCAATCCCTCAACCACCTTGTACCTTTCATCATGAAAAGTACCCTCAAGAATGCTGGTTGCAAACTGATTTTTAGCATAATCAGCAACCAACATGTCTTTCCAATCTGAAGTAAGCTCACTCAATGAGCTAAGATGAGGTCACCTGGAGAGAGCATCGGCCACTATATTATTTTTCCCTTTGACATATTCAATATCAAAGTCGTAAGCTTGAAGCTTACTCACCCATTTCTGTTGTCTCTCATTTAGATCCTTTTGGTGCATGAAGTGCTTGAGGCTATTGTGGTCAGTCTTAACCACGAATTTATTCCCCACCAAGTATTGCCTAAACTTGGCTAATGCATGCATAATAGCAAGCATTTCTTTGTCATAGATTGAATATGATCTTTCAACTCCTCGTAATTTTCTGCTCTCAAACACGATTGGGTGTTTGTCTTGCATCAAGACAGCCCCCACTCCTTCACCTGATGCATCACATTGCAGCTCGAATGGCTTGGAGAAATCCGGTATTGCCAAAACCGGACATGAACTCATGATCTTTTTGAACTTGTCAAAAACAATCTGAGCCTTTTTTAACCAAACAAAGGCTCCCTTTTTGGTGAGGTCGGTAAGGGGAGTAGCATTTTGTGAATATTCCTTTACGAATCTCCGATAAAACCCACATAGACCCAAAAAACCTTTCAACTGAGTTAAGCTCTCAGGAGGCGGCCAATCAACAACTGCCTTGATCTTTTCTGGGTCCACCTTCACTCCCTCAGCACTGACTATGTGGCCAAGGTATAGTAACTCTATCATTCCAAATTCACATTTGGAAGCTTTTGCAAACAAACTCTCAGATTCCATAATGCTAAGCACTTCCTCCAAATGCTTAAGATGATCTCCCCAAGTCTTGCTGTAAATCAGAATGTCATCAAAAAATACTAACACAAACCTCCTTAAATGATTCTGAAAAACACGATTCATGCAAGACTGAAAGGTAGCCAGGGCGTTAGTCAATCCAAATGGCATGACTAAGAATTCGAAATGGCCATAGTGGCATCTGAAGGCTGTCTTCTCAACATCCGATCCCCTCATTCGAATCTGATGGTATCCCGATCTTAGATCAATTTTTGAGAACTTGGCACCATGTAGCTCATCAATGAGCTCATCTATCCTGGGTATGGGATATCTGTTTTTGATGGTGCTTTGATTCAAAGCACGATAGTCCACGCACATGCGCATGGTTCCATCCTTCTTCACAAGAACCACTGCAGAAGCAAAGGGGCTCTTGCTTGGGCGTATGAAACCCATCTTCAAAAGTTCTTGAATGTTCTTCTCGATCTCATCTTTTTGCCGCTTCGGATACCGGTATGGAGTTATGATCACCGGTTTTGCTCCCTCTTTGAGCTCAATGATGTGTTCTGATCCTCTATCAGGAGGTGGTCCGGGAGGTAAATCAGCAAACACTTTACTCTTCTTGGTGAGTAAAGATTGAATTTCAGGTGGATGCTCTATTTCTGTTTCAACAGGACTAGTCGGAAGAACCATGATCCAATCCACTTGATCATGTCGTATCAATCTTGCCATCCTTTTGAAGGATACAATTCGAGGGCCACCATTTGACATCCCTCTCAAAACCACCTTCTTTCCATTGGATTGAAACCTGAGTTCCATGGTTTGCAGATTTAAAGAGATGTCTCCAAGAGATCGCAGCCATTGAATGCCAAGGACAGCATCCGTATCTCCAATATTCACCACATAGAAGTTATCTTTGACTTCGTAATTGCCCAATTGCATTGACAAGTTGGGAACCCTTTTGGTACAAGAAATGTGGAATCCATCCGCCACCATAACTTTGAACCCTTCAAAATCTTCTGTTTGCAACTCCTTTGCCACCACAGCTTCATCAATGAAGTTATGGGTTGCTCCAGTATCAATTAGAGCAACGATACGCTGCCCTTTGATCGTCCCACGTATTTTGAAAGACTCATTCTTTTGGAAGCTCGAAAGTTGAGCCAACGTACCACCACTTTCTTTTTCACTTTCGGGCTCTTCAGTGACTCTTTCTACTTCACTCTCTTCGGAATCAGATTGCTGGTCCGAAAAATCAGAATTACTCTCACCAGCGGAGTAATACTCAATTTGGTGGAATTTGACTCCTTTTGGGCAAACATGATCTGGAGACCATTTATCTTTACATCAGAAACATAGCCCCTTCCTTCGGAGTTCATTGATAGTTTCCGGATCCAATCTTTTGCCAAGAGGTTTCTGCTGGTTAAACTCCTTTTGGTAAGGCTTTTGTTGAAACCTTCTCCCTCTATCCTTCTTGTGGAAGGATGGCTTAGGATGGAACTTAG
The DNA here is from genome assembly GCA_037957365.1 of Torreya grandis. NCBI lineage: Eukaryota > Viridiplantae > Streptophyta > Pinopsida > Cupressales > Taxaceae > Torreya > Torreya grandis. Next base: position 3,154,749 of record JARHVA010000183.1, read on the forward strand.
TTTTGGGAGCAGCCCACTCCATGTTTCTAGCTTTTTTCATTGCTTCTTGTAAAGACGATGGATCAAAAGCTTTGATCCATCCCTTGAGTGGCTCCATCAAACCTTCGCTGAATAAGATCACTAATCTTCTTTCTGTGATTCCAGTGACCATAACTGAAAGTCTTTGAAACTCAGCTATGTAGGCATCAACAGTGCCATACTGCTTCAACTGCGCCAACTCCCTAAAATGCACTTCCGGGTCCTTCTTCTCAAACCTCTCAATGAGTCTATTGGTAAATTCATCATAGTTAGTGATTGATCCATGACCCAAGGTGACTAGGCCATGGTACCACCACTCATGCGCTACCCGATCTAGGTGTAGCGTGGCAAATTTAATCACATCTTCAGCCATTGGCCTAAGGGCCAAATAGTTGTCTAATTTCTGAATCCAGGCTCGAGCTGAACTATTGTCACTTCCGTCAAAGTGGGAAAGCATTAGCTTGTTGATAGCTTGATGCAAGTCTTCTTGTGCAAGAGTTCTTCTGTGATCATAATTTCTCCCTTGTCCCTTACTCTTTCTTTTATGATCAATAAATTCATTATAGGACATGTCCATTTTGATGTCTTCAGGGAGAGAGTCATACTCCGCATGACCACGTCTCAATTGTTCCACAAATGAAGAATTCTCTTCAGGATCAGGTTGGGTATTTACTGGTGCTAAAAAGGTGGGTTTGAAGGGCCTTGACGAAATGTAAGTGTTGTTTGAAGCAGGTTGAGCAACACTTCCATCAAATTGATTTGAGGCACTAGGCTCTCCTCTATAGCCGGAATTGGTCTGGAGATTTGGGTTCTGACCCACTTTTCCCAACATGAGGGATACCATATCCATTAAGGCATCCATTTTCCTTTCAAATCTCTTTTCCAGACTTAGGGATCTTTCTCTACCCTTCCCACTATCATTTCTAGGATTGGTAAACCTCTCGTTACCCCCTACTGATCTCTCACCTTCTGCCATATTTGTTTCTTGAGAAGACTCCCAATGAGCCCTCAAGAACTCTGAAGCAGTCTGACCTTCGAGAACTTGATACCACTGGAACTGTTTTGCAATTTTCTTATCTTCTCTTGCAATATATCTCTTTTCGCGGTCACTCATAGATGGTTTGTCCACAGGATGGCAGGATACGTGGCTCTGATACCACTGAAATAATCCGAGCCAAATTTTTTCAACTTTTTAGATTATGACATTACAACTTCACAAACAAGTTCCGTCAAGATTAAAAGTTAATCTCAAATTAACTGAAATAACTTTGCCACTAGAATGCAAGAAATGGAACTCAACGCCCAGTATGTGCTACCCAGTCCAAAGCAGAGTAGGGGCGACCATAAGACGGAGTAAATACAAATAAGGAACTCTACGTCAAGTATGTGCTACCCATGAGGGGCTACCATATGACGGAGTGAGCTTAATAACAATGCTTTAATGGAAATACTGAAAAGGAAACTACTCCACACCCAGCATGTGCTTGCTAACCCAGAAGGGAAAGTAGCTACCATAGGGCGGATGCTCTACACCTAGAATGTGCTTGCTAACCCAATAGGGAAAGTAGCTACCATAAGGCGGAGCTATAAACTATTACAATATTTTAAAGGAAAATTAAGCAAATAGAGAAGCGCTGCCAGTACTACTGTCAGCTTACAAAAATAAACAAAATTTGCTTTTAGAAAGAGGAAAAACCAGCCACTTATTAATTTCCTCAGATGTTCATAACTCATGCAAAACTTAATCAATCTTCCTGATTTCTGTTGCAAAGTCTCTTTTGGAGTATGGCGCCCAAGTTAGCATCATGAAACTGATCAAATCTGCATCCAGAATGTTACACAAAAACCAATGCCAAACCCCAAAGGGGCGTCCCAGTGGGAGATGGGCGATTTCCTCTAGAAATTCAATGCTTGTTCAAAAAATTCTACAAAATTAAGCAAAGGGGCGCCTAGGCCTACCCAATACAATAAGATGATACCCACAACCTGTTTTTTTGTATTTTCTGAATTGTGACTGAAAACCTAGATCTGTCTTATACAATTTCTTGAAATTCTAATAATATCAAAGGAACTAACAATGCAATAACTGAAAGTACTACTTAAGCAAATACAAATATCAAAGATTAATTCACTACTAGATGCTGTCTTTCAAGCATGAAGAGATGCCCTTGCTAGGAGGCCTTCATTCCCCGAAACAGTTCCAGAGCCAAAGCTGCAGCATAACAATGCACTAAAACCAAGATGCCCAAATGATAGCCCAATGCCTTCTTTTATAGGCTTCAATTGGCTTCTTCTAGAAGCTTATCCTCAAAAGTGGCGCCCCCTTTCCATGCAATGTGGCGCCCCCCCTTCAAGTCCCTCTTTTAAAAATAACATTAAGTTATCAAGTCTAGGCCAAGGTCAACGTTAAAATATAACGTTATTATTATTTTATTTTATTTTAAGTGAAATTCACTTATTCCTCCAAGACCGAAATCTGAAGCCCAAAATTGAATGAATCAACTCAAAAGAGAAAGTTAACTCCTTGCGACAATCCTGCTAGCTGCCAAAAATAGAATTTACTAAAAATAGTAAATTCTTGAAAATGCTCAGAAAACTGAAACGAACATACCTCCGCGAAGCTCTTGAAAAACCCAGAAGGAATTTGCCATCAAAACTTTGAGCAAAGACATCCTAAAAAATAGGAAACCCTCAATTGCACCTTCCGAGTAGCCTACGGATTTCTGAGAACAGGCCAACGGTCATTATGAGATCAGATTCTCGAAGGGGTCATTACACAAATAGACCCCCTTTTTAGAGTTATAATCAAGGGCAGGGTCAGATTATGCAAGTCAGGCCTAATCAAAGTTATAATCCAAGTGCCCCTTCATCATCCAAGGCTCTTGTCCTTACTCAAAATAATTTGGTACAAGAACAACCTAATTATCCACCCTTGGGGTATGGTCAAGAATAGGTTGCTTATGCCAATGAGCTACCAAATCAATGTATGCCCACACAAGGTGATCAGGCAGCCCAATTCTCAAGTTTTGAGGTGTCAACACAATTTGGGACGGATAGTAGGCAGGCTCAATCTGATTCCACTCTTATGAACCACCTGGAAGGGGAGTTCTATGCAGTCAATTATGTGGGGACCACAAATAATCAAGATGATTGTGTTGCAACCAACATTAGGTCCAAGAAGAGAGCTATGCAGGAAGCTGAAGCAGCTACTCAAGCATCTGGGGCATCTCTTTTATCACAAGTAAATCAAAGATTTCCAAATTATAGACTGCCAATTGTAGCTTTAACTCTTCAGGTTGCACCACAAGTTACAAATGTCCTGAAGGAGAACTCAAAGGGGGTCAATCCTTCAATCAATGTGGTGGACCAAATAAAGAAGTTGCACATGAACATCTCATTATGGGATTCCTTAGCAATACCTAGACAAAAGGATATATTCCAAAAGGAATTACACAGCCTAAGTGAGCACGTTGTCCCAACAAAGGCTGATAATGTGTTGATAGTGAATGGGGCTCCTTCCATGGGAGGTCAAGCAAAGAAGGATGAAAAGGTCCCTCCTTTTTACCTAGCCTTGATTATTAATGATTTCTTGGTCCACAATTGCATCATTGATAGTGGAGCAAGCACCTCAGTGATGCCCAAATGCATAGTGACAAGCTAGGACTCAAATATGAGCAAATGATCAAGGGAGTTCTACAGTTGGATGGATCACCAGCCAAGACATTGGGAGTGGTAAGAGGCTTGAATCTAACTCTCTATGCCTATCCAACCTTCTCCATTCCCCATGACGTGGTAGTGGCGGATGTTCCCCCTTACTTCGCTCTTTGTTTATCTAGGGATTTCACGTCCAAGATAAGTGGGTACTTGACAGCAAATTGGTCTTACATGGTCTTTAGGATGAAGTAGGAGCCAAAGTGAAGATTGAGTTGGAGTCTATCCATAAAGATCACCTGGAGCCATATTCGCCCAAGGCAGCGAATGTCAACTATGCTATCATTGATGAAGAAGAACTCTAGGTAGACCAATCCCCACCATCTTCCCTTGAAGGAGTCGCTGACCTGCTCCTAGATGAATGGGGAAATGATAATTTTGAACATGATCCTTACAAATTCATCGAAGAGGCAAGTCTTGGAGTTTACTACATGCATGAAAAAGATACTTTCATGCCAAATTTGATGAAGGCGAACCAAGAGAGCTCTAGTTTATGGCAACTTTTCTTTGATGGGTCTAGAAGCAAGCTGGGAGCTGGTGGTGGAGCAATGTTGGTTTCACCCTCAAAGGAAAAATACTTTTCAACTTTCAGGGTCCAATTCTACACTTGTAATGTAGTGGAATATGAATCTCTTGTTCATGGTTTAGAGTGGGCAAGAAAAAGAGGAATCAAAGAATTGCAAGTGTTTAGAGATAGTGAGTTACTTGTAAACCAGGTGAGGGATCAAAACTTGACCAAGAACTCCTTGCTCAAGTCTTACAAGCATAGGGTGTGGGACCTAATGAAGAGCTTCACTACTTTCAACATCACTTCCATCCCAAGAAAACAAAACAAGCATGCAGATAGACTAGCAGAAGTTGGTGCTCAGTTTGATATTTCCAAAGGAATAAGTCAGGATAACAATCAACACCATTTAAAGGTGATAGTGAGGCCCTCCATACCAGACAATGTCATCAATTAGCAAGTGTTTGAGAGTGACCAGTAGATAGCATTTTTTTTGCAGGAGGTTGAGTTCGCTTCTAGGAATCAATCCAAGCTACAGCAGTAGTATGAAGGCCAGATTGTTCAACTGAAAAACAACAGACTTCCTAAGGATTTGGTCACTCTTGAGAGTATCTTCAATGAGGATGACCAGCTCAAAGATGACAAAGCGAGCATGACAATCAAGAAAGAGAATTATGAAAGGGTAAAAATATTCAAGGATAAGTTGCTTGCACTTGGGAAGGTATGTACAAATGAGGAAAAACATTCTTTCATTTTGTTATGCCAAGAGGTTGTCGATGTCTTTGCTTGGGACTATGGTGATTTAAAGGGGTTTGACCCAAGCTTGGCCCAACACACCATTGAACTGGAAGAAGGTGCCAAACCCATCAAGCAAAAACAGAGACCAATCAATCCAAGGATTGAGCCTCTCATGAGGAAGAAACTCACCAAGTTGATTGAGTCCAAGATCATTTTTCCTATCAAACACTCTTCTTGGCTGGCTAATTTGGTCCCCATTAGGAAGAAGAATGGGGAGATCATATTGTGTGTTGAGCATGAATAGAGTCTCATTAAGAGACCACTATCCCCTCCCAAGCATGGAACACATTCTCCAAATGGTGACAGGTAGTGAACGATTCTCCCTCCTAGATGGGTACTCTAGGTACAATCAAATTTTGGTGCAAGACTGCAACCAATACAAAATAGCCTTCACCACCAAGTGGGGAACTTTCACCTACAAGAAGATGCCTTTCAGACTATCAAATGCTGAAGCTACTTTCCAACGAGCTATGGATATGGCCTTCCAAGGTTTGATAAATGACATCGTGCTGGTTTATCTTGATGATGTGACAGTGTTCTCCAAGTAGGCAAGACAACATCTGAAACCCCCGAGGCAAATATTTGAGAGGTGTAGAGAGTTCAGCATCTCTCTCAACCCTAAGAAATGTGTGTTTGTTGTCCACAAAGGCAAACTCCTTGGTCATATCATTTCAAAAAGGGGCTTGACCATTGATCCGGAAAGAATGCACACCATCTTAGCATTGTCCTTGCCTAAACACAAGAAGGGCCTACAAAGTTTCTTTGGCAAAATACACTTTATTAGGAGATTCATCCCTAATTTTGTTGAACTTGTCAAGCCACTAACTTTCATGCTGATGAAGGACGAGACATTCACATGGACAACACGAACGAGAGATAGTTTCGAAGGCATCAAACAAGCTATCGCCTAGGCTCCCACCCTGACTACTCCGGATTTCTCCAAGGACTTCAATCTCTACACCTTTGGCAATGAAGAGGTAATCTTTGCTATGCTCACTCAAGCGAATGGTGAAAATCTCGAACAACCTCTCATATTTTTTAGCCAGGGCTTAGAGGGCTACAAGATTAGGTACACTTATGTTGAGAAACAAGCACTTGCAGTTATATGAAGCCTAAAGACATTCAAACATATGTTGTCAAATAGCAAGATTCACATCATGGTGCCACATCCTAGTGTCAAAGACTTCTTGCTAAGCTGTGACTTGAATGAAAAATGGGTAGGATGGATCACCAAGGTGATGGAGTACGACGTGGAGATCAAGACCACCAAGCTAGTGAGGGGAAGAGGACTGTGTGAGCACCTAGCTATAGACTTCAAAGAACTGAAGAAAGGTGTTTTGATACTCAATAAAGAAGTTGTAGCAAAAATACCTACAATCATGAAGAGCTAGACACAAGTTATGTTTCATTTCCTTCGAACTAGTGAGTGTCTGCAAGGTCTTGATAGAACTAAGAGGAAATATTTCAGGCTCTAATCTCTTTCTTATGTCTTAGTTGATGGAGTGCTATTTAGAAGGGACTTTTTCAAAGTACTCCTAAGATGCATTGATTCAGAACAAGTCGAGAAAGTACTGTTCGAATTTCATGATGGACCAGTGGGTGATCACTTTGCTCCCAAGACTATAGCTGCAAGGATTATGAGGGCTAGCTACTTTTGGCCCACCTTGTTTAGAGACACTCATGCTTAGGTGAGGAGATGCCACAAATGTGCTCTCTTTGATGGAAAACAAAAGTTGGTTGCAATGCCTCTACAACCTATTTAAGTGGAATAGTCGTTCATGTAATGGGGTTTGGATTTCATAGGGATGATCAACCCTCTTAGTGCCAATCACAAGTGGGTCTTGACTGTGACAAATTATTTCATGAGATGGGTAGAAGCCATCGCTTTGAAGGAAGCCAATGAGAGTGCATTCTTGGACTTCTATGAAGGCCTGGTGACAAGATTTGGGGTCCCAGCCATGATCATTTCAAACAATGCATTGGCTTTCTAGAGAACAAAGACAAGCAAGTGGGCATTAAGATATCGCATCTATCTCAGCACTTCCTCCAACTACTATCCACAAGGGAATGGGCTGGCTGAGTCCACCAACAAGAACCTGATCAGGATCATTAAAAGGACAATGGAGGAAAATCAAAGGACTTGACACTCCAAGCTGAAGACAACCCTGTTGGTAGACATGATCACTCCAAAAAGGGCAGTTGGTAATTCACCACACACTTGTGTATGAAAGGGAAGCTAGACTTCCTATTCACTTGAGTTACCAGCCTTGAATCTTTCCCATCAACTGCAATTAGAGGAGAGTGATAGCATGGAGGTCAAATTTTGTGAAATAATGGAGCTTCAGGAGGCAAGAGACCAAGCCATGGATGCCATGACCAGCCACCAGCAGCAAACAAAGAAGCATTTTGACAAAAACTCCTCATCAAAAGACTTCTCAGAATCTGACATTGTCTTGAAATGGGATGAGGATGGAGCCAAACTTGGAAAGCACACGAAGTTTGACACCTTGTGGAGTGGCCCATATGTCATCACCCAATGCAAGCAACATAATGCATTCCAACTCTCCAAGTTGGATGGTGAAGAACTACATATCCCAGTCAATGGGATATATCTTAAACATTGTCACTAACCTTATCTTGTTATGTACATAGTTTCCCTATTTTTTTCCTCATTTTCCTTAAGTGTTTTTATGCATGTCTATTTTTTTAGGCTTGTGTGTGTTCTCTGTACCATTTGAGTTAAAATATTTATTGGTTCTTAGGTTTTTCAAGGTTATTACCAGCCTTTTAAGATGCAATCTGACTCCATGCCCAATGGACCTTTAATCCACTAGCCTTCTTAAGCATAGCAGGCATGCTTCCCCTATGAATCGCCAAATGTGTTGACCAAATTTGGTCCTGCAAGCCAAAATTGAGCACTCCCTTTCCTTTTCCTTGTAGGGTCTGTTAACCAATTTCTGACAAGTTCATCCCACAACTGTTTTATGAGTTTTCTCTATGACAGGCCTATTTCCATGAAAAACCAAGTGTTTCCTCCTTAAAACCAAGTGTTTTGAGTCTTGCAAGCACTTGGGTTGATTTGGAACTCATTTTGATCCTAGATGTTTAGCAGGGCAAACAAATTACTTCAGGTGGGCCTTTTATCAACAAAATGGACCAAGTTTAAAGAGGCAAGGGTCTTTTACAAAAAGTCTAAAGGGTAGATACTCTTGTGGAGGGCACTCGGGTGCTGAACAGGGCCTTTGCGAATTCTTCTGAAGGGCAGCCTTGGGCTCAAAGTGTCCTTACAGAGGGCAGAAAGTATGCTTGCAAAAGGCCAAAGAAGGATTCCTTCACGAAACATGACAAGCCAAAGAAGGAATTCCTTCAGAATACAAATGTGCAAAGGAAATCCAAGGAGGAACACTCAAGGCATGAATTTCTTCGGACAAAATGTCCGAAGGAATTCCTTCGGACTTTTTGTCTGAAGAAATTTGAGGAGTGAAGAAAACCTAAAGGAATTCAGAATACAAAAGTCCGAAGGATAGGTGCCCTTTTGGAGGACACCTAGTCGTGAGAAGAGGACCTTTCCATTTTTTCGAAGGGTCATTTTCCCTTCAGAAAAGTCTAATTGCAAAAACGCGGAATTGCCAAAAGGGGGTGGCAGGCCCATAGATGTCAATTTTAAGGTAATAAGCTAGCCATTGGAGTTTAAATGTCTGGTGACAGGCCCATGAACGTCAAATTCAGGGTAGCAAAATAACCATTGGTTTTCAAATGAGATGACAGGCCCACAGATGTCAATTTTACGGTGATGGGTTAACTGTTGGAGAGGCCAAATACCATTTTGTCCGAAACAACTCACAAGTGGCAAGTGTGAAGGAAGGATTTCTTTGGGCAAAATGTCAGAAGGAATTCCTTCTAGCATTTGCCCGAAGAAATTCAAAGACCCACCAAAGAAGAAGCCTGAAGGGAGATTAGCGATCGGCCAATGAAAGAGCCTGAGGAAAAAAAGGGATAGCCCCGAGAGCCCCAAAGGGTTAGGAAAAGGACAAGAAATGGCAAGGAAAGAGGAAAGTAGAGCAGGCAATCCAGAGCATAGCCATGCACATATAAGGCAAAAGCTCGGAACACTCCAGGTGGTGTAGCCAATTAAGTGCAGGAATGAACTAGACCAAGGAAGGTGGCACAGGAGGCATCAGCGGGAGAAGTAAATGCTTGCAGGTGAAATAGTCTCCACCGAATAGCCATTAAAAGAGTTGCGCAAGCATTTAAGGGGACAACCCAATTTTCCTTATTTTGACATTAATAAGTAGCCAACTGTGTAAGCATTCAAGGGAGAGCATGGCCTAGAATGTGAGGGAGGGCCTTGTCAGTTTCTTAGAAAAGCGACCCATACTCTTGCAGGGGTGTTTAATGCAGCCAAGTAGCAAAGTCAATATATGAGACAACTACATCATGGTTTTCATAGGCATGTTTAATGAGAAGTGACAACAACGTGGGCGAATTCTTCACTGCAAAAGTGTTCAATGCAGTATGGGCCTCCCACTCTTGACTAGTCAAGGATCTTCTCCAATTTCTCTATATATTGTAACCTCTCAATTTTAAAAGAGAGATCTCTCAGTTTTGTAGGGCGAAGCCCTGAAGAAATTTACCTTTAATCCAAAGAAGTATTTTACCTCCATTTGATTTTGGCACTTTTGCATATGCTTGCATATTGTCTTATGTTCAATCATTTATTTTAAATGCTTTCATAGGTTGATGCCAGTATATCTAGTGCATTCTAGATCCTCTTTTGTAGGTCAACAGGAAGCGTCCAGGTTGAAGTGTAGGTGTAGGTGAACAACCGTCCAACAATGTGCCTTTGGAGCACCTCTGGTAGGTGCTTCCTCATTATAACTCCATAAAACCCCTTGTTGAAACATTGATGTAGTTTAGTTTCTTATTCAAATGAAGTGCTTGCTTGCTCCTTTGGTGCAAAGCGTAGGTAAAAAATTGAGTAGACCAATCAATTTTGGTGCATCACCACTTTAATTAGGTTCTGCTTCTATAATATCCTACTCTCTTTTCACTCCCCCCATTGTTAACAGTAGAAATTCAGGGCCTCAAGGTGCATCAAGGGGAGCTAGCCCTTAATCTAGTGATTCACTCTTCAGTTTTGCTACCCACAGCAAGACAAGTGTCTCCATTGTGTCGTGTGGAGGAAAGGAGCCGAGTTTCCTTTTCAAAAGGTGCAATCCACAACGTCAACAATCATTAAGCAAACCCCCCCTCTATTTAGATAGGGATACATAGAGTTATAGTTATATATAGAGGGGGGAGGGGGCCCCAGATAGATATATAGGGCTGCATGGGATTATAAAATAGCGAGGTTGTTCCTATATGACGACAAGAGAAGGCTACAAGTCAAGTATGATTTGAAAAATATATTGTATACATGATATGACGATTGTATACGCAATATGATAGCCTAGATCTAGTATGATAGCCTAGATTTAGATAATATAGGTGAGATGAGTGGCCCTATCTATATATCTATATAGGAGGTCCTCAGCCTCACCAAGATGGAATTGTCGGTGAGAAAGCCCCCTATCTCCCCATATAAAGAGAGGAGGGGGCACTCAATTGATAAATGAATTGAGGACCCGCCATCCCACTATATATGGGGTTTAAACACTCGCCTGACGACCTACTCTAGATTCTTAGTCATGCATAGCATAGTTCGGTTTAATTGGCACCCCACCCTATATATGGATTAGATATGGCACCCTCAATCCCAACTATAGATATTCTAGTAGTTCCCTATCTAGATATGGGCTAGTAGTTCCCTATCTAGATATGGGGCACCCCCAAACTCTAGATAGGGTGCCCTCAATCCCAACTAGATGTCGAGCTCGATCGGTAGGCCTATCTAATCATTATATTATCAGCTAAAGGGAGTATAGTATCTAGTGGCATTCAAGGGAGTAGAGTCTATCTATCATTATTATCAATGGGAATCTATCCAAGCAATAGCGAGGGAGTCTATCCCACATTATCGTCAAAAGGGCAGGGACGATTGTCCCAGCCCCTATCTATAATCTCTAAAGGCCCCTATATATCTAATCTATGCTTTGTTTGGGAGGTCGAGATATCATATATATAGATAGGGTGCGTCGAGCCCTTAGGTTAGGTTGCCTCGCCATATATATACTGACTATAGATAGATATAGAAAGTCTCGATCTATCGATCGAGTGTCGAGACCATATCTATATATAAGCCCCATATAGATATATTCTATCGCCTATCGACATATCAGTCCATATAATGGGGGGGAGGGGCTGCCTCATATCTAGATAGGGGACTATAGATAGTTTAGTTTCCCTTGTCCTTCCCCTCCTTGGCCTCCCAACCAAAATTAATTGCTCCTATATATCTATTTGGTAGAGGCCATCTTTAGATAGGGGCCTACCTATATAGACTCTATATGGCTCAGCCTCGCAGAGAGCCCCCTATGCCCTAAATATAGATATGCCCCCCCTCTCTATTCTATGTATGGGGTATTCACTGCGATGAATACCCCTTTATATCTAAACTCTAAACTCCCATATATATATAGAGAGAGAGGGTCAACTCCCATTTGTTGACCATTTTTTGCCCAACAAGCCAAAAATTGGTCCCCTCCTTTTTTCATGCTGTTTTGAGCTAGTACTTTTGATTTTGCACGAGTCTTTCAAATTTCTACGGACTCTGTAGGTTTTCTACGGACTCTGCAGGTCCATTTCTATGGACTCTGTAGAGCTTGGATTTCTACGGACTCAGCAGTGAAGTTTCTACGGACTCTACAGGTCCATTTCTATGGACTCTACAGGTTCATTTCTATAGACTCTGCAGGTTTTCTACGAACTTCATAGGGACTTCTACGAACTCTGCAAGTGTAGTCTTTTGGCAGATGAAGGACCAGTTCAGAGAGTGCAAGGTTTTACAAAGCTTCTTCGGACTCTTGTCTGAAGAAATTCATAAGGAAAGAGAGCTCAAATGGTTCAAAGATGCTTTTTCTTAAAGTCGAAAGAGTGGTTCAACGACATAATCTTTCCAAAAGTTAGCATCTTTGAACTATTGAACCATTGAACCAGTTCAATGCCTTGGTTCAACGCCTCAGTTCATCGGCAAAGTTCAAAGCCTTGGTTCAATCGGCAAAGTTCATCACTTTGGTTCAATCAAATGGTTCATCGGCTTGGTTCAATGCATTGGTTCAATGCCTTGGTTGAACGTTTCGGTTCAAAGCCTTGGTTCAATCGGCAAGGTTCAACGCAAAGTTCATCGGCAAAGTTCAAATGCTCGGTTCAATGCCTTGGTTCAATGATCGCTTGAACCATTGAACCAGTTCAATCAATTGGTTCAACAGTTGGTTCAAATGAGTGGTTCAATGCGAAAAGTCAAGAGAGCCTCCCAAAGGACAAGTGCCCTTGCAGAGGGCACTTGGTCGGCAAAGGCACCCTTTGGAAGGGTCATTTTCAATAAACCTGAAGGGCACTTTGAAGGCAGTGTTGTCAATTTGGAGTTGTGCCCTAATTCGAGGACGTGCACGAAACGGCCAGTCCTCTATTCGGCTGAAACAATGGGATCTTCTCATGAGGGTGGGTGCCTCAATAGTGAGAAGAACCTCCAGAGAAGGCTGGTTCCTGTATGATGTATCAATGAATATTCCTACTCTACGCTGCTGACTACCATGGAAAAGGATGAAAGAAAACTGAAAGGGGAAATCCTACCTAAAAGGGGATGGTACACCAGAATTATGATCCTACTCAGCGTGGAACCTCGAACATTGAATGAACAAGAGAGAAGGAAGACCTTAGACTTCAAATTAATCACTTGTGCATACGTATTTCATGCAGAGGTTCGATCTAATAACTAAAACCTGAGAGAAAATGGTGGAGAGAGGTTTGATAAAATACACTTTGCAGCTGCCTAACATCCACTTACAATTTCAGCAAAAGACCATAAAGAACACTTTGACATGACCTGCACAAGGACAATATAGCAACTAGGTACGAAACAGAATTTGGGAAGGGAGAAAACTCTACCACTTATGCAAATTGCTGAAGAAATATACACTATGCCACGCTTGAAATTTGAAAGTACAGTCCTTATTATTGATCGAAGAGGTTACACAACTCTTAATGGCAGAGTCTGGTCTAACCAAGAGAGATTGGATTATTTTTTTAATAAAGGCTGAAAGCCATTATATAGAAAATTACAAGAGGCCAAAGATAGGCATAGAAACTTGAAAAGAAAGATTCACTTTTGTTAACTCAAGGCTTTACTTGGCCTTTCAATAAAATATATTTTCCCTTTTGTCCTTGCATGAAGCCTATTCGCTTGATGAAGCGCACCCATCCTTGTCATGAACCGTCCACCTCTTCTTTGCATGTAAATCTTCTAGTGGATGCGGCGTTTTAATCAATTAGTTAACTTCAAATCTAGAATAGTCAACTTGTCGTTCGAACTCGAAACTCCTACTGAAGCCAGATTTAGTCCTTCGGATGCATGCGCTGAATGAAGACAAATAGGCCTTTAATGATCAGTCAACTGAAACTTTGACCGTTTATTCGAAAATAGCTCCGATGTTCAAAAATAGCTCCGACGCTTGCATGTAAAACTTCTAATTTTGATCGTGTCTATTTTCGACAGGATTCCGTATCCAACTCATTCATCGAATTATCTATTTTTTTAATTCTTTTGCATAGTCAGCGTCCATTTATTTTGGATTTTTCTGTTACCTTTTTAAATCTCAATGGTCACTTCCTGCAAGAAAAATTTGACGGCCTGCAGGATGTCACCGGAAACTATCATATCTCCTTCGGCTATATTTCTGTGGGTTTATTCCTCTGTCATTTCCCTTTACTCTTATTTGCTCGGGCTTTTTCCCGCGGCCTATTGCTCTGTCAGCTCTTTTGTATTGGTCGCTGGCAGTCATATTCTTGCGGTTTATTCTCTTGATTGTCTAAGCTTTATTTCTTGCGGCCTTTTTGTTTTGAACGCCTCTGTGGACACTTCCGAATTTCTTCAGACTTTTTGTTCGAAGGAATTCCTTCAGACAAAAGTCCGAAGAAATTCATACCCTTAGTTTTTTCATCTTTCAAAGCTTTTTTGCAACTTCTTTGACTTTTCCAGGGATTTTTGCTATGTGTACGTCATTCCAAATTCCTTCAAACTTTTGTCCGAAGGAATTCCTTCAGACAAAAGTCCGAAGGATTCCAATTGTCTTTGATTTTGCCTTTTTGAAAAGTCCGGGGTCTTCTTTATATGTTCAACTTGTCTTCAGCCGCCTCTGAATTCCTTCGGACTTTTTCTCTGAAGGAATTCCTTCGGACAATATCATTCTATTTGCCTTAGCTTTTATAAAATGCCTTTCAGGATTCCAACGTGTCCTCTACCAGCCAGCCAGTCCACGTGTCCTTCGCAGTCCACATGGCCTCCAGCAGTGCCCTTCGAAAAAATTGGAGGCACCCAGACTTTTTGCAATGGTTACTGATTTGATCTTCCTCCTGCCCGAAGGGTAGGTGCCCTTCAGGAATATTGTAAGTGTCTCGAAAAAATTCTTGGCTTCTTTGTGCGGACTTTCTGTCTTGTGGTCCTCCAAATTTCCACGGATATCCCTTCTTCCTCCTAAGTGCTTTACTGAGTGAGTTCGTAGAAAATTTGACTGAGCACATAGAAAATTGCCTGCCTGAGTCTGTAGAAAATTTCCTCTGAGTGAGTCCTTAGAATTAGCAAAGGAAAACAATGCATTCTTCCTTCCTTGGCTAGAGATGATAACTTTCCAAGTGGCACAAAATCTGACTCGTGGAAGATTTGTCAACATTCTGGTGACTCAGCTGGGGAGCATGCCTGCTATGTTTGAGGACCCAGGCCATGTATAAACGCTATATGAATCCCAGATGGTGAATCTGATCTCTGATTGAAAATTTGCTCTGATCATTGCTGTAATAACCTCCTTCAAAACTGTAATAACCTCCTTCAAAAGAAGGGAAACACACGAAAGCAGAAAACTAACTAAAAGCAAATGTGCAAACGAGCACTTATTGAACAAAACGAAAGCAAACTACTGTGCTTTTACAGTACTTGGAGGAAAGCAAAGACAACTAAAATAACCTAGTTAACCATGATAAGGTATGATCCGCCTGGATCAAATGGAAAATTCTTGAACTCGCTCCTTTCGAGAGATGATATAATTTGCAAGCCAGGATGTATATTAGTCATAACCTTTGATGAGGCATTTACCTTGTCGACCAACTGTATTAGCATCTTTTCAAATGGGCCATCAATAGCAAACCAGTCACCAACAAAGACAAACTCACCAAGTATTTCCTGATTGTTCTCGGATTGCTTGTCATCTATCACCATGTCAAGTGATACCCCATCTATGCATGCCTTTTGAGTGACCACATCCTTCTTATTTACTGCTGTAAGTTTGTCCAACTCTTCAAGGAGCTTTGAATATGCAACCCGATCTATACTGGGATCTTAAATAGGTGATTCTTTATCAAGCTTCTCATAAACGTGCACTTCAATAGCCAACACATCTGTACAAAGCTCTTCAATCTCTGGTAGAGGCTCAAGGTACAGCTGCCAATCATATTTTTGTTCATCATTTTGGTCTATTTGAACTGAATCCACTGTCACACTATCTGGATCCTTCTTAATAGGAGATGCCTGTAACTCATGTATGACTTCCATTTGTACCAGCGCCTTTTGAAGTTCATCCACATCAAGATCAATCTTCCCACTCTCAGTTATAATTGGATGCTCAATTACAACCTCAAGGGAAGTATCAATAGGAATTTCCTCCTTAAACACTTCTGAAGCATCCTCTACACGTCAAGAACCTGACCTGTAGCTGCAACCTCTTTCTCAATACTCCGAAGAACAGGGTCTTCTTGAGGAAGGGTGATGGCGGGAGGTTGATGAAATTCACTTGTTTGAGAGGGAAAATGAAGCATGGGAGATTGATCATGATCGGATTTTGGAATCTTGAGGGAAAAGGAATCATCTAGGGGGTTTTGGAGGGGGGGAAAGAGATTCTTAAAAACCTCTGTATTTTGTTCCTTCCACTTGGCCATTACCTCATCAAAGTTTGGACCCTGCTTGTCCTCCTGGACAACCTGAGCTTGAGAGATGATTGGTGAGGTAATGATGGGACTATAGGAAGGTCTAGTCTCATAAGTAGCCACTTGAATAGGCTCTTGAATAGGCTTTTGATTAGGCTCTTGACTCCAACTAGGAAGCTCCCATGGCACACACTGGGCATGGTTAAGAGCTTCATAAGAATAAGAAGCACCATAGCCTTTTGTAGACAATTTGTTTAACTCAATTCTCTGCCTTTCCCAAGCCTCCATCTTTTCTAATGCGAGAATACATAGTCCATTTATCTCTTCTGGATCATTAGACACGTTTCGAAATAGACCATTTATTTTCTCATACTGAGAGTTGGAACAAACCTTTCTTGCATATGCCAGTATTCTAAGCTCTATTTCATTCATTTTTTCTTGAAGGTGATACTACTCATATGTAACATCATAGCCATATGGGGAAGATGAAATCTGATCCTGAGACTAATATGGATTACCAGGAAGGTAAGAGTCATGTTCTTGATAATAAGGATCATGAGAAACTTGATAAGGCTCAACATAGTTTTGATAATAACCTTGATAAGGCTGATTAGGCTCATAGATACCCCGGCCAGGCTGGTTGATCCCTCATTGGGCTGATAAGGAAATATACCATAGGAATCCTCTCCATACATAGCCATCAAAATTCATTCGAAATAATAAAAATAGACTTATATGGATGCTGTCCTGAACTATTAGAAGCAACTGCTTGAGCTTAGAGACACCGAATACTTCTTGAAGAACATTGTTGTAACTGTGATTTCATAAAAACCAAGAAAAATGGGTCCCACTGGGCGTGCCAAAAACTGTTGTCAACCTGGAGCTGCACCCTAATTCGAGGACGTGCGCGATACGGCCAGTCCTCTATCCGGCTGAAACAATGGGATCTTCTCACGAGGGTGGGTGCCTCAATGGTGAGAAGAACCTCTAGAGAAGGCTAGTTCCTGTATGATGTATCAATGAAGATTCCTACTCTACGCTACTGACTACCATGGAAAATGGAGAAAGAAAACTTAAAGGGAAATCCTACCTAAAAGGGGGTGATACACCAGAATTATGATCCTACTCAGCTCGGAACCTGGAACACTGAACGAACAAGAGGGAAAGAAGACCTCAGACTTCAATTAATCACTTGTGCATAAGTATTTCATGCAGAGGTTCGGTCCAATGACTAAAACCTGAGGGAAATGGTGGAGAGAGGTCTGATAAAAGACACTTTGCAGCTGCCTAACATCCACTTACAATTTCAGCAAAAGACAATAAAGAACACTTTAACATGACCTGCACAAGGACAATATAGCAACTAGGTACGAAACAAAATTTGGGAAGGGAGAAAACTCTACCACTTATACAAATTGCTAAAGAAATATACACTATGCCACGTTTGAAATTTGAAAGTACAGTCCTTATTGATTGAAGAGGTTACACAACTCTTAATGGCAGAGTTTGGTCTAACCAAGAGAGATTGGATTATTTTTTTAATCAAGGCTGAAAGTCATTATATAGCAAATTACAAGAGGCCAAAGATAGGCATAGAAACTTGAAAAGAAAGATTCACTTTTGTTAACTCAAGGCTTTACTTGGCCTTTCAATAAAATATATTTTCCATTTTGTCCTTGCATGAAGCCTATTCGCTTGATGAAGCACACCCATCTTTGTCATGAACCATCCACCTCTTCTTTGCATGTAAATCTTCTAGTGGATGCGGCATTTTAATCAATTAGTTAACTTCAAATCTGGAATAGTCAACTTGTCGTTCGAACTTGAAACTCCTGATGAAGCCGGATTTAGTCCTTTGGATGCATGCGCTGAATGAAGACAAACAGGGCTTTAATGATCAGTCAACTAAAACTTTGACCGTTTATTCGAAAATAGCTTCGATGTTCAAAAATAGCTCCGACGCTTGCATGTAAAACTTCTAATTTTGATAGTGTCTATTTCCGGCAAGATTTCGTATCCAACTCATTCATCGAATTATCTATTTTTTTAATTCTTTTGCACAGTCAGCTTCCATTTATTTTGGATTTTTTTGTTACCTTTTAAAATCTCAACGGTCACTTCCTGCAGGAAAAATTTGACGGCCTACAGGACATCACCAAAAACTGTCATATCTCCTTCGGCTATATTTCTGCGAGTTTATTCCTCTATCATTTCCCTTTACTCTTATTTGCTCGAGCCTTTTCCTGTGGCCTGTTGCTCTGTCGGCTCTTTTGTATTGGTCGTTGGCAGTCATATTCTTGCGGTTTATTCTCTTGATTGTCTAAGCTTTATTTCTTGTGGCCTTTTTGTTTTGAATGCCTCCGTGGACACTTCTGAATTTCTTCAGACTTTTTGTCTGAAGGAATTCCTTCAGACAAAAGTCCGAAGAAATTCATACCCTTAGTTTTTCTGTCTTTCAAAGCTTTTTTTAACTTCTTTGACTTTTCTTGGGATTTCTGTTGTGTGTAAGTCATTTCGAATTCCTTCGGACAAATAGTCTGAAGGATTCCAATTGTCTTTGATTTTGCCTTTTTGAAAAGTCCGAGGTCTTATTTATATGTTCAACTTGTCTTGAGCCGCTTCCGAATTCCTTCGGACAAAAAGTCCTAAGGATATATCATTTTGTTTGCCTTAGCTTTTATAAAATGCCTTTCGGGATTCCAATGTGTCCTCTGCCGGCCAGCCAGTCCACGTGTCCTTCAGCAGCAGTCCAGGTGTCCTTCGCAATCCACGTGTCCTTTGCAGTCCACGTGGCCTCCAGCAGTGCCCTTCGAAAAAATTGGAGGCACCCAGACTTTTTGCAATGGTTACTGATTTGATCTTCCTCCTGCCCGAAGGGTAGGTGCCCTTCGAAAAAATTGGAGGCACCCAGACTTTTTGCAATGGTTACAGATTTGATCTTCCTCCTGCCTGAAGGGTAGGTGCCCTTCAGGAATATTGTAAGTGTCCCGAAAAAATTCTTGGCTTCTTTGTGCAGACTTTGTCTTGTGGTCCTCCAAATTTCCTCGGACTATTTGTCTGAAGGAATTCCTTTGGACAAAAGTCTGAAGGATATCCCTTCTTCCTCCTAAGTGCTTTCTGTGTGAGTCCGTAGAAAATTTGACTGATCGCATAGAAATTTGCCTGCCTGAGTCCGTAGAAAATTCTGATTGAGTCCGTAAAAAATTTCCTCTGAGTGAGTCCTTAGAATTAGAAAAGGAAAACAATGCATTCTTCCTTCCTTGGCTAGAGACGATAACTTTCCAAGTGGCAAAAAATCTAACTCGTGGAAGATTTGTTAGCAAGAAACCGAAGGATTCAAAATGCACAAAAAGACTAAGGCATTGAATGAATTAATTCAGACTTTTTGTCCAAAGGAATTCAGAAGGCCATAGGAAGTAAGCCAGGAAAACTTCGAAGAAATAAAAAGTAGCCGAGACAATTCTCGCGGACTTTTTGTCTGCGGGAAAATGTTCGCACAAAAATCATGAAGGAAAATATCTGCACATAACCGAAGGGAAGTGGCCAGGAAGAAACCCGAAAGATTAACAAAACGTTGAAGCAAAAAAGCCGACGGAAAGTCCAAGGGGTGACGGGCCCAAGGACGTCAAAGTTGAACATGATGAACTAGCCGTTGGTTTTCAAGCAATGAAGGGTGTGCGAACGTCAATTTTAAGATGGTGAAATAGCCATTTGTTTTTTAAAATGCTTAAGTGCCAACCAGAAATGAGCCCAAAGAATGAAGCGACCCGCCAGAAGTTAGCCTCGAGGGCTGAAGGAGCTAGAAAGGGACAAAACTAGGATGAGACAAGGCAAGGAAAAGATAAGACAGTCCAAGTGGCGAGAGGAGGTGTCAACTCAAAAATTTATTCCTGCAGTTGGAACAAGCGCTTGCCAGGTGGTCACCAGATGGCACAAACAGTAAGCGGCGCAGCTTGTTTTCTCCAGTTTGCATTTATAAGCAGACAAGCTCAAAGCAACAGACCAAACCAAGGATACCAGTAGTATGGTCAAGCTCCTAGACCCCCTTTCCAAAATTACAATCAAGGATAGGGTCAGCTTACTCAAACTAGACCCTTTCAAAGCTACAATCCAAGTGCCCCTTCATCATCTAAGGTTATGGTACCCGTTCAAAACAATCTGGTGCAAGAACAACGAAATTGTTCAACCATGGGATATGGTCAGGAGCAGGTTGTTTATACAAATGAAATGATGGGTTATTACCCAAATGTACAAGACAATCAGGCAGCCGCCCATTTCCAAGGTTTTGAGGCTCCAATGCAACCTAGCACGAGCAGCAGTCAGACCTAGCCTGATTCTACCCTCATGAATCATCTAAAAGGTGAATTCTATTCAATCAATTATGTAGGTGCTGTAGACAATCAGGCTGACTATGTTGCAGCCAACACAAGATTCAAAAGGAGAGCAATGGAAGAAGCTCAAGCTACTACCCAAACACCAACAATACCTTCTTCATCACATGTGGATCAAAAGGTCCCAAGTTTCAGACCACCAGTTGTACCTCTATCTCCTCGACCTGCACCTCAGGCTGTTAATAATTCCAAAGAAAATTTGAAGGAAGGCAACCCTCGAGTCAATGTGGTTGACCAGATGAAGAAGTTGCACATGAACATCTCCTTGTGGGATTAACTGTCAATACCGGGGCAAAAAGATATGTTGCAAAAGGAATTGCATGAGCTAAATGAACAAGCTATCCTAGCAAAGATCGATAATGTCTTGATGATGAATGGGCAGCCTTCCACCTCAGGTCAGGTCAGGAAAGAAGAAAAGATCCTCCTTTTTATGTATCCTTGGTCATAGGATATTTCTTGGTGCACAATTGCATCATTGATAGTGGAGCAAGCACCTCGGTAATGCCCAAATGCATAGCCGACAAGCTAGGTTTGAAATATGAAGAAATGACCAAGGGAGTCCTGTCGCTGGATGGAACCCTAGCAAAGACAGTTGGGGTGGTGAGAGGTTTGAGCTTGACGCTACACGCTTGCCCAACCTTCTCAGTTCCTCATGATGTGGTAGTGGCAGATGTCCCTCCTTACTTTGCTATCTGCTTATCCAGGGATTTTACATCCAAAATAGGCAGTTACTTAGTAGCAAATTAGTCTTATCTGGTTTTCAGAACCAAGTATGGGACAAAAGTTAAGATTGAATCCGAGCCACTCCACAAAGATCATCTGGAACCATATTCGCTTAAAGCAGCAAATGTTAACTATGCCATCATTGACCAAGAAGAGTTCCAAGTAGATCAATCTCCATCCTCTGCCCTTGAAGGAGTTGCAGACCTACTCTTAGATGAATGGGGAAGTGACAACTTCGAGCATGACCCTTACAAATTCATCGAAGAGGTAGGCATTAGAATTTATTGCATGCATGAGGGTACTTTTGTATCAAATCTGATGAAAGTGAGCCAAGAAAGCTCAGGTCTATGGCAGCTATTCTTTGATGGTTCAAGAAGTAAGTTGGGAGCTGGTGGTGGAGCGGTGTTGGTTTCTCCTTCAAAGGAGAGATACTTTTCAGCTTTCTAGGTCCCTCTCAGATATCTGAGAATCCACTGAACTGCTTTCCAGTGTTCCTTCCCTGGATTGGCCATAAACTTGCTGACAACTCCCACTGCTTGGGCAATATCAGGTCTAGTACATACCATTGCATACATCAAGCTCCCAACTACTAATGTATATGGAACTCTACTCATGTACTCAACCTCATCATGTAATTTAG
Organism: Torreya grandis; assembly: GCA_037957365.1. Classification (NCBI taxonomy): domain Eukaryota; kingdom Viridiplantae; phylum Streptophyta; class Pinopsida; order Cupressales; family Taxaceae; genus Torreya; species Torreya grandis. Next base: position 3,176,608 of record JARHVA010000183.1, read on the forward strand.
GACACTGTTCTTTGCTCAACTTGAAGTGTCCAGCCATAGGTGTGCTTACCGGTTTTGCATCCTGCATTTTGAACCTCTCCAATACCTTGTTCACATAATCCTCTTGAGACAAAATCAAACTGTGATTTTTCCTGTCTCTCTTAATACTCATGCCAAGGATTTTCTTTGCTGCTCCCAAATCCTTCATGGCAAATGTGTGAGCTAATTTTACCTTAAGCTCAGTAATATCTTGCATGTGTGAACTTGCAACAAGCATATCATCTACATACAGTAATAGGATAATATAACTACCATTATCCAATCTGTTAAAATAAACACAATGGTCAGATTGACATCTACTAAAGCCATGCTCTATCATAAACCTGTCAAACCTCAAATACCATTGTCTTAGAGCTTGCTTAAGACTATATAAGCTTTTCTTCAACCTGCACACAAGTTTCTCCTTACCTTTGACCTCAAAACCTTCCGGCTGATCCATATATATTTTTTCATCCAAATCTCCATGAAGAAATGCTGTCTTAACATCAAGCTGCTCAAGATACAAATCCTCAATAGCAACTAAAGACAACACAGTCCGAATAGAAGTCATTTTTACTACAAGAGAAAAAATTTCACCAAAATCAATACCTGGTTTCTGTGCAAATCCCTTTACTACCAACCTGGGCTTATGTCTCATTTGTCCATTCTCTCCTTCCTTTACCCTGTAAACCCATCTATTTTTCAGTGCTTTCTTTCCAGCGGGCAACTCAACCAAATCCCACGTTTGGTTCTCTTTCAAGGAATCAATTTCCTCATTCATGCCATGCTCCCATTGTTTCTTGGTTTCTACCTGCATTGCCTCATCAAAGCTTTCTGGTTCTCCACTATCAGTAAGCAACTAGTATAATGAAGGGGAATAATGAATTAGAGGTTTACTTACCCTTTCAGACATCTTTATGGGCGTTTGAGACTCATTCATAGCTTGCTGTCCGCCCAAGTTTCTCTCTGTCAGTGACCGATCTCGGTCGTCTCTTGGTCTGTATCTGACCAACGTCAGTTCCACATGATCGACGTCAGTTTCTGTATGATCGACGTCGGTTCCTGAGTGACCGACGTCGGTTCTTGCATGACCGACATCGGTACCTGTGTTTTCCTATGAGTGATTACCCGCGAGCTCATTTTGGATCATAACCTCGTCCAAATCATCATTGCCCTGCTCAGAATTATTCAGCCTCTTGAACTGATCACTGTACATCACTTTCTCATTGAAAACTACATCACGACTTCTAATAATTTTGTTAGTTCCTAAATTCCACAATCAAAATCCGAAATCTCCAGAGGCATAACTAATGAAAGTGCACTGCATAGATTTAACATCCAGCTTCTTTCTATTTTCTTTATTAATGTGCACAAAAGCTTCAGAACCAAAAACTCTAAGAAATGAAAGATCTACCTTTTTACCTGTCCACGCCTCTTCTGGAATTCCACCATCCAGTGCAGTAGAAGGTCCTCTGTTAATCAGATAAACTATAGTATCTACAGCTTCTGCCCAAAATTGTAAGGGCAAACCAACATGCAACCTCATACTCTGTGCATGCTCTATTATTGTTCTATTCATCCTTTCAGCAACTCCATTTTGCTGAGGTGTCCTTGGAACCATCCTTTTCCTGCGTATTCCATTCATAGAACAATAACTATTGAATTTATTACTACAGTACTCATCACCATTGTCAGATCTAAGGCACTTCAATCTCAAACTTATTTCATTCTCAACCAAAGCTTTTCAATTCTTAAATGTGTCAAAAACATTAGATTTTCTCTTTATGCAATAAACCCATACCTTTCTTGTAGCATCATCAATGAAAGTAATATAATACCGTGATCCTCCAATAGAAGCTACCTAAGTTGCTCCCCACACGTCTGTGTGAACAAGCTCCAATTTGTGCTTCTTCTTTGTTGACCCAGTTTTGAGAAACCTCACTTTCTTCTGTTTTTCAAAAATACAATGCTCACAGAAATCTAGATCTATGCTTTTCAAATCTGAAAGCTTACCTTTTGACTTAAGAACATTCATTCTCTTCTCACTCATGTGGCCAAGCTTACAGTGCCACAACTTTGCATCTACATCTGAAGTAGATAAAACAGAAGGAAAATGATCAGTGATACAAGTAGATAGATAAAGTGTACCTACTCTCTTACCTCTGGCTATTACAAGTGCACCCTTAGAAACTTTTCAAGATTTAGCTGTGAGAGTTACTGTGCAACCCTCATCACCCAATTTTCCTATAGAAATCAAATTCCACTCCAGGACGGGTACATGCATGACATCCTTCAACACCCATGTGTTGCCATTTTGCAATTTCCGCTGCACTTTTCCTTTGCCAACAATTTTATAAGGCTCATCATCCCCTAAATAAATTATTCCAAAATCTCCATGGACATAATCATTGAAAAATTCTCTATTTGGGGTTGCATGGAAAGAGCCCAGAATCTAAAACCCAAGATTCTATTTTATTATCCAAAGAAAATATAAGAGCATCTTGTGCAACAATACCTGCAACTTTTGTTTATTTACCTTTATGCTGATTTTCTTCTTTATCTTTCAACCAACAATCTTTCTTTGCATGCCCTTTTTTTCCACAATTTTAGCAGATTATACTTCTTTCATTTCTGGATTTGGATCTATTTCTCATCTTTGACTTTGACCTTGATCTCCCTTGCTTGCCCTTCTCTTTTTGCCTTCCCCTGCTTTCAATACTTAAAGCATTACCTGATGTTTTTTCTGTGCTTTTTCTGTGAATTTTTTCATTTAAGATTACACTAACAACATCATCAACTTTCAAGATATTTGAAGCAGATGCAGTATTACTAACTGTCATTACAAAACTATGCCAACTTTTAGGTAAAGAGCATAAGATTAAGAGTCTTAATTTCATCATCAAAAACTATTTTGACTGAACTTAACTGATTTACTATTCCATGAAAATCATTAAGATGATTAGATACAGATTCACTTTCCTGCATTTGCAAATTAAATGATTACTTCATAAGATATACCTTATTCAAAGTTGAGGGCTTTTCATATAAATTTACCAAAGTATCCATTAACTCTACTGTTGTTTTTCTCTGTGATAAGTTGGAAATCACAGAAGTTGCTAGGCTCAACCTTATAGATCCAAGAGCCTTTCTATCAAGAACATTCCATTCTTCATCTTGCATATCTGTGGGCTTTCTTGAAACCCCACCCAACGGTAAGTACAAATCTTTCTGATACAGATAATCTTCTATCTGTATCCTCCATAATTGATAATTCTTGTCGTTAAATTTCTCCATTCTTAATTTACTTTTTTCTGCCATTGTTTTACTCCCACTCAATCAAAAACACCTGTGAGTGCCCTGTAATCAACAAACACTAACCCGATCTGATACAACCTGTTAGTGAACTCAAAGCTCTGATACTACTTGTTAGGATCTTACAGCACAATTGATTACTTTTGTGTAAGCAACTAAACACGAAATTAAACCAAAAATAATAATTAACTAGAAATCAGAAACAACAAAGAATATGAGATACAAGAAACAACCAAAAACTTGTATTAAACTTTTCGAGAAGGAAATACAATGAAGAAATCTCTCTTTCTTTTCACATCTCTCAGATGTATAGATCTCTTTCTCTCAAGAGTTTTCTCTCTCAATTACAAACAACTCCAACACTTGGATTGATTCACATTACATGTTTTGCAAACAATGAAGATCTAACCCTATTATATAAAACTAGGATTCATGAGCTATGCATTCTCCACCGTTAGATACACCTCTTAATCAAAGATTCAAATCTGTCCTGCCTAAAATAGAAATGCGGACTCAATACTAACAGTTAATCTTTTCATGCAAACAATCTGTTCTTCCTCAAAAATAGAATTCTAAAACGCACAGGTGACCGACGTCGGTCCCTGTCTATTTGCATATGACCGACGTCGGCCGATCTTTAACCGACATTGGCAGCCTCTGATCGACTCCTGACTGATGTCGATGGATCCTGACTGATGTCGGCGACTGTGTAAATCCAGCAACCTTTGCATTTGCTCATCTGGTGAAGCTTTTAGCTCCACAACTCAACAGATGGGTATTCAAGATACAACCAGATTTTGGTGCAAGACTGTCACCAACACAAGACAACTTTCACTAGCAAGTGGAGAACCTTTGCTTATAAGAAAATGTCTTTCAGACTGTCTAACGCTGGTGCCACCTTCCAATGAGCTATGGACATGGCCTTTCAAGCCCTGATAAATAATACTGTGTTGGTATATCTTGATGATGTGACAGTTTTCTCCAAAGAAGCGAGCCAACACATGAAACACCTCAGACAAATCTTTGAAAGGTGTAGAGAGTTTGGTATCTCTCTCAATCTAAGGAAATATGTGTTTGCTGTCCACGAGGGGAAGCTCCTTGGTCACATTGTTTCTTTTAAAGGCCCGACTATTGATCTAGAGGGAGTTCGCTCCATCCTGGAGCTGTCCTTGCCTAAGCACAAGAAAGGCTTGCAAGGCTTCTTTGGCAAGATAAATTTCATCCAGAGATTTACCCTGAATTTTGCGGAGGTGGTCAAGCCATTGACCTCTATGCTAAAGAAGCGTGAAGAGTTTACATGGACAGCGCAAAGAAAATATAAGTTTGAAGAAATCAAGCAGGGCATAGCCCGGGCTCCCACTTTGATCAGCCCTGACTTCACCAAAGATTTCAACTTCTACACCTTTGGCAATGAAGAGGTAATCTCTGTCATGCTTACCCAAGCAAGTGATGATAACCTTGAGCAACCAATTGCACTTTTTAGTCAAGGCCTAGAAGGTTTTGAAGTCAAATACACATATGTGGAAAAGCAAGTCCTGGCGGTCATACGGAGTCTGAAGAAATTCAGACATATGTTGTCCAATAGCAGGATCCACCTCATGGTTCCACATCCCAGCGTCAAAGATTTTTTGATCAACCAAGACCTGAATGAGAAGAGAGCAAGGTGGATCACTAAGGTGATGGAATATGCTGTGGATATCAAGATCACCAAACTGGTAAGAGGGAGGGGCTTGTGTGAACATCTCGCTACAGACTTTAAGCAGCAAAAAGAGGACAGTCTGCTAATCCATGATGCAGCTACAACAGAAGAACCAGTTGTCTTGAAGGATTGGACATCAAACGTGAGGCATTTCTTTCTCACTGGTGATTGCCTGCACTCACTTGACAGGACCAAGAGAAGGTATTTCAAACTCTAGTGTCTCCCTTATGCCTTGATTGATGGAGTGTTATTTAGAAGGGATCTCTTAGGAGTCTTTTTAAGATGCTTGGACTCAAGTCAGGCTGACAGGGTGCTATCTGAGTTCCATGATGGGCCAGTCGGCGGTCATCTCGCTCCTAGGGCTACAATAGCAAGAATAATGAGAGCTGGCTATTTATGGCCTACTCTTTACAGGGACACCCACGCCTAGGTACAAAAGTGCTAGAAGTGTGTGCTTTTTGATGGAAATTAGTAGTTGGCTGCCATGCCTTTATAGCCTATTCAGGTAGAGCATCCATTCATGCAATGGGGCCTTGACTTCATAAGGATGATTAATCCTCCCTCCAGTGCTGGGCACAAGTGGGTCTTGACCGCCACGAATTATTTCACAAGATGGGTAGAGGCCGTTACTCTGAAGAAGGCTAATGAAAGTGCAGTCTTGGATTTTTATGATGATCTGGTGGCAAGGTTCAGGATTCCAACAACAATAATCTCAAATAATGCATTAGCTTTTCGGGAACTAAAACAAGTGAATGGGCGCTGAGATATGGTATCTATCTCAACACTTCATCCAATTACTACCCATAGGGGAATGGGCTGGCTGAATCTACAAATAAGAACCTGATCAGTATCATCAAGCGAACCATGGAGGAGAATCAGAGGACTTGGCATGCCAAGTTGAAAATAGCCCTGTGGGCAGATAGGGTCACCCCGAAGATGGAAATTGGTAACTCGCCATACACGCTCATCTATGGAAGGGAAGCTAGGCTCCCCATTTCACTTGAGTTGCTAGCCTTGGACCTCGCTCGCCAGCTACAATTAGAAGAAGAAAATAGCATGGAGGTTAGGCTGTGCGAGCTGATGGAGCTCTAAGAGACAAGGGACCAGGCTATGGCTTCTATGACTAGCCACCAATAGCAAATGAAGAGACACTTCAACAAGAAATCTTCATCAAAAAGTTTCTCTAAAGGAGACATTGTCTTGAAATGGGATGAGGACTGAGCTAACCCTGGAAATCATGTGAAGTTCGATGCCCTATGGAGTGGCCCATACATAATCACTCAGTGCAAGCAGCATAATGCATTTCCAAGTTGGATGGTGAAGAACTGTATATCCCATTTAATGGGATACATCTTAAGCATTACCACTAAGCCCCTTTTCCATCATGTATATATTTCCCTTGCTTTTCTCATCTTTTCTCTAAGTGCCTTTTTGCACATGTTAGTAGTTTTCTTAGTTTTGTGTGTTTTCATTTCCTTTTGGGATAAATCTTTGTGATTGGTTCTTGAATTTATCAGGGCTATTGATGATCTTTAAGTTACATTCTGACTCTATGCCCAATGGACTTTAAGGCAACTGGTTTCTAAGCATAGCAGGCATGCTTCCCCTAAGAGTCACCAATTTGTTGACCATTTTTTGGTCCAACAGGCCAAGAATCAGTGCCCTTCTTCCCCTGTTGTTCTAGGCCAATTCATTTTTTGATTTTGCACAAGTCTAGGAATTTCTACGAACTCTGCAGGTCTATTTCTACGGACTCTGTAGGTCTATTTCTACGGACTCTACAGGTGATTTTCTACCATTTCACCAGGGATGGATTTTCTACGGACTCGACAGTTGAAGTTTCTATGGATTCTGCAAGGAAGATTTTTTCTACGAACTCTACAGGTGAGTCTTTCAGCACATGAAGAACCAATTCAAAGAGTGCAGGGTTTTGTAAAGCTCCTTCGGACTCTTGTCTAAAAATTCAAAAGGAAGGTTAGCATTTTTGAACCATTGAATTGGTTCAATGCCTTGGTTCAACGCGTTGGTTCAATCACTCGGTTCAACGGCTTGGTTCAACGTTTCGGTTCAACACCTTGGTTCATTGGCAAAGTTCAAAGCAAAGTTCATTGGCAAAGTTCAATCAAATGGTTCGATGCCTTGGTTCAACAACTGTTTGAACCGTGGAACCAGTTCAATCAATTGGTTCAACGGTTGGTTCAAAGGAGCGGTTCAATGCAAAAGTTTGAGCCTCTCGAAGAACAAGTGCCCTTGCGGAGGGTAATTCTGGGTTCAAGAGCCCTTGCGGAGGGCAGGGAGCACTTCAAAGAGGCCACAAAGAAAGCTGCAAAGGTAAGATCTTTCAAAATTTTGTTAAGGCAAAGGCATAATTCCTTCGGACAAAAAGTCCAAAGGAATTCAGAAAGCCGCGAGCTCAACAAAGGGACCCGAGGAAAATTCTGAAGGCAAAGCAACTAGACAATTTTTGCAGACTTTTTATCTGTGGAAAAAGCCCATGGGGAAGAAATCCGAAGGAAAATGTCCACGCAAAAAAAGCCCGATGGAAAATAAGCCCGCAGAAAACGCTGTGGGGAAAAAAGCCAAAACTAGGAAAACGACGCTGAAAAAAGACAAAGGTTGAGAAAGAACTTAGCAGCGTACTAAGAAAAGAACCCAAGGAGCCAAAAGAGTCAAGGCAGAGAAAAGACAAAAGTGCCAAGTGTAGAAACAGACAAAATAGTCCAAGTGGCAAAGGAAGGCGTCTACTCAAGGAGTTATTCCAGTGGTTGGAATAGTGCTCGCCAAGTGGTCATAAATGGGACACAAACAATGAACGGTGCACCCCATTTTTTCTCCATTTTACATTTATGAGTAGACAAAACACATGAGTGCCTTCAAAGAGCATTCTTGGTTAATGGGGAAAGGGCGCGACCCATGTTTTAAAATGCCTGAAGTCAGAATCAGAACCGACACAACATTTACGTTTTAGCGGCTTCCTCTTCCCAACGCCTTTGGGACGCGCATGGGCCATTTGTAAAAAGGGCACCAAAAGGCCTCCATGCTTCCTCTATATATTGTAGACTTCTCATTTGGAAAAGGATCTTTCACATTTTTAAGGCAAAGCCCTGGCAAATTTTCACCTGAAATCAATAAACGCATTTTTACCTCTATTTTGGTTAGATATCTCTGTGTGTCTGAGTGTTAGTTTTGTGTTTAGTCATTGCTTCCTAATACTTTCACAGGTTTAACACCAACACACCTGGTGTCTATAAGGTGCCATTCTTGTAGGTGACAAGAAGAGTTGTACCTAAAAGCATAGAGACAGGGAAAAGCTACTATATAGTGTGCCCCTTCCACAACACCTATGGTGAGTCCCTGTTTTCTGTGTGTTTCATTAAAGCCTCCTTGTTAAACTCCCTGTAGCCTGGTCCTTTTACCAGTTAAAGTGTACGTATGTGTTTGTATGGTTCTGAGTGTGAGTGTGAGTAGTTCGAATCATTTGGTGCATCACCTCTTTTAGAGTAGTTTTGTTTTCCTGTAATCCTTCTCCCTTTTCATCCCCCCCAATTATATATCTATATATATGTATTAGAACTCATTGGAACAACTCAAATGCATCAATGGGAGCTAGCCCTTACCTAGAGACTCTCCCCTCCAACTTCGCTAGTCCCATAGGCAAGAGGGGAGTTTCCATTTTGACGTGTGGAAGGTAGGAGCTCGGCCTCCTGCCAAGGGTGCAATCTTCTGCGTCAACAAAAAATATGATCAACAATCTAAGCTCAAAGTCTCAGTAATCACCTTTCAATTTTGGTAGAGTTTTGCTTCTATAACCAAAAAGATATCCCTGGTGAAAAGAAGAGATTTACAATATATAGTAGCACAGAAAGACTTGGCACTTTTTTTTATAGAATGGCCCATGCTGCATTCAATGCTTTGAATGCATTTTTAGTTTTGTCAAGGGGCCATGCTGGAACAAGGCGTCTAGCTTAACTGTGGCGTGTCAATTCATCTCAAAATATCTTCTCCTCTGCATGGGTCGTCTGATCTTTCTCTCAATAGGTGCGCAATTGTCCCCTCACTTTCTTGCCAAGGAAAAACAATAGGCCACGCCTTTTAATGCTTGTGAACTCAGACATCTACTTGGTGGACTGTTCAACCTACTGGAAATAACTCCTACGTAGATATTTTTGGTCTTTCCCTCTTTCTTGTTGCAATTTGAGCTCTCGGGATATCACTTCCCTTTCTGCTGGCTCTTTTGGTTCCCTCTTTAGCATTTCTTCCTTTTGGCCCTAAGGCCTTTGAATGCATTTGGGTCCGCACTCAAGCCTTTAAAGATCAACAGTGATTTCATTGCCATAAAGATGACATTCGAGCACCCGTCACCATTTGAAAGCCAATGACTAGTTTATTGCCCTGAATTTGACAGCTTCGGGGACGTCATCGGACGTCTAGATTCCAATGGCTAGTTCATGGTGCCCAACTTTGACATCTACGGGCCCGTCACCCCTTGGTCAATTCCTTTGACTTTATTTCCTTCGAACTTCCTTTGACCGAGCTTAGTCTTTGAATCCTTCCAAAGGGAAGGTGTCCTTTTGGGACTTGGGGGAGGTCCTCTTCCTGGTCACCGAGAGCCCCCCCGCAAGGGTACCTGCCCTTCGAGGTCCTTCAGGCAGCTTTCCTCTTTGAATCCTTCAGACAAAATTTCCGAAGAAATTCCTTCAGACATTTTGTCTGAAAGAATTCATCTTGTCTTTTGCCTTGAACAAATCCGAAGGAATTCCAACTTTTCTGCCTTGTTCACTTTTTCAAAGAAAACCTTACCCTTTCAGTGTTTTGCAATGGTCCATTTTTCTCATCACTTGCCCTTTGTAAGGGTTGTTTGATCTCCAAAATTGTCTTTTGGAAAAGTCACAAAGGTCCTTTTGGCACCTAAGTGCCCTCCGCAAGGGCACTTGTCCTTCGGGCTTTTGGAAGACTCCTTTGAACTTCCCGTTGGGCCTTTGATCATTCCTTCGGACAAAATGTCTGAAGGAATTCCTTCAGACAATTTGTCTGAAGGATTTCACTTGTAAAATTTTGCCGCGGAAAATCCCTCCGAAAGATATCTTTTTTGTTCCATTTACCCTCCGCAAGGGCACTTGTCTTCGGGCTTTGGGACACCCTCCTTTGAACCTTTCGATTGAACCAACCTTGAAATTGTCTAAGTGTTGCGAACTTATTTCTTACCTACGGAGTCTGTAGAAATAAGCCTATAGAGTATGTAGAAATCAGCCTGCAGAGTTCGTAAAAATCAGCTTGCAGAGTCCGTAGAGATAAGCCTGCAGAGTCCGTAGAAATAGACCTGCAGTCTGTAGAAATCAGCCTGCGGAGTCCGTAGAAATTACCTGCAGAGTCTGTAGAAATAAGCCTGCAGAGTCCGTATAAATCAGTTTGTGAAGTCTATAGAAATTAACCTGTAGAGTTCGTATAAATCAGCGTATGGAATCTGTAGAAATCAGCCTGCAGAGTCCGTAGAAATCACCCTGTAGAGTTCGTAGAAACAAGCCTGCAGAGTTCGTAGAAATAAGCTTGCAGAGTCCGTAGAAACAAGCCTGCGAAGTTCATAGAAATAAACCTGTAGAGTCCATAGAAACAAGCTTGCGGAGTCCATAGAAACAAGCCTGTGGAGTCTGTAGAAATAAGCCTGCAGAGTCCGTAGAAACAAGCTTGTGGAGTCGTAGAAATAAGCCTACAGAGTCCATAGAAACAAGCCTGCGAAGTCTGTAGAAATAAAACTACATAGTCCCTTTGCTAAAAAAGCTTGAAAAATGGAGAATTTGAATACTCAGAACAATTTTTTGAGAAGGGAAAAGAGAGTTTTGCCTGCAGGACTAAAATAGTTCATATGTTGTCCCAAAAATGAGTGACAGATTTTGGGAACAACAGACCCCAACCCTAACTAGAGTCTATATCACTATCACTATCACTATTTATATCACTATCTATATCACTATCTATATCTATATCACTATCACTATCTATGGATAGGGCACTGCCAGCCTTTATAGCTAGAGGGCGCTCCCCTACCCGTATCTATTCCATCTGGCTATTTGCCCCTATCTAGATCTAGATATGGGGTATATATATTACAGATAGGGGGTCGATGACCTACTCTATATAGATAGAGGGGGGCCTATCTATCCTATGGGCGAGAGAGGATCATCCATCATCCAACTATTATATACGTGATATGACTTAGAGAAAGATATATATAGGGGGCAGGGCTACTATTCTATATGGCCCCCCCACTCCTATCTATCTGACAACACCCTATCTCTTTATATTGTGATAGGGAGAGGAGTGAGCACAGATATCAACCCCCCAATATATATATGGGTTGGGTCCATTGCATCACTATTCGATCTGACACTACTTAGAGGAAGGTGGTCCGCACACAGGTGGGTGAACTAGGGAAGCGGGTTAGGCGATATAGGGTTGGGGTCGATGTTCCCCCTCTCTATATATGGGTCATTGACTAGGGATTATAGTACATTCGCATTTGATTTAATCTACTCAACTATTCTATTCCCATATAGATAGATAGGCACCCCCAAAGAATATATAGTCCCATATATATATAGAGGGGGCAAGGGTCGCTCCCTTTCTACAGATAGATGGTGATAGATCGAGGGACTCCCCTGACTCCACTCTAGAGAAATGGGGGAGGGCGTCGACCCCTATCCTGAGCCATATCCATCTAGTTAGATAGGGGCATCCATTTCGAATATCTCCACGGTGGTAGATGGGACCATGAGCCATATTTCATATATAGATGGTCGGGCTCCCATTGACACATATATGTATATGTATATGTATATATATAGGATAAGAGACGTGAATATCTTATATTTTCATTAGTCATAGCACATACATAATCAATTAAATAGATGGCCCATCAGCGCATCAAAAATATGTCTTGATAGGGCTTTGTGGTGCTCCCCTCTCCTCTATCTAGATATGCAGATTCGAGAGCCACCTATTCGCTATGTTGACCCCCCCACCTACTCCCCCATATAGAGTAGAGTAGGTGGGCCATCATAGATATGTCTGCCCCAAAATGGATATATAATTATAAGATAAGATATTTAAGAAGGGCCATCCCCAACAATATATAATTAATCAATCTATATAAGTGGCGAGGCGGGGGGGGCATGGGTGAGGGGGGACAATGGGCAACCCCCAACCATATAGAGTTGAGTTGACCCTCTATATATATATGGGAGTGGCTACCAATATATAGATAGGTGGGGTGACGGTGGGGGGGCGGAGCCAGGGTACTTCCCTATCTATATCTATCTACCACTATATCTATCAAATCAAGCGATGATGATCTCGAGATAGTATTTGCTATGCTCAAGATAAGATCTATAGGGAGGCCACCATATAGAGTTGAGATGAGTTGAGTTGAGTTTCATGTGCTCTATCTATTGGGGGTCGCTTCCCTCTCTATAGATGGATATATCTATATCTATCAAAGCCAACGATGAAGATAAATAGGGTCGTTGATCTACCTATCAATCCCATATCTATATAGGGGTCTCCCTTCCCTTGCCTAACCCTGGCCTGACCCAAGCCCTATCTATCTAGACCCAGGGGCCTATCTATTCTCTCCATGGACCCTTGCTCGACCCCTATATATAGAGTCTAGTCCCATATAGAGAGAGGGGGGTCACCTATCTATCTATATGGGCTAGATAGATAGGGTGTATAGAATAGAGTAGAGATAGGGTCCATCAGATATAGAGGGGCATATGTGATATGAGTGGTAACTATATAATAGATATATCTATATATCTCCCCTATCTATCTAGCCCCTATACATAGATATCCCCCCATTTATATATCTTAAGCCCCTATCTATAGATATTTGGTATGCCCCTCACCAACCCAACCCCATCTATAGATCTCAAGCCCCTATAGATAGATTGTATGCCCCTTCACCAACCCAACCCAACCCCTATCTATCTAGACCTAGGCCTAACCCGTAGAGAGTCTAGTCCCATATAGAGGGGGAGGGGGAGGTGTGAGGGGGGAGACGGGCGGGCGGGGGAAGGCAGGGGTTGCATATCTATCTATATGGCTATCTCACAATAGATGACCATTGTGTCTATCTATATGGCTATCTCATAATAGATGACCATCGTGTTGTGTCCCAACGATCTTACATGAGATCAATGGTCGACTGTCCCATACTGATAGATAGGCACCACCCCCATAGTATAGATTGGCCACTCCCCATATATATATAGAGGGGCCCTATCTATCTATATGGGAGACCATTCGGTATTCTAGAATAGATAGATAGTAAGTCGATCTAAGCCCTATCTATCCACGGTCTAGAGTTGAGTTTAGATATTCCCATATCCCATAGAGTTTAGTTTATATAGAGGGGCTAAAAAAACTCCATATATATAGAGAGGGCCCCCTCTAACTCTATCTAACTCCATCCCATCCCATCCCATCCTATCTACATAGAGAGGGGAGAGGGGAGAGGGCCCCTATATATCTTTGAGAGAGAGGAGAGGGGTGCTAAAGAGAGTTTTTTTGGCAACCCCCAACCATATAAAGTGAAGTGAATCTATATATATATATATATGGGAGTTAGTTTAAATATAGAGGGCCTCTATATATTGGGGGGAGAGCCAAAAAAATTCTATCTTGGGGGCCCCCAATCCCAATCTGATATAGAGACTTACATATATAGAGTAGATGTCATCTCAGTGAGATCAAGGGATACTGCCCAATTAGCACTTATGTCACAATCATGAGATCTAGGGAGTAGAGTAGAGTAGATGCAATATATATATATATATATATAGGACGTGAGATAGACCAATAAATATTGTATTGGGCATAGATAGACATAAGTAATACAACTCACTATTGTGAGATAGACCTGCAAGGGTACCATCTCACTATCTATCTATATGGCTATCTCATGATAGATGACCATTGTGTCATGCCCCAATGATCTTACATGAGATCAATGGTTGACTATCCCATAGTGATATATAGGTGACCCCCCCCCCCCCCAGATAATAGATTGGCCACTCCCCATATATATATAGAGGGGCTCTATCTATCTATATGGGAGATCATTCGGTATTCTAGAATAGATAGATAGTGAGTCGATCTAAGCCCTATTTATCCATGGTCTAGAGTTGAGTTTAGATATTCCCATATCCCATAGAGTTTAGTTTATATAGAGGGGCCAAAGAAACTCCATATATATAGAGAGGGGCTCCTCTAACTCTATCTAACTCCATCCCATCCCATCTATATAGAGAGGGGAGAGGGGAGAGGCCCCCTATATATATTTGAGAGAGGGGAGAGGGGTGCCAAAGAGAGTTTTTTTGGCAACTATTGACGTAGTGGATTGCACCCTTGACAGGAGACTGCGCTCCTGCCTTCCACACGCAACAATGGAAACTCCCCTCTTGCCTGTGGGCAAGGCAAAACTAAGAGAGAGTCTCTAGATAAGGGCTAGCTCCTTTTGATGCATCTGAGTTATTCCAATAAGTGCTAATACATATATATAATTGGGGGGGTGAAAAGAGAGAAGGATTACAGGAAAATAGAACCTAATCTAAGAGGGTGATGCACCAAATAAATTTGACCTACTCACACTCACACTCAGAACCATAAGAACACATACATACGTTTTAACTGGTAAAAGGACCAAACTACAGGAAGCTTGACAGGGAGGATTTAATGGAACACATAAAAAAGGGACTTACCATAGGCGCTGTAGGAAAGGCACACTGTCTAGTAACCTCCTTCCGCCTCTACGCTCCAGGTACAACTCTTCTTTTCACCTGTAGGAATGGTGCCTTGTAGATACCAAGTGCATTGGTGTCAACCCTGTGAAAGCATTAGGAAGCAATGACTGAGCACAAGACTAACACTCAGACACACTCAGAGAGGTATCTAACCAAAATAGAGGTAAAATGCATTTTTATTGACTCCACGTGAAAATTGTCAGGGCTTCACCTTACAATGTGAAAGATAGTTCCTTCTCGAGTGAGAAGTTACAATATATATATATGGAGAAGAGAACAAAAATGCCCCTTTTGAAAAAGACTATTGGCACCCTTTGACAAGTGGCCCATGTGCATTTCGAGGGCATTGGGAAGAGGAAGCTGCTGAAATATAAATGTTGTGTCGGCTCTGTTGACCATTTTGGTCCTGTAGGCCAAAAAAGGTCCCCCCTTTTTTTCTCTTGCTGTTCTTAGCCAGTACATTTTTTGATTTTGCACAAGTCTCGTTTCAACAGACTCTATAGGAAATTTCTATGAACTCTGCAGAAAGTTTCTATGGACTCTGCAGGTGTTTCTACGGACTTTGCAAGGAAGTTTTCTACGGACTTTGCAGGCATTTCTAGGACTCTGTAGGAAGAGACATGTTCCCACTTAGGCGAAAAATGGACCATTCCAAGTGCCCTTGTGGAGGGCAGGGAGCATTTGCAAAGAGGCCAAAGAGAAGGCCGAAAAGGTAAGTTTCCTTTGGAATTTTGTTTAAGGCAAAGAAGAGAATTTCTTTGGACAAAATGTCTGAAGGAATTCCTTCGGACTTTTTGTCCGAAGAAATCCTTCGTAAAAGTTCCACGGAAATAAACAAGGGCCAAGGCAAAGGCAAGAAGCGATTTCTTTCAGACTTTTTCAAGAAAGAGCCGTGGGTAAAAAACCCGAAGAAAGTCTCCGAAGGAAAGGAATGAGCAAGACAATTCTTGCAGATTTTTTGTCCGTGGGAAAAGTAGCTGTGAGAAAATCCACGAAAAAAGTGGCCGAGTGAAAAGACCCGAGGAAATAAGCGGAGAAATCAAAGGAAGAGATCCTTCAGACAAAATGTCTAAAGGAATTCCTTCGGACATTTTGCCCGAAGGATTTCAAGACCAAGGAGCCGAAGGACCCCGAAGGGCAGGTGCCCTTGCGGGGGACTCTCGGCCAAAATCACTTCTCCAAAGTCGAAGGGTCACCTTCCCTTCGGGAGGGTCCAAAGCAAAAGCCTGAAGGAAAGGGAAATAGAAAATCCCGACCGAAGAGAGAGTCAAAGAAATTCCAAGGGGTGACGGGCCCGAAGACGTCAAAATCAAGCATGACAAACTAGCCATTGGAAGTTCAAACGCCCAGTGACAGGTGCGTAGACGTCAAATTTAAGGTAGTGAAATAGCCGTTGATTTTGAAAAAACTTAAGAAAAGCCCAAGCAACTCAGCAACCCACTAATAAAATAGCCCCGAGGGCCGAAGGAGCCAGAAAGAGACAAAACCAAGAAGAGACAAAGTGTAGAAGCAGACAAACACTCCAGGTGGCAAAGAGAGGTGTCAACTCAAAGATTTACTCCTGCAGTTGGAACAGTGCTTGCCAAGTGGTCATCAAATGTTGCAAACAGTAAGCAGCGCGACTTGTTTTCTCCATTTTACATTAATGAGCGGACAAACCACGTGAATATCTAGAAAGAGCAATCTTGTTTGCAGAAAAAAAGGTGCAGCCCATGCTTCCACATTAATGTTTGAACACCAAAGTCAAGACCGGCAATTACACAACATGGTTCTAGCAGGCCTCTTCTAGAAGAATGACATCAGCAACAGTGACTTCCTCTTCCCGATGCTCACAAATGCACATGGGCCAAGCTTGTCAAGGGCACCAAAAAGTCTTTTTCAAAAGGGACGCCTTTACTTCTCCTCTTTCTATATATTGTAAAACTTCTCATTTTGAGAGGGATCTTTTAGCCCGTAAGGCAAAGCTCTGCCCAAAAATCTCTCGGGCTTGTAAGGCAGAGCTCTGCCAGATTTTACTTTGAATCAAGACTTAGCAATTTTTCCCTCCATTTGAACTTGCACTCACGCATATGTCTATGTTCTAATTTTTGTGTTGAGTCATTTTCTTTTGTGCTTTTCACAGAATGATTCCAGCATGTCTAGTGCATTGTGAAGTTTCTTCTTTTTTAGGTCTGCCAGAAGTGTCTACAGTAGGAATATAGGCGCATGTGAATAGGCTGCCAACGTGTGTCTCAGAACACCTTTGATAGTTTTTCCTCCCTGTATCTCTATGGACCCCTGACTCACTGATACAGAAGAGTTTCCCACATCAGAGGAAGTGTATGGGAGCTTCTTCTTGGTGAAAAGTGTATGTTCGAGCTGAGTAGATCAACTTATTTGGTGCATCACCCTCTTAGATTAGGTTTTGTTTTCCTATAATCCTTCTCCCTTTTCATCTCCCCCATTATATATATATATATATATGTATTATCACTTATTATAATAACTCAGATGCATCAAAGGGAGCTAGCCCTTATCTAGAGACTCTCCCCCTAGTTTTTTCTTGCCCACAGGCAAGAGGGGAGTTTCCATTATTGCATGTGGAAGGTAGGAGCTTGGTCTCCTGTCCAGGGTGAAATCCACTGCATCAACAGGATCCAATTCTGACTTTAGGCATTTAAAAACATAGGCTGTGCCATTTCTCCACAAACAAGACTACTCCTTGAAGGTACCCCCATAATTTGTCTGCTCATAAATGCAAAATGGAGAAAAATGGGTCGTACCATTCACTGTTCGCGCCTCTTGATGATCAATTCGCACATTGTGTCAACCGCTGGAGTAATTCCTTGAGTTGACACCTTCCTTCACCACTTGGACTGTTTTGTCTATTTTTTCACTTGGTTCTTTTGCCCCTTCTTGGATTTGTCTTTCTTCTGGCCTTAAGCCTTTGAATTCCTTCGGGTTCACACTTAAGTCTGTGAAGATCAATAGCTATTTCCTTGCCGTAAAATTGACGTTCATGGGCCTGTCACCATTTGAAAGCCAACGACTAGTTTATTTCCCTGACTTTGACAGCTTCAGGGATGTCACCATCCTTGGCAATTCCTTCAGCTCTTCTCTCTTCGGTCGGGCTTTTGTTTCTTTAGCGGACTTTATCCTTTATTTCCTTTAGACAAAATTTCCAAAGGAATTCCTTCAGACAATTTATCCAAAGGAAATCTTCCTTGGCTTTGGCCGCTTCAAAAAGGGGAATGAGGATAGTTGGCACTTTCTGCTGATCTCAACAAGTGACACATGGGTGATGACACTTGTCAACTTCTGCTTAAACTATAGAAACTTTAGCTACCTTTTGAGAGTTTTGCGGAAGACAACACATGGCAGCTTCCGCTGAGTTTTTTGAAATAGCATAGAAACATTCAGGACTTATTCGGATTCATGCGGATGCAGACACTTGGAGGCTTCCGCCTATTTTTTGTGACTTACCTAGGGCTCACCACAGTCCTTGCTCAATAGCTGCGGATGTCGACACTTGGAGGCTTCCACCGAGTTTTACTAGGGACACATGGTGTCTTCCGTAGCTTCTTAAAAAAAAATTACAAATTTTCCACTGTTGCCACTTGGCGCTTTCCACGAGATTTTGTGAGAAGCTTATTGAAAGAAGCTTTGAAAACCTGCGAAAAGCTTGAAATGTGGACGCCGACACTTGTCATGCTCCGTTGAGTTATAATGGGACACGTGGCACATTCCATTTGCTTTTAGCAATCAGTCGGACAATGACACTTGGAGCGTTCCGATTAATTTTAGCCATTCACCCAGGGCCCACCACGATCCTTAAAAAATAGCAAAACGAAAGGAAGGAATTATATACATTGACACTTGGAGGCCTCCGACAAGCTTTACAAGGGACACGTGGTGTCTTCCACTACTTTCTTGAAAATAAACTACAAAGTGTCTCGGCAAACGACGCTTGGCAGCTTCCATTCAACTTGGGGACTTAGACAAAACCCCGCAAAAATAAAAAACCTGCACGTTGAACCTTTGAACTGTCGAACACGTTGAACCAGCTAATTTCAAGCCTGTAGAGTCAGTAGCTTTAAATTTATGGAGTCCGTAGAAATCAGACTTGCGCAAAACTCAACAAATGAGCTGGCTCAAAACAACAGGAAAATAAGGGGACCGATTTTGCCCTGTCAGACCAAAAATGGTAAACAAATTGGCAACTCCCAGGGGAAGCATGCATGCCATGCTTTAGAAACCAGTTGCCTTAAAGTCCACTAGGCACAGAGTCAGGTTGCAGCTTTAAAAGAGTTAGCAACCACCTTGAGATATCTAGGAAACACTCAGACAGGTTTTACCCACAAAAAAGGAAATGAAAACACGCACAAGACTGAGAAAACTACTAACATGTGCAAAAGGCACTTAGGGAAAATAGGAAAAAATAAAGAAAAATATATACATGATGGAAGAGGGGCTCAGTGGTAATGCTTAAGATATATCCCATTAATTGGGATATATAGTTCTTCACCATCCAACTTGGAGAGTTGGAATGCATTATGCTGATTGCACTGAGTGATGATGTATGGACCATTCCATAGGGCATCGAACTTCATGTGCTTTCCAGGTTTAGCTTGGTCCTCATCCCATTTCAAGATGATTTCTCTGTTAGAGAAACCTTTTGATGAAGATTTCTTATCGAAATGTCTCTTCGTCTGCTGTTGGCGGCTAGTCATAGAAGCCATAGCCTGGTCTCGTCTCTTGGAGCTCCATTAGCTCGCATAGCCTAACCTCCATGTTATTGCCTTCTTCTAATTACAGATGGCGAGCAAAGTCCAAGGCTGGTAACTCAAGTGAAATGGGGAGCCTAGATTCCCTTCTATAAATGAGCATGTACGGCGAGTTACCAGTTGCCCTCTTTGGGGTGACCCTATCTGCCCACAGGGCTATTTTCAACTTGGCATGCCAAGTCCTCTGATTCTCCTCCATTATTCGCTTGATGATCCTAATCAAATTCTTATTGGTAAATTCAACCAGCCCATTCCTCTATGGGTAGTAGTTGGATGAAGTGCTAAGATAAATACCATATCTTAGTGCCCATTCACTTGTTTTAGTTCTCAGAAAAACTAATGTGTTATCTGAGATTATGGTAGCTGGAACTCTGAACCTTGCCACTAGATCTTCATAAAAATCCAAGACTGCACTTTTGTTGGCTTCTTTCAAAGCAACAAACTCTACCCATTTTGTGAAATAATCCATGGCGGTCATAACCCACTTGTGTCTGGCACTGGAGGGAGGGTTAATCATCCCTATGAAGTCAAGGCCCCATTGCATGAATGGTTGCTCTACCTGAATAGGCTGTAAAGGCATGGTAGCCAACCATTGCTTCCCATCAAAGAGTGTGCACTTCTGGCACTTTTCTACCCAGGCATGGGTGTCCCTGAATAGAGTAGGCCAGAAGTAACCATCTCTCATTATTCTTGCTATTGTAGCCATAGGAGCAAAATGATTGCCGACTGGTCCATCATGGAACTCGGACAACACCCTGTCGGCCTGACTTGGATCTAAGCACCTTAAAAGGACTCCTGAGAAGTCCCTTCTGAATAGTACTCCATCAATCAAGACATAAAGGAGACACTGGAGTCTAAAATATCTCCTCTTAGTCCTATCAAGGCCCTGCAGACACTCACCAGTGAGAAGGAAATGCCTCAAGTTTGATGTTCACTCCATGACAGCTGGTTCTTCTACTGTAGCTACATCATGAATTAGCAGACTGTCTTTTTTTTGCTGCTTAAAGTCTATAGCAAGGTGCTCACACAGGCCTTTCCCTCTTATCAGTTTGGTGATCTTGATATCCACGTCGTATCCATCACCTTAGTGATCCACCCCACTCTCTTTTCATTCAAGTCTCGGTTGATCAAGAAATCTTTGATGCCAAGATGTGGAACCATGAGGTGGATTCTACTATTAGACAGTGAATCCCTGAATTTCTTTAGACTCCGTATGACCACAAGGACTTGCTTCTCCACATATGTGTATCTGAGCTCAAAACCATCTAGGCCTTGGCTAAAAAACACAATTGGTTGCTCAAGGTTATCATCATTTGCTTGGGTAAGCATGACAGAGATTACCTATTCATTGCCGAAGGTGTAGAGGTTGAAATCTTTGGTGAAGTCAGGGCTGATCAAAGTAGGAGCCTGAGCTATGGCCTGCTTGATTTCTTCAAAACTGTCCTTTCTTTGTGCTGTCCATGTGAACTCCTCACCCTTCCTCAACATAGAGGTCAACGGCTTGACTACCTCTGCAAAATTCGGGATAAATCTTCGAATGAAAATTATCTTGCCGAAGAAGCTTTGCAGGTCTTTCTTGTGCTTAGGCAAGGACAGCTCCAAGATGGAGCGAACTCTCTCTGGATCAATAGTTAAGCCTTCCTTAGAAACAATGTGGCCAAGGAGTTTCCCCTCGTGGACAACGAACATGCATTTCCTCGAGTTAAGAGAGAAACCGAACTCTCTACACATCTCAAAGATTTGTCTGAGGTGTTTCATGTGTTGGCTCGCCTCCTTGGAGAAAATTGTCATATCATTAAGATATACCAACACAGTGTTATTTATCAGTCCTCAAAAGGCCATGTCCATGGCTTGTTGGAAGGTGGCACCAGCATTAGACAGTCTGAATGGCATTTTCCTCTAAGCAAACATCCCCCATTTTGTAGTGAAGGCTGTCTTGTGTTGGTCATAATCTTGCACCAAAATCTGATTATATCCTGAATACCCATCCAGGAGGGAGAAATGCTCGCTGCCTGTCACCATTTGAAGGATTTACTCCATGCTTGGGAGAGGATAATGGTCTTTCAAAGAGACTCTGTTGAGGTCTCTGAAATCAACGCACAGTCTGATCTCCCCATTCTTTTTCTGTACAGGAACAAGATTGGCCAGCTAAAAAGAGTGTTTGATTGGAAATATTATCTTGGACTCAATCAACTTGGTGAGTTCCTTTCGCATGAGAGGCTCAATCATTGGGTTGATAGGCCTTTGCTTCTGCTTGATTGGCCTGCGCCTTCTTCCAGCTCAATGGTATGTTGGGCCAGACTTGGGTCAAAACCCTTCAAATCACTATACTCCCAAGCAAAGACATCAACAAACTCTTGGCACAACAAGATGAAGGCCTGCCTTTCACGATCCGTGCACACTTTCCCAAGTGCAACCAACTTATCTTTGAATATTTCAACCTTCTCATGGTGTTCATCCTTCGTTGCAATGCATGCCTTGTCACTTTTCAACTGGTCATCTCCATTGAAGATACTCTTTAGAGTGACCAAACCTTTGGGGAGCTTCTTGTTCTTCAGCTGAACAATTTGGCTACCATATTGCTGTTGTAGCTTAACTTGGTTTTTTGTAGCAAACTTAGCTTCTTCTTGCAAAAAGAGTATTATTTGCTGGTTGCTATCAAAGACCTGCCAGTTGGTGATGTTGTCAGGTACAAAGGGCCGGATTACTACTTTTAAGTGGCGTAAGCTGTGGTCTTGACCTATTTCCCTAGGGATATCAAACTGGGCACCAACTGCTGCCAGCCTATCTACTCGCTTGTTCTACTCTCCAGGAATGGAGGTAATATTGAAAGCAAAGAAATTTTCCACTAAGTCCCATACCCTATGTTTGTAGGACTTCAGTAAAGAATTCTTTGTCAAAATTTGGCCTCTTACCTAATTGACAATCAACTCACTATCACCAAAAACTTGCAGCTCTTTGATTCCACTTTTCCTCGCCCACTCCAAACCATGGATGAGGGATTCATACTCTGCAACATTGCTTGTGCAAGAAAATTGGAAACGAAAAATCTGAAAAGTATTTTTCCTTTGAAGGAGAAACTAGCACCGCTCCATCACCAGCACCCAACTTACTTCTTGAACCATCAAAGAATCGCTGCCATAGACCTGAGCTTTCTTGGCTCACTTTCATCAGATTTGGTACAAAATTACCCTCTTTATGCATGCAATAAATTCCAAGGCCTACCTCCTCTATGAATTTGTAAGGATCATGCTCGAAGTTGTCACTTCCCCATTTGTCTAAGAGCAGGTCTGCAACTCCTTCAAGGGCAGAGGATGGAGATTGATCTACTTGGAACTCTTCTTGGTCAATAATGACATAGCTGACATTTGCTGCCTTGAGCGATTATGGTTCCAAATGATCTCTATGGAGTGGCTCAGATTCAATCTTAACTTTAGTCCCATACTTGGTTCTAAAAACCAGATAAGACCAGTTCGCTGCTAGGTAGCTGTTGACAAATCTTCCACGAGTCAGTTTTTTTCTGGCCACTTGAAAAATTCTACGGACTCACTCAAAAAAAATTTAAGGACTCACTCAGAAGAGTTTCTATGGACTCCCTCAGAAGAGTTTCTATGGACTCACAAGAGCTTCTACGGACTCACTCACAAGAGTTTCTATGGACTCACTCAGAAAAATTCTACGGACTCACTCAAGAAATTTTCTACGGACTTGCTCAATGAAAAAATTCTATGGACTCTCCCGACACTTAGAAGAAATTCAAAAGAAGTTGCAAAAGGCAAGCAAAAGACAGTTTCAAGAGTTCCAAAGGGCAAGGTACCCTTCGGAAGGGACACTTACAACAATCTCGAAGGGCACCTACCCTTCAGGCAGGAGAAAGGCCAAATTCACATACTGTCGCAAAAAGCCCAAGTGCCCTCCAATTTTTCCGAAGGGCACTGGCAGAGGACACTTGGACTGGCTGCCAAAGGGCACATTTTAGAGCAAAGGTAAAGTCTGAAGGAATTCAGAAATGGCATAAGACTATATAAACAAGACCAAGGACGTTTCAAAAAAGCAAAGGCAAAAAACAATTGGAATTCTTCGGACAAAAAGTTCGAAGGAATTTGAAAGGCTAGACAAATCAAAAAAGGCCGCAAGAAATAAAGCGAAGGGAACCTTCGAACTTTTTGTCCGAAGGAATTCCTTCAGACAAAAAGTCCGAAGAAATTCAGACAAATAGCCTCGAGGAAAATACACCCGCGGGAATGAGGCAAAGACATGTCATCAAAAGAAGTCCGCGGGAATATGACTCAGCGACCAATACAAAGAGCCGACAGAGCAACAGACCATAGAAATAAGCCCAAGGAAATATAGCCGAAAGAAATATGACAGTTTTCGGTGACGTCCCGCAGGCGTCAGATTTTTCCTGCGGGAAGTAACTGTTGAGACTAAAGAGATAGCGGGAAATCCGAAATAAATGGAGGCCGACTGTGCAAAGGAGAATAGAAAACAGATAATTCGATGAAGAATTGAATACGAAATCCTGTCAGAAATAGACACGATCAAAATTAGAACGAAATACATGCAAACATAAGGGCTATTTTCGAACATAAGAGCTATTTTCAAATAAACGGTCAAAGTTTCAGTTGATTGATCATTAAAGACATTTTGTCTTCATTCAGCGCATGCATCCGAAGGACTAAATCCGACTTCAACAGGAGTTCTGAGTTTGAGCGAGGAGTTGACTATTCCAGATTTAGAGTTAACTAATTGATTTAAACACCACGTCCACTAGAAAATTTCATGCGAAAAAGAATGATCTCTTCATCCAAGTCAGTTTTCAAACACTACAACTGGCAATCAAGCAGCTCACGTGGAGTTCAGAAATTGACATCTACGTGGATCTACATGCAAAAAAAGAGGTGGACGGTTCATGACAAGGATAAGTGTGCTTCATCAAATGAATAAGCTTCATGCAAGGACAAAGAGAAAAATATATTATATTGAAAGGCTAAGTAAAGCCTTGAGTTAACTAAAGTGAATCTTTCTCTTCAAGTTTATACGCCTATCTTTGGCCTCTTGTAATTTGCTATATAATGGCTTTCAGCCTTGTTTAAAAATGATCCAATCTCTCTTGGTTAGACCAGAATCTGCCATTAAGAGTTGTGTAACCTCTTCAATCAATAAAGACTGTACTTTCAGATTTCAAGCATGGCATAGTGTATATTTCTTCAATAATTTACATAAGTGGTAGAGTTCTCTCCCTTCCCAAATTCTATTTCATACCTAGTTGCTATATCGTCCTTGTGCAGGTCATGTTAAAGTGTTCTTTATTGTCTTTTGCTGAGACTGTAAGTGGATGTTAGGTGGCTACAAAGTGTCTTTTATCAGACCTCTCTCCACCATTTTCCCTCAGGTTTTAGTCATTGGACCAGACCTCTACATGAAATACTTATGCACAAGTGATTAATTGAAGTCTAAGGTCTTCCTTCTCTCTTGTTCACTCAGTGTTCGAGGTTCCAAGCTGAGTAGGATCATAATTCTAGTGTATCACCCCCTTTTAGGTAGGATTTCCCCTTTAAGTTTTCTTTCTCCCTTTTCCATGGTAGTCAGCAGCGTAGAGTAGGGATCTTTATTGATACATCATACAGGAACCAGCCTTCTCTGGAGGTTCTTCTCACTATTGAGGCACCCACCCTCGTGAGAAGATCCCATTGTTTCAGCTGGATAGAGGACTGACCATTTGGTGCATGTCCTTGAATCAGGGCACAGCTCCAGGTTGACAACAGTGGCCACCTATCTTGGATGTAAAATCCCTGGATAAGCAGATAACAAAGTAAGGAGGGACATCCGCCACTACCACATCATGAGGAACTGAGAAGGTCGGGCAAGCGTGTAGCATCAAGCTCAAACCTTTCACCACCCCAACTGTCTTTGCTGGTGTTTCATCCAGCTGTAGGATTCCCTTAGTCATTTCTTCGTATTTCAACCCCAGCTTGTTGGCTATGCATTTGGGCATTATCGAGGTGCTTGCTCCACTGTCAATGATGAAATTGTGCACTAAGAAGTCTCTTATGACCAAGGACAAATAAAAAGGGGGAACCTTTTCTTCTCTCCTAACCTGGCCTGAGGTGGAAGGCTATCCATTCATCATCAAAAAATTATCGGCTTTTATTGAGACAGCTTGTTCATTCAGCTCATGCAATTCCTTTCGCAGCTTGTCCTTTTGCCCTGGTATTGACAATGAATCCCACAAGGAGATGTTCATGTGCAGCTTCTTCATTTGGTCTACCACATTGACTCGAGGGTTGCCTTCCTTCAAATTTTCTTTGGGATTATTTACAGCCTGAGGCACAGGTTGAGGAGTTGAAGGTGCAACTGGTAGTCTGAAGTTTGAGACCCTTTGGTTTACATGTGATGAAGAAGGTATTGTTGTCGTTTGGGCAGCAGCCTAAGTTTCTTCCATTGCTCTCCTTTTGAATCTTGTGTTGGCTACGACACAGTTGTCCTGATTGTCTGCAGTACCTACGTAATTGACTGAATAGAACTAACCTTCCAAGTGATTCATGAGAGTAGAATCAGGCTGGGTCTGACCGTTGCTTGTGCCAGGTTGCATTGAAGCCTCAAAACCTTGGAATTGGGCAGCTGCCTGATTGTCTTGTACATTTGTTTAGTGACCCGTCATTTCATTTGTATAAACAACCTACTCTTGACCATATCTCATGGTTGAGCAACTTGGATGTTCTTGCACCAGATTGTTTTGAACGGGCACCATAGCCTTGGATGATGAAGGGGCCCCTAGATTGCAGCGTTGAAAAGGTCTGGTCTATGCAAACTGACTCTGCCCTTGATTGTAATTTTAGAAAGGGGGTCTATTTGTTTGACCATATTGTTGATATCCTTAATTTAGTTGGTTGTTTTGAGCCTGCTGCCTGTCATGTCCCCTTCTAGTTGACATCTTTCAGTGCTGATGATTAGCCTATTATGTGACCCTCGTAGGCTGATAGGATGGATAGAGGGTCTTGATGGACCTTGGCTTGGCTTCGACTATCAGAATTTTTCTAGTTGGCTTTCGTTCGGGCTCTTTCAGACACGTTTGCCTGAGCTCCTATTTTTTAGGGATTTTTGGCACTCAGCAAAGCACCCCTGTTATGGTTTGGTCATGTGCGGAATCACTCCCTTGTTCACCAGCTTCAGACGGTTCGAGAATCAGATATGTATTGAGGGAGATATTAATATTTAATTGATTTAATTAAATATTAATTATTTGGCGTAATTTAATGACTTAGGCGTTTTGACCCAAAGGGCGCTCATTATGAAGAGGGCCGTTTTAATTATATTTTATAATTAAAATTGTGTTTTTAGACTGGAAAAATTAAAAGAGGAAAACCCTAATTTTTAATTATGAAACCCTAATTAGGGAAATCACACTTTTTTAAGGATATAAGGGTTTTTAATTGGGGAGCGTGCCATTCCAATTCATGTTGAAGACAATTTTTTGCTAAGTATTTTTTGAGAAGACTAAGCCAAGGGTTTCCAGTATTCTATTTGCATTGGAGAACATGCAATCTTCAGTGTGTGCAATTCAGAGGTTGTGAGATATCAGCGGATCTATTGCCAAGAGAGAGAAAACTTTACATAGAAGTTATCACAGAAGTTCACAGGGATTACTATATTCAGGGTTTTGGTTGAAAAATCATCCAGGAAGAACTTTTCAATAGTGGCACATCTTTTTATTGAGATCTGCACCCATTTCCAGGGCCGTACTATTTTTTTCCTGCTTCTATATGGAATCTATACGGATCCGTACCAGGCTGTACCTACAAAAAAGGGCATATTTTCTTGGGAGCAAATCGCTTGTTGTTTGACCAGTCCACCATTTCCAATTGCAGCGCCCATATACCTGGCATCTTTTTGGGATGTCAAACTGAAGGAGAGAGAATCATTTATTGCAGCCGTACCAGATCTAAGGTTTTTACAGCTTGCAGAAAAATCAGGTTTTTAAACAAATTTTAATATTATTTTTATATGCATGACAGAGATTTTTTTATTATAATCATCTGGGAAGACTAATAAGAATATAGTTTAGCCAGAAAATGGGTTTACTGCTTCAATACTTATTTGAATTTATACGAATTTATCTTGCAAATTCGCATTCTTCTTTATTCATGCAAAAACACAAAAAAACCAAAATACACAAAAACAGTCCAAAAAAACATTCAGTTTCAGAAATCAGGGAAACAAGGGTTTCTACAGTGGTATCAGAGCTTTTGTCCTGCCAACCTGTTAGGTAGTTTGGACATTGAATCGGCTAGTTAATCATGCTTACTTCAAGTACTCAGAAACAGTGGGACAAGAATATGGAGAAGCTTAAACAAAGTTTGAATAAGTTGGTTGAAAACCAAAGGAGGATGAATGAATTGCTTTCACACCCTACAACCGAAGACAAATTAGCACGGTATATGACATCCGTTTTTAAAGGGTCCACATCACAAAACAAAAGGAAGGAGAAACAAGAGGTCTCTACAGGGGAAGTATCTAGAAATCTTTACAATGAATTTTCATCAGCTAGTGACCAGCTTATAGCTGATCCTATGGAAAGCAAAAATCAGACTTTTAGGAAAGATATTGGGCACAAGATACTTCATGATGACTTCAAGATCGGAGAAGAGCAAGTGATCTTTGAAGATAAAAATAAGGTTTCTTGTGATGCTTCATTAGGTGAGCCTAGCATCGCTTCATCCTATCATGGTAAAGAATCAAATGGTGGTTCTATGAATGCTATTCATACATTTGAAAGTCTATTAGAGGTTCAAGATAGAAAGGTGGATCTGAAAGTTAATCATTTACTTAGTGGAGCAACCACTAGTGTTTTGACTACACATGATGGAGACATTTTTCAACGGCATGATGTCATTACTGATTTGTTTGAGGACAGCAGCATTATGTCTCATGATTCTCATGAGATAGGAGCTTGTGATATGATATCAACCATTGATGGCAGCCCTACACCAATTTTTAGACATGTTGATTTGACTCAAGAGGATATGAGGGCAGCCATGGGGAATGAGTTGTCTATATCATCTTTGCAAGAAGCTTCACTTGAGACTTGTACATTGGAGGCCAGCATAGAGCATGCTAATGATATGGATAATAAGGGTATGGATTCTTTGGATGATCATATTGCTACTTCACCTTCACATCATGAAAAATCAGACTATGGCAGCCAAGGATAGTTGGAACAAAAGCCTTTGGTTTGGGAAGGTTTGCAAGTACAAATGGTGGTGAAGGAAGATGGGATAACTCATGCTTTGCCAAGAATGGATAGCACTCACAAACACCTAGAAGACCTCATTTGGACAACTCAAAGAGAGGAAAGACAAAAGGGATTGGGACATGGCATTTCTCATACACATTTGCATCCCTTCAAAGATGCTTTGGAATTGATAAAAGAAGACTACCTACAATTGGTTAGAGATAGGGACAGGGCTGTCCAATTGGTGAAAGATCAAGATAGAGAGATTGTTGACCTTTGTCTACCTTTGAGTGGGCATAATCACTCCTGTCATAATTCAGAAAATCAGTTCTTTATGGCAGCTAGGAGACAAGATGAGACACATCAAGACTTGATGGTGTTTGAGGACTACAACGAAGAAGAAGATTCCAAAGATTTGAATTGGGACAGCGATGTTTTTCCTCATTCTTATGAGATTACTACTCTTACGCATGGGAGAAATTGTGAAGATGAGTCTACAAGTGTTGGTTCACAAAGTGTAAGGGTTGGACATGAAGACTCCAATAAAAATGCACTTGTAAAGCTTGAAGAATATGATAGGTCTGCTGATGACAGCAGCCACATTTCTTCACCTCAGCATGAGAAAATACTTCTACAACATGAGAATGACGATACCTTGGAATCATCTATAAATGGTACCCAAGAATTGGGGGCAAAAAATGGATTTTATGGGATGAATACAAGTCGTAAGCATTCTGATTTTTTATATCAGACTTGGAAGGATGTGGAAAGAACACAAAATTTATGTGATATGTGGTCACAAAGGGCCAAGGAGGCTAGATTAGTGGCTGTCAAGGCGAGACAGTATCTTCAAAACATAAAAGGGAAAATCAATCTCTCCAACATGGAATGGGAAAAAGAGAAATCACTGATGACTCGCATCCAGTCCATCAAAGAAAGAGGTGGACAAGGTCAATTTGGAGATGCAGGCAGCTGAACGTGATTATGACTTAAATCGGGCAGCTGAGCTCAAGTATGGGACATTGATGTCTCTTTAGCGACAATTAGAAGGAGCTGAAAACAAACTTGCTGAATATAGGACGGTTGGTAAATCAATGTTTCGAGAGGAAGTTACATATGTTGACATTGCTGAGATTGTGAGTAAGTGGACTGGCATTCCAATTTCGAACCTGCAACAAACGGAGAGGGAGAAGCTTGTTTTCTTAGAGGAAGTGCTTCACAAGAGGGTTGTGGGTCAGGATATTGCAGTTAAGTCCGTAGCTGATGCAATTCGACAATCCAGAGTAGGGCTTTCTGACCCTAATCGGCAAATTGCGAGTTTCATGTTTATGGGCCCAACTAAAGCTCTTGCAGGCTATCTTTTCAATACTGAACGTGCACTTGTGAGGATCGATATGAGTGAATATATGGAAAAGCATGTTGTCTCTAGTCTAGTTGGAGCTCCTCCTAAGTATGTTGGCTATGAAGAGGGTGGGCAGTTAACAGAGGCTATTTGTAGGAGACCTTACTCAGTTTTACTATTTGATGAAATTGAAAAAACTCACTCTGATGTATTCAACATCCTCCTCCAGTTGCTAGATGATGGGAGGATAACTGTTTCCCAAGGGCGCACCATTAGCTTCACAAACTGTGTGGTTATCATGACATCAAATATTGGGTCCCAATATATTTTGGAGACACTACAAAGTACACACGAGTCTCGAGAGGCAGTTTATGAATTAATGAAAAAATGAGTGATGGAAGTTGCATGGCAGACAATTCATCCAAAGTTCATGAATCGTATCGATGAGTATATTGTTTTCCAGCCTCTAGAGTCTCAACAAATAAATCGTATTGTTCGAATACAGCTTGAGTGTGTACAGTCCCGACTAAAGCAAAAGAAGATCAATCTCAAATTCATTGAAAATGATGTTGCTGTTACATGTGCATTGGCTGCGTACAAGCTAAAGCATCCTGTCCGAATGTACCTTGATCGTAAAATAGACATGATCATAACTGGTGGACGGCATCCTATTAAGGCAAATTATACAGTTGGGTTTAAAACTAATGGAAAAATCACAACTTTGCATGTTGATTTATTAATCGATGCAGGATTTTCATCAGATATAAGCCCTGCCTTACCCCATTTTATGATCCCAGCAATAAAAAAATACAATTGGGGAGCTCTTTCATTTGATTATAAATTATGTAAAACAAATCTACCAAGCAAGTCGACAATGAGAAAGTTTCATTGCTGAATCCATTATTGAGCATGTTGCCTCATTTCTAAGTTTGGATTCAAATGGCGTGAGAGAGAAGAACCTACACACACTTGAAAGTGCTGAGTTCTTCTGTCTCTTTTGTTGAGAGTCCTATTGGCTTATACCATCCATTGTGGAATGAAGAGTTGCCATCTACAGAAGTTGGAACTAGAGCCTGCAAGTTAGCTATCCATCATGCTGATACGAATCTGCTAGGGATTGCTACATCTATATCACAGGGATTTCATATGGATACATGGTTACATGATGGTTATGGTGTTAGCAGGTATGATGGCTTGATAAGTTATCACATCCAGAAGGATTTGGTAGATGAATGTGAGTACAAATTGTATTGGGATACAAGGATCATTTTGTATGATAGATTGCTTCTCATCATGATAGTGGTTCACAACAGTGCTGAACATGATTCAGTATTTTTTCAGGCGCTCTACAGAGTCATTTGGAATCCAGGTGGAGTAGAGTTTTTTTGGCAGCTGAGATTGCTTGGGGACAAGAAATTTCAGGAGGGGCGGATTGTCATGTCCCCTTCTAGTTGACATCTTTTAGCGCTGATGATTAGCCTATTATGTGACCCTTGTAGGCTGATAGGATGGATAGAGGGTCTTGATGGAGCTTGGCTTGGCTTCGACTATCATAATTTTTCTAGTTGGCTTTCGTTCGGGCTCTTTCGGACACGTTTGCCTGAGCTCCTATTTTTTAGGGATTTTTGGCACTCAGCGGAGCACCCCTGTTATGGTCTAGTCATGTGCGAAATCACTCCCTTGTTCACCAGCTTTAGATGGTTTGAGAATCGAATATGTATTGAGGGAGATTAATATTTAATTGATTTAATTAAATATTAATTATTTGCTGTAATTTAATGACTTAGGCGTTTTGACCCAAGGGGGCGCTCATTATGAAGGGGGCCATTTTAATTATATTTTATAATTAAAATTGTGTCTTTAGACTATGGAAAAATTAAAAGAGAAGAAAACCCTAATTTTTAATTATGAAACCCTAATTAGGGAAAGCACACTTTTTTAAGGATACAAGGGTTTCTAATTGGGGAGCATGCCATTCCAATTCATGTTGACAAAAAAATTTGCTAAGTATTTTTTGAGAAGACTGAGCCAAGGGTTTCCAGTATTTTATTTGCATTGGAGAATGTGTAATTTTCAGTTTGTGTAATTCAGAGGTTGTGAAATATCAGCTGATCTTTGCTAGGAGAGAAGATAACTTCACACAGAGGTTATCACAGAAGTTCACAGGGATTAATATATTCAGGGTTTTGGCCAAAAAATCGTCCATGAAGAACTTTTCAATAGTGGTGCATATTTTTATTGATATCTACACCCATTTCCAGGGCTGTACTATTTTTTTCTTGCTGTTGTACAGAATTCGTACGGATCCGTCCCAGTTTGTACCTGTAGAAAAAAGGGCATATTTTCTTGGGAGCAAATCGCTTGCTGTTTGACCAGTCTGCCATTTCCAATTGTAGCACCTATATACCTGGCATCTTTTTGGGACATCAAACTGAAGGAGAGAGAATCATTTATTGCAGCCGTACTAGATCTAGGGTTTTTACAGCTTGCAAACAAATCAGGTTTTTAAACAAATTTTAATATTATTTTTATATGCATGACAGAGATTTTTTTATTACAATCATCTGGGAAGATTAATAAGAATATAGTTTAGCCAGAAAAAGGGTTTACTGCTTCAATACTTATTTGAATTTATACAAATTTATCTTGCAAATTTGCATTCTTCTTTATTTCATGCAAAAACACAAAAATCAAAATACACAAAAACAGTCCAAAAAAACACTCAGTTTCAGAAATTAGGGAAACAAGGGTTTCTACACTGCCTTTTAATAGCCACTAGTTCATTTGTTACATTTTGCAACAGGGTTTTGGCTTCATGGAGTTCATTTGATGAAGTAGCAGCCGGCTTTTCTGTGCTAGGCAGAAGAGCTAAGGTAGGAGCAGGAGTCTGAATTGGAGGCAGCATTTCAGCGAAAAGTGGCATATGAGGCCTAGGAGCTATTTTCCTAGCCTATACTAGGCAATTCTCAGCTGCTATAGCTATGTCATAGGCGACAGGCATCACATGTCCTCCCATGGACTGTATCATAACAGCGATATCGTTGTTCAATGCTCTTAAGTAATATAGGAAAGCATAGCTAGGAGTTGGCTTTACCAAAATGGGGATTCTATCCCATGTCTTTTGAAACCGAGTGTTTAAATCTTGCATGTATTCATGTGGAGCTCTTTTCATTGTAGTCAGCTGCTTGGCAAGTGATTGGTGGTCGCTCTTCTCCCCAAATCAGTTCGTCAAGAGAGTGCCCAAATCATTCTAGGATGGCACTGAATTTATGGGTAAAGTCCCATACCAGTCTAGAGCTTTGCCCTTGAGAGACAATGCCAGCAATCTGATTGCAATATTCTCCTCAGTGACATTGTGAATATTGCAGAGGTTAAAAATATTTTTGATGTGTTCAATAACTGTAATGGGCCCCTCTCCATCAAACGGAGGCACACTTTTGAGGACCACTCGTGGAATTGGATCATAACGCTGGAGATTCAAAAGACTTTGACCACGAAAAGTCACAAAGGTTAATGCCATAGCTATGACAGGATGTAACCGAGGCCTTCTTGCGTAGGTGTTCTTTATAGCAGGTTTGGGAAAGTGGTTTGCTTAATAAGGATGGGTCCTCTCAAACCTCTGTCGCATTGTTGAGTTTAAAGGCAATTCAATGAATTCGAAAGGGACACCCTTAGCAGCAGACCGCGTGGTGATTTTAGACATAGGAGGTCAGACTGGTCTTTGATCAGAAAATGAAGCTCTTACCAGTGGAGTCGCCAGATGTTGAAAATGGTTGGTTTTGCTATAACAGGACCAGCATCAATCCTGAAACTTTACTAAGTGTAAAAAATTGAGTCCCACCGGGCGTGCCAAAAACTATTGATGCAGTGGATTGCACCCTTGACAGGAGACTGCATTTCTGCCTTCCACACGCAACAATGGAAACTCCCCTCTTGCCTGTGGGCAAGGAAAACCTAGGGGAGAGTCTCTAGATAAGGGCTAGCTCCCTTTGATGCATCTGAGTTATTCCAATAAGTGCTAATACATATATATATAATGGGGGGGTTGAAAAGGGAGAAGGATTACGGGAAAATAGAACCTAATCTAAGAGGGTGATGCACCAAATAATTTGACCTACTCACACTCACACTCTGAACCATAAGAACACATACATACACTTTAACTGGTAAAAGGACCAAACTGTAGGAAGCTTGACAGAGAAGCTTTAATGGAACACATAGAAAAAGGGACTTACCATAGGCATTGTAGGAAAAGCACACTGTCTAGTAACCCCCTTCTGCCTCTGCGCTCCAGATACAGCGCTTCTTGTCACCTATAGGAATGGCACCTTGTAGATACCAGGTGCGTTGGTGTCAACCCTGTGAAAGCATTAGGAAGCAATGATTGAACACAAGACTAACACTCAAACACACTCAGAGAGATATCTAACCAGAATAGAGGTAAAATGTGTTTTTATTGACTCCAGGTGAAAATTGCCAGGGCTTCGCCTTACAATGTGAAAGATAGTTCCTTCTCGAGTGAGAAGTTACAATATATATGGAGAAGAGAGAACAAAAATGCCCTTTTTGAAAAAGACTTTTGGTGCCCTTTGACAAGTGACCCATGTGCATTTTGAGGGCATTGGGAAGAGGAAGCCACTGAAATATAAATGTTGTGTCGGCTCCGATTCTGACTTCAGGGGTTTAAAAACATAGGTCACGTCGTTTCTCCACAAACAAGACTGCTCTTTAAAGGCACCCACGTGGTTTATCTACTCATAAATGCAAAATAGAGAAAAATGGGTCGCATTATTCACCGTTCGCACCTCTTGATGATCAATTCGCAGACACTGTGTCAACCGCTAGAGTAACTCCTTGAGTCGACACCTTCCTTCGCCACTTGGACTATTTTGTCCATTTTTTCACTTGGCTCTTTTGCCCCTTCCTGGCTTTGTCTTTCTTCTGGCCTTAAGCCTTTGAATTCCTTTGGGTTCGCACTTAAGTCTACGAAGATCAATAGCTATTTCCTTGCGGTAAAATTGACGTTCGTGGGCCTGTCATCGTTTGAAAGCCAATGGCTAGTTTATTTCCCTGACTTTGACGGCTTCAGGGACATCACTGTCCTTAGCAATTCCTTCGACTCTTCTCTCTTCGATCGGGCTTTTGTTTCTTTAGCGGACTTTATCCTTTATTTCCTTCAAACAAAATGTCTGAAGGAATTCCTTCAGACAATTTGTCTAAAGGAAATCTTCCTTGGCTTTGGCCACTTCAAAAAGGGGAACGAGGACAGGTGGCACTTTCTGCTGATCTCAACAAGTGACATGTGGTGGCTTCCACCCTAAATAGGTGAGGACACTTGTCAGCTCTCGCTTAAACTACAAAAACTTTAGCTACCTTTTGAGAGTTCTGCAGAAGACGACACATGGCAGCTTCTGCTAAGTTTTTTGAAATAGCGTAGAAACATTTGGGACTTATTCAGATTCATGCGGATGTAGACACTTGGAGGCTTTTGCCTATTTTTTGTGACTTACCCGGGGCTCACCACAGTCCTTGCTCAATAGCTACAGATGTCGACACTTGGAGGCTTCCACCGAGTTTTACCAAGGACACGTGGCATCTTCCGTAGCTTCTTAGAAACAAATTACAAATTTTCCGTTGTTGCCACTTGGCGCTTTCCGTAGGATTCTGTGAGAAGCTTATTGAAAGAAGCTTTGAAAACCTGCGAAAAGCTTGAAATGCGAATGCCGACACTTGTCGCACTCTACTGAGTTATAATGGGACACGTGGCACATTTCATTTACTTTTAGCAATCAGTCAGACGATGACACTTGGAGCATTTCGCTTAATTTTAGCCCTTCACTCGGGGCCCACCACAGTCCTTAAAAAATAGCGAAATGAAAGGAAGGAACTGCAGACATTGACACTTGGAGGCTTCCGACAAGCTTTACAAGGGACACGTGGTGTCTTCCGCTGATTTCTTGAAAATGAATTACAAAGTGTCTCGGCAGACGATGCTTGGCAGCTTCTACTCAACTTGGAGACTTAGACAAAACCCCACAAAAATTAAAAAACCCACACGTTGAACCTTTGAATTGTCAAATCCATTAAACCAGCTAATTTCAAGCCTGCAGAGTCAATAACTTTGAATCCGTAGAAATTAGACTTGTGCAAAACTCAACAAATTAACTGGCTCAAAACAACAGGGAAAGAAGGGGACCGATTTTGGCCTGCCAGACCAAAAATGGTCAACAACAACCCCCAACCATATAAAGTGAAGTGAATCTATATATATGGGAGTTAGTTTAAATATAGAGGGCCTCTATATATTGGGGGAGAGCCAAAGAAACTCTAATCTTGGGGGGGCCCAATCCCAATATGATATAGAGACTTACATATAGAGAGTGGATGCCATCTCAGTGAGATCAAGGGATACTGCCCAATTAACACTTATCTCACAATCGTGAGATCCAGGGAGTAGAGTAAATGCAAGATATATATATATATATATATATATATATATATATAGGATGTGAGATGACCAATAAATACTATATTGGGCATATATAGACATAAGTAATACAACTCACTATCATGAGATATTAGGTTGTCTTGATGAGATCTCACTATCGTGAGACATTAAGTTGTCTTGATGCCATCTCAGTGAGAGCCCCCTCTCATATATATGGGAGTCCCTATATATAGAGTTTTTTTGGCCCTCTCTATATACGGAGTCTATCCCCTCTATATTTAAACGAACTCCCATATATATATATATACTTCACTTAACTTCACTCTATAAGGTTGGGGGTTGGGGTTGCCAAAAAAGCTATATACAGTTGGGGATGGCTTCCCCTCAAGATAGAGTAGATCATATATATAGGGGGGAGCCAAAGAAACCCAGATAGATATATAGGGTTGGGGCCCAAGTGTTAGGTTGTGGAGCTAAAAGCTTCATTGATGCAAACAAGGGAGGAGGTTGCTGAGTGTAAGAGCAACTGACGTCGGCATGATCAACCAACGTCGGTCATATTTAGTGCACAGGGCAACTGACATCGGCAAGAGTTGGCCGACGTCGGTCACCTCCAGACAGACAGGATCCGACGTCTGTCGCCTGTGCTTTCCAGAACTATTTGTTGCACGAATAGTTAGTTTGTTGAACGGCCAGTTTGCATGTAAAGACTAATTTTAGTCTTGGAGCTGCGGTTCTAATTATTGTAATTAGAAGTCTAATTATTGTTTGTATGGGAGCTTTAATAGATCCATGGGTTGTATTGTAAATGTGTAGACTCTCAAGGATTCTTGTAGAATCAGTTCTGTAGAATCAGAGTTCTATCCAAGGGAGAATCATAAGGACTTGGTGCAGCAAGGACAAGGGTTCTTCTGGGTGTGTATGATCTCGGTCGGCAGGTGTGCAAGGCCAGGATGATCTGCGATATAACAAGATCATGTGAGATCTACATGGTAAGTAAGGTTGGTTGATCTGCAGGTGTGTGTGTGTGTTTGATCTAGGTTTGCAGGTGTTGCAAAACCAAGTTGATTTGCAGGTTGCAGCAAGATCAGGGAGATTAACAACACAACAGATAGCAAGATCAGGTGAGATCTACTTGGAGTACGTTGTGTACTCGGACATGGAGTATGTGTGTATACTCAGTGGTACTGGTAGTATTTATACTGACTGGTTGGAGGTCAACAACAACTCTATGTTTGAGTTGTGTGTTGTGACCGTAATTGAGAGAGAGAACTCTTGAAGGAGATTGTTGTACACCCTAGAGGTGTGGGAGCCCTAGAGGAGTGTGAAGAATATTGTGGCATCTTCTTTGTTGTATTTCCTTCTGGAAGAGTATTAATACAATTGGGTATTGTCTCTCATATTCTGTGTTATTTCTGAATTTCTAGTTACTTGTTACTTCTGGTTAAATTCCGTGTTTAGTTGCTTATAAAAAGGTAATCATGTGTGCTTTTTGAAGAGCTGGGGTCTTGAACACCAAGCCCTATATATTTATCTGGCCCCCCTAACCCAATAGACAGGGTTTTTTTGGCCTCCCCCCTTCTCTATATATATGGGGAGTTAGATAGAGTTAGTTGAGAGATCCCCTCTCCTATATATGGAGTTTGATAGAGTTAGAGGGGCCCAAACCCTATATATCTATCTAGGTTAGATCTATCTGGGAGGGGAGTAGGGGAGGGTGGCTCCCTATAGATCTTATATTATCCCATATATATAGATGGAGTAGCGAATATCTTATCCCATATATATATATATATATGGGGGGGGGAGGCGGGGCGGGCTCCCTATAAATCTTATCTTATCCCATATATATAGATGGAGTAGCGAATATTATCTTGAGTGTAACCCCAACTCTCTCTATAGGGTTGTGTCTATCGAGATATATATATTATATAGATGGAGTAGCGAATCCACTCTGGGGTGAGGGGCTTACACTAGACTATATAGCTATGCCCGACTAGACTATAGAGTGGGGAACTCTAGTGAGGGACCTTGTGGGGGGATATTCACTGATCTATTTCTAGATATAAAGGGGAAGGGGCCGATGGGGGAGGGTGATCTGTTGATCTCTCTATCTATCCATTCGCTATATAGATCTGGAAATCTATCTATCTATCCATCTACTGATCTATATCTCTATTCGTTGATCCTCTCTATAGATCTTTCCTTCTCTCTAACTAGAATAGACCCACCTGACTATATCCACCCACCCGGATCTAGTTGGGCCAATTTCTAGAGTTCTCTTTGTTCTTGGATGGATGCATCACCCTATGTATCTACCTAGGCGTATGTGATATATATAGAATTGGGGCTTCGATTCATTCCATTCATGCAACCCAACCCCCTAGATATAGTGGGTGACCCCCAGATATAGATAGATGGGCCCTATCTTATCTCCCATCTACATTCATGCGATCATAGTTCATTATAATCAACATCAATGAGAGACCCCCAGATATAGATAGATGTGCCCTATCTTATCTCCCATCTACATTCATGCAATCATAGACCCACCCGACTATATCTACCCACCCGGATCTAGTTGGGCCCAATTCTAGAGTTCTCTTTGTTCTTGGATGGATGCAACACCCTATGTATCTATCTAGGCACATGTTATATATATAGAATTGGGGCTTTGATTCATTCCATTCATGCAACCCAACCCCCCTACATATAGTGGGTGACCCCCAGATATAGATAGATGTGCCCTATCTTATCTCCCATCTACATTCACGCAATCATAGTTTGTTACAATCAACATCAATGGGAGATGGGGCCTATCTATATATTTGGCTCCCTCCCGAAAATTGGTGATAGAGATAAAAGAGAGAAGAGCATCTACCCTATCTATATGTGGAGTGACTTCAGCGCTGACAGCCTACTCTATCTATATAGATAAAAACTCTACATATATATAGAGAGGGGCCCCCTATATATCTATAGAGAGGGGCCCTCTATATATATGTTGACCTAACCACTATCTTAGATAGTCACCCCCAACCCCATCTATAGATCAACTCAAATCATATCCACTATAGGGCAAGGGAGAGGGCCCTACCAGTCCCCATTTATATATAGGACTTGTATAACCACCAAGGCTTTCGGTCCCCATCCATATAGAGTAGAGGGCCCAACTGGTCCCCATCCCCCATCTATATATAGGATAGGGCCTTTAAACCCCAATCGAGAACCATATAGATATAGGGGCATTAGTGCCTGGGCATTCATAGATATAGACTTTATAGGGCCCCATATAGATAGAGAGCATCAATGCTTGGGCATCCATATCCATCCGATGAGTTCTATATATAGGGCTAGGGCGATCCGATACAGTAGGCTATGAACTTAGACATCTCTCACTTCACTCGACCGATGACTAGACTGCACCCTATATATCTAATCCATATGCCCCTATAGAGGACTAAAAACTGGAGATGGGGATATGCCCCCTTTAGATATAGACTGGGACTAGATATTCACTCTTCATATCGAGTAGGAAATTTTTAGTTCAAACTCTTCATATCAAGTGAATACCCTTTCCCCCCTCTATCTAAACTCCCATATATAGATAGAGGGTCCCATCTATATATAGAGGGTTCAACTCTATATTGTGCCTGTTATAGACTGGATTTGCACCCTTGTGAGAGAGTTCTTCAAGCTCTCTCACTTCCAGCTATAAGCATGGGAACAACCTCAGGTTGTGGGTGTCCTATGGTGATGTTGAACCTCTAGATTTTTTATGAGGTTAGTTCCTCAGGTGCTTCACTTCAACTCCTTGATTTCTACACTAAACTATACTAATGGCCAAAGAAAAGGGGTAGGAGGATTACTTCAAAATAAACCTAGGCTAATGGGAGGTGATGCACCAAAAGAGAGTGATCCACTTGGTCTGGAAAAGCAAACTACTAATGAAGCTAAACAGGACGCAATTCTAGAGTTCTCTTTGTTCTTGGATGGATGCATCACCTTATGTATCTATCTAGGCATATGTGATATATATAAAATTGGGGCTTTGATTCATTCCATTCATGCAACCCAACCCACCTAGATATAGTGGGTGACCCCCAAATATAGATAGATGTGCCCTATCTTATCTCCCATCTACATTCACACGATCATAGTTCGTTACAATCAACATCAATGGGAGATGGGGCTTATCTATATATTTGGCTCCCTCCTGAGAACTGGTGAGAGAGATAAAAGAGAGAAGAGCATCTACACTATCTATATGTGGAGTGACTTTAGCGTCGACGGCCTACTCCATCTATATAGCTAAAAACTCTACATAAATATAGAGAGGGGGCCCCTATATATCTATAGGTGTTCCCCCCTCTCTATATATATGTTGACCTAACCACTATTTAGATAGCCACCCCGACCCCCAACCCCATCTATAGATCAACTCAAATCAGATCTACTATAGGGCGAGGGAGAGGACCCTACCAGTCCCCATTTATATATAGGACTTGTCTAACCACCAAGGCTTACGGTCCCCATCCATGAGGTTAGTTCCTCAGGTGCTTCACTTCAACTCCTTGATTTCTACACTAAACTATACTAATGGCCAAAGAAAAGGGGTAGGAGGATTACTTCAAAATAAACGTAGGCTAATGGGAGGTGATGCACCAAAAGAGAGTGATCCACTTGTTTTGGAAAAGCAAACTACTAATGAATCTAAACAGGATGCAATTCTAGAGTTCTCTTTGTTCTTGCATGGTTGCATCACCCTATGTATCTATCCAGGCATATGTAATATATATAGAATTGAGGCTTTGATTCATTCCATTCATGCAACCTGTTGACGCAGTGGATTGCACATGGGGGCAGGACGCCTAGATCCTGCCCTTCCACATGCAACAATGGAAACTCCGCTCTCGCATGTGGGACTGACGAAGCTGTAGGGGAGAGTCTCTAGATAAGGGATAGCTCCCTCTGATTTATCTTTTAGGCCCTGGTTTCTCCTATTGCTAACAAACAAATGTAAAAAAGGCGCGTGAAAAGGGAGAGAGAGATGCTGAAAATAGAACCTAAGCCTAAAAATGAAAAGGTGATACACCAGAAAATGATGACCCACCCAGCCCGAATATACACTTTTCACCAAGAAGAAGCACCCATACACTTCATTTGATGTGGGAAAACTCTTCTATGTCAGTGAGTCAGGGGTCCATGGAGATACAGGGAGGAAGGAATTATCAAAGGTGCTCTGAGACACACTTTGACAGCCTATTCACATGCATCTATATTCATGCTGTAGACACTTCTGGTAGACCTGCAGAAAAGAAACTCACAATGCACTAGACATGCTGGAGTCATTCTGTGAAAAGCATCAAAGAGAATGACTTAACACAAAAGAAAACAAAGACATATGCATGAGTGCAAGTCCAGATGGAGGTAAAAATGCTAAGTCTTGATTGAAGGTAAAATCTGGCAGAGCTCTGCCTTACAAGCCCGAGAGATTTTTAGGCAGAGTTTTGCCTTAAGGCTGAGAGAATGGATCCTTTCTCAAATGAGAAGCTTTACAATATATAGAAAGAGGAAGAGAACTTGGTGCTTTCTGGTAAAGACTTTGGCACTCTTTTTGCAGGCTGGCCCATGTGCGCTCTGAGCCTTGGGAAGAGGGAGCCGTTTGATTGTCGGTTCCTACTTTGACTGAGGCGTTCCACATTAATGTGAAAAACATGGCTGCGCCTCTTTTCTACAAACAAACTGCTCTCTTCTTGCAAATAGATTGCGGTTTGTCCCCTCGTAAATGCCAAATGGAGAAAGTAGGCCGCGCAGCTCACTGTTTGCACCACTTGATGACCATTTAGCAATAACTCACCTCTCCTCACCACTTGGACCACTTTGTCTTTTCTTGCACTTCATCTTCCTCCTTACCTTGTCTCTTCCTAGCTCCTTCAGCCCTCGGGGGCTATCTTCTGGCGGGTCGCTACGTTCCTTGGGATCTCGCTGCTTGCCTTTGCCGTTTTCTACCGATTCTAGTGAGTGACACATGGCACATTTTGCTGTAAAATGGGCAGGACATGTGGTAGCATCCACTTGAGTCATGGAAGCTTTAGGCACCCTTTGAAGGTCCTGTAGAAGAGGACATGTGTCAGCTTTCGCTTTCTTTAGCAATTCATCTGGGGCCCACCACAGTTCTTGCAGGACAAAAGAGAGAGACTGCAGAGGCTGACACTTGTCAGCTTCCACCGAGCCTTGAAGGGGACACATGGCACGTTCCACTGCCCCTAAAAAAGCATCTCAAAGCCTTTTGCGGTTACCACTTGGCACCTTTCGCACTCTGGCTTTCCTGGTGTAAAATTAACATTCGTAGGCCCATCACAGTTTGAAAACCAACGGCTAGTCTATCTTCTTAAAGTTGACGGCTTTCGGGACGTCACCGTCCTTCGCAAATTCCTTCGGGCCTTTTCCTTCGACTTTCTACTTTGGCCTTTTCCCTGCGGGCTTTTTTTGCGGGCTTTTTTCCCACAGGCTTTCTTGCTTCGGGCTTTTTCCCGCAG
This sequence comes from Torreya grandis, assembly GCA_037957365.1. Taxonomy (NCBI): domain Eukaryota; kingdom Viridiplantae; phylum Streptophyta; class Pinopsida; order Cupressales; family Taxaceae; genus Torreya; species Torreya grandis. The sequence continues at coordinate 3,219,764 of JARHVA010000183.1, forward strand.
ACAAAAAGTTTGCAAGAATTGCCTCGTGACTTTGCCTTCAGAAATTTCCTCTCGGGCTTTTTGCTCGTGGTTTCCCCGAATTCCTTCAGACTTTTTGTCTGAAGGAAATCCTTCGAACAAAAGTCTGAAAGAATTCATGACTTTGCCTTAAGAAAATTTTGAAAGATCTTAGCCACTTCTTTGTGGCCTCTTTGAAATGCTCCCAGCTGTCTGCAAGGGCTCTTGAACCCAGAACTGCCCTCCGCAAGGGCACTTGTCTTTTGGCTTTGTGGATGCTCTTTTGAGCCGCCCGATTGAACTAATCGCTTGAACCAAAAATGGTTCAATGGTTCAATAGTGTGCGCCATTTGTTTGAACTGTGCCACTTTAAAACAAGCCTTTGAACTTGTCGCGATGAACCAAGGCTTTGAACCTAAGTGTTAAACCAAGGCGTTGAACTGGGCCGATGAATCAACTGTTGAACCAATTCATTGAACTGGTTCAATGGTTCAAACGTTTGATGGATCATTTGATGAACCAAGCCTGTTGAACTGTTTGAATTGAGCTGATGAACTGAACCATTTGATTGAACCAAGGCATTGAACCGATTGATTGAACCATCCGATTGAACCGAAGCATTGAACCAAAACGTTGAACTAACGTGTTGAACCAATCTGATGAACCGTTTGATTGAACCAAAGCAATGAATTTTGACGAAGCGTTGAACCAAACTGAATCGAACCAAGCCTACTGAACCAAGCGATGAACCGAGGCATTGAACCAAAGCGATGAACCAAGGCGTTGAACCAGTTCAATGGTTCAACGGTTCGAAGCTGCTAACTCTTTGAAAGATCATGTCATTGAACCACTTTAGCTCCCTTTCCTTATGAATTTCTTCAGACAAGAGTCCAAAGAAGCTTTGTAAAACCTTGCACCCTTTGACTGGTTCTTCAATTGCTGAAAGATTACACCTGCAGAGTTCATAGAAATGGACCTGCAGAGTCCATAGAAATTCTGCAGAGTCCGTAGAAATCGCCAGATTCCTACAAAATCAAAAGTATTGGCTCAAAACAATAGGAAAAGAAGGGGGGCCAATTTTTGGCCTATTGGGCAAAAAATGGTCAACAAATTGGCGACTCCCAGGGGAAGCATGCCTGCTATGCTTAGAGACCAGTTGCCTTGAAGTCCATTGGGCATGGAGTCAGATGCAGCTTGGAAAAAGTTAGCAATAACACCAACAGATCCAAGAATCAAACATGAAGCTTTTTACCCCAGACACAAGGGAAATCACACACAAGACTAAAAACACTACTTGTGCAAACTGCACTTAGGAAAGCAGAAAAGACAACTGAAAGCAAACTATTATGTACAACTAACCAGGTGTATTTGCTTCCCTCCTAGATCAAAGGGAAAATTTCTTAAGTCCCCTTCCTGGCAAGAAGACTTATGGTGCCAGATAAGTAGCTGAATGAAATGGAGGGTTGGTGACCTGCTCCTTTTGCCTGCCACCTTGATCGGCTCACATCCGAGTGGATCAGAATCGAACATGCCTCCAACATACATGTATTCTTCTTGTTCCTAGAGGCTTGTTGAATGTTGGTCCTTCATGCTGGTGCATATCACCAAGAAGTCTGTGGCTGTTGGCTCATCACCATAAGCCCTTTGATATGCATGGTCCCTCTGTAATGCATCATGATTTGACTTGCTCCCTTTTGCTTCGCTGAACACCCTGTCAAACTCATCCTCTGCTCCCTCTTGGCCTTCTTGAAGAAGGGTGACTGTGGTGATATCTAAAATGGAATAGCAAACTGATTGCTCATCCCACAAAACGTCACCTCTTTGTTCAAAGCTCTCTTCTTTTGAGGCTTTCCTCAAGGGAGACCAGCCTCTCCTTTTTCTCCTCAAAGATTAGGATCTCTAGATGTTCAAAGATATTTTCTTGATCCTCCTCCAACTCAGGCTCCTTGACATAATCGTCCTCCTCTTCAAAGCAATGGGGAAGTTCATCAAACAATGGAGGAGGGAGCTCACCATGCTTATGTTTCTCCTCATATTGCTGGAACATCCGCATGTATGCATGCCCTATGTTTTCTCCATTGCTAATGAGGTCTTCACAAGGAGCATCGATGATTTCTTCTTCGTTGTTGCTCATGATAGCCTCTTGGAAAATTGCAGATTGGATCTTCCACTCCTCACTCGCCTCCTGCAAAACAGGTTCCTCCTTGAGAAGGGGTGAAGTGGGAAAACCATGTGGAAGAGGAGGCAGTCCTTGAGCTAGAATCGAATAATTCTCCTCCTTCCATCTAGCTAGAGCTTCATCAACATCAGGTGTGGCCTGATAACTCTCTTGGAAGTGTGTAGATGGGGTGTGTTCAGACATGGAATGTGCTGCTGGGTTTGGACTGTCCATCACACATTGGCCAAGGAATCTCTCTCTGGATTCCAACTCTGTAATTCTTCTGGCCATATCCTCTTGGAAGAGCCTTTCTTGGAGGTCACCAGCATCATCATGAGCAGGAGTAGCCTCATCTTCTTCAAGGGTTTGAGAAAAACCCTTCTTCTCCTCCTTCCTACCCCATGATTCTACTATTTTCTTCCAGTTTAGGATCTCAGGATTGGAATTTTGCTCCTATGAATAGGTAGCAACTTTGTTTTCTCCAAGGTCCTGAGGCTCCTCCACAAGGTCTGAAAGTTCTAAATCTCTTTCACGAATCAGCCTCATCCTAGCCTCTAAATCTTTAATTTGCTTGGCTAGATTATCCTGAAAGAGTCTTTCTTGGAGGTCACCAGCATGTTGAGTAGGAGTAGTTTCAAGAGAGATGTGTTGGTTCATAATGTTTGCCCCAAAGGAAGATTCACAATCTAAGGAACTTAGAAGGTTCATCTCCATGGAAGGTTGTTCTAGTTCCCTTTGATGCTTGAAGGCTAGGCACACGGGGTCAAGAGCAGGGTTGATCAATGCATCGAATGAGCCAGAATGAGCAAGTGCCATCTGATAGAAAGGATTTGGTGCACAAGAGGGGGATTTCTTTAGGATAGGAGGGGGCACACAAGGCTAACTACTTTGAATGAATGGATTCTTCCATTTTGCTACCTCCTCCATGGACTGCAAGGCCTGAGCTTTCCTGAACAAGCATTCCTCTGTATACATCAGCTCCTACTGATATCTGTACTGCTCATCCAGTTTATCGATCTCCATTACCTGCTTTTCAAACTCCAGCGCCACCTGCCTTATCATTGAAGGGCAACTAGGAGAGCTGCTTGAGGTGATTCCCTAAATATCTTGAGTTTGATCGAAGTCATATGAAGGAATACAAGGTCCATGATTTTGTTCAAAGGAATTATACATAAAAAAATGTGATTTTTGATGGCACCAGGCTACTTAACCAGCTGATTCAACTCGGAGTCGCCATTGGTGTTGATGCAAAAGCCTCTAAAGGCTGGTTGGTTGAAGAACACACCAAAAATTCTTCAACTCTTTGGAAACAACTTGTCCTAGTTGGTCCCACCGGGCGTGCCAAAAATTGTTGATGTAGTGGATTGCACCCGGGGTAGGATGCCTAGCTCCCGCCCTTCCACACGCAACAATGGGAACTCCCCTCTTGCCTGTGGGACTGATGAAGCTGGAGGGGAGAGTCTTTAGATAAGGGCTAGCTCCCTCTGATGTATCTTTTAGGCCCTAGTTTCTCTTATTGTTAACAAACAAATGTAAAAAAGGGGGGGTGAAAAGGGAGAGAGAGATGCTAAAAACAGAACCTAAGCTTAAAAATGAAAAGGTGATACACTAAAAAATGATGACCCACCCAGCCCGAATATACACTTTTCACCAAGAAGAAGCGCCCATACACTTCAACTGATGTGGGAAAACTCTTATGTGCCAATGAGTTAGGGGTCCGTGGAGATACAGGGAGGAAGGAACTATCAAAGGTGTTCTGAGACACACTTTGACAGCCTATTCACATGCGCCTATATCCCTGCTGTAGACACTTTTGGCAAACCTGCAGAAAAGAAACTCAAAATGCACTAGACATGCTAGAGTCATTCTGTGAAAAGCATCAAAGACAATGACTTATCACAAAAGAAAATAGAGACATATGCGTGAGTGCAAGTCCAGATGGAGGTAAAAATGCTAAGTCTTGATTGAAGGTAAAATCTGGCAGAGCTCTGCCTTACAAGCCCGAGAGATTTTTGGGCAAAGTTTTGCTTTAAGGCTGAGAGAATGGATCCTTTCTCAAATGAGAAGCTTTACTATATATAGAAAGAGGAAGAGAACTTGGCGCTTTCTAGGAAAGACTTTGGCACTCTTTTTGCAAGCTAGCCCATGTGTGTTCTGAGCCTTGGGAAGAGGGAACCGTTTGATTATCGATTCCTGCTTTGACTAAGGCATTCCACATTAATGTGAAAAACATGGCCGTGCCTCTTTTTTGCAAATAGAGTGCTCTCTTCCTACAAATAGAATGTGATTTGTCCCCTCGTAAATGCCAAATGGAGAAAGCAGGCCACGCTGCTCACTTTTTGCGTCACTTGATGACCATCTAGCAATAACTCGCCTCTCCTCACCACTTGGACTGCTTTGTATTTTCCTGCACTTTGTCTTCCTCCTTGCCTTGTCTCTTCCTAGCTCCTTCAGCGCTCAGGGGCTATCTTCTAGCAGGTTGTTGCGTTCCTTGGGCTCTCGCTACTTGCCTTGGCCATTTTCTACCAATTCTAGTGAGTGACATGCAGTGTGTTCTACTATAAAATGGGCAGGACACGTGGCAACATCCGCTTGACTCATGGAAGCTTTAGGCACCCTTTGAAGGTCCTACAAAAGAGGACGTGTCAGCGTCCGCTTTCTTTAGAAATTCATTCGGGGCCCACCACAGTTCTTGCAGAACAAAAGAGAGAGACCGCAGAGGCTGACACTTGTCGACTTTTGCCGAGCCTTGCATGGGACACATGGCACATTCTGATGCTCCTAAAAAAGCATGTCAAAGCCTTCCACGCTCTGGCTTTCCTGGTGTAAAATTGACATTTGCAGGCCCGTCACAATTTGAAAACCAATGGCTAGTCTATCTTCTTAAAGTTGACAGCTTTCAGGACGTCACCGTCCTTGGAAAATTCCTTCGGGCCTTTTCCTTCGGCCTTTTCCCCATGGGCTTTTTCTATGGGCTTTTTTCCCAAGAGCATTTTCCCACGGACAAAAAGTCTGCAAGAATTGCCTTGTGACTTTGCCTTCGGAAATTTCCTCTCGGGCTTTTTGCTCGCGGTTTCCCCAAATTCCTTATACTTTTTGTCCAAGGGAAATCCTTCGGACAAAAGTCTGAAAGAAATCATGCTTTGCCTTAATAAAATTATGAAAGATCTTAGCCGCTTCTTTGTGGCCTCTTTGAAATGCTCCATGCCCTTCGCAAGGGCTCTTGAACCGGAAACTGCCCTCTGCAAGGGCACTTGTCCTTCGGCTTCGTGGACACTCCTTTGAACAGCTCAATTGAACTAACCACTTGAACCAAAAATGGTTCAATAGTTCAATGGTTCAACACTGCGCACCATTTGTTTGAACTGTGCCGCTTTAAAACAAGCCTTTGAACTTGTCACGATGAACCAAGACTTTGAAGCTAAGCGTTAAACCAAGGCATTGAACCAGGCTGATGAACCAACTGTTGAACCAATTCATTGAACCGATTCAATGGTTCAAACGTTTGTTGGACCGTTTGATGAACCAAGCCTGTTGAACCGTTTGAATTGAGCCGATGAACCGAACCATTTGATTGAACCAAGGCAATGAACCGACTGAGTGAACTGAGCGATTGAACCATTCGATTGAACCGAAGCATTGAACCAAAATGTTGAACCAACGTGTTGAACCAAGCTGATGAACTATTTGATTGAACCAAAGTGATGAACTTTGATGAAGTGTTGAACCAAACTAAATCAAACCAAGCCTACTGAACCAAGCGATGAACCAAGGTGTTGAACCAAAGCGATGAACCAGAGCGTTGAACCAGTTCAATGGTTCAATGGTTCGAAGCTGCTAACTCTTTGAAAGATCATGTCATTGAACCACTTTACCTCCCTTTCCTTATGAATTTCTTCGAACAAGAGTCCGAAGAAGCTTTGTAAAACCTTGCACTCTTTGAGTGATTCTTCAATTGTCAAAAGATTACACCTGCAGAGCTCGTAGAAATGGACCTGCAGAGTCCGTAGAAATTCTGCAGAGTCCGTAGAAATTGCCATATTCATGCAAAATCAAAAGTACTGGCTCATAACAATAGGAAAAGAAGGGGGATCAATTTTTAGCCAATTGGGCAAAAAATGGTCAACACAACCCAACCCCCTAGATATAGTGGGTGACCCCCAGATATAAATAGATGTGCCCTATCTTATCTCCCATCTACATTCACGTGATCATAGTTCATTACAATCAACATCAATGGGAGATGGGGCCTATCTATATATTTGGCTCCCTCCGGAGAACTAGTGAGAGAGATAAAAGAGAGAAGAACATCTACCCTATCTATATGTGGAGTGACTTTAGCACCGACGGCCTACTCTATCTATATAGCTAAAAACTCTACATATATATAGAGAGGGGGCCCCTATATATCTATAGGCATTCCCCCCTCTCTATATATGTTGACCTAACCACTATCTTAGATAGCTGCCCCCAACCCCATCTATAGATCAACTCAAATTAGATCTACTATAGGGCGAGGGAGAGGGCCCTACCAGTCCCCATTTATATATAGGACTTGTATAACCACCAAGGCTTTCGGTCCCCATCCATATAGAGTAGAGGGCCCAACTGATCCCCATCCCCCATCTATATATAGGATAGGGCCATTAAACCCAATTGAGACCCATATAGAAAGAGGGGCATCAATGCCTGGGCATTCATAGATATAGACTTTATAGGGCCCCATATAGATAGAGAGCATCAATGCTTGGGCATCCATATCCATTCGATGAGTTCTATATATAGGGCTAGGGCGATCCGATACAGTAACATCTCTCACTTCACTAGACCGATGACTAGACTGCACCCTATATATCTAATCCATATGCCCCTATAGGGGACTAAAGACTGGAGATGGGGATATGCCCCCTTTAGATATAGACTAGGACTAGATATTCACTCTTCATATTGAGTAGGAAATTTTTAGTTTAGACTCTTCATATCGAGTGAATACCCCTTCCCCCCTCTATCTAAACTCCCATATATAGATAGAGGGTCCCATCTATATATAGAGGGTTCAACTCTATATTGTGCCTGTTATAGACTGGATTTGCACCCTTGTGAGAGAGTTCTTCAAGCTCTCTCACTTTCAGCTATAAGCATGGGAACAACCTCAGGATGTGGGTGTCCTATGGTGATATTGAACCTCTAGACTTTTTATGAGGTTAGTTCCTCAGGTGCTTCACTTCAACTCCTTGATTTCTACACTAAACTTTACTAATGGCCAAAGAAAAGGGATAGGAGGATATTACTTCAAAATAAACGTAGGCTAATGGGAGGTGATGCACCAAAAGAGAGTGATCCATTTGGTCTAGAAAAGAAAACTACTAATGAAGCTAAACATGACGCATTTCTAGAGTTCTCTTTGTTCTTGGATGGATGCATCACCCTATGTATCTATCTATGCATATGTGATATATATAGAATTGGGGCTTTGATTCATTCAACCCAACCCACCCTAGATATAGTGGGTGACCCCCAAATATGGATAGATGTGCCCTATCTTATCTCCCATCTACATTCATGCGATCATAGTTTGTTACAATCAACATCAATGGGAGATGGGGACTATCTATATATTTGGCTCACTCCCGAGAACTAGTGAGAGAGATAAAAGAGAGAAGAGCATCTACCCTATCTATATGTGGAGTGACTTCAGTGCCAATGACTTACCCTATCTATATAGCTAAAAAGTCTACATATATATAGAGAGAGGGGGCCGCTATATATCTATAGGTGTTCCCCCCTCTCTCTATATATGTTGACCTAACCACTATCTTAGATAGCCACCCCAACCCCATCTATAGATCAAATCAAATCAGATCTAGGGCCCTACCAGTCCCCATTTATATGTAGGACTTGTATAACCACCAAGGCTTTCGGTCCCCATCCATGAGGTTAGTTCCTCAGGGGCTTCACTTCAACTCCTTGATTTCTACACTAAACTATACTAATGGCCAAAGAAAAGGGGTAGGAGGATTACTTCAAAATAAACCTAGGCTAATGGGAGGTGATGCACCAAAAGAGAGTGATCCACTTGGTTTGGAAAAGCAAACTACTAATGAAGCTAAACAGGATGCAATTCTAGAGTTCTCTTTGTTCTTGGATGGATGCATCACCTTATGTATCTATCCAGGCGTATGTGATATATATAGAATTGGGGCTTTGATTCATTCCATTCATGCAACCCAACACCCCTAGATATAGTGGGTGACCCCCAGATATAGATAGATGTGCCCTATCTTATCTCCCATCTACATTCACATGATCATAGTTTGTTACAATCAACATCAATGGGAGATGGGGCCTATCTATATATTTGGCTCCCTCCCGAGAACTGGTGAGAGAGATAAAAGAGAGAAGAGCATCTACCCTATCTATATGTGGAGTGACTTCAGCGCCGACGGCCTACTCTATCTATATAGCTAAAAACTCTACATATATATAGAGAGGGGGGCCCTATATATCTATAGGTGTTCCCCCTCTATATATATATGTTGACTTAACCACTATCTTGGTTAGCCGCCCCCAACCCCATCTATAGATCAACTCAAATCAGATCTACTATAGGTTGAGGGAGAGGGCCCAACCAGTCCCCATTTATATATAGGACTTGTATAACCACCAAGGCTTTCGGTCCCCATCCATATAGAGTAGAGGGCCCAACTGGTCCCCATCCCCCATCTATATATAGGATAGGGCCTTTAAACCCAATTGAGACCCATATAGATAGAGGGGCATCAATGCTTGGGCATTCATAGATATGGACTTTATAGGGCCCAATATAAATAGAGAGCATCAATGCTTGGGCATCCATATCCATCTGATGAGTTCTATATATAGGGCTAGGGCAATCTGATATAGTAGACTATGAACTTAGAAATCTCTCACTTCACTCGACCGATGACTAGACTGCACCCTATATATCTAATCCATATGCCCCTATACGGGACTAAAGACTAGAGATGGGGATATGCCCCCTTTAGATATAGACTAGGATTAGATATTCACTCTTCATATCGAGTAGGAAATTTTCAGTTTAGACTCTTCATATCGAGTGAATACCCCTTCCCCCCTCTATCTAAACTCCCATATATAGATAGAGGGTCCCATCTATATATAGAGGGTTCAACTCTATATTGTGCCTGTTATAGACTGGATTTGCACCCTTGTGAGAGAGTTCTTCAAGCTCTCTCACTTCTAGCTATAAGCATGGGAAAAACCTTAGGATGTGGGTGTCCTATGGTGATGTTGAACCTCTCGACTTTTTATGAGGTTAGTTCCTCAGGTGCTTCACTTCAACTCCTTGATTTCTACACTAAACTATACTAATGGCCAAAGAAAAGGGGTAAGAGGATTACTTTAAAATAAACCTAGGATAATGGGAGGTGATGCACCAAAAGAGAGTGGTCCACTTGGTTTGGAAAAGCAAACTACGAATGAAGCTAAACAGGATGCAATTCTAGAGTTCTCTTTGTTCTTGGATGGATGCATCACCTTATGTATCTATCCAGGCGTATGTGATATATATAGAATTGGGGCTTTGATTCATTCCATTCATGCAACCCAACCCCCCTAGATATAGTGGGTGACCCCCAGATATAAATAGATGTGCCCTATCTTATCTCCCATCTACATTCAAGCGATCATAGTTCATTACAATCAACATTAATGGGAGATGGGGCCTATCTATATATTTGGCTCCCTCCCGAGAATTGGTGAGAGAGATAAAAGAGAGAAGAGCATCTACCCTATCTATATGTGGAGTGACTTCAGTGCCGACGACCTACTCTATCTATATAGCTATAAACTCTACATATATATAGAGAGGGGGCCCCTATATATCTATAGGTGTTCCCCCCTCTCTATATATATGTTGACCTAACCACTATCTTAGATAGCCACCCCCAACCCCATCTATAGATCAACTCAAATCAGATCTACTATAGGGTGAGGGAGAGGGCCCTACCAGTCCCCATTTATATATAGGACTTGTATAACCACCAAGGCTTTCGGTCCCCATCCATATAGAGTAGAGGGCCCAACTGGTCCCCATCCCCCATCTATATATAGGATAGGGCCTTTAAACCCAATCGAGACCCATATAAATAGAGGGGCTTCAATGCCTGGGCATTCATAGATATAGACTTTATAGGGCCCCATATAGATAGAGAGCATCAATGCTTGGGCATCCATATCCATCCGATGAGTTCTATATATAGGGCTAGGGCGATCCGATACAGTAGGCTATGAACTTAGACATCTCTCACTTCACTCGACTGATGACTAGACTGCACTCTATATATCTAATCCATATGCCCCTATAGGGGACTAAAGACTAGAGATGGGGATATACCCCCTTTATATATAGACTGGGACTAGATATTCACTCTTCATATCGAGTAGGAAATTTTCAGTTCAGACTCTTCATATCGAGTGAATACCCCTTCCCCCCTCTATCTAAACTCCCATATATAGATAGAGGGTCCCATCTATATATAGAGGGTTCAACTCTATATTGTGCCTGTTATAGACTGGATTTGCACCCTTGTGAGAGAGTTCTTCAAGCTCTCTCACTTCCAGCTATAAGCATGGGAACAACCTTAGGATGTGGGTGTCCTATGGTGATGTTGAACCTCTAGACTTTTTATGAGGTTAGTTCCTCAGGTGCTTCGCTTCAACTCCTTGATTTCTACACTAAACTATACTAATGGCCAAAGAAAAGGGGTAGGAGGATTACTTCAAAATAAACCTAGGCTAATGGGAGGTGATGCACCAAAAGAGAGTGATCCACTTGGTTTGGAAAAGCAAACTACTAATGAAGTTAAACAAGATGCAATTCTAGAGTTCTCTTTGTTCTTGGATGGATGCATCACCTTATGTATCTATCCAGGCGTATGTGATATATATAGAATTGGGGATTTGATTCATTCCATTCATGCAACCCAACCCCCCTAGATATAGTGGGTGACCCCCAGATATAGATAGATGTGCCCTATCTTATCTCCCATCTACATTCACGCAATCATAGTTCATTACAATCAACATCAATGGGAGATGGGGCCTATCTATATATTTGGCTCCCTCCTGAGAACTGGTGAGAGAGATAAAAGAGAGAAGAGCATCTACCCTATCTATATGTGGAGTGACTTCAGCGCCGACGGCCTACTCTATTTATATAGCTAAAAACTCTACATATATAGAGAGAGTGGGCCCTTATATATCTATAGGCGTTCCCACCTCTCTATATATATGTTGACCTAACCACTATCTTAGATAGCCACCCCCAACCCCATCTATAGATCAACTCAAATCAGATCTACTATAGGGTGAGGGAGAGGGCCCAACCAGTCCCCATTTATATATAGGACTTGTATAACCACCAAGGCTTTCGGTCCCCATCCATATAGAGTAGAGGGCCCAACTAGTCCCCATCCCCCATCTATATATAGGATAGGGCCTTTAAACCCAATCGAGACCCATATAGATAGAGGGGCATCAATGCATGGGCATTCATATATATAGACTTTATAGGGCCCCATATAGATAGAGAGCATCAATGCTTGGGCATCCATATCCATTCGATGAGTTCTATATATAGGGCTAGGGCGATCCGATACAATAGGCTATGAACTTAGACATCTCTCACTCCACTCGACCGATGACTAGACTGCACCCTATATATCTAATCCATATGCCCCTATAGGGGACTAAAGCCTGGAGATGGGGATATGCCCCCTTTAGATATAAATTGGGACTAGATATTCACTCTTCATATTGAGTAGGAAATTTTTAGTTTAGACTCTTCATATCGAGTGAATACCCCTTCCCCCCTCTATCTAAACTCCCATATATAGATAGAGGGTCCCATCTATATATAGAGAGTTTAACTCTATATTGTGCCTATTATAGACTAGATTTTCACCCTTGTGAGAGAGTTCTTCAAGTTCTCTCACTTCCAGCTATAAGCATGGGAACAACCTCAGGATGTGGGTGTCCTATGGTGATGTTGAACCTCTAGACTTTTTATGAGGTTAGTTCCTTAGGTGCTTCACTTCAACTCCTTGATTTCTACACTAAACTATACTAATGGCCAAAGAAAAGGGGTAGTAGGATTACTTCAAAATAAACCTAGGCTAATGGGATGTGATGCACCAAAAGAGAGTGATCCACTTGGTCTAGAAAAGCAAACTACTAATGAAGCTAAACAGGACGCAAGCTTATTCTGGTTATATCTCAGGGTCATAGGCAGGGAGCTTTTGCGTGGAGGTTGAAGGAGATCTTTACGTTTTGAAGAATAACAAAATAAGTTTACGGGAAACACCGAGTTAGCAAACTTCAATGGGAACTAGACACACAGACACTTCATGCAATCCTGCATAAAATTGAAAGAGTCAAAAGCAAGGTGCTTAGAGAAAACACAACTGATGAACAACAATCATACATTCTGCAAATAAAACCAAAAATGCACACTTTTCTTTAACCAAAAACTAAAATGTTTTCCTTATATTACTTCAAAAGAGTCTTTTACAAAGCAATTTTTGCAGAGTGATTTTATCACCAGTCTGGGGATACATTTTTAGGCTCCAAGGCCTCTATTTATAAGGAAAAGGGAAAGAAAGAAAGAAAGGGAAGAAACAAAAAGTCATAGATGGCTAACACCTCCTGTTATCCTTCCCTAATGTCATAAATGCGTCATTCCAGATCGTTGTCCAATACTCTTGAGCCCCTCTCATCTTTAAGACTTTCTTTGGTGCATCTGAAAAGTCATGCTATGAGCAGCTGGAATGTTTCTTCTTGGCATGACGCATTTAAGCGTCGAATGATGATTGCAGGCAATGAACCATGGTGGATGGGAGCCTTCATAACTTCCATCTACCAGCCACTTGGACTCTCCCATGTTTATTGAACATCTTTGTGCCCTTGTCTGATTGGCCCTTTCTGCTCCAGTTATGCCACATGGAAGCCTTCCTTTTGTTTCTTCATGATTTAAGTCGAGCCCTCAGAGAATCTCGATTTAATCTATGTAGAGTAATTTGGGTTCTTTGGCCTCTCCAACTTCAGACTTTCTCAGATCCTTGGTTTATAAGGCCTTTTAAGTAGAGTACTTTGAGAAACTCGATTTACTCTATGCAAAGTAATTTGGGTTCTCTAAGCCTACTTACTTCAAGCTTGTTCATCTTCAAGTCTTCTCACTTTGCTGCTTCCCAAACCTTAAGACTTCGGGCTTTACGAACCCAGTTACTTCCAATGGCTAGTCACTTATCTTGATTTTGATGTCCATTGGCCTGTCATTTCCTTCGGACAGTTGGCCTCGGGCTTCCCTCTTAGCTTACTTCTTTTGGGAAAATCTGTCCAAAGAATTTCTTTGGACAATTTGTCTGAAGGAATTCCTTCGGACTTTTTGTCTGCATCTTTTTTTGGAAACTACCCTTCGGGCTTTTCATAATGGACTTTCTCAAAGGGTAAGAGACGCTTTGGGCTTTCTGCATGTCCCTTCGAATTTCCACAAATGATCCTCCTGAATGGAAAGATACCCTTCAATAATTTTGAAATGGTCCTCCCGAAGGGTAACATACCCTTCAAAAAAATTACAACTGTCCACTTGGAGAAGAAAAAGCCCTTGGAAAAAGTTGAAGTGTACCTTCAAAAAAGTTGATTGGTCCCTTTTTGCCATAAAAAGACCCTTTGGCATTTTGAAAATGCCCTTCAGATTTTTGAAAAAGACTCATCTCTTGAAGAACCCAAGAAGCACCATTTTTCAAGATCAAATTGCATTTGTCAAGCCCCTTTGCTTATTTCGGGTTTCTGACTACTCACAACTATGAAGTAACCAAGTAGTGCCCCTTGGAGAACCCAAAATACACTGTATATGAGTAATTCAGGTTTCTAAACCCGAATTACTTCTACTTATGAAACATTTTAAAGCTAAGCACTGCTAGAAACCCGATTTGCACTGTGCCTTCAAAAAACCCAAAGTTGTCACTATTGGAAAACCCGAAGTCCTCCCAAAGGCTTACCATTTTTTTCCCTGAAAGCTCCCTTTCCCATACTTAGGTAAACTTTGATATGTGGGCCCAAAAAAATGGCCAACAGTGTGCCACCGCTCTCTATATAGATAGGGGACTCTATCTCTATGAGCTATAGTAGAGTTTGATGCCCCTTGTCTAGTCTAGTAGAGCCCTAGTCTAGTTGGGAGGCCCCTCATCTGTCTAATCACCTCTATCTATAGGGTGAACCCCATAGATAGATGGAACCAAAAAAATCTCTATTCCCCCATATATATCTTTCTAGTCGAGCATAGCTCTGTAGTATAGTCTATTAGTTGCTCTAGAGTCTAGTCGAGCATAGGTCTATAGTTGTTGATGAACCTATGGCCCTCACCATAGATAGGGGCATCTATATAGTGATAGTGACAAAGGGGCCTCTTGATCTCTATTGAGTGGGCTATCATCACTCCTCTATATTGGGTTGGGTTGGGTTGGGTAGATAGGACCCCTTCGTATCACGTATATAACAGATGGACCGTCAACCCTATATATAAATATGGATATAGATGGACCATCAACCCATTTATAGATCGGTCTATGTTGATGGACAACCCCTTTGCTTATATCTATCTATCTATGGGAAGATTAGTGATTATATAGAGGGTGAAACATAACCAAGTCAATTTAGATACGAATATGGCCCCCAACTCTATTTAGGGGGGTTAGGTTGCATGAATGACCCACCCTATAGATAGATATATAGGGGTTACTGAAATCACAATGGAGGTCGGGAGAGACCCCCCCTCTCTCTATATGGGATGGATTGGGTTAGCCCATAGTCGATAGCCCAGTAGATATGCCAACTCCCAACTCTATATAGGATGGGATGGGGGATGGGGAAGGGTGTAGCCTATATAACCTATGCCCACCCTAGTGCCATAAATAGGGGCCCTCACTGAGGGATTTAGATTCTAGATTCCAGATTCCAAATTCTATTAGATGGGGATGGGGATGGGCCCTATACATATAACTCACTCAGAATATAAATCTATATATGGGTATGTGCCATCACTGATTGATCATTGAGAAACCTATGGAATCATTGGCATCGAGATTTCAAACCTATCAAATTCTGGTTGGATAGAAAGATAGGGGTTGCGCTACTGCCAGATAGAAGATATGGGTTATGCTACTGCCATATAGAATAGATATATAGGTCCTGACCCCCTTCTTTCTATATGGGGAATGCCAATTTGAGTAAGAGAATGACTGAGCCAAGTAAGTACCTCTTCTAGGGAGAGTAAACTAATTAATCTCCCAAGTGGCCCCCTATTTATATAAGGGAATGTGGATTAAGCACCACATCATCTATAGGTGGTGAATATGAATACGAATAGGTAGACTTAGATGGATGATGGCCCATCAAAAATCAATCTGATAGGGATTTGTGGTGCTTGACCCCCTCCCCTCTTATATGGGTGTGATCTTAGATGTAGGGATAGGGACTATTATTGCCTAGCCACCCCCTATAGAATAGATATATATAATTCAACATGAAGATGAAGTAGAAGTCTCTATAAGGGGAGGGGGCCTTCAACGCAGCGATAGGGTCCTCAGCATAGGTCCTTGGCAATCTATCTCTTGGTTTCTCAGTAGATAGATAGATAAGGCACACACTCTATATATAGAGGGGGCCGATAGGTACTTCACCCTCTGGCTATCGAGAGGAGGGCCCCTATCTCCCCCATATAGTTAGGGGGGACTGAACCAACCGATTTTGGCAACCCCCTCTCTATATAATAGGGTTAGATCTGCCCCTCTATACATAGGCAACTGTGAGCCTATCTATCTATTTAGGCCCCCCCTCTTTAATTTCTATATGGGGTGCCATATAGAGCAGATCAGATCTATCTAGGGGGGAGTGCCCCGTTCCCTCCCCCCTAGATAGATCTAATCTAACCCAGATAGATATATAGTGTTGGGGCCTCTCTATATATATGGGGAGCTCCAATAGATAGAGTAGATTAGATCCATCTAGGGAGGAGCCCCCCCTCCCCCCTATATAGATTTGATTTAACCCAGATAGATATATAGGGTTGGGGCCCAATAGATAGAGTAGATTAGATCTATCTAGGGGGAGGGCTGGGAACTCTCTATATATAGGATAGGAAATTGAATCAACTCAATCAACTTAACTTAACCTTATATAGAGGGGCCCAATAGGTACTTCACCCTCTGGCTATCGAGAGGAGGACCCCTATCTACCCCATATAGTTAGGGGGGACTCAACCAACCTATTGGTTGAATAGTTTGTCTATCAGCGTATTGGTAAACAAAATAGGTCTGATCAGCCAAAGTAGGAAGATTAGTTGTCCAAATGTGCAAGTTTATCACATCAGAAGGAGACTGCTCTCTCCTCTCATCAAGGGGAGGTTCCCTGTGGATATGCTATGTATATGTATAAACAGAAAATAATACTTAGGGATAGGACCAGACATCCATCTCTCTTTCTTCAGAGATGATGTGTACAAAACAAAGGAAAAACTCAAGGGAATGACAGACATCACTCCTCTTCTTTCAGAAGAACTATTCAGCCAGCCACAAGAATACTCCTGGAAATAAAAGTAGAATGTAACTGAGGATATGGTAACCAACAAATCAAGACAGCACAAAGTCTGCACCTAAAATGCTCAAGAGTAATATACGAAGGACGATGAGGGCACAAAGTCTTCTCAAAGTCCTTTACATAGGCAGCTATGGGGGCACAAAGTCTCTCCACAGTTGATTCTTCAGGACACCTTCCTGACTAACTTTACTAATCCTGCTTGTTAGATTAATGAAACCAAAAATATATCAAGGAAAAAGACATAAGAACATCTTCCTTAACAACAAAGATATCACAACACAAAGTCTAAAAAAGTTCCTAGCTTTCTTATTTCAATAACAAAATATGATAAACAGACTGAGCACAAAGTCTCAATGATGCCTCTCAATTTGGGCAGAGTTTCGTTCAGATTGTCAAAAAGAAGATACATTTACAATGAAATAAAGTCCCTTATATAGCCACTTCAAGAAGGACTCGGGAACAGTAATACATCATGATGCATTGGGAACTATTAAGAAGATAGGCTGGAACTTTGGGGCCTTTTACCCATTTGATATTTTCAATGTAGATAAACACGCTGTGCAATTGAAAGATTACAACTTTCAATGTCCACCTGGCAGTTTGATCTTGTCTTCATCGTTCCTCTTTTCTAGATTAATTGAATCGGCCCCTGGATTCATCCATTGTTCTGTCTTTCCTCGCTTTCAGCTGGTTTTTGTCTTGAATTCTGGAAATGCATTCGGGTCTATAAATCCAAAGAATCAACGGCTATTTCATGGGCTTTAAAATTGACGTTTACATGCCCGTCAATGTGCTCATAATGGCTAGTTCACTATCCTGAATTTGACGTCTTTGGGGGTGTCACCCCTTGGTCTTCTTTCAGCTTTTGGCTTTGCCCTTCCAGATTGGACTTGCCCTTTCGGGTCTTGAGAAATGCCCTGTGTCGAGTTGGAATAGCCCTTTGCCTTGGGAGTTCCCGCGAACAAATATTTTCCTGGGCTTTCTATTTGAGGCTTCCTTCGGGCAAATGTTTCCCATGGACATTTCCCTGAGGAAAATTCCCGTGGACAAAAAGTCTGGGGAAAATTCTTGTGGACAAAAAGTTCACGGAAATGTTGACTGTTCTTTGAAAATTCCTTCGGGATCTGCAGCCACTTAGAATTCTTTCGAGCTTTTTGTTCGAAGGAATTCCTTCGGACAAAAATTTGAAATAATTAAGTCTTAGTCAATTTTTAAATGACTTAAACAAATTGAAGGAATTACCTTTCGGCTTCTTTGGAAACGACCCTTCTGAAGGGTGCTTTTATTGACTAAGTGTCCTCCGCAAGGGCACTTGTCCTTTAGGAATCTTCCTTTTGCATTGAACCACCCCTTTGAACTTTGACATTGAACCAATCGGTTGAACCAATCAATTGAACCAAAAATGGTTCAAGCCAATGGATCAATTGGATGAAACAAGCCGATGAACTAAGCATTGAACCAAGATGTTATGAACTTGCCTTTGAACCAAAAGTTGAACCATTTTGTTGAACCAAACGATTGAACCTATTTGTTGAACCGGTTCAATGGTTCAACGAAGCGCGCCTAGCCCCTTTGAACCAAAAGCTGATGAACCATCCAATGAGTCAAGTGGTTGAACCAAGATGTTGAACCAAGTTTTGGTTCAATGGTTCAAATAAAGCTTTGAAAAATGTCTTCGAACCTGCTGTTGAACCTGTAGACATTGAACCAAATGATGAACTGAAAGAATGAACCAACTGAGTGAACTATTTGGTTGAATCAAAAGACAATGAGTGAAATAAAGCGTTGAACCGCTTGGTTGAACCGAGCTATTGAACTATTCCTTTGGTTGAACTCGCCTTTGAACTTTGAACCCGTTGAACCTTTGAACCAAAGTGGTTCAATGGTTCAACGGTTCAATGGTTCAAGTCTCTTTTTGCACTCAAATGCTTGCCGATGAAGATTTTCAATTGAACCAAAACTCTGAACCAATCCCGAAAAATGACCAAGTGTTGAAAATCAATTCTTTTGACTGAAACCACCTGCATAAGCCTTTGAACTTTGAACCTTGATGAACCTGCCTGTAGAGTCTGTAGATTTTTTGAGAAGCTTGGAAAATGAGGAATCTGAATGTCTAGGACAAATTTTGGAAATGGAAGAGACAATTTTGGTCTGCAAGACCAAAATAATTCAAATGTTGTCCCAAAAATGATTGCTACTTTTGGGGGACAACACAACCGATTTTGGCAACCCCCTCTCTATATGATAGGGTTAGATTTGCCCCTCTATACATAGGCGACTATGAGCCTATCTATCTATTTAGGCCCCCCCTCTTTAATTTCTATATGGGGTGCCATATAGAGCAGATCAGATCTATCTAGGGGGGAGCGCCCCATTCCCTCTTCCCTAAATAGATCTAATCTAACCCAAATAGATATATAGTGTTGGGGCCTCTCTATATATATGGGGAGCCACAATAGATAGAGTAGATTAGATCTATCTAGGGAGGAGCCCCCCCTCCCCCATGATAGATTTGATCTAACCCAAATAGATATATAGAGTTGGGGCCCAATAGATAGAGTAAATCAGATTTATCTAGGGGGGAGGGGGTGTGGGAACTCTCTATATATAGGATAGGAAACTGAATCAACTCAATCAACTTAACTTAACCTTATATGGTCGGGGGTGACCGCCCCCCTCCATTCTCCCCCCGCCCCCCTTGACCCCCTCTCTATATGATAGGGTTAGATCCACCCCTCTATACATAGGGGACTGTGAGCCTATCTATCTATTTAGGCCCCCCTCTTTAATTTCTATATGGGGTGCCATATAGAGCAGATCAGATCTATCTAAGGGGGAGCGCCCCATTCCCTCCCCCTTAGATAGATCTAATCTAACCCAAATAGATATATAGTGTTAGGGCCTCTCTATATATATGGGGAGCCCCAATAGATAGAGTAGATTAGATGTATCTAGGGAGGAGCCCCCCCCTCCCCCTGGATAGATTTGATCTAAACCCAGATAGATATATAGGGTTGGGGCCCAATAGATAGAGTAGATTAGATCTATCTAGGGGGGAGGGGGCATGGGAACTCTATATATATATAGGATAGGAAACTCAATCAACTTAACTTAACCTTATATAGTTGGGGGTCGCCGCCCCCCCCCCCCCCCGTCCCCTGACCCCCTTAGATCTATCTAGGGGGGAGCGCCCCATTCCCTCCCCCCTAAATAGATCTAATCTAACCCAAATAGATATATAGTGTTGGGGCCTCTCTATATATATGGGGAGCCCCAATAGATAGAGTAGATTAGATGTATCTAGGGAGGAGCCCCCCCTCCCCCTAGATAGATTTGATCTAAACCCAGATAGATATATAGGGTTGGGGCCCAATACATAGAGTAGATTAGATCTATCTAGGGGGGAGGGGGCATGGGAACTCTCTATATATATAGGATAGGAAACTCAATCAACTTAATCAACTTAATTTAACCTTATATAATCGGGGGTCACCGCCCCCCCTGTCCCCTGACCCCCTTATATAGATTGATTAATGATAGACT
The DNA here is from genome assembly GCA_037957365.1 of Torreya grandis. NCBI lineage: Eukaryota > Viridiplantae > Streptophyta > Pinopsida > Cupressales > Taxaceae > Torreya > Torreya grandis. Next base: position 3,240,117 of record JARHVA010000183.1, read on the forward strand.
CTATATATGGCCTCGGCCTATATATGGATCCTAGATATAGAGATAGGGACCCTATCCTTAGATAGTGGTGGGTTGGGGGCTGAGGGTCGAGCACCACATCTACCCTCTATTATATATGGCATGAGGGTTGGTATGAGTGTGGAGACAAAGTCGGTACGGGAAGACTAGCTCTCTATTCTCCCTCAGTCATCAGTCATATCACATATAGAATAGATGGATCACCCATCCCAAAGAAAGCTACATCTAGGGGCACCCTAGAGATCTATATGGTAGGAGGCATTTATCCATATCCCTCGAGGCCGAGGCTCCCCCCTCTATTTAGATAGGGGCCCCTTGCCAGATAGGTATATATCCCCTATATATCTATCTGGTCGAGTGCCCCTATCTATCTAAGTATATGCAAACTACACTCACCTATATATAGATAGGATAGGGCTAGATGGGTATGCAAGCCCTATATATCTATCTAGTCGAGTGCCCCTATCTATCTAACTATTTACAGACTACGTTACGCTCATCATATATAGAGGTCGATTGCCTTACCCCATATATATAGATAGCCCATTGAACTCAACTTTATAGCGTTGCCAAAAAAATTATATACAGTGACCTCTGCCCTCCCTATATATCTTATCTTATCTAACTATCTAGCCAATCGCCCTATCTATATATGGGGTCCTCACCCTTCAAACATAGATATAGATATAGGGGCAGCCCCCACGGTATAGATTCGTTTAGATATAGATTTCGCTATGCTCACCCCCACAGTATAGAGTTTCATATAGATAAATAGGGACCCCCACAGTATAGAGTTCCATATAAATAGATAGGGGCCTCCACGGTATAGATTACTTTAGATATTATTTGCTACGCTCACCCCCACCCCATAGATAGCCATATAGCATTCAGTTTAATGGTCCCTCAAGCCAGATAGATATATAGGCTTGCTCTTGATCGCCTCTACCCCACCACTATCTAGGGGGTAGGGTTGGGCACTAGCTAGGTTGTTCCCTCACTATACATTGACAGGATTAACCCCCTGCCTTGAGGCCAATCGACCGATCTGGTTCACACATATGCACCCCCATCTCCACTTTATAACCCTAACCCTAGAGCGCTCCCTCGGATAGATGAGATATATAGGGGAGGGGCATAATTCTATATATAGGGGGTGCTCTGCTCTCCCCTATCTATATATAGAGTCTAGATGGCGGTCAGACTATAGGTAGACCAACCATAGTCCAGTTTGCAGCAGATCGATCTAGTGTGATCACCCCATATCCCATATAGAATAGAGGGGGGACCCCTATATATCCATATGGCAATGGTCCTATAGATATAACTAACTCCGCTCGACTGAGAGGATAGTCAACCACACCACCAAGTTATTAGTCAGTCTCTATTACTAGCATAGAAACTGACCAAACAACATTGATCCATATGAATTGAGAAACATATGCGGCTAGGACCAGATAGAGGAAGTGTCGATGCCTGGGCATCCATTTGATTCCAATACAGTAGGCTAGAGTGGAATATAAACTACACTACACAGAGGGATTTTAGATTAGATAGGCCCCTACCCTACTCTATATAGCTTGCCCATATATATAGAGAGGCTGGGGGAGAGCATAACTAGTCTATATCCCTATCTAAACAGAGGGGGGGCACCTGCCCAAATCTAGCTTAACTAGATGGGATTGGGGGATTGGGCATCTATGCTATGGCACCCTATATATCACTATGGCAACCCCTAGATAGTGGTGGGGACTAACTCAATTGATGAACTACACCTAGATAGATATATAGGGTCAATTGAGCGATTCACCCCATATAGATAGAGGGAGGGTCCAGCCTACTTAGCTTCATTCATGTACCCCTATAGATCTATTCCCAAATGAGCATCAATATGGAGTGGGACCATCAATAGTTGGCACTCGCAGCTATGGCTATAGTTCTAGTTCTAGTGCTCCCTCCCTATAGAAGTAGGTTGTTGTGGGAGGGCGAGACAATAAGAAGCTGCTCCCATCCTTATATAGAAATAGATGGGCTATCTGAAGATGATCTCTGCACCTATATCATATAGATAGAGGGGGATGATCTGTGATTTGAGATTGGCTTGCCAATCTATCTGTTGTATACGTGTCTCCCAGATAGATATAGGGCTCGTCAATCATATCAGAATAGAGAATAGAGATGGATGACCCTAGACATAGTTGGCTTGACCCCCCAAATAGAATAGAGGGGACAATAGTCAGGTCAGGATAGGGGGCCCCTATCCCCTCTCCCCTATCCCCTATCCAATAATCTATATGGAAAGGGGAAAGGCAGGAGAATGACTCTCAACATGGTGTTGGTTCATGTTGATTGTAATTGTAAAAACTCTATCTAGTCATCTATCTATCTATTTGGTTGGGTTCGAGATCCCTATCTATATACGAGTTTGTTATCCTCATCCTCTAACTCAACCTTGTCGAGACATGGATGGTCCCAATCAACTCATGTTACGTATATAAAATCCAGATCTCTATATAGATCTAGACTGTATATAGATAGAAATAGATAATAGATGGTGGCATAATCTATTTCTATTATTTATTTATTCATTTATTTATGTACGTGATATCAGTGAAGTCATCTCATTAGTTGTATCACCTAGATAATCAATCCCCATAGATATATAGGGCTCGGCCTCCCAAACCCCCAAGCCCTATAGATCTATCTGCCCCCCCCCCCCCAATATATAGAGGTTTTTTGGCCCAAGATAGAGTTTTTTTGGCCCTCCCTATATATCTTATCTATCTGGTGGCCTCACTATAGATAGGGAAAGCCCCCCCCCAATATATAGAGTTTTTTTGGCTCTCCCTCCTCCCTCCTCCCTCCTCCCCCTCCCTATATATCTTATCTTATCTTATCTTACCTTTTTGGGTGAAAGGCGCCCATATATTTATACCCTAAACTCTCTATATGGGTCTTGTCCTCCTCTATTTATATGGGGCCAAGGGCACCTCCCACCTTCTATCCTATCTATATCATGAGTTATATAGCTTATCTAGATCTTCACCTTGATCCTATCAGAAATGAATACTCCTCAAATAAAATAGGCTAGGTCCAATGAGCTGATCAACGATCGAGAGAACTATAACTGCGATGTGATGCAAGTGGTCAATCACTCATATCACATCCGAACCCAATCCTAGCCTGATTCTAAAAACTACCCTATCCCTGTCTATTCTAAATGCTTTCAAAAATTGAGGATCACCTACCTGTATATATGATACTGATAGGAGTGGTTCTCTCCATCTGGGTCTGGGTCTCCATCTCCATCTTGGGAGCCCTATATATCTATCTGGGGGGTGGTCATGGTCATTGATGCCTATATATCCCTATATATCTATCTTGGAGGGTGGTCGTGGTCATTGATGCCTATATAGCCCTCTATATCTATTTGGGGGTTGGTCGTGGTCATTGATGCCTATATGGATGGGTAGTCCAATGGGACATGGTAGTGGCATATAGAATAGGGGGAAGCCAATTCGTGATGTCACCAACGGGGTACATTCATGGTAGGCTCCACTTCAAAGTATAGTAGGCTTGTCAATAGATAGAGTTCCATGGCCATATCAGGGACAGGGGTCCATAGCTCAGAATTCTATCATTTAGTCTACTCCCCCAGAATTCTATTCTAACTTAGTTGAGCTCTCACCTGGAGGCTATAACTATATATATATATATATTAGATAGGGATAGGGATAGGTTAGTTCAAGTTGTCTCAAGGGTTGATCTCTCGAAGTCGATTCAATTGTTTATAGATCAGATCTTAGATCTAGCTATGAATGCGGCAATAGCTATGTCTCGTCCATAATCTAAACTATCCTTCCCTCCATCAAAGCACAAATATTCTGATTAGAGCATCCGGTGCCCCCATATATACATAGGGACACCACTATCTAGGGGTCAAGACCAACCCCAACTATAATTGTCAATAGGGCCCCTTTATCTATATGGGGATCAAACATATTGCATCAATCATCGTGGTATTATCCCATCTCAAATAGATAGTCTATCTATTACATTCATTCGGTCGATGGCCTATATAAATAGGGGTCAAGTATAGTAGATAGTCCCGTTGGGCCCACCTATATAGTTAGGGGTTAGGGATTAGGGGTCCCTCGACTAGATATATAAGCCTCTTGAGCCCCTATAGCATCCATATATGGTTGATGGCCCCCTCCCTATCCCTATATAGAGACATAGATGTCATTGATGCCTATATAGCCCTATATATCTATCTTGGAGGGTGGTCATGGTCATTGATGCCTATATTGCCCTATATATCTATTTGGGGCTTGGTCGTGGTCATTGATGCCCATATGGATGGGTAGTCCAGTGGGACATGGTAGTGGCATATAGAATAGGGGGAAGCTGATTTGTGATGTCACCAAGGGGGTGCATTCATGGTAGGCTCCACTTCAAAGTATAGTAGGTTTGTCGATAGATAGAGTTCCATGGCCATATCAGGGATAGGGGTCTGCAACTCAGAATTTTATCATTTAGTCTACTCCCCCACAATTCTATTCTAACTTAGTTGAGCTTTCACTTGGAGGCTATAACTATATATATATATATTAGATAGGGATAGGGATAGGGTTAGTTCAGGTTGTCTCAAGGGTTGATCTCTCGAAGTCAGTTCAGTTGTTTATAGATCAGATCTCAGATCTAGCTACGAGTGCAGTTATAGCTGTCTCATCCATAATCTAGTCTATCCTTCCCTCCATCAAATCACAAATATTCTGATCAGAGCATCTGGTGCCTCCATATATAGATAGGGTCACCACTATCTGGGGGTCAAGCCCAACCCCAACTATAATTGTCTATGGGGCCCCTTTATGTATATGGGGAGCAAACATACTGCATCAGTCATTGTGGTATTATACCATCTCAAATAGATAGTCTATCTATTACATGCATTCAGTCAATGGCCTATATAAATAGGGGTTGAGTATAACAAATAGTCCCGTCGAGCCCACCTATATAGTTAGGGGTTAGGGATTAGGGGTCCCTCGACTAGATAGATAGGCCTTTTGAGCCCCTATAACATCCATATAAAGTTCAATCATACATTCTCCAAGCTCAACTCATTGGATAACCTCTAGCTCTAGCCTATATATCTATCCAGGGTGGCCCCTAGATATATCGTATCTGGCGGCCCCCTGATAGACCCCCTATATATATATGGTTGATGGCCCCCTCCATATCCCTATATAGAGATATAGACGTAGGCTCTTCAAGATCTCTATAGATTCCCAGATCTGATCCTATAATGCACCCTCCCTATCCCTATATAGAGATATATAGATAGGGCCACCACTATCTAGGGGTCAAGCCCAACCCCAACTATAGATGTCCATGGTGCCCCTTTATCTATATGGGGAGCAAACATACTGCATCAGTCATCGTGGTATTATCCCATCTCAAATAGATAGTCTATCTATTACATGCATTCGGTGCATGGCCCGTATAAATAGGGGTCGAGTATAGTAGATAGTCCCATTAGGCCCACCTATATAGTTAGGGGTTAGGGATTAGGGGTCCCTCAACCAGATAGATAGGCCTCTTGAGCCCCTATAACATCCATATAAAGTTCAATCATACATTCCCTGAGCTCAACTCATTCGATAACCTCTAGCTCTAGCCTATACATATATTTGGGGTGGCCCCTGGATATATCGTATCCGGCGACCCCCTATATATATATGGTTGATGGCCCCCTCCCTATCCCTATATAGAGATGTAGACGTAGGCTCTTCAAGATCTCTATAGATTCCCAGATTTGATCTCTATAATGCACCCTCCCTATCCCTATATAGAGATATATAGATAGGGCCACCACTATCTAGGGGTCAAGCCCAACCCTAACTATAATTGTCTATGGGGCCCCTTTATCTATATGGGGAGAAAACATACTGCATCAGTGATTGTGGTATTATCCCATCTCAAATAGATAGTCTATCTATTATATGCATATCTATTTGGGGTGGCCCCTGGATATATCGTATCCGGCGACCCCCTATATATATATGGTTGATGGCCCCCTCCCTATCCCTATATAGAGATATAGACGTAGGCTCTTCAAGATCTCTATAGATTCCCAGATTTGATCTCTATAATGCACCGTCCCTATCCCTATATAGAGATATATAGATAGGGCCACCACTATCTAGGGGTCAAGCCCAACCCTAACTATAATTGTCTATGGGGGCCCTTTATCTATATGAGGAGAAAACATACTGCATCAGTGATTGTGGTATTATCCCATCTCAAATAGATAGTCTATCTATTATATGCATTCGGTCTATGGCCTATATAAATAGGGGTCGAGTATAGTAAATAGTCCCATCAGGCCCACCTATATAGTTAGGGGTTAGGGATTAGGGGTCCCTCGACCAGATAGATAGGCCTCTTAAGCCCCTATAGCATCCATATAAAGTTCAATCATACATTCCCTGAGCTCAACTCATTTGATAACCTCTAGCTCTAGCCTATATATCTATTCGAGGTGGCCCTTGGATATATTGTATTCGGTGGCCCCCTAATAGACCCCCTATATATATATATGGTTGATGGCCCCCTCCCTATCCCTATATAGAGATATAGACATCATTGATGCCTATATAGCCCTATATATCTATCTTGGAGGGTGGTCATGGTCATTGATGCCTATATAGCCCTATATATCTATTTGGGGCTTGGTTGTGGTCATTGATGCCTATATGGATGGGTAGTCCAGTGAGACATAGTAGTGGCATATAGAATAGGGGGAAGCCAATTCGTGATGTCACCAAGGGGGTGCATTCATGGTAGGCTCAACTTCAAAGTATAGTAGGCTTGTCGATAGATAGAGTTCCACGGCCATATCAGGGATAGGGGTCTGCAGCTCAAAATTCTATCATTTAGTCTACTTTCCTAGAATTCTATTATAACTTAGTCGAGCTCTCACCTAGAGGCTATAACTATATATAAATTAGATAGGGATAGGGATAGGGATAGGGTTAATTCAAGTTGTCTCAAGGGTTGATCTCTTAAAGTCGATTCAGTTGTTTATAGATCAAATCTCAGATCTAGCTACAAGTGCGGTTATAGCTATGTCTCATCCATAATCTAGTATATCCTTCCCTCCATCAAAGCACAAATATTCTGATTAGAGCATCCGGTGCCCCCATATATAGATAGGGCCACCACTATTTGGAGGTCAAGCCCAACCCTAACTATAATTGTCTATGGGGCCCCTTTATCCATATGGGGATCAAACATAGTGGATCAGTCATCGTGGTATTATCCCATCTCAAATAGATAATCTATCTATTACATGCATTCAGTCGATAGCCTATATAAATAGGGGTTGAGTATAGCAGATAGTCCCATCGGGCCCACCTATATAGTTAGAGGTTAGGGATTAGGGGTCCCTCGACCAGATAGATAGGCCTCCTAAGCCCCTATAACATCCATATAAAGTTCAATCATACATTCCCCAAGTTCAACTCATTCGATAACCTCTAGCTCTAGCCTATATATCTATTTAGGGTGGCCCCTAGATATATCGTATCTAGCGGCCCCCTGATAGACCCCTTATATATATATATATATATATATATATATGGTTGATGGCCCCCTCCATATCCCTATATAGAGATATAGACGTAGGCTCTTCAAGATCTCTATAGATTCCCAGATCTGATCTCTATAATGTGCCCTCCCTATCCCTATAGAGATATATAGATAGGGCCACCACTATCTGGGGGTCAAGCCCAACCCCAAAAATAATTGTCTATGGGGCCCCTTTATCTATATGGGGAGCAAACATATTGCATCAGTCATCATGGTATTATCCCATCTCAAATAGATAGTTTATTTATTACATGCATTCGGTCGATGGCCTATATAAATAGGGGTCAAGTATAGCAGATAGTCCCGTCAAGCCCACTTATATAGTTAGGGGTTCCTCGAAAAGATAGATAGGCCTCTTGAGCCCCTATAGAATCCATATAAAGTTCAATCATACATTCTGCAAGCTCAACTTATTTGATAACCTCTAGCTCTAGCCTATATATTTATTTGGGGTGGCCCTTGGATATATCGTATCTGACAGCCCCCTGATAGACCCCCTATATATATATGGTTGATGGCCCCCTCCCTATCCCTATATAGAGATATAGACGTAGGCTCTTCAAGATCTAAATAGATTCCCAGATCTGATCTCTATAATGTGCCCTCCCTATCCCTATATAGAGATATATAGATAGGGCCACCATTATCTGGGGGTCAAGCCCAACCTCAACTATAATTGTCTATGGGCCCCCTTTATCTATATTCGGAGCAAACATACTGCATCAGTCATTGTGGTATTATCCCATCTCAAATAGATAGTCTATCTATTACATGCATTCGATCGATGGCCTATATAAATAGGGGTCGAGTATAGTAGATAGTCCTGTCGAGCCCACCTATATAGTTAGGGGTTAGGGATTACGGGTCCCTTGACCAAATAGATAGGCCTCCTGAGCCTCTATAGCATCCATATAAAGTTCAATCATACATTCCCCGAGCTCAACTCATTCGATAACCTCTATCTCTAGCCTATATATCTATCCAGGGTGGCCCCTAAATATATCGTATCCGGTGGCCACCTGATAGACCCCCTATATATATGGTTGATGGCCCCCTCCCTATCCCTATATAGAGATATAGATGTAGGCTCTTCAAGATCTCTATAGATTCCCAGATCTGATTTCTATAATGCGCCCTCCCCCCTACGTTGCCCCTCCTCCCCCCCACTCGATCTATATCTAACTAATCTAGATAGAGATAGAGTTTCTTTGGCTTTGGCTTTGACTATAGATAGAGATATAGTCTATATTCTCTATGGGGAGTTTCTATATGGGGGCCCCATCTAATCTATAGGTCCCCCTCTATAGAAATCAATTAATCCCCATATAGCCTATATATCTATTTGGGATCCCCCACTACCACCCCATATATAGACTCTAAATGAGACTCCCCCACCCCATATCTAAACTGAGTATAGACTCTATCTATATTTGTATCTGTATCTGTATCTCTATACTGTGGGGTGGGGATTGGATATCTATATAGGGATAGGGGAGCATAAATGCCCTAACAGTCGACCATTGGGTTATTCCATTTGTGGTGGCCATCTCTATCTCAGCAGGATGGAAATAGGAAAACAACTTTCATTATGATGAAAAAAGACTATCCCAGAAGGATGGAAATCCAATTCCAGGTCATTCCTTGGTGAATGTGATCTGCCATAATCTCTTTGATCCCCGCATGAATATGCCAGAATGAATAGATATTTGATAGCAAAGTGGGATAAACTTCATCCGATGTAAGGAAACAACAAACAAAAGGTTTCCTCAGGCTGAGCTTTCAATACGATACCTCTGATATGATGGATGAAATAAAACCATATCAAAGTTCGAATTGTATGACTTTGGTGTGATGTCCCTCCAACATGGATTCACGTATCACATCACACCACTATATAAACATGGTATATAAGATGAGGATCAAGCCCAAACTAAGGAGTGTTGAACCCCACATAAATGAGTGCATGTACATAACACCTCCAACTGTGGTTGCCAAAGCTCTGAGCAAACCCAAAATAGGCCATGGACTTGGATCTACCGAGTGATGAGAATACCTCAGAGTCGTAAACAACTCTACCCCATTTTGTTGCTTCAAGTATTGTCAAGCCATGAGAGAGGCCCCACCCTTCACCTGAGAGAGGATAGTTCCCTCGGCCTCCTCGACCCCATATAGATGGAGTCGAGATGGCCCCATATATAGATAGGGCTCAATCTCATCGCCATCCATATCTAGATATAGCGGGTTTTCATAGATGGGCTATTGGTCGAGGCCCTATCGAGAGAGCACCAATTAAACTCTCTATACTATCGCACACACCTCAATCTATCAATCGAGTGCCCTCTATATATAGATCTATCCCTATTTAAACAGAGGGGGGGGGACACAGTCTAGATTCACTATGATAGATAGAGAGTGGATTCGCCCCCAGCCCCAACTAGATCTAGGGATAGGGGATATATAAATTGGGGCAAAATAGAGATAGAGTCTATATTCTCTATGGGGGATTGGGAGTTTAGAGTTAGTTATAATTTAGTTATATATAGAGGTCCCCTCATCCGCTTCCCCGTCCCCCCTCCATAGAAACTAAACTAAACTAAACTCTATCTAACTCTATATATAGAAAGAGGGGGGCCACCCTATAGATAAGATATATGCTCAAGAATATATAGGGAGGCCTAAAAAAACTCTATCTATTAAAGGGGGGCAGATAGATATATAGGGCTTGGGAGGAGGCCAACCTGTAGATAAGATAATATTTGCTACACTCAAGATAAGATCCCCAAATAGCCATATATAGAGGGGGGGCTACACTCAAGATAAGTCTCGATAGACCCTATATAATAATGGGGGGCCTATGCTCAAGATAAGATCCTATTCACTACTCCATCTTTATATACTATTTGCTAGATGTTGACCATTTTGGTCCTGCAGGCCAAAATCGGTCCTCTTCTTTCCCAGCTGTTCTGAGCCATTTCAATTTTTGATTTTGCACAAGTCTTGGAAGTTTCTACGGACTTTGCAAGAATTTCTACGGACTCTGCAGGAATTTCTATGGACTCCATAAAAATTTCTATGGACTCTGCAGGAATTTCTATGGACTCTGCAAGAATTTCTACGGACTCCACAGGAATTTCTACAGACTTTGCAGGAATTTCTATGAACTCTGCAGGTCTAGTTTCTACGGACTCTACAGGTCCATTTCTACGGACTCTGCAGATAGAGACAAATTTGACACTCAGGTGCAAAATGGACCATTTCAAGAGCCATGGAACACTTTCAAAAGAGACCACAGAGAAAAGCCACAGAGGTAAGTTTCCTTCGGAAGTTTGTTTAAGGCAAGGGAAGTACCCTTCGAAAGGGTCATTTCCAATTTCCCCAAAGGGCACTTTTCAAAGGCAGTTTGAAGAAGCAAAGGAAGAAATCCTTCGGACTTTTTGTTCGAAGAAATTCCTTTGGACAAAAAGTTTGAAGGAATTCAGAAGGGCCACAAACAAAAATCCCGCAAAAAAAGACGAAGGCAAAGGCTAGAATAATTTCTTCAGACTTTTGTCCGAAGGAATTCCTTCGGACAAAAATTCCAAAGAAATTCGGAGGAAGGCCAAGGGAGGAAAAGCTGATGAAAATTCCGAAGGAAAGCAAAGTGGTCAAAGACAATTCTTGCGGACTTTTTGTCTGCAGGGAAAAAGTCTGTGGAAAAAGTCCACGGGAAAATTGGCCGTGGGAAAAAACTCGAAGGAAGTCTCCAAAGGAAAGGAATGAGCAATATGCCTTAGCCGAAGACCAAGGGAGCTGAAGGACCCTGAAGGGCAGGTGCCCTTGCGGGGGACTCTCATCTGCCAAATGAAGGACACTTCTCCAAAAGCCAAAGGGTCACCTTCCCTTTGGGAAGGTTCAAAGCAAGAAGTCCGAAGGAAAGGAAGCAACAAGAAGCCGAAACATAAAGGCCGAAAGAAAGTCCAAGGGGTGACGAGCCCGAGGACGTCAAAATCAAGCATGATGAACTAGCCGTTGGAAGTTCAAAAGCAGTGACAGGTACGCAGACATCAAATTCAAGGCTCGTGAAATAGCCATTGATTTTGAAAAGAGCCCAAGGAACTCAGCGACCTACCAAAAAGATAGCCCCGAGGGCCAAGGAGCTAGAAAGACACAAAACCAGGAAGAAGACAAAGTGCAGAAATGGAAAAATAGTCCAGGTGGTAAAAGGGAGGCAAGTTATTGCTAGGTGGTCATCAAATGGTGCAAACAATAAGCGGCGCGACCTACTCTCTCCATTTGGCATTTATGAGCAGACAAACCGCGTAATATCTAGAAAGTGCAGTCTTGTTTGCAGAAAAGAGGCACGACCCATGCTTTCACATTAATGCTTGAACACCAAAGTCAAGATCGGTGATTACACAGCATGATTCGAATAGGCCTCTTCTAGAAGAATGACATCAACAACAGTGACTTCCTCTTCCCGATGCTCTCAGAACACATGGGCCAACTTGTCAAAGAGCGCCAAAGTCTTTTCCAAAGCGGCGTCTTTACTTCTCCTCTTTCTATATATTGTAAAACTTCTCATTTTGAGAGGATCCATTGTCTTAACCCATAAGGCAAAGCTCTGCCCAAAAATCTCTCGGGCTTGTAAGGCAGAACTCTGCCGGATTTTACCTTGAATCAAGACTTAGCATTTTTACCTCCATTTGGACTTGCACTCAGGCATATGTCTATGTTTTCTTTTTGTGTTAAGTCATTTTATTTTATGCTTTTCATAGATCGATTCCAGCATGTCTAGTGCATTGTGAAGTTTTTTCTTCTGCAGGTCTGCTAGAAGTGTCTACAACAGGAATATAGGCGCATGTGAACAGGCTGCCAAAGTGTGTCTCAGAACACCTTTGATAGTTCTTCCTCCTTGTATCTCTACAGACCCTTGACTCACTGAAACAGAAGAGTTTCCCATATCAGATGCAGTGTATGGGCACTTCTTCTTGGTGAAAAGTGTATATTCAAGCTAAGTGGGTCATCTTTTTTGGTGTATCACCTCTTTTATTTTAGGTTTAGGTTTTGTTTTCAACATCCTCCCTTTTCAACCCCCCCTTTTTTTCATTTATTTGTTAGCAGTAGGGAATCCAGGGCCTAAAAGATACATCAGAGGGAGCTAGCCCTTATCTAGAGACTCTCCCCTCCAGCGTCACTGGTCCCACAGGTGAGAGGGGAGTTTCCATTGTTGCGTGTGGAAGGCAGGAGCTCGGCCTCCTGTCCAGGGTGCAATCCATTGCGCCAACACTATACTCAAGATAATATTCGCTACTTAAGATAAGATAAGATATTATATATAATATAGGGAGGGGGGAGGGCCAAAGAAATCGAGATAGATAGATAGGGCTTGGGCACTTCTAACTCTATCTAACTCCATTACATCTATATAGAGAGGGGAGAGGGATGCCACTATCTATCATTTTTTTGGCAACTATTTATCATAATCTATATAGAGGGGGGGCAACCCCAACCATATAAAGTGAAGTGCCTTTATATATATATATGTATATATATATATATATATATATATGTATATATATATATATATATATATATGTATATATATATATATATATGTGGGAGTTAGTTTAAATGGATCTATCTATTGGGTTGGGGGGCTCACATAGATAGATAGACAGGGCTTGGAGGAGTGCCCCTATCTATCTAACTACCCCCTCGACTGTATAGATAGAGTTATGGATATATATAGAGATAGAGATAGAGTTTCTTTGGCTTTGGCTATATATAGACATAGAGTTTCTTTGGCTTTGGCATTGGCCCCATCCCCATTTATAGAGATTAGATCTAGGTGCCTATAGATCTATAGGGGTGCTCTCCCGTGTTCTCGATCTGATAGGAGTAGAAAGAATCATTGGTTTCACCAGCGAACTGCATGGGCGGGGATCTTGAAAAATAACTGGAAAGGTTCTCATCCAGGTCATTCATGCACGAACTAAATGCCTGCCTTCCCTCAATTCCTCGATCGAGTGTCCTATAGATAGATAGCCAAACCACCCTCCCTCCTCTCTATATATATGGGGATGGGGAGCCCCTCTCTATCTAAACTAATTCCCATATAGATTTTAGTTTATATAGAGGGGGGAGAGGGGACGAGCACCCTATAGATTGAATGGGATAGACCATATATAGAGAGAGGGGGGGAGGGCCAAAAGAACTAGAATAGATAAAGAGTAGAGAGGGGGGCCAAAGACACTCCATATATATATATATAGAGGGCCAAAGAAACTCTATCTTGAGGGGTTGCCAAAAAAGTGATAGATAGTTGGCCCCCCGTCCCTCTCCCTCTCCCTCTCTATATAGATGCAGATGGGGATTAGAGTTAGATAGACTTAGTTGAGGGGGCTCCTCTCTCTATGTATGGAGTTAGATAGAGTTTAGTTTAGTTTAGTTTATAAGGGGGGAGGCTGGGGGAGGGAGTGAGGGGCGATGAGGAGGGGGGAGATAGGGGGGTTCCCTTTATATAAACTAAACTATAACTACAATTATGGCACTAGTTGAGCTTGTTTGTAATTATCGTAGCTCCCCAAAAGCTCATTTGACTTTGAGGTAGTGCATGTCTTATGGAAGCAGTCACAATCATTAATGGGGAGATGACAACTCCAAGGCACCAAACGAATTCCTTAGAACTATCATAACTCACATAATACAAACCACGAAAAATATGGGGGTAAACACGATGGGAAACATACTTGCCCCATTAGCATGCATATAACGAAGCAACTAGCCCCCTTCAACATCTCTCATGATGTGTTCTACATTGTTGAAAACTGGACCCACATGAGGTGTGTAATGCATAGCTAGAAAAATGTCGATCACTATCTGAATGGCTAGATGAATACTAGCTAACGAACCAAACCTCGCCAATGACTTGGATTGTTCAGGGTCAAATAATCTATCAAATGTTAGTTCTGTGTGGAGAATATGGGTTGTTTGAGGATGGAAAATTGTTGTGTCATGTCTCTGTCCCCTCAATGGCAAGGAACGAGTGCCCCCCTATCGGTGCCCCCTATCTATATAGGGTCTATCCATGGTCTAGAGTTGAGTTTAGATCACTATAGACTGTGGGGGGCATGGTCTATATTCAATATGATAGATAGAGATAGAGGGGGTGGCACCCCTCTCTATATAGATTGATCAACCCTCTCTCTATATATATCTATATGGGACCCTCTATCTATATATGGGAGTTTAGATACAAAGGGGAGGGGAGGGGATGGTCTATATTTTTTTGGCACCCCCTATATAGCCATATAGAGTTTAATGGGGCCATATAGAGTTGAGTTTAATGGGGATGATTATGGAGTACATCTCATTTCTCCCCTAATTAGGCTTGTGGGGAATCGATCGGAACCCGATCGGTGTCTATCCCCTACCTTGATCATGATTGTGTAGGTAAATGTGGGGAATCCACGCAGAGATACGACACCTTTGCCTAGGAGAGAGTCTAGTCCAGACTAGACTATAGTGATGCAGTCCATACTATATACATACATAACATGAGTGGCCCTCTCCCCCATAGATATAGTTAATCAATCCCCATTAAACTCAAATCTATATGGCTATGTATGGGGGGTGTGGGGGCCCATGCCCCAAAATATAGACTATCTCCATCTCTATCTCTATCTCTATCTTTATCTATAGATTGTGGGGATTGGATCTATATATACATGAATGCATCCATCTCTCTGTTATATATGTGTGTCGTCATCAGCCCCCATGATATAGATTCACTATGATAGAGATAGAGGGGGGTGGTCTAGATTCACTATGATAAATAGAAAGATAGAGATAGAGGAGGTGGCAAGATAGAGATAGAGTCTATATTCTCTATGGGGGATTGGCATTGGGAGTTTAGAGTTTAGAGTTAGTTTAGTTTATATAGAGCGGGGAGGGGTGAGGGGCCCCCAAAGTATATAGTTCCATATAGATAGATAGGGGCCCCCACCCCATAGATATCCATATAGAGTTGAGTTTAATGGCCCACCTAGGCCATATAAGTTGGGTTGAGTTTAATGGGGGGATGGTCTAGATTCATTATGATAAATAGATAGATAGAGATAGAGGGGTTGGAAAGATAGAGATAGAGTCTATATTCTCTATGGGGGATTGGCATTGGGAGTTTAGAGTTTAGAGTTAGTTTAGTTTATATAGAGGGGGAGGGCTGAGGGGGCCCCCAAAGTATATAGTTCCATATAGATAGATAGGGGGCCCCACCCCATAGATAGCCATATAGAGTTGAGTTTAATGCCCCCCCCAGGCCATATAAGTTGGGTTGAGTTTAATGGGGGCCCTAGGCCATATGCCATATAAGTTGAGTTTAATGGGGACTTAGATTGATATAGGGTCACGATCGATAGCCGATATAATAGATGGATGGATGATGGATGATGGGTGGATGGATGATGGATGCATCCATGTATGTGTAGTGCCCTATATATAGATCCAATCCCCACAATCTATAGATAGAGATAGAGGGGGGGGGGGGGGTGCCCTCTCTATAAACTAAACTCTATCTAATTTTACATATATAAAGAAATGGAAAATTAGAGAAATGCCCCACCTAGTCGAGTGTTGTTGTGAGCGGTGAGAACCCTATCTCAACTAAGTAGATAGGCCCCGATGGCCTAACCCCACACCCCTTGACCAGATAGATATATAGGGTCTAGGGGCTCTATCTCTATATCTATAGCCAAAGCCAAAGAAACTCTATATCTATCTAGATGGGGATGGGATTGGCCAATCTCAATAGATGGGGAACTCTATCTATATGGGGTTGGAAGGTGGATGCATCCGGTCCAGTGAGTGTATGTGGTGGAAGATGGATGCATCATTCAATTCACATTACATAGATAGAGAGATGATTTTCATTCAAATTGTACAATCATTCATGCATCATGCAATAGCAATAACTACTAGGGTGAAAAGTGGCAATCTATTCTCTTTGTTGATCGAGACCTCTATATCTTAACTATCCATCCATCTTGTTGATGTGAACATTGAAATATGTCAGGGTTAGGGGCCCAACAAGAATACCCCTGATCATGAGGTCCTCATGATTGGATAGGGGGTTTATCTCATGACCCGCCCTAGACATAGTTGGGCTGAAATCACAGTGGAGGTCAAGCTAGGGCCCCCAACTAGATGGGGCCCATAGCCCAGTAGTAAGTTGCCACTCTGAGGTGGAGGTGTCCATTGATCGGTAGAGGTGGGTTGGGCGCTTAGAGATAACTCAATCGATGCCCCAATTATGTCTATGGATAGGGGCCCAACTCTAGAAGATAGGGGCAAAATCTAGATCTATATATAAGCAATTGAGTGCCCTCCATAGAACTCTAGGGGCAGTCGAGTGCCAATGCCGCCTCTCCCCTCTCCTGTTGGGCTGAACTCCATGCCCTCAACCCTGAGGAGCATCATCATATATATATTATATATATATATATATGTATAGGGTGAGAGTAGTATGTATAGATTTTCATTGGCACGATATATATTCACTATGGATTAGATAGATTTGGGTGGCACAGATCTATATCTATATCTAGGGGGAGCAAGCTTGCCCCAAATATAGATATTCAACCTTCACTCTGCCCAAATAGATATATAAGTGACCATCTAGATTGCCTATCTCTCTATCTCTCGAGTGCCATATAGATATAGGGCTTCGTAGCACGTCTATAATCGAGTGCCTATCTGTCTATCTCTCAAGTGCCATATAGATATAGGGCTTCGTATCACATCTATATATGAAGTCAGAATACGAGTATTCAATATTCACTCATCATATCACGTCTATAGTCTAGTCTAAAGTTGTCAAGTTCTAATATAAGGGGGTCAGAATACCCCATTCCCATATGTTTAAGTGTTCATACTCATCATATAGAGTTCAATGGGCCCAGATAGAAGATATATAGGCACTCCTACCTCCTCACCATTTATAGAACTATAATCGGTAGTCTTTAGTTCCCCAAAAAACTATAAATGTTGCTCGACTGGGATATACGAATAGGCTATGCTATAGATTCAGTAGTTGGTAGTCGGCACCCTATAGATATATCTAGATGAGATGGTGATGCTAGGGCTTGACTCCTAGTGGAGAGCACCCTAAACTGTCGCTTCAAGAACAAAAAAAGCTTTGGATTCTAGCATAATCGTGCATAGCTCTCCCTCTCTTGACACCCGAATGGATTGTATTGAAACTCGAGCTTGACCAGATGATCGATCTTGAGGACACTGCATCGACCGAGATAATGTATGAACCCTTCCCCGTTCCCTTAGTGTGTTGTGTTGTTCATACCCATAATGCAAGGAGGTGTTTTGTCCCCCCAGAGAGAGCATGGCTGGATATAGATCTACATAAATGTCGTATCTATATATAGTGGCCACCCTTATCTATAGAGACTTTGTCGGTGTCCCATATCTATATAGACTTCGTTGCTATAACCATATCGGCCAAGATATACATTGATAGATGGGCATCGAGAGAGTGGATCTAGATCTTAATCTTAAAAGTAGAAGGGATCGATCCCATCACCTAATGGTAGGATATAGATGGACGCGATAGGGCCCCCTCTCTACAAGCCATCCTATCATTCTATTCATGTAGTCATTCCACCTCTACTACCTATATATATAGGGATGGGATGGAATTCTAGCAGTGCAATGGATAGTCATCTGGCAATCATATAGATAAGGCCTCCTTATTATTTCTATATAGATTGGGGGTTTTGATCTATCTATTGAAAAAGACCATACCATATATAGATTCTCACAAAATCTTATAGGCAATTGATCCAACAACTGAGAAATGTCCAATCCTCCTACTCTATTCGGCATAAGCTATATGGCTGGTTGAACCTGTATCACAACACTCATGTTTTTCCCATGTGGTCGCCAATTGGTTTGCCTTCTCCCGAACCCAAGGAACATCTATCTCTGTGTGTGGCCATAGATCAATGGATCTCTGAAACCTGACTATCTCTCTCCTCCACAACTTACTAGAACATGAGCATCTCCCTAGCCCAATATCTATTTTGCTCACCACCTCCCTATCGGGAAGGGAAAAAGGACCTAGGGACTTCTAAGTGTTATGTTGGACTAAGATCTATCTATGGGGTGAGGGCCTATCTATCTATATGGGCATTAGCCTATAGAATGATCTTGGCAGTCCCAGATAGAATTAAAGGTTGGCCATCTCTATGATCTATATAGGGAGGGGGGCTCTATATATCAATCTATTTGGGAGGGCCTATCTATCTATATGGGTGTTAGCCTATAGAATGATCTGGGCACTCCCAGATAAAACTATAGGCTCCCCTATAGATCCCATATATAGTTATATATAGAGGGGGGAGGGGACGAGGGGTGAGTGGATATCTAACTATATGGGCGCAGTATGTAAATAGTTTCATTGGCACTCCCAGCCTATATATATTGCTTACCCTATATATATAGACTGGACGAGGGGTGAGTGGATATGTAACTATATGGGCATAGTATGTATATAGTTAGATAGATAGATAGTGGCACTCCCAAATAGATATATAGGCTCCCTATATATCCCATATATATATAGAGGGGGCCCCTATCCATATACCCCTATATCTATATCTCTATTCAAACTAAGGGCGGGGGTGATTGACTAAGGGTCCAAGTGACTTGAGTGCTCTTACTCCTGATGCGACTGTTTAGTCCATAATTTGCACTCCTGATCCGATGAGATATGGCTCGTTAGAGTCCTTTTAATTTATGTTTACCTCACGTTAGGGGCCAAGTAACTCTATAACTATATAGATATATGGGGGAGGATGGCGAAAAGAACCATGCACTGTAGAGACGCAACTAACCTTGTGGTCAATCGACACGACACTGAAGAGACTCAACTGATTAATCAACTATCTTGGTAATGGTAGTTCCCAATACCATACCGGCCCTAGCACTGGACCATCACAACTCTATGGTATCAGGTGGGTAGATCCCCCTTCAATGGATTGGAAACTACAACTATCTAATCACTAAGATCCCCTTTCAATCTCTCTATAAAGGCAACTACATTCCATTGTCCATAGTTTCCTACCCAAGATGAGTGGGGAGTAGAATGATTGAGTGTGGTCAGAATAAGGAATAGATGCGACGAGATGCTCAGATGTGGATGTATGCTCACCAACCCAGGTGTAGATCTGAATCAATCTATTGGAAGGGATGTAGATGTATGGTATGTTCCAAATCGAATGAAACAATTTGCTCTGTCAAAAAGGATGTATGCTCAGTTTATAGACTATAGTTCCCTACTTTCTGAGGCTAGAATGTACCGATATGATTCAGCTTCTCATTGGAGACAACCTGCACCCTATCCCTAGATATAGTTGGGGCCAATGCCAATGCCAAAGAAACTCTATCTCTATCTCTAGTGGGGATGGGGGTTCTCTAGATTGATGGAGAATGAATCATAATCAAGAAATATTCTCTCATGAATAAGTGGGTGGGGATCCCTTGCTCAAATCACTTCATCTCATCTAGTTCAAAGAGTGGGTGATCCCTTACCTATGTCGATGTTTCCTTATCTATATATGGATCGGGCACAGGCAATTGTGAAGTTCCATGATGCCTAGATCAAAGCTCGAATATGTCATTGAAGTGGTGAAACCAAGCACTCAAGGAGTGGTGGATCTAAATTTCTTCAATTCGAAGCACCGGAGCTACTATAGTATAGTGGAGTTCAAGGAATGGATAGGAAGCTAGCGGAGTGCCAAAAGGCCCTAACACTTATAGATGTCTATTTATTTAATCTATTTGTGATTCCCTGTTCTCAGTTCTTAGTATGCCTACCTCACGTTAGAGGAGGGGCCCTATCTCTATCTGGTGCTCACTTTGTGAGAGGGTCTCGACTGTGGGGGATAATAATGGGGAGGGCCGTATCTTTATTTGGTGATCTAATTCACTCCATACCTGTGGATAAAATTCATGAGGTTCCAATTTGAGGGGTTCTTAGATCAACGTGCAAGCAGGCAGCTTTGCTAATGGAATATCACTATAGGTATCCATGGGCCCCAAGGGCTTGAACTATTAAGAATACTATTAAACGCCTCTAGGCTCAGGGTAATCAGGTCTTACTGGTTGTTGAACTGCGATTGATGGAACAAATGGGAAAGTCTTCAATAGATGGAGAGGGCACGGCTTATCGATCAAAGCGTATTGATCAAATTAACCACGACTACTCCCACCGACCAAGAACTCAACAAATGACCCCAGAACCTCAGGAGAACTTTCTTCTTCTATGTGATGTGCCTAATCTTATTGGTGGATGTTTGGGATGGACTGGTTTCGATCATCACCAATTGTTATTGACATTCCTATCCTATTTCCACCTCATCAATCATATTACGTATATGTATCTAATAGATAGACGATAGACTTTGACCCAAGGAGTGGGTGGGAAAAGGTGTGGGTTGTTTCCTCGGTGGGAAAGGGGTTGATCACTCATTGTGGTGGGGTGATGATGCACTGAGGGGCACAACCCTTAGTCTTAGTACATGCAAATCCTCAACCCTGACAGTCGAGGGAAGTCCTTTTGTTCCAATCTCCAATCCCACCCTATCTATCTCTATAGGAGGTTGGGCCAAAAAAATCTATATAGTCGGTCAAGCGCATAAAGGAAATGATCAGTCGAGCCCCAAATACCTATACAGTTTGATCAGTGTTAGTAATGCAACCTAAATCCTATCCCATACGTCCTTTGTTCCAATATACAATCCCCAATCCCACCCTATCTATCTATATGGGAGGTTGAAGTCGATTGAGGTGATCGTAACGTGATTGATGAGGCAACGATCAGCCCTTTTATTGATGAAAATCAATGACCACGATTGAGTGCTCTGATCTCATTGATTACAACCCATTAATGCCCCTCGACCCTTGGGATACCTATCAAAAAGCTCTGATAAGGATGATTCTCGATTATCCCCCTATAGATTCGATGGGGGTTGGGTCAAGTACCAAAGAATTGGAAGAGAGTAGGCTACCATGGAGGATTCGAAGAGGCTACTGCTATGCGATGGAATGGGTGGAATAGAGGAGGTAGGTTGGTCGCTCATTGTATTTGCCCCAACCTCTCATATAGATAGATAGGGGTCATGGGATGTAGTCCATCACATACATCACATGATTCACATGATATCATATTACGTTTACAACAAAACACTCCCCTCGACCGAATGGACTAGCATGAGTGGTGAATAATGAGGATAACCATATCCCGTATCTATATACATGAAGGGTGCTGACCCGACCCTGACTATATATAGCTATAGCCACCCTATGTAATTGGAGCGATTTGGTCCCAAATAGATAATGGAAGTCGTCGAGGTAGACCAACCAATATATAGATAGTGAAGGTTGGTGTTTGCAAGATTTCACCTAGAAATCTTGGAGTACCCCTTTAAAAATAATTTGATCTTTTTGACTTGTGTTAATTGTGGGTCATGTTGTCACTTTCTCATTTAGTTTATTTTTTTTGGTTTTGTTTTAATGCTTTCGTTTGCGAGCTTGCTCAAAATTTTCTCCAGGAAGTCATAAAAGATACTTGGGTCAAATTTGCTAAATATCCACAGGGATGAAATCACTCATATCATTAAAAAAAAAAAAGCCAAAAGCTCATTCATTCATCCTAGACCCAAGTGGGTTTCCTAAGATGCTTTACTTGTTTTAATTGAGTAAAGTTGTCTAAAAATCCCACGTGTTATAACTCAAAGTAAATCAGGTATAAAATAAGCAAGCAAGCGGGGTTTTTAGTCATCCAAGCCTGCAATATAAAGTAATGAGTTGAGAAAATAAAATATTCGTTCCAAGTCATCTCCACGTCACTTTGGAGCAACTCACCCTGTAAAAGTTTTCATGGACTAGCTTATGGAGTAGTTTTGAGCAAAATTCTTCTTGTAATTTCTTCTTGCTTTCATGTATGTTTTGTTTTTTAGTTTTGTGTATTTTGCAGTAATCTTTTTCCCCAATTTTGTGGAAACCCAAGCCCTAATCATTCTTTCCCATTATGGACAATTGCCTCCATTTTTTGATCTTTTCTTTGCCTAGGGTTTTGATCGGCCATTACATCAACTACATATCTAGTTTATAATTTTCTAAAAAACATTTTATTTCCTTTGCCAAAAAAAAACTAGTTGATGTTTTCCTATCGCCGTTTCAATATAGATTGGGTGTGAGTGAAGTTGTGCTTAAATCTAGCTCCATTCATAGGCAATCTCAAGAAATTTATTACTTCTAAAAACAACAAATGAGTCAAGCCTTCATCCCATTTCCAACATGCCAGCAATACCAATCAGAGTTGTCATAATCGTTGCCCAAGGAGAAGCACGCCATGCAAATAAAATCAGATTTTTGAGGTTACATTACTTATTTCCTTTGTTTCCATTCATAAATTTTTAGGACTGCATTACTTCACTTCTTATCAAGTCCTTCCTCGTAAAACTTCCACAGTCCATAGCAAGAGTAAATTGGACATTTTTGCAGTTATTACTTATTCCTTGATTTAATAACTCGATGCATCCAAAAAGTCCTTTATTTTAAGATTGAAGTGTAAATCAGGATTAGCTTATGTGATTACTTCTTTTGTGAAGCAAGTGACTTTAAAAAGTCCTCAATACAAAGGAAAGCTTAACCGAAACTTTTTTAAGTCGATACTTATTTCTCTTTTATAAAGTAAGTAATGCACCTCAAAAAGTCCTCAATACAAATGGAATTTTTTTAAATCATTACTTAAGCTCAACCGGAACTTTTTTAAGTCATTACTTATTTCCCTTTTATAAAGTAAGTGACTTTAAAAAGTCCTCAATACAAAGGAAAGCTTGACCGAAACTTTTTTAAGTCATTACTTATTTCTCTTTTATAAAGTAATGCACCCTCAAAAGTCCTCAATACAAAGAGAAAGCTTAAACAGAATTTCTATGACTCAAAATGAGTAAGACAACCCTCCAAATCCGTCATGCAAAGGCAAGTATACCAAAACAACTCTTTGTTCTCTCCCAGTTCAGCCCACTTCTCATTATGTGCACTGAAAGTTTACTTGAAATTTCATAATAACATGATTCCCAGGAAACTAAAATTGATCATATGCATGAATGAACTTGACAAATGTTGAGTTACACGTTTGTTCAAATTTTCTATATGAACATTTTAAGTTGTGCATATATTTATAGAGAAACTGTGGCAAATGTCTCACATACAAGAGATATCTTCAGAGACAGAAAATACATGAAGGTCAGGAGAAATAATTTTCTCACAAGAAGATCCCAGTCTTGTAACTGCAAAAGCTTCAAGAAAGAGAGGAAAAGAAAAATCTCAGGCAAAAGCATATTCAGGGAACCCAGTACAAGGGCTATCTAGTGGAATCATGTATAGTGTCTAAACTTGCTGAATAAGTGATACTGATATGGGATGTGTTTGTAAGTGAACTAATTGACATATCCAAGGCAACCCACAAGACACCCCTATGGTTAATAGTGGGATCATTCAAGCTGTAGCATTTCCAAGTACTACCCAATTGCCAGAGTTTGTTTTAGGGTGTGCCAAATTTTACATTCCTCTAATTAAAACAGTCGGGGACACAACAAGTAATACAGTGATAAGGTTGGACACACAATTCTTCAGCGACTGTCTTAAAATTCCAACAAAATCCAAAGTACTTGATGTCAACATGCAAAGGGCCATTGATAGATGGGAAAGCAGCACAGCTGAATGTACAAGTATCATGAATAAAAGTTATCTGAAGAAATTTAAGTAGCCATCTAGATTCCTGAAGACCATTCAAAGATCAGATCTTGTGCAAGAAGTTGATGACATCAGCCAGTTGTTATGCAAAATAAATGGAGAAAGAAATGCAAAATTCTTCTACTCATAGATGTATTACTTCATCAAAACAATTGAGGTCAATAGAGCCAATGCAATGATCAGTTGGGCTGAAATAATCATATTAGTGAATAGCGCAAGAAGGTTAGACAGACACTTGATTTCAAAATGACTTCATATCTAGTATATGATGCAGCCTCAAAAGGAATATTCTCCAAATTGCATAGGAGAGGGATGTTAGCAACAAAATAAATGGAGAAAGAAATGCAAAATTCTTCTACTCATAGATGCATTACTTCATCAAAACAATTGAGGTCAATAGAGCCAATGCAATGATCAATTACACTGAAATAATAATATTGGTGAATAGCGCAAGGTTAGACAGACACTTGATTTCAAAATGACTTTATATCTAGTATATGATGTAGCCTTAGAAGGAATATTCTCCAAATTGGATAGGAGAGGGATGTTAGCAACAAACCCTATCTACGAGTATTACTCATAGCTAATATTGTCTGAATTCTTCAAGAAATACAAGATAGTAACTGATGGCTTCTTTTATGAAATCATTTGTAAGCTAAACAATGATATGAAAACAAGCAGAGAAAGCAAGGAGGCATTGGAGATTGTCTCTCAATTTTGCTGCATCTTCATTCAATTTGTTGATTTCACTTACCTCAGGATTAGTGGTTTCTCAGGATCAACACTTAAGCTACCAAGATACCCCAATGACAAATGGGTAATAATGGAATTATGTAGACAATTGGTAGAATTACATGACTTGCAATAATTCGCAAGCAAAGCAACACAAGGCAGCAGTTAACTTCCCCATCACAACTGATAATTATAATTGTTAGAGTATCCAAAAGGCCAAGAATACTTCCAAGCTAGGATGAACTTTGATCCTAAAGGGATTGCAAAAAAGATGATCTCTATAGAATATATGCACATCCCTACATTGGAGGACTTTTGGATGAACTGCAGGAATGAATTTGAAGTTAGAAGGGACTTCAGCAGAATAACAATACAATAAATTGTTAATTTTGGTTTGGCAAGGATACCTAAAAGTCTTCTTGATGATGGCCATGTGATACTTGATGCATACAATCAAATGGGAGGAGAGAAGGCCGCTCTACCAACCATTAAAGTTAGTTCCAAAACAATTAAAGAGTGAAATTCAATCGTCCTCATTAATACTTCAAATTGGTTGTAGGAAAAGGGACATTGTTTGGATGAGGCAATAATGCAGCAAATAAGGCAAGGGAGTTTCAGAAAGAGGAAACATGAAGGTGAGAGCAGTCAGAGACCAAAAAAGTTAAAAGTGCATAAAAATCTCGAGCAACAGGCGAGCAAGAATCTTCATCTGCTTCACAAGCATCGCCTGTTGAAAAAATTCCTTCTGTATCAACTCATAGCACTTCAACATCCCCAATAAACCCTACCTTAGAAGCTTCACAAAAGATCACAATTATTCCACCTTTAAAGCTAGCATCTTTCACTCTCCCTTCAGTAAAAGAAATAGATCCATCACCTCACCCTCCTTTCTCACCACCCAGATACTTACTTCCTCCTTCAGATACCATTTCTTCATCTTTGGGGGATACTCATGCCCATAAAGAAGTAGTGGTGGAAAAGGCAACTGGAGTAGAAAGTGGTAGCAGGACTACTACGGATGAACAGTTGAGGAAGCAGTTGATGGTGGAGAAAATGACAGAGTTTGAAAGGGTACTTTCTCTAGATGGTACTAAAGGAAAAGGTTATGATATAATGTTAACTTTTGATGCAACAGGGTCCAATCAAGAGATGGTGGTACATGTTGACACTTCTCACCCCCCAAATAGTGACTTCTCATCTTGGTTGGCTTCATAAGTAGTTCCAGAGGCTAGGGAAGTAATAAACTTGGAAGAAGAAGATCTACAGTTGCTCAACAGCCTTCAAGGAAGAGGTAAAAGGTCAAAAGCTGCCAAAATGATTTCAAAGTTGATCATTAAATCTTTTGGTCAAAGGTATGCTCAAATGTCAACTCCAGCAGAGGGAAAACAAAATGGAGAATTGACTGTAGCAAACATAACAGTAACTAGAGTCCCTCTGGGAAAAGTTACTACTGAAGGACTAAAACAAGATACCCAGAATCTAATTGATGCACTCTTATCCAAGGTGGGTAAGGAAAAAGCTAAAAAAGCTAAATTAAATGAGCAACTCTCCAAGCTATGTGAGATCATTGCAAAGGTTGCACAATATTCATCTCAGCCTGTGCTAGTAGAAGAGCAACTCAATGAGCACATCATCAAAGAATTTGAAGACATAGGAGACAAAGCCAGGGCTATTGATGAGTGGATAGAGCAGAGCATTCAAAAAGCAATAGAGAAATACAAAGAGATCTCAGATAGCTTGGGTGATCTACAAAGTAAGTTTACTTAGTTGAGGGAGTTGATAGAGGAGATAGACGGTGAAAGTAGAGTTGTTGAATAACATTTGGAAGCCCTAGTTGAAATAAATTAATTGCTTTAGAAAATATTGATTGAAGAACAAATTGTAGCAGATAAATCAGTACAAAGGGGCAAACAACTAGAAGTAATCATGTTTTTCCGCACAAAAACTCTAAAAAACATTTTGGGTGAAATGCAGCTATTAGAAGAAGGGGTTGATAAAGTGATGGAGCAATTGGATAATTGTATCTATTATGTTACAAGTTATACACTTGACAAGTCTCCAACATCCCTTGAAGACTTTCTTCCACTTCTCTAGAAAAGATAGATGAAGCTATCACTCCTTTTACTTGCAATTCAATTGAGAAGTTGATTAAACTTCACGATGATGTCAAGGAAATAGAACCCAGCTTGACAAAGGTAAACACATTCGGCAAGATCCTAGAAAGAGAGTTCCTAAGGTTCAAAATAGAGACTGAAGCTATTGCAAAGGTTGATGGAGGAGTGGTGCAATACATATTTGATAGGTACATCCAATACCGAAATAAGAACAAGATTAAGGCCATGCAACTGGATTAACTTTCTCTTCTTTCTTCTTCCTATTTTTCTTTCCTTTTCTCCGACAAAGTAATTAAGTAATTAAGTTGAGTTGTAAAAAACTTAAGTAATTGGTTTAAAATCCATTACTTCAAGTTGTTTGAAAAAGTCAATTACTTGTAAATAGGTGGCAGACATGCAAAATGGAAGATTCTATTTTAAGTTGAAAATCATCCATGCCATACAATGATGGAATTGTGGAGAAAGACTCTCAACTATCTCCAGTTTTATAGCTTGCACATAGATGTTTCTTATTTATATTTGGCTTCTAGACACTACAAATATAGGAAGAAGCCTACGGGTTAAATGTTAGAACATTTTGGCAAAAGCTATTGTAACTTGTGCATTTTTAAGATTTCAAACTTTGTGTTGAAAATCTTGGATGTGATTTTGTGAACCAGTTTGGAATGAATGAAGGGAAGTATATTTCTAGTGAACTTTGTGTCTACAAAATTTTGTTGAACATTCTATTAAGATCTTAGGATGAATTTTGTGTTATTTTGGATCTGAGGTAGAATTTATTCCTTCTCTTTCTTGTTGAAAGTGTGATTTTCTTGTTTATTTATGATTGTGTGGATGCAATAAACTTTGAAATGTATTTATTGTTAAACACATTTTCCCCCTTTTGTTACTACTATATATTCCCCTCTTCTCCAATATTCAACAAACACAGTTGCTTACTTGCTGCCAAATTACCTAGCTATGGTTAATGAGCTGAGGCAGTTAAAGTAAAACTGCAAAAATTAGTTATTAGGATCCACAACCTCAATAGATAAACATCTTATACGAGAACTTCACCGTTAAATGAAGGATATTTATCTCATGAATGCCTAGGTTTTAAGGATATTTATCTTATATGGGAACAACTACAAATCTTCTAACTTGACTTGAGTACGACTACAAATCTTCTGCGATCAATGACCCTTCATCCTATCTATCTACAGGGCAAGTGTCTTCTCTAGATCTAGATGGATACATGCATTTGTGTGCCTATATATAGATATGGGCCACGAGATGGTCTATATAGAGATCTAGGTGACCCAACCCCCATCAAATCTATAGGGGATTGATAGGGAATCACAAATATAGATCTTACCAACATGACATATCTATATAGGGGAAAGGGAGGGCAGTCCAGATAACTATATACATAGATGAGAAAAATGGCCTATATATATATCTCTAATACCCATGCCAACCTATCTCTATCTAGATTAGCCCTATATATCTATCCGGTATTGGCAAACACACTCTTAGATATGGGTCCCATATATAGATAGGGGCACTACTCAGAATGACGGGGCACTCCCTATAAATAGATCCACAGTATAATGGTTAATTAGCACCCATGTATATTAAAAACTTCACACTAACAACTGAACCCCTTGTATATAAATCCCCACAGTCTATTATAGAGTGAGTCTATATTCAGTTTATATAGGGGTGCCCCCCCCCCCCCAGATAGATAGATAGGCTATATGGGATTACGAGCCCCCATATAGATAGATAGGCTAGGTACCCTATATAGAGAACTGGCCCCATATAGATAGATAGGCTAGGTACCCTATATAGAGAACTGGCCCCATATAGATAGATAGGCTAGGCATTGGATCCCACTATGCTCGACCTTATATAGAGGCCCCATCTAGATAGATAAATAAGCTAGGTACCCAATCCCCTTATATATAAATCCAATTCCCACCCATTTAGATTATCCCCTCCTATCTATATATGGCTAGGCACCTTCATACAAACAAGGAAAGCCTTAGACTAGGCACTTGATCCCCTATATATAGATCCAATCCCCATAGTCTATTATAGAGTGAGTCTATATTCAATTTATATAGGGGGTGCGAGGCCCCCAAATAGGTAGATAGGCTATATAAGATTTTTATATGCCCTATCTATCTAATCCCCACCCCATCAATTAATACTCGTAGTGAATCCCTATATATCTATCCTCTACTCTGGACATACAGACTCTCAATGATAGAACACCTACCCCTTATAGATCTTCAAGAACAAAGATAAATATATAGGGTCAAGATTTCCACCTCATAAAGATGGAGGGGATTGGGGGACTGACTAAACTCTAGATAGAACTGGCACTCGACTAGATCAGATTAGATAGGGGGCCATACCATCACTACAATTGAGGGTAGACTAACTATAGATAAGATAGTTGAGTCGACCCATATATTAATAGTCATCGAACCTAGACTCTATATATAGGGGGGCAAGTCTCCAGCCTATATATCTATCTGGGGTGCCCGCCCCTGCCCCCCCACATTGTCTCTATTCTATATGTATGGGACTAACCAATGCGGTTGAGATGCTTGACTATATAGAGTTTTTTTGGCTCTGTCTATATGGAGTAATGTGGGTAATTAACTGAGGAGAGGGAAAGGGAGGGCATATCTATCTAGGGGAAAGGGAGGGCAGTCCGGATAGCTATATACATAGATGAGGAAACTGGCCTATATATATCTCTAATACCCATGCCAACCTATCTCTATCTAGATTATCTCTATATATCTATCCGGCATTGGCAAACACACTCTTAGATATGGGCCCCATATATAGATAGGGGCACTCCTCAGAATGACTAGGCACTCCCTATATATAGATCCACGGTATAATGGTTAATTGGCACCCATGTATATTAAAAGCTTCACACTAACGAATGAACCCCTTATATATAAATCCCCGCAGTTTATTATAGAGTCTATATTCAGTTTATATAGGGGGTGGGTGGGGCCCAGATAGATAGATAGGTGATATGGAATTACGAGCCCCCATATAGATAGATAGGCTAGGCACCCTATATAGAGAACTGGCCCCATATAGATAGATAGGCTAGGCATTGGATCCCACTATGCTCGACCTTATATAGAGGCCCCATCTAGATAGATAAATAGGCTAGGTATAGATCCAATTCCCACCCATTTAGATTATCCCCTCCTATCTATATATGGCTAGGCACCTTCATACAAACAAGGAAAGCCTTAGACTAGGCACTTGATCTTCTATATATAGATCCAATCCCCATAGTCTATTATAGAGTGAGTCTATATTCAGTTTATATAGGGGGTGCGGGGCCCCCAGATAGATAGATATGTTATATAAGATTTTTATATGCCCTATCTATCTAATCCCCACCCCATCTATTAATACTCGTAGCGAATCCCTATATATCTATCCTCTACTTTGGACATACAGACTCTCAATGACAGAACACCTACCCCTTATAGATCTCTGAGAACAAAGATAAATATATAGGGTCAAGCTTTCCACCTCATAAAGATGGAGGGGATTGTGGGACTGACTAAACTCTAGATAGAACTGGCACTCGACTAGATCAAATTAGATAGGGGGCTATACCATTACTACAATTGAGGGTGGACTGACTATAGATAAGATAGTCGAGTCGACCCATAGATTAATAGTCATCGAACCTAGACTCTATATATAGGGGGGCAAGTCTCTAGCCTATATTATGGGACTAACCAATGCAGGTGAGATGCTTGACTATATAGAGTTTTTTTGGCTCTGTCTATATGGAGTAATGCAGGTAATTAACTAAGGAGAGGGAAAGGGAGGGCATATCTATCTAAGGGAAAGGGAGAGCAGTCCGGATAACTATATACATAGATGAGGAAAATGGCCTATATATATCTCTAATACCCATGCCAACCTATCTCTATCTAGATCATCCCTATATATCTATTCGGCATTGGCAAACAACTCTTAGATATGGGCCCCATATATAGATAGGGGCACTCCTCAGAATGACTAGGCACTCCCTATATATAGATCCACGGTATAATGGTTAATTGGCACCCATGTATATTAAAAGCTTCACACTAACGACTAAACCCCTTGTATATAAATCCCCACAGTCTATTATAAAGTGAGTCTGTATTTAGTTTATATAGGGGGTGGGGGGTCCCCAGATAGATAGATAGGCTATATGGGATTACGAGCCCCCATATAGATAAATAGGCTAGGCACCCTATATAGAGAACTGGCCCCATATAGATAGATAGGCTAGGCATTGGATCCCACTATGCTCGACCTTATATAGAGGCCCCATCTAGATAGATAAATAGGCCAGGTACCCAATCCCCCTATATATAGATCCAATTCCCACCCATTTAGATTATCCCCTCCTATCTATATATGGCTAGGCACCTTCATGCAAACAAGGAAAGCCTTAGACTAGGCACTTGATCCCCTATATATAGATCCAATCCCCATAGTCTATTATAGAGTGAGTCTATATTCAATTTATATAGGGGGTGCAGGCCCCCCAGATAGATAGGCTATATAAGATTTTTATATGCCCTATCTATCTAATCCCCACCCCATCTATTAATACTCATAGCGAATCCCTATATATCTATCCTCTAGTTTGGACATACAAACTCTCAATGACAGAACACCTACCCCTTATAGATCTCCGAGAACAAAGATAAATATATAGGGTTGGGCTTTCCACCTCATAAAGATGGAGGGGATTGGGGGACTGACTAAACTCTAGATATAACTGGCACTTAACCAGATCAGATTAGATAGGGGGCCATACCATCACTACAATTGAGGGTGGACTGACTATAGATAAGATAGTCGAGTCGACCCATAGATTAATAGTCATCAAACCTAAACTCTATATATAGGGGGCAAGTCTCTATTTTATATGTATGGGACTAACCAATGCGAGTGAGATGCTTGACTATATAGAGTTTTTTTGGCTCTGTCTATATGGAGTAATGCGGGTAACTAACTGAGGACAGGAGTAAACAATGCGAGAGGGATGCTTGACTAAAGAGAGCAGTAACCAATGTGGGGGAGATGACCCCATATGGATATATAGGGTTGCTCGCCTATATAGTGGTGGGATATATGGTCTTCTAACCAATGTGGGTCAGATGCTTGTACCACTCTATATAGATGGGGACCCAACTTGAGATGGGCCCATATATTTGGGGGGGGCGCCAATTCTATATCTCCCTGAGATGGGTGGTGGTGAGAGACATAGTTAAGATCCGCTTCACTGATTAGATTAGAGAGAAGAGCCAAGCCTATAGAGATATATAGCATTGGTTAGATTAGAGAGTTGTTGGTTGGCCCATCTATAGATAGGGAGAAGAACATTGAGCTATTCATCGATCAAGCAGACATAAACAGTGATGGCACAAAGGTCGAGTATGTTGGGTGAATATTTTGTCACCAGCTAACTGATGGGCAAAATAGGTGTTTCAACCACAGCATAAGGAGATTTATTAGTCAAAACGTGCAGGTCTACCATATTAGGATGGGACAATCTCTCCCTCATCAAGGGGAGGTTCCTTATAACTATGATATATTATATTAATATACTATAAATATAAGCTGAAAATAACACTCAGGGTAGGATAACACCATCCATCTCTCTTTTTTCAGAGATGATGTTCACAGATCAAAGGAAAAAATCTTAGGTAATTGTTGAAGGTACTTCTCTTCTTTCAGAAGTAATATTCAGTCAAGCGCCAGATTCCTTCCTAATAGTAATTGTAACCACGAGAAACTCACGAAAGCACAAAGTCTTTCGTTGCTTCCCTCACTGAAATAGGGCGTAGTAACACAACATAATGAAGTGTAGCACAAAATCTCCACCTCATCTACCAAAGAGTGAAATATACAAAGGACAATGGGGGCACAAAATCGTTCCAAGATCCTTTACACAGAAACAAAAAAACAAACACGCTAAAGACAATTGTAGCAGCACAAAGTCTCCCACAGTTGGCTTCAGGACACCTTTCAGATTACTTCCACTAGTTCTGCTTATTTAATTAAATGGACAAGATGGTATTCAGGAAATAGAACATAAGAACAATCCCCTAAACAACATAACCTATCTCAGTGCAAAGTCTAAACGGTCACTTGATTTCTCATTCAAATAAAGAAATATGATTAACAATCTGAACTCAAAGTCTCAGGAAATGCCTTTCAATTTGGGTAGAGTTTTGTTTCTATAACAAAGAGATCTCTTTTAAAACAATAAGAGAGATTACAATATATAGCATTCTAAGAAAGACTTGGGCGCTTTGTTTCATGAAAATGGCCCATGTTGCATTCAATGCCTTGAATGTATTTTTGTGAAAGATCCATGCTGGAACAGGGCATTGGCCTTAATTGTGGCATGTCAATTCATCTCAAATGTCTCCTTTTGAAGTATGGGTCATTTGGTCTTCTTCTTGATATGTGTGCAACTATCCATTTCGCCTTTACTCAATGGAGAAAAATAGGTCGCATCCTTGAGTGTCTGCACTTTGATGTCTACTTGGTGGACTATTTCACCTACCAAAAATAGCTTTCCTATAGATATTTCTAAATTTATTATAGTTGTTCTCTTTTACCTCGCCACGTCTTGTCCTTCCTTGGTGATCTAAGCTCTAGGGGCTATCTTCTCACTTTCTGCTGGCTCCTTTGACTTCTTCTTTGGCCGGTCACTGAATTTGTTCACAGGGTCCGCGCCATATTTGAAAATCATCATATATTTTATTACCTTAAATTTGACGTCTGTGGGGATGTCATGATCACTTAGTCACTTGAACTACTTTGAACCTTGAACCTTGGAGTGCATCGATTCAATGGTTCAAAGTGGTTCAATGGTCGGCAATTCAATCGGCTTGTCTGTTCACTCGGCTCTTTGGTTCAATCATTCTTAGAACCCTTCGGTTGAACTCCTTGTTGAACTTCTTCCATTCACTTGAAGCTTCTTTTTTGCACTCTAAACTTCTTTGAACCCTTTGAACCTTTGAACTTTGAACCATTTTGATTCAAGGTTCAACGGTTATTCTCTTTCTTTGAATCTTTTGGTCCTTCAAACTTTCTGGATCCTTTTCTTTTCTGTTGAACTCATTGAACCTTTGAACTTTGAACTCTTTTGGTTCAATATTCAACGGTTCAATGGTTCATTCTTTGTTCTTCGAATCCTTTATTCTTCTAAGTCTCTCAAACTTTATTGAACTCGTTGAACTCTTTTGGTTCAAAGGTTCAACGGTTCAATCTTTCTTCTTCGAAGTCTTCTTTTCTTTAAATCCGCTGAAGTCTTTAAAACTTTGAACTTGCTGAAGTCTTCGAACTTGTTGAACTCTTCGAAGTGGTTGAACTTCTTTGAACTCGTTGAGTGCTTAACTCTTTTTGAACCTTTGAACTCATTGAACCTTGCTGAAGCAGGGTTCAATGGTTCATTCCATTTGTTTGAATCCTGCCGATGGACCTTTTGGTTTAACCTCAACATTGAACCAACCTTGAAATCACCTAAGTGTTTGAAAGTTGTTCCTTTATGAGAGCCTGCTTGTTGAAGTTGTTGAACCCATTGAACCTGCGAGTCCCTTGACTGAAAATGCTTGAATAATTGAAGAACTCGAGCACTCAAAACATTTTTTTGAGAAGGGAAGAGAGAAGTTTGGCCTGTAGGACCAAAATAATTGATATGTTGTCCCCAAAAACAAGTGACGAATTTTGGGAACAACAGCTGGCTCCAGTTGAATGCATAATTATCATAACAAAATTACTTAATCGGAGTGGAGGAGAAAAGCATGTGGACTATATTTGAAACTGGTTTTTTCCCGCCTGGTTGGGCCCCCTGAGTGCAATAGGCGGGACCATGGATCCAATGGAGGTCATTGCAGGTAGCAGTAGCTCTGGGGATCTGTCCAAGAATCTATTAGGGGATAGTCCATCCAATGGATGGAAGAAGGCACTCATAGGTGAAAAGACGTGTCCATCAAAAGGCATGTGGAGCCTCCCTGTTCTCTCGGAGGGCAAGACGTTGAGTATCCCAGATGATCTGTGGAGGAAATAGTGGCATCCATGGACCTTACGCTGGTTGGTAAGTTTTTTCTTTCCATCCTAATATCGAAATGCTTAGAAGATGGATTCTGTCTAAGTGGAAAGTCAAAGGTAGTGTTTCAATCACAGCCATGGCTAGAGATCTATTCCTTTTTAGATTTACGAACAGGGAGGACATGATTGCTACCCTTACTGGAAGTCCCTGGCTATTTGGACCACATTCTCTAGCCTTATGCTCATGGAAACCATGATTTGATCCTAACTCGGACCTCAATAAGACAACACTTGCTTGGATAAGATTACCAGGATTCCCTTTGGGATGAAAAAATCTTCACAGCCATTGGCAATTCTATTGGTCAATATGTCACCTCAGATCATATAACTAGAACTAAGTCCAGATGTGTGTTTGCTAGACTCTGTG
Source organism: Torreya grandis (assembly GCA_037957365.1). NCBI lineage: Eukaryota > Viridiplantae > Streptophyta > Pinopsida > Cupressales > Taxaceae > Torreya > Torreya grandis. The sequence goes on from JARHVA010000183.1 coordinate 3,275,958, forward strand.
TTAATGCTGAAATAAATAAGACTCTCCCTACATCCATTGAGCTTAACTCTAAATATGGAACCTGGACTCAACTAATTACTTATGAGAATGCTACCACTTTCTGTCAATTATGTAAGAGGAAGGGACATCTAATGACACAATGCAAAGTGAAGCAAAGGGGGATGAAAGAGGATTCCCAGAATGTAGAGGAGGAGCAAGTGAACAGCAAGCAGGAAATAGAGAATAATGTGGAAATTCCTGACAATACAGGAAAAGGAGAGGAGGGGAAGGGAAAGGAGGCTACCCCCAGCAGTGAAGGTGAAGTTGTCCCAGAGAAAAAAATAGGATTAGATGATAGTCAGAAGGCTACAGAAGGAGAGGAGAAGAGAAAGGAGGATATCATCAGTAGTGAGGGAATATAGTATCTGACGACAGTCACAAGGCCACATTTAACACAGTCTACACTTTAGAAAAATAGACTAATATGTTTAAGGAAGGGGTAGGAGGGGACCTTTTGTTAAAGGAAGTCAATGAAGATGACACAGTTTCAAGGATTGGATAGGAAGAAGTAACACTTGAAAGTCACACTCAACGAGTACCAGATCCACAGTCAAATAAAGACTTTTTCCGTGATCTAGAAGATGGAGGCCAGGTAGGAAACTACTTGGCAACAAGGGTAGTAGGACAAGATGGCAGCAATGAACAGAAAGAATGGGTTACCCCAAAGAAAAAGATCCGAAAAGATAAAAACTATGCAGATGTTGGCACTGAGCCCAAAAAAGGGAGGCCAACCCTAAGGGAAACAAGACAAAAAGAGATTGCTAGGGAGATTGCCAGTGGAAAATAGAAAAGACTAGAGTCCCAACCCTCCAAACTCTCTAAATGAGAATATTATCATGGAATTTGAGGGGCTTTAACAGTCCCTCAAAGCAGCTTGAGGTTAAAAATTGCATTTTAGATAATAAACTAGATATTCTATTACTCCAAAAAGTCAAGATGAAAGAGGAGAATTTTGCAAAAATCGCTGACTATATATGGCCTAAGGCGGCTTTTTGTATTAGTCCTGCTGAAGGGGCTTCAGGAGGGATTGTCACTATGTGAAATAGTGCTAAAATCCAAGGATCTCTTATGGCCCATCATAAGCACTTTTTGATTACCAATTTTTCCATGAATTCCTTGAACTGGACGTTGGTAAATGTTTATGCACCGAATAACAGAGCTTTGAGACAGAAATTATGGATAGATTTGAGTAGCTATAGGAATAATTCTCAGAATTCTAAATGGATGTTAGCCAGAGATTTTAACACGCTTTTATACCTTTCTAAATAATAGGGTGGAATTATTGATTACTCAGACAGCATGTTCGACTTTGCTGAATTCATCAATGATTGGAGATTATTAGACATAGAGCTGCAGAACCAAAATTTTACTTGGACCAATAGAAGAAGAGGAGATCAAATGGTTTAGGTTAAATTAGATAGATATCTGATATCAAGCAACTGGAATGATTATCAGAATATGCAGGTGCAGGCTCTACCCAGAATCATGTCCGACCACTGCCCAATTATTCTCAATTGGAGAGATCAGGGACATCACGGACCTCCTCCATTCTGTTTTGAAGCTGTGGATTAAACACAAAGGTTTTAGACAAATGGTGGCTCAATGGTGGAATATTCCCATTCAAGGTACTCCCATGTTTAGAATAGCCAAGAAACTCCAGCACATTAAACAAGTTTATGGCTGGAATAGATACAGTTTTGGGCAGGTTTTCCAGCAGAAAAAAATATAATGGGAAAACTCAAGGCTATTCAGCAACTAATTGATCAAGGGGATGACTCTAAGGGCACCTTAGAAGAAGAGAACAGTCTGTCTTCAGAATGGAAGACTTTGATGGAAAGGGAACAGGTTTTCTAGAAAAAAAAATCTCGTGTTCAATGGCTTTTTTCATCTCTTAGCTATGAAACATAGAAAAGCCAACTCAATAACTAAGCTTGTCCTGGATAATGGAGACATTATTACTGAGGATAACGACATAGGGGAGTAAGCTAGGGTGTTCTTTCAGAATCTGCTTACAGAAAAAAATAATAATGATAGAATTGATAGATCTATGAGTCAATTCATTGATAAAATCCCCTGTTTGATAACAGAAGAAGACAATCTGAAAATGTTAAACCCTGTATCCAATGAAAAAGTACATGTTATTCTATTCTCCATGGGTGATTTTAAAGCCCCGGGTCCTGATGGCTTTCCTCCTATATTCTTTCAAAAATATTGAGAGATTGTTGGAGCAGACCTCACGACTGCAGTTCATGATTTTTTCAGATCTGGAAATTTTTTGAAATAAGTCAATAATACCTTCATTGTACTTGTTCCTAAAAAATCTCAACCTTTACACCTTGCTAATTTCAGACCCATTAGCTTATGCAACACTGTGTATAAGATATGTACTAAACTACTGGTTTTGAGAACTCAACCCTTGCTTGAAAAAATTATTTCTCCTGCTCAAAAAGGTTTCATCCCAGGAAGATAGATTCTTGATGCTATGATCACCACACATGAGACTATCCACTCCATGGATAAGAACAGAATCTCTAAGATGGCCCTCAAGCTTGATATGTCCAAAGCTTATGATAGAGTCTCATGGACTTTTTTATTCCAAATGATTAGAAAATTTGGGTTTAATGATAAATTGTCTTGCTTATTATGGAATGCAGTCTCTTCTGCTAAATTTTTAGTGCTGGTTAATGGTGTTCTTAGGGTTTTTCTCCTCCTCGAGAGGAATTCGTCAAGGAGACCCTCTCTCCCCGTACCTATTCATCATTATGGCTGAGGTATTGGGAAGATACATACAAGCTGATATAGTTTCAAAAAATCTAGTAGGCATCAAACCTGTCTCTTCCCTTCATCATATGGTTATACAACAGTTTGTGGATGATACCATCTTATTTGGTATCTCATCGGTGATCGAAGCTAGGAAATGGAAGAATATACTTAATGATTATGTCAGAGACTCGGGACAAAGAATAAATTTCCAGAAAAGCAATGTGTACTTCAACACTCCCAATGAACTTAGACATATAATCATTGATATCTTAGATTGTGCTGAGGTTGGCCTACCAGCTACCTACCTAGGTCTCCCACTCTTGGTCAAAGACGTATCTTTAAGTTTTTGGAATGGTATTGTGGAACGTACACAGAGGAAACTTCTTGGGTGGAAGGGGAAACTACTCAGTAGTGCGGGTAAGCTGCAACTTCTTTGGACATCCTTGCAAGGTATTCCTACTTACTTCATATCTCTTTTTAAAATTCCTATGTATTTTGCTGAAAATCTGGAACAGATCCAAAGAAAATTTTTATGGACAGGAGTGGAAGACAAACAGAGAATGTCTTTAGTCAGACGGAAAAAAGTGTCTCCCAAAATCTCATGGTGGACTTAATATAAGATCCATTAGGAATATGAATAAAACCCTCCTCTCAAAAGTTAGTTGGAATCTAATTCACAACAACAGTGAGTGGGGGGAAATAATGTATGCCAAATACATGCATAGCATTGATGATTCCAACTTTCTTCAATAGGTGGGATTACCCCAAGGGTCTGTGATATGAAATAAAATGCTAAAAAGTAGAAGTCTTCTCAAACAGGGAATTAGGTGGAAGCTTGGAAATGGCTGGCAGATTAAATTCTGGGAGGATAATTGGTTAAGGGACAAGCCTCTCATCTCCCAAGGAAACTATGGAGAAATTATAGACATGACTACTCAGTTCTTTGGTGATAGGGTTAGTGATTATATGAAAAATAATAATGGGATAAGGAGCTGGAAAAACCTTTTAGATTGTTGTGTGCACAGGCTTGAGCTTATCCCAAGAATTTGAGAGATCCAACAATGGGTTCAGGAGATCAAAATCCTGCTCTTCCCTCGAGAGGATGAACAATATTGGTGGCCAGATAAGAATGCATCGTTCTTTGTCAAATCTGCCTATCATCTGCTTACACTTAAAGCTCAGAATAAGGAGGTATGGAAAAAGGTTTGGAATCATAAACTTGTTCCAAAGATTAACTTGTTTTGGTGGGTTGCTGCCCATAACAAAATCCTTACTCAAGACAACCTTCAAAAGAATCAGAGGTTTACTTTGGTCAACAGAGGTTTTCTGTGTGGTTCTAGAAAGGAATCAGTTTCACACCTATTCATACACTGTGAGTTTATCTGGGATTTATGGGGCAAAATACTTAACAACTTTGGCATTGAATGGGTTTGCAATTCTGACCTTAAAGAAGTAATTCTCAACTGGAAATCAACCTTCACACATCCCTGGATTAAGGAACTATGAAAGCAAGCTCTACCATGCTTGAGCTGAACTTTATGGAAAGAGCAAAATCACAGAATTTTCAGGGACACTGCTAAAAATGCTACTCAAGTGTTTAACTCCTTTGCTAGGACCATCTTGGAAAGTGTTACAACTCATATTAGTGTTGCAGAGAAACCCCTATCTGAATTTGAAAGTCAAATTGCTGCCAAATGGAAGGTTTTAAACCTTATCCCTAGGCATGATAATTCCAAAATTCTTCTGAGACTTCGTACTAAATGGACACCACCTAAACCCAATTGGATGAAACTCAATTTTGATGGGGCATCCAAGTTGAGTGGTAAAGCAAGTGGAGGAGGAATAATAAGAAATGAAAAAGGAGGGATGTCTGTTGTCTATGCTGGTGGCATGGGTTGCCTGAGCAATAACTATGTTGAAGCTATGGTGGCCTTACTTTGGGGATTAAAGTTAGCTATATCCCTAGGAATTAAAAATTTGAATATTCAAGGAGATTCTAAGTTGATCATAGATGTCGTTAATAAAGTATCTAACATTGGTATCCATCTAAAAGACATCATTACGGACATCCAATTTCTTTTACAAAATTTTTTTGAAGTTGAGATTACCCACACCTACAGAGAAGGTAACAGGGTCGCTGATACTTGTGCCAACCTTGGTTAGCAATTCTCAGGATGGAGGGTATGGCGACAAGGGGCTCATATACCCCCAAACATTAGAGAGATCATTCAGAAGGAGATGACGGAGCATGAATGATGCACATTGATGATGAAGATAGCTTTCGAAGGCGGTCCACGTGGAGAAGGCCATTGCGGATCATGGAAGCAGTGGGTAATCCAGGGAATGCTGACAATGCGAACAATGAAAATCTTAAGGATCTTGTTAATTCTATAGTTATGTAGTTTCGTCCTTTCTAACTCTGGTCTTTCTAGTGTTTTTTTTGCTTTTGACTTTATTTCTTGACTATGCCGTTGGTTCAGTGCTGGCATCTTTTGTTTGCTAGCCTTCCTATTTTTTTTGACTGTATAGGGTTCGGCCCCTGGTTTGCCACCTTAATTAATCAAAAATAGCTGGAGAACTTCCATTGATTTTAAAAATAATCGAAGGGAGTAGAATCCATAATCTTCAGTGCCTTTAAGTATGCCATTGGGCTACGGAGTCATGCTACCCAAAAAGAAAGGTGTCAAAAAGAAATGAAAGTGAAAAGCACCAAACAGAACTAAAGACTAAACAAATATACAAATGTACAACCAGACTTATCTGATACTTCAAGAATTGAAGTGCTTCAGATGCTACCCACTATGAGGCAAAAAAAAGGGCATGCCATCTTAATACATCAGCAAGAAACTATTTTCTCCCCAAAAGCGATGATTGGCAAATGGACCTCTCCACCAGGAATCAACTTTTCTGTGCATTCCTTTTGGTTCTCTCCTCTTACCCCACAATAAGACTTGATTTCCAGTCTGAAAATCATGAATCCTTGTTCTTCTATAGAAGAGTTTCTTTACCTAATTTTGACATGCAACAGTATGGTCCATTACCATAATTCACTGTTATTCTGGTTTAGTCCAGCACATGATTTGATTGTCAGCATCAAACCCCTGCCAATAATTGGCATTGTCAGGCACACTTGGTCGAAAGACTAGCTCGATAGTGTATTTCCGCTCTTCAAAGTCTTTGTGAAGAACCAAGAGGGTCACAAAAATAGCCAATGTATTAGTTCAATCATTGAATTCTCTAGGCACTGCAGAGATACTGAAAGCATCAAAGCTTTCAATTTGATCTCAAACTAGATTGCGATAATGACGCAATCTTCCATTCTTGGTTTGATATAGGTTTCTCACCTGACAAATCCATTAGCTCAGCATCTCCTTTAGCATGAAGGAGTTTCACACCTTTGTCTTGATTAGCATTCAACCCGAGTAACAAAAATTCATACTCAGTAGTGTTGTTGGTGTTGCTGAACTGCAACTTGTATGAAGAAGGAAAAATATCTCCTTGAAAAGATATTAGAACAATCCCAGCTCCAAAACCGTTAGAAGAATAGCTGCCATAAAATTTTAGTATCCATATGTCATCAAGAACTATGCTTTCCTCAAATTTTCTTTTAATTAGAGGGGAGGATTCTTTTGCGCTTGTACTGCATTCTACAAATCCTTATGTTGTTCCATCTGAACCAATTTTTAGATTGTCATTTTCAAAAGTTTCATCAACTAGGACAGGAACATCTTCTGTAGTCAAGAAGTAATTACCCACTAAGAAGAACCTCCTGCAACAGATTACTTCCTACAACAGATTTACTCGAAATATGTGAAAATAAAATAACTCTTACGAATAACAGAAACACAGAAAGCTTATATTGATCGCAGGACATTTCGAGGGGGCAACCTCCTTTGAGCAAGCTCAATACAATAAATTCATACATGCCTTCATTGGGCCTCAACACTTACTTATATACTAACTCTATTCTAAAAACTACTACTTCCCTTGTATGTGGGATAATTCAAATATGCTCTAAGGGACGATTTACAAAGCATATGCATTCATAGCAATTATTACACTCATACTGCAAAGAGAAGGGTAAGGCACGGGTTCTTAACATCCCCTCCCCCTTAGAAAAAGCTTTGCCCTCAAAGCTTCAAATGTGGGAATGGTTGTTGAATCTAGAAGAGTGGTTCTCGTGTTGCATCCTCTAGTTGCATGCCGTGCCATTTGATTAAGACCTCTGTGATGGAGCGGGATCGAAGTTGGCAGGTGCACATGTCCAAGATTACTTTCAGCTCGAGAAGGATGGAGCCTTCATTATCAAGTGCTGGTAAAGCTGTCTGCACTTGGATGTTGGATCCAAGAACTTGTTTCAAATAGGAGACATGAAAGATGGGATGAGCTTGGGAGGAAGGTGGAAGCTCTAACTTGTAATCAACTGACCCAATCTTCTGGAGAACCTTATATGGCCCATAAAACTTTGGAGCAAGATTTTGGTGCCCTTTTAGTTTCAGTGATGATTACTTGTATGGCTGCAAACGAAGAAAGACCATATCACCAGGTTGAAAGGTATGCTCATAGCGGTGCTGATCAGCCTACTGCTTCATTTGGTTCTGTGCCATGTGGAGATTGTTCCGCAAAGTGTAGAGAATCTGATCTCGGTTTCAAAGAGTAGTGTCAACTCCCTAAACTGGTGAGCTGCCAGGATTTTATGAAAGAAGTGGTGGCAGTGCTTGATCATAAACTGCTTCATAGGGAGTCATTTTGGTGGAAGTGTGGTATGAGGTATTGTACCACCATTCAGCTAAGGGAAGCCACTTGGCCTATTGATGTTATTCTGAAGCAAAGCAACGAAGGAATGTCTCCAAGCATTTGTTGACTATTTCTATCTGGCCATCTATTTGTAGGTGGTACCCAGAGCTCATTCTCAATTGTGTTCATGTGTGATGAAATAGTTTCGTCCAAAAATGGCTGGTGAAAGTGGCATCACGATCTAAGACAATTGAAGAAGGAATGCCATGAAGACGGAAGATTTGATCCAAGAAAACATGTGCGACTGTGGAGGCTGTGTATGGGTGGCTGAGTGCACAAAAATGACTATATTTGGAGAGGTGGTAGACTACAACTAGGATCATTGTTTTTCCCCCTAATTTAGGGAGGCCCTCAATGAAATCCATGGAAATATCTATCTAGATCCTAATAGGAATGGGCAGAGGCTCAAGCCACCATCTGTTTAATTTTGGCTTTCATGCCCGCTCATAGGTTTTGAGAAAATTTGGGTGCCCTATTGAGGGAGAAGCATGGATTTCATAGAAGACAACCTGATGCAGGTCTGTACTTTGGGAAAGCACCAGATGACCCTTGTATCACAGAGAAGCACCGTCCCATGAATAATGCGGTACTGCAGAAGGGTTAGTGGCCAATTGATGAATGAGGTGGCATAAGGAGGGATCATTTGCATACCCTTGTTGGACAGATTCCAACCAATTTGGAATGGGCATCAGCCACAACATTGTCTTTTTCCTTCTTATAGGGATGAGACCTGTTGTTCTAAGAAATATTTCAAACTCTGATGATCATTTTTGATGCAAAAATGATTTCCTAGTAAGTAGGGTCTCCATTTTTGTACTGCATGTAAAATTGCCATCATTTCCTTTTCATATGTAGACAAAGCTAAATTGCGGCCAGAAAAGGCTTTACTAGTGAAGGCAATTGGTCGGCCCTCTTGGAGAAGAACAACACCCAAGCCGATGCCACTGGCATCACTTTTGATGGTGAAAATTTTGGTGAAGTCTGGGAGTGCCAAAATTGGTGTGCCACACATAGCCTATTTGAGTTTGATGAATGCCTGATCAGCTATTGCACCCCAGGTGAAAGCATCCTTCTTCAGTAAGGAAGTCAAAGGAGCCATGATCTTTCCATAATCTTTGACGAACTTGCGATAGTATCTTGTTAGGCCTAAGAAATCACGAAGGCTTTTGAGGGTGGTTGGTCGAGGCCAATTCTGCATAGCACTAATTTTTTTGGGTCCACGCGAACCCCATTGGCTAAAATAATGTGCCCCAGATAGTCGATTTCCTCTTGACCAAATGAACACTTGGATTGCTTGGCACATAATTGATTGTCTGCTAACAGTTGTAATGCCTTGTCAATATGTTGTTGATGCTCGACCCATGTGTGGATTTAGATCAAAATGTCATCAAAGAAAACTAAAATAAATTGATGGAACAAAGGCCAAAATATTTTATTCATGAGTGCTTGAAAAGTGGAAGGGGCATTTGTAAGGCCAAATGGCATGACAAGGAACTCATAGTGACCTTCATGCGTATGGAAGGCTATCTTGGGAATGTCATCAGGATGCACTCGAATTTGATGATAGCCAGAACGCAGATCCAACTTGGAGAAGAATTTGGCCCCATGGAGCTCATCAAGAAGCTCACTGATGACAGGATTTGAGAATTTATCCTTGATAGTGAGGTGGTTAAGGGCTCAAAAGTCAATGCAAAGGTGCTATGACCCATCTTTTTTGTGGACAAGCACTGGGGAGGAATATGGGTTGGTGCTGGGGTGAATAACTCCAAACTTGAGGAGTTCCCGAACTAAGTTCTCAATTTCAGTCTTTTGCAGGATGGGGGTAACGGTATGGCCGAATGTTGGGTGGGATGCATCTTGGAAGGAGAGGAATGCAGTGATCTTCAGGGCATGAAGGGGGCAAACCTACTGGTTCTAAAAAAATGGTTGCATTCTTGTCGAGTACAGCTTGTAAATCTATAGGGTGGTGAGTAGCAGCAGGGAGCTGGAGTTGAATGGAATGCAGCTGTGCAATGACCCCATGTGAGCCTTTCTTCAAAAGTTTTTCCATACGATGAGAACTGATGATGCTAGCAAATCTTGGCAATAACCCTTTTAAGGTGTGCTTCTGACCATTATTTGTGAACTGCATCCAAAGCTCAAAGAAGTCCCATAAAATAGGTCCTAATGTGCGAAGCCACTGTGCCCCTAAAACCACATCACACCCTCCTAAAAGTAGAGCAAACATATCAAAGCAAAAATTATGATCACCCATTGCAATATGCACATTTTGACATTTATGCACATTTTTACATGGCAATGTGCCCCCATTAGCCATCATGACTTCAAAGCTAGAACAAGGGTATACAAAGCAGTCTGCCACCTTAGCAATGCAAGGATCGATGAAATTGTGAGTACTGCCCGAGTCAATGAGGATTGTGAGAGGGATCTTTTTGAAGCACCCTTTGACCTTCATGGTTTGGGGAGTGGTGACACCTGCTAGTGCATGCACTAAGATCTCAAGTTAAGTCTCTTGAACTACTGGGTCCTCTTCGATGTCGGGTTCTTCTTGAGCATCAAGCTCGCTGTCCTACTCTGGTGGTGACTCCACATCTAGCAAGTAAATTTTTTGTTGGACGCACCTATGACCCCTAACCCATTTGTCATCATAGTTGTAACATAGTCCATTCTCTTTGTGAGCCCATATCTCTGCCTCAGTCAGGTTCTTGATTGGTGTGGTTATGGTTGTCCACTGAGTCAATGTGTTCTTTGCTGGTGAAAAGGTGGGAGGTCGATGCTGTGTGGAGAGTTTATCTTCTGCTAACTTAGCCAGACCCAAAGCATCCATCATATTTTCAAGTTGAAACATTTTTACCTCCGAGCGGATCGGTTCTCTGAGGCCACTAACAAAGTAATGTTTGAAGAAATCATCTGACAGCCCTTCAGTGTGATTAGCGAGTTTTTCAAATTCAATCTAATATTCATGAACAATACTTGTTTGATGGAGTTTGGTGAGAGCTCTTGTGAAATCCTCGAATGCCGAGGGACCAAACCTGTCCAAAATTAAGGATGCAAAATTTGACCAATCATGTTCATCATTTGACTTGGGATACCAATGGTACCACTGAAGTGCTTCTTGTTCCAGATGAAAGGAAGCAATTGGGACTTTGTTTGCAGAATAAGTATTGTGGAGGTTGAAGAATTGTTCAGCTCAATATATCCATCCTATAGGATCTATATTGACAAATGGGTTAGGGGTCACAGGTGCGTCCAACAAAAACTTTACTTGCTAAATGTGGAGTCACCACCAGAGCAGGACAACGAGCTTGATATTCTAGAATTTCAAGATGCTCAAGAAGAACCCGGCACTGAACAGGACCCAGCAGTTCAAGAGACTCAACTTGAGATCTCAGTGCATGCACTAGCAGGTGTCTTCACTCCCTAAACCATGAAGAGGTCAAAGGGTGCTTCAAAAATATCCCTCTCACAATCTTCATTGACTTAGGGAGTACTCACAATTTCATTGATCCTCGCATTGCTAAGGTGACAGACTGCTTTGTATACCCTTGTTCTAGCTTTGAATTCATGATTGCTAATGGGGGCACATTGCCATGTAAAGGGAAGTGTCAAAATGTGCGTATTGCAATGGGCGATTATAATTTTTGCTCTGATATGTTTGCCCTACCTTTAGGAGGGTGTGATGTGGTTTTAAGGGCACAGTGGCTTCGTACATTAGGACCTATTTTATGGGACTTCTCTGAGCTTTGGATGCACATCGTAAAAGGGCTATTGCTAGGATTTGCTAGCATCATCAGTTCTCATCGCATGGAAAAACTTTTAAAGAAAGGCTCACATGGGGTCATTGCATAGCTGCATTCCATTCAACTCCAGCCCGCACCGCTACTATCCACCTTATAAATTTACAAGCCGTACTCGACAAGCATGCAACCATTTTTTTAGAACCAGTAGGTTTGCCCCCTTCACACCCTGAAGATCACCACATTCCTCTCCTTCTAGGAATCATCCCACCCAACATCTAGCCATACCATTACCCCCATCTGCAAAAGACTAAAATTGAGAACTTAGTTCAGGAACTCCTCAAGTCTAGAGTTATTCGCCCCAGCACCAGCCCATATTCCTCCCCAGTGCTTCTTATCCACAAAAAAGATGGGTTATGGTGCCTTTGCATTGACTTCCGAGCCCTTAACCACCTCACTATCAAGGATAAATTCTCAATTCTTGTCATCGATGAGCTCCATGGGGCTAAATTCTTCTCCAAGTTGGATCTGCATTCTGGCTATCATCAAATTCGAGTGCATTTTGATGACATTCCCAAGACAGCCTTTTGTACGCATGAAGGTCACTATGATAAATTATGGAGGAAGAAATTGCTATTAACCACTGGTTATGGTCACCACTCATGTAGGCACAAAAATCATGGAGGAAGAAATTGCCACATTGAAATCTCAGGTTACAGAGTTAACCAATATGATGTGTGGCTTAAATCAACAGAATAACATCTTGCTCAACAGAGTACAGGAGTCTTCTTCAGAGCATCGCTCATTTGCTTCCAACTTCTCACATGGACCTAAGCTAGACTTTCCATAGTTCAATGGTATAGATCCTACAAGATGGATATATCAAGCTGAACAATTCTTCAACCTCCACAATATTTATTCTGCAAACAAAGTCCCAATTGCTTCCTTTCATCTAAATCAAGAAGCACTTCAGTGGTATCGTTGGTATCTCAAGTCAAATGATGAACTCGATTGGTCAAATTTTGCATCCTTAATTCTGGGCAGGTTTGGTCCCTCAACATTTGAGGATTTCACAGGAGCTCTCACCAAACTTCATCAAATAAGTACTATTCATGAATATCAGACTAAATTTGAAAAACTCGCTAATCACATTGAAGGGTTCTCAGATGATTTCTTCAAAAGCTGCTTTGTTAGTGGCCTCAGAGAGCTGATCTACTCGGAGGTAAAAATATTTTGACCTAAAAATATGATGGACGCTTTGGGTTTGGCTAAGTTAGCAGAAGATAAACTCTCCACACATCATCGACCTCCCACCTTTTCACCAGCAAAGAACACAGTGACTTAGCGAACAACCATAACCACACCAATCAAGCGCCTAACTAAGACAGAGATGTGGGCTCGCAAAGAGAACGGATTATGTTACAACTATGATGACAAATGGGTTAGGGGTTATAGGTGCGTGTAAGAAAAACTTTACTTGCTATATGTGGAGTCACCACCAGAGCAGGATAGTGAGCCTGATATTCCATAATTTCAAGATGCTCAAGAAGAACTCGACACTAAAGAGGACCATACGGTTCAAGAGACTCAACCTGAGATCTCAGTGCATGCACTAGCAGGTGTCACCACCCCCCAAACCATGAAGGTCAAAGGGTGCTTCAAAAAGATCCCTCTCACAATCCTCATTAACTTGAGCAGTACTCACATTTCATCGATCCTCGCATTGCTAAGGCGATAGACTGCTTTGTATACCCTTGTTCTAGCTTTGAAGTCATGATTTCTAATGGGGGCACATTGCCATGTAAAGGGAAGTGTTGAAATGTGCGTATTGCAATGGGCAATTATAATTTTCGCTCTGATATGTTTGCCCTACCTTTAGGAGGTGTGATGTGGTTTTAGGGGCACAGTGGCTTCGCACATTAGGACCTATTTTATGGGACTTCTTTGAGCTTTGGATGCAGTTCACAGATAATGGTCAGAAGCACACCTTAAAAGGGTTATTTCCAAGATATGATAGCATCATCAGTTCTCATTGCATGGAAAAACTTTTGAAGAAAGGCTCACATGGGGTCATTGCACAGTTGCATTCCATTCAACTCTAGCCCCCCACTGCTACTAACCACCCTACAGATTTACAAGCCATACTCAACAAGCATGCAACCATTTTTTTAGAACCAGTAGGTTTGCCCCCTTCATGCCCTAAAGATCACCACATTCCTCTCCTTCCAGGAAGCATCCCACCCAACATCCAGCTATACCGTTACCCCCATCTGCAAAAGACTAAAATTGAGAACTTAGTCCGGGAACTCCTCAAGTTTGGAGTTATGCACCCCAGCACCAACCCATATTCCTCCCCAGTGCTTCTTGTCCACAAAAAAGATGGGTCATGGTGCCTTTGCATTGACTTTCGAGCCCTTAACCACCTCACTATCAAGGATAAATTCTCAATTCCTGTCATCGATGAGCTTCTTGATGAGCTCCATGGGGCCAAATTCTTCTCCAAATTGGATCTGCATTTTGGTTGTCATCAAATTCGAGTGCACCCTGATGACATTCCCAAAATATCCTTCTATACACATGAAGGTCACTATGAGTTCCTTGTCATGCATTTGGCCTTACAAATGCCCCTTCCACTTTTCAAGCACTCATGAATAAAATCTTTCGGCCTTTTCTCCGTCAATTTATTTTAGTTTTCTTTGATGATATTTTGATCTACAACCACACATGGGCTTAGCATCTACAACATATTGACAGGGCATTACAACTGTTAGCAAACAATCAATTATGTGCCAAGCAATCCAAGTGTTCATTCGGTCAAGAGAAAATCGACTATTTGGGGCACATTATTTTAGCAAATGGGGTTCGCATGGACCTAGAAGAAATCAGTGCTATGCAAAATTGGCCTCAACCAACCAACCTCAAAAGCCTTCATGAATCTTAGGCCTGAAAAGATACTATCACAAGTTCGTCAAAGATTATGAAAAGATCACAGCTCCTTTGACTTCCTTACTGAAGAGTGATGCTTTCACCTAGGGTGCAACAGCTGATCAGACATTCGTTAAACTCAAACAGGCTATGTGTAGCACACCAGTTTTGGCACTGCCAGACTTCACCAAAACTTTCACCATCGAAAGTGATACCAGTGGCATCGGCTTGGGTGTTGTTCTTCTCCAAGAGTGCTGACCAATTGCCTTCACTAGCAAAGCCCTTTCTGGCTACAATTTAGCTTTGTCTACATATGAAAAGAAAATGATGGTAATTTTACATGCAATACAAAAATGGAGACCCTACTTACTGGGAAATCATTTTTGCATCAAAACTGATCATCAGAGTTTGAAATATTTCTTGGAACAGTGGGTCTCATTCCCAGCTCAAAAGAAGTGGGTCAGCAAACTCATGGGTTATGATTATGAGATCACGTATAAGAAGGGAAAAGACAATGTTGTCGCTGATGCTCTCTCAAGAACCTTCGAGGACCAGCGTTCTCTCTCTGCCATCTCCATGCCCATTCTGAACTGGTTGGAATCTATCCAACAAGGGTATGCAAATGATCCCTTCTTATGCCACCTCATTCATCAATTGGCCACTAACCCCTCTGTAGTACCGCATTGTTCATGGGACGGTGCTTCTCTGCAATACAAGGGTCATTTGGTGCTTTCCCAAAGTACAAACCTGCATCAGGCCGTCTTCTATGAAATCCATGCTTCCCCCTCAGCAAGGCACTCCGGATTTCTCAAAACCTATGAGCGAGCACGTCGACACTTATTTTGGAAAGGCATGAAAGCCAAAATTAAACAGATGGTGGCCGAATGTGATACTTGCCAATGAAACAAAGGTGAAACCACATTGACTCTCGATTTGCTCGAGCCTTTACCCATTCCTACTAGGATCTGGACAGATATTTCCATGGATTTCATTGAGGGCCTCCCTAAATCAGGGGGAAAGACATTGATCCTAGTCGTAGTCGACCGCCTCTCCAAATAGTCATTTTTGTGCACTCAGCCACCCATACACAGCCTCCATAGTCGCACAGGTTTTCTTGGATCGGATCTTCCGTCTTCATGGCATTCCTTCTTCAATTGTCTCAGATCGTGATGCCACTTTCACCAGCCAGTTTTGGATGGAACTATTTCATCGCACATGCACACAGTTGAGAATGAGCTCTGGGTACCACCCACAAACAGATGGCTAGACAAAAATAGTCAACAAATGCTTGGAGACCTTCCTTCGTTGCTTTGCTTCAGAACAACAACATCAATGGGCCAAGTGGCTTCCCCTAGCTGAATGGTGGTACAATACCTCATACCAAACTTCCACCAAAATGACTCCCTATGAAGCAGTTTATGGTCAAGCACTGCCACCACTTCTTCCATATAATCTTGGCAGCACACCAGTTTAGGCAGTTCACCAATTTAGGTAGTTGACAATCTCCACATGGCATAGAACCGAATGAAGTAGCAGGCTGATCAGCACCGCTCTGAGCATACCTTTCAACCTAGTGATATGGTCTTTCTTCATCTACAGCCATACAAACAATCATCACTAAAACTAAAAAGGCACCAAAAGCTTGCTCCAAAGTTTTATGGGCCATATAAGGTTCTTTAGAAGATTGGGTAAGTTGCTTACAAGTTAGAGCTTCCACCTTCCTCCCAAGTTCATCCCATCTTTCATGTCCTCTATTTGAAGTAAGTTCTTGGATCCAACATCCGAGTGCAGAGAGTTTTATCAGCACTTGATAATGAAGGCTCCATCTTTCTCGAGCCGAAAGCAATCTTGGACAAACGCACACGCCAACTTCGATCCTGCTCCATCACATAGGTCTTAATCAAATGGCACGGCATGCAACCAGAAGATGCAACATGAGAACCACTCTTCCAGATTCAACAACAATTCCCACATCTGAAGCTTTGAGGGCAAAGATTTTTCTAAGGGGGAGGGGATGTTAGGAACCCATGCCTTACCCTTCTCTTTGCAATATTAGTGTAATAATTGCTATAGACGCATATGCTTTGTAAGTCGTCTCTTAGAGCATATTCAAATTATCCCACATATAAGAGAAGTAGTAGTTGTTAGAATAGAGTTAGTATATAAGTGTTGAGGCCCAATGAAGGCATCCACGAATAGCTTGCTCAAAGGAGGTTGCCCACTCGAAGTGGCCTGCGATCAATATAAGCTTTCTATGTTTCTATTATTCGTAAGAGTTATTTTTTTTTTGCATATTTCGATTAAATTTGTTGTAGAAAGTAATCTGCTGCAAGAGGTTCTTCTCATGCATACAAAATGTTGTCTTGGGAATGTCATCAAGATGCACTTGGATTTGATAATAGCCAGAATGCAGATCCAACTTGGAGAAGAATTTGGCCCCATGGAGCTCATCAAGAAGCTCATCGATGACAGGAATTGGGAATTTATCCTTGATAGTGAGATGGTTAAGGGCTCGAAAGTCAATGCAAAGGCACCACGACCCATCTTTTTTATGGACAAGAAGCACTAGGGAGGAATATGGACTGGTGTTGGGGTGAATAACTCCAGACTTGAAGAGTTCTCGGACTAAGTTCTCAATTTCAGTCTTTTGTAGATGGGGGTAACGGTATGGCCGGATGTTGGGTGGGATGCTTCCTGGAAGGAGAGGAATGTGGTGATCTTCAGGGCGTGAAGGGGGCAAACCTACTGGTTCTAAAGAAATGGTTGCATGCTTGTTGAGTATGGCTTGTAAATCTGTAGGGTGGTTAGCAGCAGCAGGGGGCTAGAGTTGAATGGAATGTAACTGTGCAATGACCCCATGTGAGCCTTTCTTCAAAAAAAAATTTGTTTGTTGCTATTTTTTTGTTTGCTATTTTTTTAAAATTTTACTACTGCTTCAAAAATGGATTGTCTGCAACTGTGTGGTTGGAAATATCCTCAACTGTGGATACGCTGTTGTTTGCTCTCTGAACCTGATAAGTTGGATATGGACCCCAAGTTTGTTTCGCTGCCTAAAGGATTTTTTAAAATTCTCTTTGGCCACCAAAGCTGTCTGATCGAGTACCACTTTCCAAAAAAATTTGGCCACGGGTTTACCCCTTAACTACAGCTTTTAGTTTACCTCACGGGTGGGAACTAGTCAATCAGGTTGGGGCTGTTGCCCTTTTCACTGGCAGGTCCTCTCAATGGGATAGCTACTTCGAGGTTCCTGCGGTACTCCTCACAATGAGTTTTAGGGATTATGCCCAAACACTTCCCACAGTTAAGTGGCGAGGTATTTACCCAATCTGAAATGATGGAACTTGCAATGAAATTTTTTTTTGCCAGAAATGGCGTAGCGCCTAGAAAGCCCTGCTTCAAAAAAAATTGCTCCAAATCTACCCACAAAGCCAAGAAAGTGCTTTGATACAAGATGAGAAGAACCTCCTGTAGCAGATTACTTCCTACAACAAATTTAATCGAAATATGAAAAAATAAAATAACTCTTACGAATAACAGAAACACAGAAAGCTTATATTGATCGCATGCCACTTCGAGGGGGCAACCTCCTTTGAGCAAGCTCAATACAATAAATTTGTGTATGCCTTCATTAGGCCTCAACACTTACTTATATACTAACTCTATTCTAACTACTACTTCCCTTATATGTGGGATAATTCAAATATGCTCTAAGGGACAACTTACAAAGCATATGCATCCATAGCAATTATTACACTAATACTGCAAAGAGAAAGGTAAGGCACGAGTTCCTAACACCCACACTTGAAGACTCAAATGAAATTTGAGCTTTAGGCGCTAATATTTGAGTGACAAGGTATTTTGCCTCTTTCTTATGGAGCAATCTCTGCATGACGCCTTTGACCGGGATCCTCACTTCAGACAAGTCCATGCTTATTTCTCCACCAACATCCTTGAAAAAATTTCAACCAAGAAGGATGTCGTAGGAGGCTGGGACGTTGGCCACCAGGGCCGTCATCTTAATTCTTTTATTTTGAAAGGTCACAAATGCAAATTGAGCATCTTTGATTTGTCCTAGCAAAGGGACTTATTTGTTTTCCATGGAGAAACACCTCCCAAAAGTTTTAGTCAAAGTGAGGCCGAGAGAGTCCGCTACCTTGGCAGGCATGACATTATCTGAAGCTCTAGAATCAATGATGCAGTTGCTCAGCTTGTGACCGTTTATCAACAAGGAAACATAGAAAGACTCTATTTTCTCAGGGGTAGCAGGAGTAATGACAAGATTGTTTGGGATGGACATGTTCCTTGGGGGATCATGAGTTACCTTCTTAACATCTTGTCCTACAAGAACGGCTTCATTCTTGACACACTCAACCAACCTATCCAACTGTTCAAGGTTGGATTGTAAATATTCAAACCCAGTCATTTGAATTTTGGTCTTCTTAGTATGGTCGATTATGTCAAATGACTGAAATGGACTAGGAATAGAGGAAGGGAGTTCATCCTTCTAGTTTTTTAGGGGTGTAGAATTGATCTGTGAATTTGAAGTAGAAGATGAAGGAATACTTGAGGTACTTATCTTTTTAGCGATCACCGAGTCCTTTGATTGAAAAGGCAGAGTGGTTCCTCGCTTAACAATTGAAATTGCTGGTTGAGTCCGCTCTATTTTTTTCTTATCATCTTGCTAGGCTAACTGGTTCTGGGACCAAGTAAATACAGTGTATGATCCATCAAACGCTTCACCTTTACTTCTAGGTTCATCTTGGTAATTCAGGAAACTAATGTTGGAGTCGCCAACTGATTCATCTTGGTCTTCTGCAAAGAGATCAACAGAAAAACATAGAAAGACTCTATTTTCCCAGGGGCAGCAAGAGGAGTAATGACAAGATTGTTTGGGATGGACATGTTCCTTAGGGGATCATGAGTTACCTTATTAACATCTTGTGCTGCAAGGATAGCTTTATTCTTCACACACTCAACCAACCTGTCCAACTGTTCAGGGTTGGATTGCAAATATTCAAACTCAGTCATTTGAGTTTTGGTCTTCTTAGTATGGTCAATTATGTCAAATAACTGAAATGGACTAGGAACAAAGGAAGGGAGTTCATCCTTTTGGTTTTTTGGGGGTGTAGAATTGATCTGTGAATTTGAAGCAGAAGATGAAGGAATACTTGAGGTACTTACTTTTTTAGCGATCACCGAATCTTTTGATTGAAAAGGCAGAGTGGTTCCTCGCTTAATAATTAAAATTGTTGGTTGAGCACGCTTCTCTATTTTTTCCTTATCAGCTTGCTGGGCTGATTGGTTCTAGAATCAGGTGAATACAACGTATGATCCATCAAACGCTTCACCTTTACTTCTGGGTTCATCTTGGTAATTCAAGAAACCAATGTTGGAGTCACCAGTGGATTCATCTTGGTCTTCTGCAAAGAGATCAGCACCATTTTCCAAGTTCAACTCAGGGTGAAAAGAAAATTTTGATTCAGTTTCAAAGTATCCAATTGCTAAGTTGGTTGGAGATGCCTCAATGACAAGTTTTCTCTATGGAGGAGGAAGACGATTTGGCTGCCCTTGATTCCTGATAGTGTTGCCTTGGTATGACTAATTAGGGAATGTCCTCCTTGGTATATCTCAGTATGAAGGAGGAGCAGACATCCCTTGCGCCATTTACTTTTTGAGAGCTAGCAACTCATTTTTCAACTTTTGCACCATTAGATTAGTGGTGCATGTAGATGGATATTCAGAGGATGAAGAAAATTTATCTCTATTAGGATCTCTCCTTATCTTCCTCGCCAAGATGAGATCAGCTTCCACCTCAGTGGCCAAATCTTGAGCTGCAGTAAGGTCTATGTGGCCAGCGCATCTCAACAAGAAACTCACTTCAAGAAGCTGAGAGTTGATGAAGAAACATTTGAGATTCTCAGCTGTCGGTTGAGCAATTATAGGAATCCTATTCCTCAACTTGTCAAAATTGGCAATGAAGTCCCTCATAGGTTCACGAGGCTCTTTCTTCATTTGTGTGAGCTGAGCCAGCAGGGCATGTGCATCTTCTGCAAGCTTGAACTTGGCTTCAAATTTAGCTTTGAGGGTGTTCCAGTCAGTCACAGTCTGGGCCTGTAGATGATAGAACCAGTCTGCAGTAGCGCCTTGTAATATTTCTACAAACAGCCTGACTGCTACGTCTTCATACCTATCACGCCACAAGCTATGCTGAAGGCTGTAATATGTTCATTAGAATGAACTCTCTCATCGCCATAGAATTTGGGGAAATTCTTCTTGGAACAGCAAGGTAACTCATGTAGAGGTGGAGTTAGATTGAGTGGACTAAAAGAGTTACCCCAAGGGCCTTGAACTGTCATTGTATGACTATAGAAAGGGGGATAACAAATCTTGGTGGGGTATATACGGGCAAAGCTCTGCAGAGAAAAAAGAAGCTCTACCTTGTGTTGGTGACCTAGTGTTGGTAGGAGTAAGACTCCTAGTTCGTTGAAGGTAAGGTTGTGGAGGAAACAAATCAAAATTGCTCCGCTGCACCAACTCAAAAATAGAGTCAACAACACTTTGAGCTTTTTGGCTTCTTGTATAGCATGGAGCTTTCAGATTGTAAAGTAAAAATAGAAAAGAACTAACACTGCTTCAGCTTGGAGCTTGAGGCTTCGAACTGCGTGATCTTCCCAGTTGGCATGGAGCTACCAGAGAATTGACTTTTGAAATGAAACGCTTGATCTCCAATGTCTCTAGTTTTGCAGCTTAGAGTATATAATAGAAATGGATAAGGCTATAATGATAATGGGTAAGACACAAGTGATGCTTCAATCTGAAGCTTGAGGCTTCAAATTGTGCAAAATTGTTGTGTCCCCGGCGGAGTTGCCAAAACCTATTGGGTGAATATTGTCACCAGCTAACTGATGAGAAAAATAGGTGTTTCAACCACAGCATAAAGATATTTATCGGCCAAAATGTGTAGGTCTACCATATCAGGATGGGACAAATCTCTCCTCTCATCAAGGGAAGGTTCCCTATAACTATGATATATTAATATACTATAAATATAAGCTGAAAATAACACTCAGGGTAGGATAACACCATCCATCTCTCCTTTTTTAAAGATGATGTTCACAGATCAAAGGAGAAATCTTGGGTAATTGCTAAAAGTACTTCTCTTCTTTCAGAAATAATATTCAGGCAACAGCTAGATTCTTTTTTGGTAGTAATTGTAACCACAAGAAACCCACGAAAGCACAGTCTTTCATTGCTTCCCTCACTGAAACAGGGCATAGTAACATTGCAGAATGAAGTGTAGCACAAATTCTCCACCTCAACTATCAAAGAATGAAATATACGAAAGACAATGGGGGCACAAAGTCATTCCAATATTCTTTACACAGAAATAGAAAAACAAACACACTAAAGACAATTGTAGTAGCACAAAGTCTCCCATAGTTGGCTTCAGGACACCTTTCAGATTATTTGCACTAGTTCTGCTTATTTAATTAAATAGATAAGATGATATTCAAGAAACAGAATATAAGAACAATCCCCTAAACAACACAAGCTATCTCAGTGCAAAGTCTGAAAGGTCACTTACTTTCTCATTCAAATAAAAAAATATGATTAACAATTTGAACTCAAAGTCTTAGGAAATGCCTTTCAATTTGGACAGAGTTTTGTTTTTATAATAGAGAGACCTCTTTTAAAACAATAAGAGAGATTATAATAAATAGCACTCCAAGAAGGACTTGGGCGCTTTGTTTCATGAAAATAGCTCATGGTGCATTCAATGCCTTGAATGTATTTTTGTGAAAGAGCCATGCTGGAATAGGTCATCGACCTTAATTGTGGCACATCAATTCATCTCAAATGTCTCTTTTTGAAGTATGGGCCATCTGATATGTGCGTAGCTGTCCATTTCGCCTTTACTCGATGGAAAAAAATAGGCCGCATCCTTGAGTGTCTGCACTTTGATGTCTACTTGGTGGACTGTTTTCACCTACTGAAAATAACTCTTCTACAGATATTTCTAAATTTCTTACAGTTGTTCTCTTTTTCCTTGCCACATCTTGTCCTTCCTCAACGATCTGAGCTCTCGAGGCTATCTTCTCGCTTTCTGCTGTTTCTTTTGGCTTCTTCTTTGGCCGGTCACTGAATTTGTTCACAGGGTCCGTGCCATATTTGAAAATCATCAGATATTTTATTACCTTGAATTTGACATTCGTGGGGATGTCATGATCACTTAGTCGCTTGAACTACTTTGAACCTTGAACCTTGGATTGCATCGGTTCAATGGTTCAAAGTGGTTCAATGGTTGGCGGTTCAATCGGCTTGTCTATTCACTCAACTCTTTAGTTCAATCGTTCTTCAAACCCTTTGGTTGAACTCCTTGTTGAACTTTTTCTGCTTCTTCCATTCACTCGAAGCTTCCTTTCTGCACTTTGAACTTCTTTGAACCCTTTGAACCTTTGAACTTTGAACCATTTTGGTTCAAAGTTCAACGGTTCATTCTCTTTCTTTGAATCTTTTGGTCCTTCAAACTTTTTGGATCCTTTTCTTTTCTGTTTAACTCATTGAACCTTTGAACTTTGAACTCTTTTGGTTCAAGGTTCAACAGTTTATTCTTTGTTCTTCGAATCCTTTATTCTTCTAAGTCTCTCAAACTTTATTGAACTCGTTGAACCTTTGAACTCTTTTGGTTCAAGGTTTAACGGTTCAATTTTTCTTCTTCGAAGTCTTATTTTCTTTAAGTCCACTGAAGACTTTGAACCTTTGAACTTGCCGAAGTCTTCAAACTTGTTGAACTCTACGAAGTAGTAGAACTTCTTTGAACTCGTTGAGCGCTTAACTCTTTTTGAACCTTTGAACTCGTTGAACCTTTGAACCTTGCTGAAGCGGGGTTCAATAGTTCAATGGTTCATTCCATTTGTTTGAAGCCTGCCGATGGACCTTTTGGTTGAACCTCGACGTTGAACCAACCTTGAAATTGCTTAAGTGTTTGGAAGTTGTTCCTTTATGAGAGCTCGCCTGTTGAAGTTGTTGAACCCATTGAACCTGCGAGTCTCTTGACTGAAAATGCTTGAATAATTGAAGAACTTGAGCGCTCAGAACATTTTTTTGAGAAGGGAAGAGATAATTTTGGCCTGTAAGACCAAAATAATTGATATGTTGTCCCCAAAAACAAGTGACAGATTTTGGGAACAACAAATTATTTAGTTGGATAGATAGGGGTTAATCCCCATATAGCCTATCTATCTAATGGGGGGTAGGGGGCACCCCTATATAAACTAAATATAGACTCACTCTATAATAGACTGTGGGGATTGGATCTATATATAGGGGTTTCTATCCTAATATTCTAATCTGACCTGCCCTCTATATATATATAACTATTGGGTTCCTCTACTAGATTTGGGTTGGCCAAAAAAACTTTATATCACTGGGTTGGGGGGCCTATATATAGATACACGAGCTGGGTTGGAGGTCCTATATATAGATACATGGGCTGCCCAAAAAAACTATATAGAGAGCCCCCTATTTGAACTTTGCCCATATAAGATATAGATTTGGATTAGATATGGGGCCAGCTAATCAATAGGTAGGTCAAGTGCATGAATGATCGATCGGTGAGATAATTGGGTCGGGAGGTACTACCATTATCTCGCCATATCCCATATAGATGCACGAGTACTACCATTAGCTTAGACTGTATTAGCAATAGCAATAGCATTAGCTTCACCCATTACCACACTTGTGCACCCTTACAAGCAGGGAACAAACATAAACCAATGTAATGCCCAATCAGTCAATCGATAGGGCCCAATCGATCAATCCTAGGCCCAATCAGGTATCTCCCTTACGATCGATCAAGTAACTATAATATAGGGGTGGTCTAGGGACAATGGTCCCCTACGTATGGTATAGAATTGTTCACTGCACTCACACCTCAACCTAAT
This sequence comes from Torreya grandis, assembly GCA_037957365.1. Classification (NCBI taxonomy): domain Eukaryota; kingdom Viridiplantae; phylum Streptophyta; class Pinopsida; order Cupressales; family Taxaceae; genus Torreya; species Torreya grandis. The sequence continues at coordinate 3,300,163 of JARHVA010000183.1, forward strand.
GGTACACTTCCATTATCTGCATGATACGAGATGTATCATGTAGAAGTTAAGTTATTTAATTATTATTTATTATTTATTCCAAACAATAGAATATGATAGAATAGAAGGCTCAACCAATGCACCCCTAATTTAAGTCGGTGGGGATTGGATAGATATATATGGTCACATATATAATATATGGATAGATAGATAGATAGATAGGACCATCTCACGACCAAACCAAGACTAGGGAGTCCCAAATAGATAGATAAGACCATCTCACAACTTGCCGGATAGATAGGGCCATCTGTAGAGACCACAATTTCTATCCTAAAACATAGATTTTTTTTTTGTTAATTAAAGTTTGTCTATGAATATAACTAGAGTTTATTATATCTTATTGGATATCCTCTGCCAATCGGGCCAGCATCTAACTATATGGGTTAGGGATCTAATATCATTTGCCAAATAAGCAAGCATCTAATCATACGAGTTAGGCATCTAATATCATTTGTCAAATGGGCAAGCATCTAACCATATAGGTTAAGCATTTGCACATGAGTAGGTTATGCTCTGGGCAGATACTTGACTCATCGAGATCAATCAGATCGTGAGTCGCTCACTGTTCTTTGCTCATCTTTACTAGATAAGCACCGAGTCGTCATGACAGTAGCATGTATAGAACATATAACAAAAAAGTTGCATTGTCTCAAAATTTGACCTAAAAGCCTCAGGAACTATGATGATCCAACCGGGATCCTTCTGAGTATATCATAGAATTCTTATCTTTGCTTTGTTTATCTGAATTAGGGTCTTATTATAATGGTCTTGGTTTTTCATCTAACTTTAATCTTGTTTAGAGCACAATCTCAAACCCCATCCTATTCACCTGCATACTGGAAGCATTTTTCGCTTCCCAGGCTATCTACATACATGCTTTCGAACAAGATCAAGGTGTAGTATGCATGTAGTTTTATTTTATATTCTAAGTTTTATGTGAATTGTAAATCTAGGTATGCAACACTTTTTACGACACAAATCTCCAGACAGTTCCTCTGTGATTACTACCCAAACGTGAGCAAAAAGTATCAGTTAAAGTGACTAAATATTTGTTTAACTAAACTAACCTTAAATCTTAACAAAAAATAAAAATAAACATTTGCAAGCAACATCCCTCCTTTCTACTTTTTATTTACATCAACAATGTTTTTGATCTTTGATTTAGACAACCTAATCTGTATAATTGTTGTTGCCAAAATTTTGTTATCTAAAAGCCATATGGTTGGTAGTTTCTCGATAGTAATTGGTTTAACAATCTTAATTCTGGTTTTCATTGCTCTTTTTTGGTGGTATCGTGTTTTGAATAATAAATGTATTTTCTCCATTCTGTTTCATAAGTTCACTAGTCATAATCATCTAAAGTAGTCGAAGCCGTTTTCTTATCTTAATTAGTATTGTTGACCAAGAGGGATTATCCCACCCCTTGGTCTTAATGACATGACATGGTCCTTATTTCTCCCCGACGATTTATAGGAACGATGCCCAGACGTCGTTGTTGCAGCTGTGTTAGGCTATGGATGCAGTAGCTCAAGCGCGACGACATTACCCGTAAACGTGACCCAGAGACACCGCTTAATACCGAACGCTGCGTAGTTTTGTTTAACCTTAAATTCTTGATCTAAGTTTGAGATTGAAAAGGTAAAGAATACTTGAAATAAATTAATGCATTATATTTCAAAAGCAAATTCTTTAATAGGAAAGTAGAAATATAATCTCTTAGTTTAATCATCATGTCGATTTTCAACCATGTTTATTCTAGACAATTATATCTTTAGTCTATTTAAGTAAACTTTTATAAAAATAATAACTTATACACAAAGAGTTTATTGAACTTGAATTTAAATAAATCATTTGTACGTTTGAAATGAGGTTTTGAAATTTGAGGGTTCAACCCTAGAATGAAGGATATTTATTTTCATACTAATCTTAATAATAATCAAATTTATCATCAAAGTTCAACAACAATCAAAGGGTCCGCTCAGAATATTGTTTTATGATACTTAGATTACTTTATGGTAATTTCATGTATTTAAATCAATATTCTCACAATCTAGGTTTACGCATGTAACTTTACAAACTAAATCAAATGTATTTCATAAATTTATAACTAAGTATATAGAAAACAAAACTCATTTATTTAATGCTATATTCTACTTTTTTTTCACCGAATTGGGTATAGAGATCATGTTAGTGTTATATGTTATATGTCTCTTGAATATCTGATTACTTATTACAGTATTGTTTGCTATAAATATCATTTACTTTCCCTAACAACAAGCGGTGATATCATTTTGTTTCTAGTAATACTAAAATCATTCTATTTTTGTCTTCTAAAAATAATTACATTATGTTTTCCTTACAATTTAAATAGAATATTATATTCATCTTACGATTTAAATAATACAAATTATTTACCTTTCGATTTAAATAAAATATATTATTTGTTTTACAATTTAAATAAAATAATATATATCTATCTTACCATTTAAATAAAATAAATTATTTACTTCCAATTTAAATAAAATAAAATATTTATTTTACAATTTAAATAAAACAAAAATTTTACCTTACTATTTTAAATAAACTAAAACATTTATCTTATGCCATTGAAATCCTTGACTGAAATGGAATGTGGATCCGCTTGAATTGAAACAACTGAGAAAATGGTGGCGGTGTTGATCTTGGCTGAGTTAAAGAAGAGAACAGAACAAAACTTCATATGGCTCTATCTATCAATATAAAGAAAGGGGCAGGGGGGGTGGCGAGCAGCGGCATAGATCTATATCTTCATTATTCTTGTTTTGAGGGTCTCTATCGGATGGATATGTGCAGACGGTCAGTTATAGCTAGGCTAACTTTGAGTGATTCTCCATATAGATATATAGGGCCCATTGATTTGATGCTTGGAGGAAAAACCAACCGATTGCCAAAAAAAACTCTATATTGGGGGGCCTCAACCAACGAATAGAAACTTTCGTCTAGTTGGTCATAATAGGAGGAACAAAACCAACTACTCTCCAATTTCTACAAGGACCGCTAGAGCAAATCCACCATATCTATATATCTATATATAGGCGGTGACCCCCCTATATATATAAACTCTTGAGTGAATGAAACTCGGGACAACCCTTATCTAATCAATGGTAGTTGACGAGGTGAGGGGGTGCAGCTACCAATCCGTGGTAAGATAAGAACATTCATTCGTCCACCCAAGGAGAACCTCCAAATATCTATAGTCAATTAATTGTCATTCGAGGCCACTCCATATTGCCATATCGCCATATCCAATGATGAATGGCATAGAAATGACTATACTACGGCTATGAGAGGGTGGAGAGAAAAGTATTATAGAGAAATGGCTCTCTCGATGGCCTACAATCCATTGATCATTTTCATTCCCCATATATATGCAACGCTCTGATAGATAGGGGTGATCCATCTATTTTTAGCTTTGGGGGAATCAACGAGACTCACATTTTTGTAGCCACATGACTCACATTTTCGTAGCCACATGGGTGGAAAAGGCCTATATATCTTATATCCATAAAAAAAAATTCTAGAGAGTGACTTCAGAATTGATTACCTATAAATCGATATGATATGCTTGCACCATATCTATATCTAGATGGTACTATAGATATGGCCGATCCATCGAGATTTCCCTAGTGAATCACAATCGATTGATCAAGTTATATATATAGGGCTCAACGACGGGGTGGTGGAAGTGACAACTACTATTTTTGCTTTGGGGGAATCAATGATGGCTTGTCCTCCCCACCCACCTCCCCCGTCCTCCCTATAAATCTTATCTTATCTAATCTTATATAATAGCTAGCGACATGATGGTGAAAGTGACTCATTGTCTCATCTATCATCAGTCATCATTTGGGTTATCTATATAGGGCCCTCAGTGTATTCTATACCCAGGGAATTAGTTTTATTGCACCCATCTACCTCTAGAGAGGGAGAGGCTGGCCTACGTCCCTTCTGGCAGGGCGGGAGAGGTAGAGATCATCCATCTATTATAGATATGATATCAATCAAGTCATCAATTGATGAATAAAGATGGATGGCCCAAGCCCTATCTATCCCATATATATAGAGAGGGGAGCCTATCTAATCTATATATGGCAGATCTATATAGGGCCAAAGAAACTCCCCATATATAGATAAGGGAGGGGCCCTCCCTATATATCTAAAGGCCACAGACGAACTCCCAACTCCCTAACTATGTCTATGGCGATGGGCCAACTATCTTCCCTAGTCTAGAGCCTTACTAGGGCTAGGATCAATCGAAAGGGGCGCAGGTTAATGACCAACCCTAGCTATATAGCTTCAATCTATAATCTAGAGTAGGCCATCACCCCCCCCACCCCTATATATCTTATATAGAGAACTCACCCATATATAGATAGGGGTGCCAACTATGACTATAGAGAGTCTCCCTCGACATCTATCTAGTTGGGCCCCCAACCCATCCCGCCCCTCCCTCTACTCTATATAAATGAGAAGATGAGATGGGCCCTCTATCTATATGGGGTCAACTCTCTAAAGTCCTCCCACGAGAGAGCCATATATATAGATAGGGGTAACCTGCCCCCTCTCTAGATAGATTCTAGTAGATCTAGAGAGGGGGAGGCCTCTATATATAGGCAATTTCTTATCTATATGGGGGGGGTTGATCTCACTCCCTATTATATATCTGCCAGTGAACCCCACTCAAGCCATATGGATATAGTGGGTCCGAGCCAACCCCAAACCCAAAATAGATATGCCCCCCCTCACCCCCTATATATAATTGATCTGATAAATAAGGATCTGGGGCAAACCCTACTTGAGCCATATGGATAGATAGGGTTGGGGTTGGATTGGGCAACTGTATCTGTGCAATCAAGCCTCCCAATCTGTTGACCCCACTCGAGCCATATGGATAGATAGGGTTGGTGCCAACGCGATATAGATATGGGCCCCCTCCCCCCTATATATATAACTGATCTGATAGATAGGCACTGGGGCAAACCCCACTCAATCCCAGATAGAAATTAGATATATTTAGATAGGGGTGGGGATTGGATAAATAGGGCATATAGAATAGAGACCCCACGGTCTATACTCACTATGATAGATAGAGATAGAGGGTTATTCGCTACACTCAACCACCTTGCCTTGTATATAAAACTTAACTATAGATTCTTAATTGAGATATATGGTCACGTATATAATAGATGGACCAATACCCATATATATAGATAGGATGTCATCTCACGATATATCTATACTTATGCTTGTGGCCTTGAGACAGGGTCAGATTAGTTTGTGTCTTGGTTAGGTTCATTAGTAGTTAAGGTTTTCAGGCTGAAAGTTGATCATTTTATATTTTGGTGCATCACCATCCTTAGCGTAGATTTCCCTTTCATGTTATCTTTCTCTCCCTTTTCCTTAGTTAGCAGTAGATTTTAGTGTGGGAAACAAGCTGAAGTGAATCATCTGAGGAGCTAGCCTCATTAAAAAGCCTAGAGGTTCAACCTCACTATAGGATACCCACAGCCTAAGGTTGTTCCAATATTGTAGCTGGGAGTGAGAGAGCTTGAAAAACTCTCCCACAAGGGTGCAATTTCAGCCTACAACAGTAGGTGTCAGGGCAGCCCTATCTATCTATATGGGGTGTAGGTGTAGGCTGATTGGGTGTGGGTGTAGGTGTGTTGCCATGAGGAGATTGATACTATTCTATAGAGTTTGATTCTCTATGATCTATACATGACCAACTCAACTATTTTATGTTAAGCACAAGCTTATACTGAGGGGGGGGTGAATCAATATAAGATATTTTTTGACTTTCAACTATTAATTCAAAACCTCAAATTACTCTGCAATTAATATATTCAAAGCAATCAAAGAATACAATGCAAATAGACACAAATTTGCGTGGAAACCCTTTCGGGAGAAAACCACGGAGAAATTCTCTTAATATAAATATTCGTAGGCACCAACCTACTGGAGCACCAACCCCAAAAACAATTTTGTAGGCACCAACCTACAGGAGCACCGACCCCTTTCACTGAGCACCAACTCAGCAAGAGACACCAATCTCTTCAAAACGAAGGCACCAACCTTCTCAGAAAAAATCACTCTTCTATCTCAAATTTGTTGTCAAAACAACAGATGATAGAACACTTGCTTTATCTCCTTTAGATTCGATCTACACTTGAGTGTTTTCGCTGCTATACTCTTCCTTATACTTGCTGATTTTTTCTTTTCAATATTCTCACAAAAATTTGCCTTTGAAAATTTTGCTCTTCTTTTATATATCTTCTACTTTCGAATCTACTCTTTTGCCATTCGTTATGGACTTATTTATAACCCATGGAAAGCCACAAATTAAGGTCATGACTCTTCAAGTGAAAAGGTCCTTTCGAACGGTCACACCTCCTCCCAATAGGTCGTCCAAGGTTGACAATTCCGTCAATATTTCCGTCAACAATTCCGTTCACTTCCGTCGACATTTCCGTCAACAATTCCGTTCACTTCCGTCGACATTTTTGTTCAATTCTAGCAACAATTCCATTCACTTCCGTCAACAATTCCATTCACTTCCGTCGACATTTCCATTCACTTACGGCCATCAATTCTGTTCACTTCCGGCAATCAATTCCGTTCACTTTCGGCAATAGTTCATTTGACATCAATGACAATATTCCAACATTTTATTGCTAGATAGACTAGAGACCCCATATAATAGAATTGGGTGGCCCCCACAATATAGATTAGAGTTAGTTTAGTTTATATAGAAGGGGGCAGGTGGGTGAGATGGAGATGGGGAAGCCACCCCCAACTGTATATAGTCAATCAATCAATCTATATAGAGGGGGGAAGGGGTAGAGTGGGTGAGGGGCAGCAACCCCAATTGTATATAGTTAATCAATATATCTATATAAAGGGGGGAGGCCAAAAAAACCCTGTTTATATAGAGGGGCGGGAGTGTCTATCATTTTTTTGGCAACCCTATAAAGTGAAGTTGATTTAATGGGATCTATATATTGGGGGCTATAAAGAGATAGAGATAGGTAGTGCCCAAAAATCTCTAGGGGGTTTTAGCCCTATCTATCTATCTGGGTGTGTCCAATCCGGTAGAGCCAAATGGGTTAGATAGATATCCGATCCCAGATAGATATCTATATATATAGCTAGGGGATAGAGATTGGTTGGTGGTCCATATAGTCAAGCCATCATAGAAGTCAAGCCATCATGTCTAATCTGGTAGAGCCAGATGGGTAGATATTTGGTCATTAGAATTCTCCCCCTATAAAAAAAAGATGGCCCCCCTCTTCCCCAATCCCCCCAAGGGGTTAAGATTCCTCCCCCATGAAATCCTCCCCTGGATATGGGCTCCCCTATCCATCTGCATACCCCTTACCCCCTCCATCTCATCCCCTATCTAGACCTGTGGGGGGGGAGGCAGGTGCCTATAGGGAAGTGTACTGATAGATGGGGTTATAGATAGGGCAATGTTCCACCCCCTAGTAGAATAGAAGGGTGATCCAGAGGTTGTGTCATATAGAGATGGGTGGTAGCACAGCTCTTACTCCTTTCGCTTACTAGACCGGTGACCTTTAGATAGTTGGGCAACGGGTACACATAATGGATGCTGAATAAATAGATAGCAACCAACCTACTCTTGTGATCCCCACACCAGTGGATCTAGTCTTTATGGAGTAGAGATGCCTTATATATCTATCTAGCTAGCTGGGGAGATGTACATGATGGGAGACATACATCTCATCCATCTATATACGTAACATGAATCTCATCACGACATAGATATATAAGCCATCTCATCTATCTACTTAACATGATGGGAGACATATATCTAATCCATCTATATACATTCCCTGATGCGATGGGAGATCAGTGGTTGTATCACGTAGATAAGGGAATAGATGTATGGTTCGATGGCATCAATGGTACCATCTATTCTCTATGTGATATGATCTGATGCCACAATGGCATCAATGGTACAATCTATTCATAGATGTTGGTTATAGTTAGGGTTCCCCACTATATAGACATAGATAGATATAGATATGTTGCTACTTCATCTCCATCTATATAATGGGGTGGGGTGGCCATATATATCTAGAGGGACAAACAACATACCAATTTAACACTCACCATACTAACTACCAAGGTGGTCCTCTCCATACAGTACAACATAACTCCCATATAGATAGATCCACATATCTAATCTAATCTAATCTATATGTGGGGTGGGGTGGGGGTGGCCCCATAGACATAGTTAGTCACTCTAGACTGTGCCCCCCACCCCATAGATCCCTATTTATAGAGGGGGGTTAACTACTCCATCTATAGAGTGGTAATATATATAGAGGGGGCAAATAATAAAATTTGATAGGGGAGTAGATAAATATATAGGGGTCTGAGTGCCCCATAGAGTAGGCTGGTTTAGTCACCATAGATCGCCTCACATAGACTATCTTTGAGATGGGAGATGGGATATAGACGAGTGTAGAGTGTCCCATCGGAATGCCCTTCTTCATCGAGTGCTGCACTGGGATGGGATTCTAGAGTATAGGATTAGAGAACCCCACCCAATCAAGTGAGTGCATAGATCTATAGATATGGGCACTCACCATATAGATAGATATATAGGGCCCTATATATCTATGTAGTCGAGGGGCCCCACCCCATATATAGATAGGATTCCATATATATGGATCATGACCCCTATTTATATAGATGCACCGATGAGAAGCCCGGGCCCTATCTATAGATTCACATCTTATCAATAGTTAGAACAGATGCCTACCCCATTCTAGAATCTATGGGCCTCTACCGATACGGGGAGGGGATCCATGCCTATCTATAGATTGGTGGATGCCCTAGATAGAGTTAGGGTTGCCCACATAGATAAATAGATAGGGGATGCTTTAGATCTAGTTAGGGTTGCCTAGATAGATAGATAGGGGTCATCAATCTTGTTTCTATCTATAGATAGGGGGTCCTCAATCTTGTCCTTGTCTATAGATAGCCTAGATAGAGTTAGGGTTAATTGGGGCCTATAAATAGTAGATAGTAGCCGACTAACCCTGTATATCTAGATAGTCCACTCGACTTTGGAGGGTGATTTCCTTTTGGATATATAGAGTCTAGGTTAGAGGGGTATAATCCAGAGGGGAAGAGCACCCCCCCTCTATATAGATTTCTAATGATATTTGGGGAGAGGAGGCCCGACTATATCTACCCACTTGGCCATATCTATGTCTATATATAGGGCGGGGGCAGCAAGGTAAGACAATGATATATAGGTATGGCATCCCCCAATATATCTTGTAATGTCCCCTTCTTGAGCATGATCTTTCCAATGACTGTTGCCCTATTCTTGAGACCCATAGGCTACTCGAAAGGTAAAATTAGGGTTTCTTGTTTTGAAGAATGCCCTTGCTTGAGGTTGGTTGTTTCAATGGCAGATTCTTTTTGGGTTTTCAGAGAGCTTCGCAGTGATATGTTCTTTTTGGCATTCTGAGCATCTTTAGGAATTTACTATTTTTAGTAAATTCTATTTCTGGTAGTGGTCTTGTTGGTTTCGGTACGGTTGGATTTCCATGTCAGTTTGATCTGTTGGCTTACTCATTTTTGGGCTTTGGGGCACAAATGGAGAGATAAGTCGAATTATTTTAATTAAGTTATGTTTTAATGTTATATTTTAACATTGACTTTCCCATTGGCCTAGCTACTTCTTCACTTTAAGTTGTTTTAAAAATATGTTCTTTATGGGGTGGGCGCCTCATTGAAAGAATTAATTATAATTCTTATTGAATATTTAATCCAAGCTTAAGTTGGGCACCAACTTCAAGGAGGAAATAAAGTTTATAATATAAAGTCAAAATTTTGCTTGGGAAAGTGGGGATGCCACCTATTGGATGATAGGGTTTCTAGAAGGGTCAAACAGAAATTATAAAAGGAAGCCATTGGTCCTCACTTGGATCATCTTTTACTACAGGAATGTTATGCTACTGGATTGGCCTTGGGATTGCTTCGAGGAATGAAGGCCTCCTAGCTTGGCATTGCTTCTCGCTTGAAAGATAGCGACTAGTGGTGAGATAGGGTAGTCTGATTGTCATCAGAGCTAAGTATCTTGCCATCCTGTGAACAAACTGTCTATGAGTGACAGAGAAAAGAGATACATAGCAAAGGAAGATAAGAAAGTTGTAAAACAGTTCCAGTGGTATCAGGCTCCAGAAGGTCAGATAGCTTTAGAGGTCTTGAGGGCTCATTGGGAGTCTTCTCAGGAAATAGATATGGCAGAAGGTGAGAGGTCAGTCGGGGCTAATGAGAGGTTTACCAACAATAGAGATGATAGTGGGAAGGGAAGAGAGAGATCGATAAGTCCCAAAAAAGAGATTTGAAAGGAAGATGGATGCCTTGATGGATATGGTATCTCTCATGTTCGGGAAAGTGGGCCAGAACACAACTCCACAAAACAACCCAGGATATAGAGGGGAGCACAGTGCCTCTAACTAGCGTGATGGATGTACTGCTCAGCCTGTTTCAAACAACACATACATTTTGTCTAGGCCCTTCAAACCCACCTTCTTAGCACCAGTAAACACCCAACCTGATCCTGAAGAGAGTGCTTCATTCGTGGAATAATTGAGACTTGGCCATGCGGAGTATGATTCTCTCCCTGATGATATCAAGATGGACATGTCCTATAATGAATTTATGGATCATAAGAGAAGGAATAATGGACAAGGGAGACATTATGAGCAAAAAAGAACAATAGTTCAAGGGGATTTGTATCAAGCTGTCAACAAGGTTATACTTCCACACTATGATGGGAGTGATAACAGTTTAGCTCGAGCTTGGATACAGAAGCTGGACAACTATCTAGCTCTTAGACCCATGGCAGAAGAGGAGGCAATAAATTTCACTACTCTACACCCTGATGGGGTGGTGCACGAGTGGTGGTACCATGGCCTAGTCACCTTAGGTCATCGGTTTATCACTACCTATGATGAGTTCACCAATAGGCTCATCGAGAGATTTGAAAAAAAAGATCCTGAAATACATTTCAGAGAATTGGCACAGTTGAAGCAGTATGGCACAGTTGATGCCTACATAGCTGAGTTCCAAAGACTTTCAGTGATGGTCACTGGCATCACGGAGAGGCGGTTGGTGATCCTTTTTAGTGAAGGATTGATGGAACCACTCAAGGGTTGGATTAAAGCCTTTGATCCACCATCCCTACAGGAGGCAATGAAGAAAGCAAGAAACATGGAGTGCGCTGCTCCTAAGGCAAAGTTTCAATCCAAGCTGTCCTGTCGCAAGGGGGATAAAGGAAAAAGACCTCATCATAGAACTCCTTTAAGACCTCAACATAAGGAGTTCAATCAGCATAATCCTCAAGTCACAAGATTGGATCTTGAGACACTGAACGAACTCAGAAGAAAGGGGCTATGTTTTCAGTGTAGAGAAAAATGGTCTCAAGATCATGTTTGCCCAAAGGGAGTCAAATTTCACCAGATTGAGTACTATTCAGCTGGTGAAAGTAATTCTGATTTTTCAGACTAGCAGTCTGATTTTGAAGATAGTGAAGTGGAAAGAGCTCCAGAAGAGTCTGAAGATGAAAAGGAAAGTGGAGGCATTTTGGCTCAACTTTCGAGCTTCCAAAAGAATGAATCTTTCAGAGTTCAAGGGATGATTAAGGGGCAGCGAATAGTTGCTCTGATCGACACTGGAGCAATACATAACTTCATTGATGAAGTTGTGGTGGCAAAGGGGCTACAAATAGAAGAGTTTGAAGGCTTCAAGGTCATGGTTGCTGATGGGTTCCATATCTCATGCACCAAGAAGATCTCAAACATGCCTATGCAATTGGGAAACTATGAAGTCAAGGATGACTTCTATGTAGTCAACATTGGAGATACGAATGTCGTTCTAGGCATTCAATGGCTGCGTTCACTTGGAGAGATTTCCTTAAATCTGCAAACTATGGAGCTCAAGTTTCAATCCGATGGGAAGAGGATAGTACTAAGAGGAATGTCCAATGGGGGACCTTGGGTTGTGTCATTCAAGAGAATGGCAAGGCTGATCCGTCATGATCAAGCTGAGTGGGTTGCAGAATGTATGATTCTTCCTACTAGTCTGGTTGAAACTAAGAGAGACTATCCTCCTGATGTTCAGTCTCTACTCACAAAGAAGACTAAGGTATTTTCTGATTTGCCTCCTAGATCACCACCTGAACGGGGTTCAGAACATATCATAGAGCTCAAGGAAGGAGCTAAACCGGTTATTACAACTCCATATCAGTACCCTAAGAAGCAAAAGGATGAGATTGAGAAAAACAATCAAGAACTCTTGGAGATGGGTTTCATTCTCCCAAGCAAGAGCCCCTTCACTTCAGCAGTGGTTCTTGTGAAGAAGAAGGATGGTACCATGTGCATGTGTGTGGACTATCGTGCTTTGAATCAAAGCACCATAAAAAACCGATACCCCATTCCAAGGATAGACGAGCTCATTGATGAGCTACATGGAGCCAAGTTCTTTTCAAAGATCGATTTGAGATCGGGTTACCACCAGATTAGGATGAGGGGGTCAGATGTTGAGAAGATAGCTTTTAGATGTCGCTATGGCCACTTCAAGTTTCTAGTCATGCCATTTGGGTTGATTAATGCTCCTACTACTTTCCAGTCTTGCATGAACCGAGTTTTTCAGAAATCGCTGAGGAAGTTTGTATTGATATTTTTTGATGATAACCTGATTTTTAGCAAGACATGGGATGAACATCTCAAGCACTTGGAGGAAGTGCTTAGCATCCTAGAATCTAAGAAAAATAGTTTGATTGTTTTGTAGTGAATTTTTGTGCATCATAGTCAGTGTGTGGTTTTATAGATTAGTTTAGGAGAAATTCAGGGATTTCATTTTCATTACAACAGACTGTATTTTTGTTCATACGTCAAAAAAGACAAAAAATTATTATGGGTATGGTATATATCTCTCTATTTGTGAAGGGCGCCCCTTTTCTATGAGTTATAGAATTTTTAATGAAGGCTATGATTTTTAAAGGCAAATCACCCCTCTTGCTAGACTGTACTTTCTATGTGTGCATTGGGATTTATGCATAAATTATATAGAAACTTTTGGGTCTATTTAGTGTTCCAATCTTGGGCACCTTCATCATTAGGGCCTTTTGCTTTTCGTTTCACGTCAATGGGATGAATTGTGTGAGAGATTTGTCCATTTTAGTGTGATCTCAGGTTGCTGGTTTTACATTTAAAGGAGCAGATCAGCACAGACCAGAATCGTGAATCTATGTTTTTTTTAGAAAAGAAAGCAGTCTCGGTGTTTCCATTAAGCAAGGAGGATTCTCTATTTAAATGCTTGTTGAATGGTTCTAATTCTATGCTCTTGGTAGGTGAATTCTTGATCATATTGTAAGCTGGCAGTAGTACTGACAACAGTTCTTTAATCTTGCTTAATCATGATCTGTAATGCTGATCTTATATTCTCAAACTGCATTGTAATACTTTACATCTCTGTCATATGGTAGCTTCCATTCCTTTTCGGGTTGGAAAGCACATTCTTGACGTTGAGTATTTCAGCATTCTTGCTTATTTCCCTTCAGAGCATTGTAATTTGTAGCGCTCCGCCATATGGTTGCCTCACTCCATACTAGATTGGGTAGCACATAATTGGTGTTGAGTTTCTTTTAAGCATTGTAATTCTTAGTACTCCACCATATGGTCACCTCAACTCCATACTGGATTGGGTAGCACATACTTGGTGTTGAGTTTCTTTCAGTACTTGTAGTAGTAGAAGATACTCTGACCATATGCTCGCCATCATCGGTGCCATTCTTGGTTAGAGTTCCTTCTAGCTCTGTTTCTGCATTCAGATCCTCTGACCAATGCTCATACCTTGGCCTCCTCGAAATCCTAGTGTACATTCTAGTTAGAGTTGCTTTAGTATCATTTTGGTTTAAGGCTAATCCTAGCAACTGTGTATTGCTCTGCTGATTGTAATTGAAAGTTTAAAAATAAAACATTGGCTCAGATTACTTCATATCTATTTGACCCCAATGACTGATTCTAGAGATGCCATATAGAGGGGGAACCCTTCTTATCATCACCCATCACCCTCTTGTCCTTCCTATACGCTCACCATATTTATAGGGTAGGATAGGGGATGAGAAGTTTTCTAAGGAGTTTGTTTATTTATGCTCCCATCTCTATCTCTATAGGGTGCATGTGCTGACTCATATAGAAAGAGGGGGGAGAGGAGAGACCAGTCCCAACCCCCTATACTCTAGATAGATTAGATAAGATCTATGTATATATGGCCACCTCCACCTCCACCTACACTTGTACACAGTCTCTCATCTATTTGTGGATGGGAGATTGGATAGAGTTCCCTTCGAAGATAGAGAGAATATATATAGAGGGGACAATATAGAATATATGGCCATCCCATATAATATTAGATTATTGGCTAGGCTATATAGTATAGACCTGACACCCTATATATAGATGGAAATGGCATTGCTCTTATCTATCTACAGGTGGAGGGAAGCTAGATCTCTATATCTATCTATCTAGTGAGGGCCCCCCATATATAGATATCTCCCATATAGAATAGATAGGAGGGGGGGGAGCGGGGGTGAGGGGGGAGCAGTCCCCTATAAATATCTTCTCATCTATATGGGACTAGGGCATGACTAGATACAATGACCCACCACATATTGAATCAATGCCTTCCCTTCACCCTACCCTATCACTCACTGGCTATCTAATCTAATCTAATCTAATTTAATCTAATCTATATATAGCGGGCAGTTGGTAGTTGGTTAGTCCCGCCGGCTCACTCCTCCCAATTTTAATATATTCTATATTCTATATTCTAGAACTAGGGCTCCACCCCTGTATCTATATAGATAATATAGGTCGCCATATATAGTTATTGAGATGTGAACAGAAGGGAGGTGGGTGGAATCACCCCCATATCCCATACATATAGAGGGGTGGGCATATTTGTATAGGGCATCATTCATCGGTCCCCCACCTAGATAGATATATAGGCCCCCCATATATATATAGATAGGCGGGGGGAGAGGGCGTGTGGACGATAGGGGAAGGGGATAAAATAGATAAATAGATAGATCTATATATATGATATGAGTGATCTGATGCCCTCTCTCTACTCTCCCTATCTATACTGAAGCCTTGTCTCTATCTCTATCTCTATCTCTGGTAGGGGGCTCCCTGATTAGTATAGTCTATATGGGGTGCTAATGAAACTATATATTGTGGCCCCTATCCCCTATCCCCTATCTATTTATATGGATATGGCTACGAAACTATACCATATAATTAGAGGGGGGAGTGGAGAGATATATAGGGCCCAGATATATATACACACTAGACATGCTCGACCCTCCCTCAGAGAGCTCGACTAGATGTTTGATTAGATAGAGCGATACTATCCCTCGCTTGACTAGATGTGTGACCATCCCTCCTCGACCATCCCCATATATATAGATAGGGACCTCAACCATCCCTCCACATGCTTGACCCATAGACATAGTTATAGAGGCCAACTCTATATTGACCCCCCTATATATATTGAGTTTCATTAGCAAGCCTCTATATATATTACCTATCAAGGGTGGGTTGATTCGCTTATTCAGTTAGTCCATGCACATCACTTTGTCAGAGCGGGCCTATCTATATCTATGACAAGACAGGATCTTAGTCACTTTGTTAAAGCAAGCCTATCTATATCTGACTTGGTTCCTTAGTCATCACAACCCATATATCTAATCTATAAGTCATCCCAATGTCAATTCAATTGCCATATCCATATCTATAGAGGGGGGGCATACCAACTAGTCAGTCAGAGGGGCTAGGCCAACTAGATAGACGCCAATCTAACCTAACCCAGGGCCATAGTGAGATAGGCCAAGATATTAGATAGGGCTAGGCCAGTGCCATATATAGATATAGAAAGGGTGGCACTAATATATTTACCATATCTATATAGGGGAGGGGGCCATCTATCTATAGGCCAACTCTCTATAGGCCCCCTAAAACTATCCAGTATTTGGAAGGGGCTATATAGATAGGCCAACCACTGATTTGGATGGGGCCCCTCTATATATCTTTCTTGCCAAACCATATCTATAAAGGGGTGCCAATCATATATCTGTATAGAGGGGGCCAACTCTCTCTATAGTTAGAGGGGGAGGGGAGAGACCATCTAATCTGATATATAGATAGGGGAGATATGGCTGATCTAATAGTTTCTATAGGGGAGGGGAGCGAAAATATCATAGATAGAGATACGGCCCCATCCCCATATATAGATTGGGATAGGGCCCCATCCCCAACTATATCTAGGGATAAGGGTGAGTCAATCTCTCTATAGAGGGGACCAATCTAACTAGCTCACTGATCCATCTGATCCGCCAACCATACCATAGTTTTGATTCGATTAGTGAGTCATGTTACGTATAGATACAAACAGAGATAGGTCAATCTCACCACTGCCATATATCCATATCCTCATCCAATATATAAAGGGGGCATGGGAGAAGGAAGGAACGGGCCATACCATATCCCATATTTATAGAGTATAGATTATAGAGGGAATGGCCCCCTGTTCCCCCCTCCCTATATAAAAAGAAATAGATAGGGACCAAGGCTAGGCACAAATATGATATAGACTATCGACTAGAGATAGGGGCCATAGTAACCATACCATATAATAGGGGGCCAACCCCTATCTAACTAGATGGGTATGGTATAGAGGACAAGGGTGGCCATATGTATATAGGGCAGCTTAGCATAGCAATATAGAGTTGATAGTTAGCACTCAAGTCTATATATCTATATAGAATATATATATGGGCCATGTGACGGCCTATAGTTCTATCTATAGATCACACCAGATCCATCCGCTCATCTCCACTACTCTACTTTAGAGAGGGAGAAGTGAGACCTTCTAGGTAGTCCCTTTTGGTATACAATACCAATATCTATAGAGGGGGGTGGGATCATCCATTAACATCTCTATCTCGTCAATCGATTTGACCTACTTGTTAGCCTATATATATCCACTTGTTGGATAGTGCCCTATATAAAAATATGGGCCCCATTCACCCTATATATAGAAATGGAATTTGCCCTATCCTATATAGAATATGGGGATTCTGAAGGGGCCCTATAGATAAAAATGGGCCTTATTCGATTAGATTAGATTAGATTAAGGGATCTAGATCAAGACCTACAACTATCTTCTCCTACGCCCTATTCAAAGTCTAATTCCCAAAGGCCCTTACTTAGTCTAGTCAGATCTTATCTAATGCCCAACCAACTATAGGGCATCATTACACCCATATTTATAGAGGGACCACTCCCACTCCCCTGTCCCCCTAATCGCCCCGCCCCCCGGTGCCCTATGCCCCATGTAGATTAGATCTCCCTATCCCCCATATAGATCTCCTTATCCCCTATGCCCTAGACCATATAGAGATAGGCCTATATATCTATCTGGGGTAGGGGCAGTATTGTTTCCTGATCACATTTGGTGCCTATATATAGGGAGTTGAGACTTCCCTTACCCATCCGTCTAGAGCCCTATAGATCCCAGATATTCCATATAAGGGGCAGGTAGGGGCATTTCCCTTTATGTGGTTGGGCCATATATATATATATATATATATATAGAGAGAGAGAGAGAGAGAGAGAGAGGGGCCCACCCCTTGTCTATATCTATGAAAAACTACAGAGGCCCCCTTGCCCATCAATGTTGTCTCCCCATCATCAGGATAGGGATAGGGCAGTCTAGTCTCCTCATAACCCTTGGCAATCAGTGTTGTGTCCCCAACACCCTATCTTGTCAATCTCATATATAGATTCTTTAGTCCCGAATATATATATCATCGAATTCTGTCTATATCAGAGATGCAAAATACAAAACTATCTCTTCTAATCTCAACTCCCCATCTCCATCCCATCCCATCTATATAGAGAGGGAGAGGGAGAAGGAGAGAACCCACTCTACTCTATCTCTATTGATCATGTAACTTATATATTTAAGTTCAGTTCTAGTTTAGTGACCAGACCAATTTTGCTCCCATATCCATATAGTTAGAGTTAGATAGGGGTTGAGTCACTCATGTGACGTATATAATTCTAGTTTAGTAACCCCCATATATAGGCCAAGCTAGATACCTGTTGTAGGCTAGAATTACACCCTTGTAGAAGAGTTTTTCAAGCTCTCTCACTCCCAACTACAATATTGGAACAACCTCAGGCTATGGGTATCCTGTAATGAAGTTGAACCTCTATGCTTTTTTTAGGCTAGAATTACACCCTTGTGGGAGAGTTTTTCAGGCTCTCTCACTCCCAGCTACAATATTGGAACAACCTCAGGCTATGGATATCCTGTAACAAAGTTGAACCTCTAAGCTTTTTAATGATGTTAGCTCCTCAGATGCTTCACTTTAGCTCATTTCCCACACTAAAAATATACTACTATGATCCACTTTCAGCCTGGAAACCTTAACAACTACTAATGAACTTAACCAAGACACAAACTAATCTGATCCTATCTCAAGGCCACAAGCATAAGTATTATGTGTGGAGGTCAAAGGGAAACTCTACAATTTGAACAACAGAAAGAAATAGGTTTGTATGAGACACTATAAACTTGTGACACTTCAAAAAAGTGACCAATGTCTAACACTTCACACAACCTACAAGGAACCAAAAGAATTAAAGCAAGATATGTAGAGAATCTACAAATGATGAAAAGGAACATACATCTGCAAGTTAAACACCAATAATGTATACTTGAATTCAAACCAGAATTAGGAAAATTTATCTTATGGCTTCAAGAGAGTGTTTACAAGGCAATTTGGACAGAGTAACTCTATCACCAGTAGAGGGATCCTTTTTTTAGACTCCAAAGCCTCTATATATAGCAGAAAGGGATGAGAGAAAAGGGAGAGAGAGAGAAAGGAAGAGGGGAGCTTGTTCGAGACATGACAGCTAAGTTGCTACCTTCTTGTAATGAATGTTCCACCATCCTTTTGACCAATTAGGGCACCGTTTTGTTTTGTACAAAAGAAGCTTTGTTTTTCCCCAATAACCTTGAGCTACCTTGTTGATTGGCAAACATGCTAGAAGACAAGAACTTTTCCAAGAACATCCTTAATGCTCGAGCTACCTTTTCTAATCACCTGATCTTCACCTTTCATCCCCATGCCATCCTTCACTTGTCTTGCACGTATAAGGACAAAATCCCCATAACTTTGAATCTAGACTGAGCCATGTTGCTTCTATGTTGAGCGGCTATCTGTCAGAGATAATGGCCATGTCGAAAGATGAAGACCTTTCCATTAATTGCACCTACAGACTCCTACTTTGAAACCTAGACCAGATCTTTCCTATAGATGGAAAACCAATCTAAGGGCATTAGTTTTCCTGTACCCATTTATGTCGATGTAAGTCCATACAAATCCAAATGACTACTTGCAGGGAGCGGGCCCATCATGGGATATTTGAATCCCAATGGCTATTTTATGAGCTTGAACTTTGGCACTGACACGAACGTCATGTTTCCTTTGGACACTTTCCTGCGAGCCTTTTCTTGGGGCAATTTGCTTGAACAATTTCCATGGACTTTTTTCTCGAAGGAATTAAACTTTGGAATTTTTGAGAATGACCCTTTGGATTTTGAAAAGTCCTTTGAAGAAGTGCCCTTTCTTAAGAAAAAGTATCTTTCGGCCACTTCGAAAATGCCCCTTTCCAAAGGGAAAGTACCCATCGGAACTTTTGTAAATGTCCTTTGGTTATTTGAAATGAACCGTCGGCTTTGCAAGTGCTCCCTTTTGCCAAGAAAAGTGCCCTTCAACATTTGAAAAGATGCCCCTTTGGAAATCTTGTGAATGTACCTTTTCGAAGGGAAAGGACCCTTTGCCTTTTTTTGAAAATGAACCTTCTCGAAAGGAAAATACCCTTCAAGAAACTTGAAAAGTCCCTTTGGATTTTTGTTTCGACACTTCTCTTTGAAAAAGATATCTTTCAAAACTTTTACTTGGTACATTTTTTGAGAGAAAAATCCTTCGGGCCTTTTGTTTCAGACAAAATG
Source organism: Torreya grandis (assembly GCA_037957365.1). Lineage (NCBI taxonomy): Eukaryota > Viridiplantae > Streptophyta > Pinopsida > Cupressales > Taxaceae > Torreya > Torreya grandis. The sequence continues at coordinate 3,320,368 of JARHVA010000183.1, forward strand.
TCTGAAACAATTATCCCAAAAGAAATAGGTCTTCGGGAAAATTGTTGAACAATTTCCCTGAAAGAATTCAGTCCTTGTCTTTTGCTTCGGACAAAATGTCCAAAAGAATTATCCCTTAGAAAACTTTGTCTCGGACAACTTGTCTGAAAGAATTCAACACTTAGCCAAAAAGGGTCCTGAAAGAGAAGAAACACTTAGTCCCTGCAAAGTCTGAAAAAATGAACAAGTAAAGACTGAGCTGAATCAAAGATTTTGCACTTAGCTTTTGGCTTGCAGGCTTATCCTTGAACACTAATGTTGGATCATTAGGAAACCTTGCTTGGATCCTCTCTATTTGCAAATGTTGGATCCATTTCTAAGCCTTTGATCCACTACTTCATCAAACCATGCAAGAGCTTTATATGGGGGCCAAAAATGGCCAACATCTTTGATAGCTCATAGGGGTTGCATTCCTGTAAATGCAAGAAGACTTAGACCATGTTGCCTCATCAAATCCATCCATTAGGCATGGAGTCAAGTCACTTTTTCACTGAAATGGAACCTTCCTTTGAAGCAATAAGGACAACTGAAACAAAACAAACACTATGCCCAAGGCACTTAGGGAAGGGAAACACATAATCGAAAAGGATGTGCACCAGGGACTTAGAGAAAAACATGAAAAGCTATACAAAATGTACAATATAGCGAAATAAGGAGGAAAGTCCACCACTACAACATCCTGACGAATAGTAACATTAGGACAAGCATGTAATGTCAATTTCAAATATTTGATAATGCCTATCATCTTTGCTAGTGAACCATCTTTAGTATTTGATAATGCCTATCATCTTTGTAATACCTCTTTAGTATTTGGCTCAAAAACAAGGCCGAGCTTGTCTGCAATTTGTTTGAACATTACTATACTGCTAGCTTCACTATCCACCATACAATTATGAACCAAAGTATCACCCACTATCAAAAAAAATAAAAAATAGGATTTTCTTTGATTTTACCTCAGTTTTGTCCACCTTTGACATCTTATCTCCTTTCTACCCCTATTTCTTATTGGTTGATCCAAATTTGTCAAGACAACACCTTTCTCAACCGATTTTGGAGATAATTCAAGAGCTAAAAGTTCTTGAATGAGTTTATCCTTTTGCCCTGGAATTGAAAGACAATCCCACATGCTAATGTTGATGTTAAACTTCTTTATTTGATTTATAATACTAAACTGAGATGCACTAACCTTTGATTGCACTTTTTGAGTTAGTCGCTACTCACAAATTAGAGGTATTTGTTACACTTTACTAACTTTTATATTCTGAGTTTTTTGGGCTGTGGGGGCATCAAGCTACTCTTTTGTACTTCTAAAAACAATACTAGGAGTAATTGAAGTATTTGATACCACTTGGGCTTCATCAACAACTCTTCTTTTAGTTCTCTAAGAAGTTATAGCTGCAACTTGACCACTTGAATCATTAGTTTTAACACGTTGAGTAAAAGCAGCATGATCATCGACCTGCCAATTTATATTAATAGCATCAAGCTGCCCTTAAACTTGATCAATCACTCCTTGTGATGTTAGACCTATACCTTGCTATTGACCTCTTTGAAAAGAGAATTCTTCTTGTGTCATATGTGGCATGGTGATGTTCTGTGATACCAAGGCTTGGTTTTGAGCATCATTGAGATTTGAGCGCTGCCAACTTGAATCCTGCACCAAATTATTTTGAGGTGGGGTTGGAACAATGGTTTTTGAAGTGGAAGGAGTATTTGGATCAAGAACAACATATGGCTTGGCTGGAGTTATGGCTCCTTGTGCTTGATAGGGTGTTCTATTTTCTTTGAAACCTTGATAAGGAGACCTTTGATCTTTGAAGGACTAATAGTTGTTTTGATTTCACTATTGATAGGGCCTATTTAACTAAAATTGTTGCTTTTTGAGCTATACTATTTCATTTCCAAAAGATTGTAGCAAACTTTTCAACTTTCCTATCTCACTAGCTTGACTAGTAGGGGTTGCAATAAGAACTTGAGGTGCTGGATAATGAGTTGATTGTAAATTTTATGAAGGACTGATAAGATATATAACACCTATGTAGACATATAAAACCAAGAAAGATGGGGTGAATATTAACAGGATGTCTTAGACCATCAGGTTTTCAAGTGAGCCAAGGATGGAATTTGAAGAACTTGAGGCACTGGAATAAAACTTATTTATGGAAATATGGGCATTGGAGGTCTTGGAGAAAGCTTTCATGCTTGTATCAAACTATTTTCTGCCCTTATTGCAACTTCATAGGCATCTAGAAAAGTAGTACCACCCATTGACTGTATCATCAAACTAATGTCAAAATTAATAGCTTTCAAAAAATACAAAAATGCATATTCAGGGGATGACCTAACTAGAACCGGTATCCTGGTCTAGTCTTATGGAATCTGAGATTAAAATCGGATATGAACTCATGAAGAGCTCTCTGTATGGCAGTTAATTACTCAACTAAAGATAAGTGATCAGATTTGTCTTCAAACTACTTGACTAAGACTGCACCCAATTCATTACAGTTCTATACCATTGTAATGCTTTTCCTTTGAAAGAAGCAACAATCAATCTAATAGCAACATTATCCTCAACATCATGAACTGAACAAAGATTAGCCACATCCTGGATATGCTCAATAGGGGTTGTTTGATTTTATTTTGAGAAGAATGGAATACTTTTGAGGGCAGATACAAGAATGTCATCTAATTGTGCTAGATTTAGTGGACTTCTCTTATTGAATGGGGCAAACACTTGATTTCTAATGACCATCTGGATGGTGGAGATTGCAGTGTTTAGAATGATGGGATGAGGGGGAGGTAAATATTCTTTTTAAAGATATGGATTTTCCCTCCTAGACCTTGCTCTTTTACAAGTTACAAATTCAAAAGGAATACATTTACTTGTTGATCTTGTGGTAACCTTTGGCATGAACGAATTGCATGAATGATGCTATGAACTCTGCAACTAGATGTAGATGAATATCCTATGCTGCTGTGAAAACTCTATGCAAAAAATTTATTCGTAGTCCCACTGATCATGCCAAAAACTATTGTCAACCTGGAGTTGCACCCTGAATCGAAGATGTGTTAAAATGGCTAATCCTCTCTCCAATTAAAACAATGGGATCTTCTCATGAGGGTTGGTGCCTCAATGGTGAGAAGAACCTCTAGAGAAGGCTAGTTCCTATAAGATGTATCAATGCAAATCTCTACTATGTGTTACGCATCTACCATGGAAAAGGGAGAAAGAAACTTGAAAGGAAAATCATAACTAATGACAATGATACACCAGAATGTTGATCCACTCTATTTGGAACCTTGAACACTAAATCAAACAAGGAAAAAAGAAGACTTTTGATTTCAATTGATCACTATGCATAAGTAATTCATGAGAAGGTTCGATCCAATGACAAAAATGTGAGGAAAAATGATGGAGAGAGGTTTGTGTTGACCAATTTTGGCCTAACAGGCCAAAAAATTTGGTCCCCCCTTTTTTTATGATGTTCTGAGCCAGTACTTTTGATTTTTGCACGAGTTTTGCAATTTCTACAAACTCTACAGGTTTTCTACGGACTTCACAGAGACTTCTACGAACTCTGCAGGTGTAGTCTTTTAGCAGACGAAGAACCAGTTCAAAGAGTGCAAGGTTTTACAAAGCTTCTTCAAACTCTTGTCTGAAGAATTTCATAAGGAAAGAGAGATCAAATGGTTCAAAGACGCTTTTTCTTAAGGTTGGAAGAGTGGTTCAACAACCGCTTGAACCATTGAACCAGTTCAATCGGATGGTTCAATCACCGGTTCAATACCTTGGTTCAACGCCTCGGTTCATCAGAAAATTTCAAAGCCTTAGTTCAATCGGCAAAGTTCATCGCTTTGGTTCAATCAAATGGTTCATCTTCTTGGTTTAATGCGTTGGTTCAACGTTTTGGTTCAATGCTTCGGTTCAATCGGATGGTTCAATCAGTCGATTCATCGGCTTGGTTCAATGCGTAGGTTCAACGCAAAGTTCATCGACAAAGTTCAAAGGCTCGGCTCAATTCAAACGATTCAACGCCCTTGGTTCAACAACCGCTTGAACCATTGAATTGGTTCAATGGATTGGTTCAACGGTTGGTTCAAAAGAGCGGTTCAAACGAAAGTTCAAGCCTCCCGAAGAACAAGTGCCCTTGCGGAGGGAAGTTCTGGGTTCAAGAGCCCTTGCAAAGGGCAGGGAGCACTTCAAAGAAAACCACAAAGGTAAGATCTTTCAGAATTTTGTTAAGGCAAAGAAACGAATTTTTTCAAACTTTTTGTCCAAAGGAATTCCTTCAAACAAAAAGTCCAAAGAAATTCGGGGAAACTGCGAGCCAAAAGCCCAAAAACAAATTTTTGAAGGCAAAGTCACAAGGCAATTCTTGCAAACTTTTTGTCCACGGGAAAAATCCCAAAGTGAGAAAGCCCGTATGAAAAACTCTGGGAAAAAGCCAGCGAGAAAATCCCAATGAAAAATAACCCACAAAAAAGTCTCGCGGGGAAAAAGGCCGAAGCAGGAAGCCGATGGAAGGCCCAAGGGTGACAGGCCCGAGGACGTCAAAGTTAAACACGGCAAACTAGCCATTGAAAATTCAAACACAGTGATGGGCCCGTGAAAGTCAATTTTACACCAGGAAAAGCAAGGGCGCAGAAGGTGCCAAGTGGAAAATGCGAAAGGATTTGACATGCTTTTCTAGAAGCAGTGGAACGTGCCACGTGTCACTTGCAAGGCTTGATGGAAGCAGACACGTGTCAACATCTATGATTTCTCCCTTTTGTCCCGTGAGAACTGTGGTGGGCCCTGACGAACTGCTAAAGAGAGTGGAAGTTGCCACGCATCTTTTTTCGCAAAACTCCCCAAAGGTGTTTGAAGCTTTTATAAATTTAGCAGATGCTGCCATGTGTCCTGCCTATTTCAGCAGTAGACCACGCCACATGTCACTTATTGGGATCAATAGAAAATAACCAAGGCAAGTGGGAAAGACATGAATAAATTGTCAGAGGACGTAAAATTTGTGGAAGTGAAGTAGCTGTTGATCTTCGCAAACTTAAGCGTGAATCCAAAGGAATTCAAAGGCTTAAAGGTAGAAGAAGGACCAAGTGCAGAAATGGACAAAGCAGTCCAAGTGGCGAAAGAAGGCGTCGACTCAAGTAGTTACTCCAGCAGGTGATACAATGTTTGCGAATTGATCATCAAGAGGTGCAAATGGCTAACGGTGCGACCCAATTTCTTCATTTTGCATTAATGAGCAGACAAGCCACATAATTGCCTTAAAGGAGTGGTCTTGTTTACAGACAAAAGGCGCGGCCCATAATTCCTCATATGATGTTTAAGCGGCTTGCTCTTCCCAAGGCTCAGAGCGCACATGGGCCAGTTTGCAAAAAGAGCGCCAAAGTCTTTCCCAGAAAGCGCCAAGTTCTCTTCCTCTTTCTATATATTGTAAAATTTCTCATTTGAGAAGGATCAATTCTCTCAGCCTTAAGGCAAAACTCTTCCCAAAATCTCTCGGGCTTGTAAGACAGAGCTCTACCAAATTTTACCTTGAATCAGGACTTAGCATTTTTACCTCCATCTGGACTTGCACTTTAAAGTATATGTCTGTGTTCTTTTGTGTTAAGTCATTGTCTTCCATGCTTTTCACAGATCGATTACATCATGTCTAGTGCATTTTGAAGTCTCTTTTCTGCAAGTCTGCCAAAAGTGTCTACAACAAGAATATAGGTGCATGTGAATAGGCTGCCCAAGTGTGTCGCAAAGCACCTTTGGTAGTTACTTCCTCCCTATATCTCCACAGACCCCTGACTCACTGACACAGAGTTTTCCCATATCAGATGAAGTGTATGGGCACTTTTTCTTGGTGAAAAGTGTATATTCGGGCTGGGTGGGTCATCATTTTGGTGTTTCACCTTTATTTTATTTTTAGGTTTAGGTTCTATTTCAGTATCTCTCTCCCTTTTCATCCCCCCCTTTTTTCCATTTTATTGTTAGCAGTAGGAATCCAAGGCCTAAAAGATACATCAGAGGGAGCTAGCCCTTATCTAGAGACTCTCCCCTCCAGCTTTGTCGGTCCCACAGGCGAGAGGGGAGTTTCCTTGTTGCATGTGGAAGGCAGGGGCTTGGCCGCTTACCAAGAGTGCAATCCACTGCGTCAATACTTTTTGGCACGCCCGGTGGGACCAACTAGGACAGGTTTTGTCCAAAGAGTTGAAAAATTTTTGGTGTGTTCTTCAACCAACTAGCCTTTGGAGGCTTTTGCATCAACACCAATGGTGACTCTGAGTTAAATCAACTGGTTAAGTAGTTCTGGTACCGTACCATCAAGAAACAATATTTTGGTATGTATAATTCCATCGTTCAGAGCCATGGACCCTGTTTTCCTTGGCCACCCTGGCTATGATCCTTACCATCCTTACGTTGATCCTTATCAGGTCCAATATGACCAGTCTCAACCCTGTCATGAGCTATATCAGCCTTATACCTAGTCCCCTCAATGGGTCACGTCTCTTGCTCAACCTAATCTCTTTACCAATCAACCCGTTTCCACCTTCAAACGAGCATTGCTAGGATACGAAAAGTATGTAGTAGAGCTGGACACCAAAAAGGGATGTGGCCAAGAGATTCCTGATCATGTCATCCATCAAGTGAGAAATGCACTAGATCTGGTTAAGAGTGAATGGACTCTTATTGAAAGAGCCAATTAGCAAAGGCTTACAAGTGAGATGCTGGATGTGAGTGGTTTGATTGCATCTTTGGAAGAAAAGCTGAGTATTCATGAGAGGCAGCGTTACCAAGTCTATCAACCTGCATACCTGCTGCCCCAAGTATCATATGAGTCATACACATCCCTTGCTTATGATCCAAGTCAAGCATGTCAAAGTCCTTTCCCCAATCATGTTGAGGAGAGTTCCGAAACAGTAAATATGGTGTTTCAGGCTAATCTTGATAAACAGATTGAATTGGCAAATCTTCAAATGCAGCAATCTATTTTGGCAACAAGGGAAGTGGAATCCAAACCCTCACTACCCTCCCACATTGTGGCCCCATCATCCCAAAAGGAGATGCCCAGTTCGAATATCTTGAGCTGGAATAAAGTGGTTGAGTCATGGAGCAGCAAGGAGGAGAAAGACATTGTCCAAGAGTGTGAGGTACAAAATAAGGTTAGTCCTTTTCAAGTCCCTCCCACCCTTCCTCAGGAAGATTCTTGCATTTCATGGCAGCCTTCATGCACTCCCCATATTTATGATGATTTCTATGAGCTCTAAGAGGTACAAAATGAGGATAATCTGGCTAAGCAGATGGAGGAATTAGAAGATAAGATGAGACTGCTTAGAGAAAGAGAGATGGAGCTTTCAGACCTTATAGAGGAGCCGATGCCAAAAGACACCCCTTCTACCAATCTTCAAGCTGATTTCAGTATTGATGAAGTGTTGGTAAAATGGAGAGACGAAAATCAAGTGATTTTGGCCCAAGGTCTGCCCTCGTTTTCTCATGAGGTTTTAAAAGGATCCCCTGTTTCCCTTTCCCAACCTGATTTTGATGAGTCTTGTGTGCCCCCTCCTTTTCTAAAGAAAGCCCCCTCTTGTGTGCCAAATCCTTTCTATCAGATGGCATTTACTCATTTTGGCTCATCCGATGCACCAATCAATCCTACCCTTAATCCTATGCACCTAGCTTGTCAGCACGCCTCTTTTCAGACAGCTCTTCCTGTACATGAGCAGACCCTCCCAAATCTCCCCCAACCTCCTCAAGTCTTTCAACATGATCTCCAAATTCCAAGCTGGAAGAAGGAACATCATGAACCAGCTCAGGACCTTGAAGAGGATAAAGTTGCTGCCTGTTCACAGGAGCAAGATTCCAATCCCAAGGTCATGAGTTGGAAGCAAACAATAGAATCATGGGGGAGAAAGGAAGAGGAGGAGAAAGGTTTTGCTCTAACCTTTGAAGAAGATGAGGCTGCTCCTGCTTGCGATGATGATTATGACCTCCAGGAAAGGCTCTTCCAAGAAGATATAGACAGGCGCATTGCAGAGTTGGAGTCCAAAGTGAGTTTCCTCAGTGAATGTGTGATGAACGTTTCAGACCAAATAGCAGATTCCATGTCTGAACACACTCCATCTACACACCTCCAACAGAGCTATCAGGCCACACCTGATATAAATGAAGTGCTGGCCAGATGGAAAGAGGAGAATCATTCGATTCTAGCTCAGGGACTGCCTCCTCTTCCGCATGAGTTTGTCTGTCAGCCTTCCATTTCACCCCTTTTTGAGGAGGAACCTATCTTGGAGGAAGCAAGTGAAGAGGAGTATGCTCAGTTCATGACTGATCAAGGAGACTTCATGAGTACGGATGAGGAGATCGCCATAAATGTCATGGAGGAGCATGGAAAATCTCTTGTTCATGTTTTGAATGATTTGTTTGAAGTCATTGGGGCAGGCTGCACTATTTTTCAAGGAGGCTATGAGCTGGATAAGAGTGGAGAAGGCAGCATTGGGACTCAAATAAGTATGCAAAGGGGCTGTAGGCTTTCATATTTATCCTTTCAAGAGGTTGGTGAATTTGAAGATACTTTATTTGAAGTCATCAAGGAGGATGGTCATTCCATGGAACCCGAGCATGAGGCAGAAGGGAACAAGCCAGTCAATGATGCATATCAAGGTGCTTATGGTAATGAGCCAGCAGCGATTGATTTCTTGATGAGATACACCAGCATGAAGAACCAATAGGAAGCAAGCTTTCAAGAACAAACAGAGTACGTATATGTTGGAAGCATGTTTGAATCTGATCCACTCAGATACAAGCCAATCAAGGTAACAGGCAAGAGGAGCAGGTCACCAAATCTATTTTTCATTCAGCCACTTGTTTGGCACCATAAGTCTTCTTACCAGGGAGGAGACTTAAATTTTTTTCCCTTTGATCCAGGAGGGAGGTAGATGTACCTGGTTAGTTGTATATAGAAGTTTGCTTTCAGTTTCTTTTCCTACTTTCCCTAAGTGCAGTTTGCACAAGTAGTGTTTTTAGCCTTGTGTGTGTTTTCCCTTATGTCTGGGGTAAACGGGCTTTGTGTTTGATTCTGGGATCTATCAAGGTAGTTGCTAACTCTTTCAAAGTTGCATCTGACTCTATGCCCAATGGACTTCAAGGCAACTGGTCTCTAAGCATAGTAGGCATGCTTCCATTGGGAGTTGCCAATTTGTTGACCAATTTTGGCCTAACAGTTCAAAAAATTTGGTCCCCCTTTTTTATGTTGTTCTGAGCCAGTACTTTTGATTTTTGCACGAGTTTTGCAATTTCTATGGACTCTGCAGGTTTTCTACGAACTTCACAGGGACTTCTATGAACTCTGCAGGTGTAGTCTTTTGGCAGATGAAGAACCAGTTTAGAGAGTGCAAGGTTTTACAAAGCTTCTTCGAACTCTTGTTTGAAGAATTTCATAAGGAAAGAGATCTCAAATGGTTCAAAGACGTTTTTTCTTAAGGTTGGAAGAGTGGTTCAACAATTGCTTGAACCATTGAACCGGTTCAATCGGATGGTTCAATCACTGGTTCAATACCTTGGTTCAACGACTTGGTTTAATGCCTCAGTTCATCGGAAAATTTCAAAGCCTTGGTTCAATCGGCAAAGTTCATCACTTTGGTTTAATCAAATGGTTCATCGGCTTGGTTCAACACGTTGGTTCAATGTTTTGGTTCAGTGCTTCGGTTCAATCGGATGGTTCAATCACTCGGTTCACTCAGTCGGTTCATCGACTTGGTTCAATGCGTAGGTTCAACGCAAAGTTCATCGACAAAGTTCAAAGGCTCGGCTCAATTCAAATGGTTCAACGCCTTGGTTCAACAACCGCTTGAACCATTGAATCGGTTCAATGGATTGGTTCAACAATTGGTTCAAAGGAGCGGTTCAAACGAAAGTTCAAGCCTCCCGAAGGACAAGTGCCCTTGCGGAGGGCAGTTTTGGGTTCAAGAGCCCTTGCGGAGGGCAGGGAGCACTTCAAAGAAAACCACGAAGGTAAGATCTTTCAGAATTTTGTTAAGGCAAGGAAACGAATTCTTTTGGACTTTTTGTCCAAAGGAATTCCTTCGAACAAAAAGTCCAAAGAAATTCAGGGAAACTGCGAGCCAAAAGCCCAAAACGAAATTTCCGAAGGCAAAGTCACAAGACAATTCTTGCGGACTTTTTGTCTGCGAGGAAAAGCCCGAAGAGAGAAAGCCCGCAGGAAAAAGTCTGGGAAAAAGCCCGTGGGAAAACCCGATGGAAAATAAGCCTGTAGAAAAGGCCCACGAGGAAAAATGCCAAAGTAGGAAGCCAACAAAAGGTCCAAGGGTGACGGGCCTGAGGACGTCAAAGTTAAACACGGTGAACTAGCCGTTGAAAATTCAAACACAGTGACGGGCCCATGAACGTCAATTTTACAGCAAGAAAAGCAAGGGCATGGAAGGCGCTAAGTGGCAAATGCGAAAGGATTTGACATGCTTTTCTAGAAGCAGCAAAACATGCCATGTGTCCCCTGCAAGGCTTGACGGAAGCTGACAGGTGTCAACATTTGTGGTCTCTCCCTTTTGTCCTGTGAGAACTGTGGTGGGCCTCGATGAACTGCTAAAGAGAGCGAAAGCCGCCATGCATCCTTTTTCGTAGAACTCTCCAAAGGTTTTGAAGCTTCTATAAGTTCAGCAGACGCTGCCACGTGTCTTGCCTATTTCAGCAGTGAAACACGCCACGTGTCACTTATTGGAATCAACAAAAAATAGCCAAGGCAAGCGGGAAAGACACGAATAAATTGTCAAGAAGAACGAAGGACCCGAGGATGTAAAATTTGTGGAAGTGAAGTAGTTGTTGATCTTCGCAAACTTAAGCACGAACCTGAAGGAATTCAAAGTCTTAAAGGCAGAAGAAGGGCCAAGTGTAGAAATGGACAAAGTAGTTCAAGTGGCGAAAGAAGGCGTCGACTCAAGCAGTTACTCCAGCAGGTGATACAGTGTCTGCAAATTGATCATCAAGAGGTGCAAATGGCTAACGGCGCGACCTGATTTCTTTATTTTGCATTAATGAGCAGACAAGCCACGTAATTGCCTTGAAGGAGCAGTCTTGTTTGCAGATAAACGACGCGGCCCATAATTCCTCATATGATGTTTTAGCGGCTTGCTCTTCCCAAGGCTCAGAGCGCACATGGGCCAGCTTGCAAAAAGAGCACCAAAGTCTTTCCCAGAAAGCACCAAGTTCTCTTCCTCTTTCTATATATTGTAAAATTTCTCATTTGAGAAGGATTGATTCTCTCAGCCTTAAGGCAAAACTCTTCCCAAAATCTCTCAGGCTTGTAAGGCACAGCTCTGCCAGATTTTACCTTGAATCAGGACTTAGCATTTTTATCTCCATCTGGACTTGCACTTTAAAGTATGTCTGTGTTCTTATTTTGTGTTAAGTCATTATCTTCCATGCTTTTCACAGATCGATTATAGCATGTCTAGTGCATTGTGAAGTCTCTTTTCTGTAGGTCTGCCAAAAGTGTCTACAGTAGGAATATAGGCGCATGCGAATAGGCTGCCCAAGTGTGTCGCAGAGCACCTTTAGTAGTTCCTTCCTCCCTGTATCTCCACGGACCCTTGACTCACTGACACAGAAGAGTTTTTCCACATCAGATGAAGTGTATGGGCGCTTCTTCTTGGTGAAAAGTGTATATTCGGCCTAGGTGGGCCATCATTTTAGTGTATCACCTTTATTTTATTTTTAGGTTTAGGTTTTGTTTCAGTATCTCTCTTCCTTTTTATCCCCTCCTTTTTTCCATTTTATTGTTAGCGGTAGGAATCCAGGGCCTAAAAGATACATCAGAGGGAGCTAGCCCTTATCTAGAGACTCTCCCCTCTAGCTTCGCCAGTCCCACAGGTGAGAGGAGAGTTTCCATTGTTGCATGGGGAAGGCAGGAGCTCGGCCTCCTACCAAGGGTGCAATTCACTGCATCAATAGTTTGATACAAGACACTTTGCAGCCACCTAACATCTACTTATAGCTTCAACAAAAGACAAATATTGAACATGACCTGCATAACATGATGAGCTAGCAACTAGGTACGAATCAGAATTTGAGAAGGGAGAGAAATCTATCACGTATACAAATTGTTAATGAGTGTACACTATGCTAGCACTTGAAATCTGAAAGTACAATCCTTTTATTGATTAAAGAGGTTACACAACTCATCAATGGTAGAGTCTGATCTTACCAAAAGAGAGATCGATTTTACAAAGCTGAAAAACCATTAATATTAAAAATTATAAAAAGCCAAGAGATTGGCGTTGGAAAGAGGAGAAGAAATTAACTCTTCATTAGCCCAAGTCCAAATTGTATTTCATGAGTCTTCCAAATTTGTCTTTCCTTGGCTTATACCTGGCTATCTTGCATGAAGAATCCTTGGCATTGAAAAAGAAGAAGACAAGCTTTAGATGCATGACATCTATGAATAGATGTCTTGACTTGAAAACTAGTCAACTCCAAAACAAGAGTAGTCAAATTCACTGAAACTACTGAAACATTTGAAAGTCTCCCTTTTGCATGAACTCAATGCAAATGCCAAATTAAGAATTGCGTTTGAACCACTGGAATGTTTCGAGCTTCGAGACAAACGAGAGTGTGCATGGAATTGTTGGATATTTAAAATTTTCAATGCTTTGCCCATTCATCATGCAAGACAACTCAATTTTTAGAACTGAAGCATGCTTGTTTTCTTAAACACGTTCACTTCATTGGAGTCACTCACGTTAGTCTGTGCATGATCTTTGTTCATCCTACCTTTGTCTTTATTCTACGTTTGTTTTATTCGTTGTTCATGCTTATGTCCATATTTAGTTCTGCTTCAGTCTTTTATCATGCCTCTATTTCTGCATTTGTCTTACTTCTTGTTCAATTCTGGCTCAGTGTTATTTGTATTTTCTCTGGATTTTCCCATGTTCTACTTTAATTTGGGATTCAGGTTTTATTTTAGTTTTCTTCCTTCGGACAAATTGTACCAAGGACTCTTTGTCTCTTCCTTTTCTCTTTTCTGGCCTTTGCTTACGCCCTTGTCTTTTCTATCAGGCTTTTTGTCCTCCTGAATTCCTTTGGACTTTTTGTTTGAAGGAATTCGTTTCCTTGCCAATTTTCTTGAATTTATTCTTTTAGGCTCTTATGTCTTGCCCTTTGGTTTTCGTTGGGCTTTTGTTGACTTCTTACTGTGGATTTCTTATTTGACAATTATTCTGAAGGATTTCCTTAAATTTTCTCATTTCCTTCTTTTCCTTTGTTTTTCTATTTCTATCGAGCTTTTTTCTTGGGTATATCCTCTGTCGGACCTTTTCCTTGAATCGGAATTTTTGTCTAAAGGAATTCCTTCAGACATATAGTCCAAAGGAAATTCTTTTCTGTTTGAAGTGTCCCTTGCTTTTGTGAAGGTGCCCTCCACAAGGTCTTTTTGTCCTCAAAAGTGTCTTTTGGAACTTTTGAAAGGGTCCTAACACTGACCAACTGCCCTCCACAAGGGCTTTTTTACCTTCAAAAGTGCCCTTCAGAAGAATTGTAGGGCACCTGAGATTTTTGAAATTGACCTTCAAAACTTTTGTCTTGACTTGAAAACCATAAAGTGAACCAACCCGAAGGGTTACATACCCTTCGAGACTTTTGAATTGGACCTTTCCGAAGGGCAGGTGCCCTTTGGGTCTTCTCAACTATGCTTTTCTCTTTTTCTTTCAGACAAGATGTCTGAAGAAATAAGCTTTGAAAGATTGCCACTTAGTCATTTTTTCAGACTTTTACACAGTCCTTTGAGAGTTCTTTCTCTCGAATAGAATGTTTGAAGAAATAGTCCACCTCTTATAGCCCGAAAAAATTCCTTGGGAAAACAAAATAACTAAACTTACAGCTTGTATGTCTTGGCTGTATTTGCACATTTGGCTGTAATCAAGAAAGCTCCTTGGAAACCTCTGCATGACTAAAATTCACCTCGCTATACATGGCCACTTGGGTGGCTGTAAATGCTCACTTAAGGACCCCAAAACTGATTCACAAGACAAACTTGGCACCATAGCAAAGTTTCGAAGTGTAGGGGTGACAATTTTGCCTTGTGGGGGGCAAAATTATCAACACAAACCTATAACGACAAAACATTAGCAACTTGTATTTAAGAATACGGTGACACCAATATTCCTTCCTAATTTCCAATATCCCCTCTCACGCACTATAATATACTTGAATTTTGTACCTTTGGTTAGTTTTAATGGGTTACTTACCAAGCAGGTTAGGATGGATTGATGAGCTTAAAAAGATTGTCAAAAGGTAAAATTAACACTTACGAAGAGTGATCCTCCCCTCTTCCCACAGATACTTTACACGTTGAACATATCTTAAATTAATGTGCAAGTGTGAGCCCTGGATGTAAAGCCAGGATATCACCATACTCGACAGTCAGATCATAGTAGAGAAGCTTTAAAGTTTTCTAAGCCCTTTTTTTACTTGCAATGTGTAATTACTAGTCTTTAGGCTAGAAATACGTGATAACTAAAAGAGATGGATGCAGTAATGAAATTTGGACAGGTAGGATAAACAACTTGTACTCACATTCAGTCATTCATTGATAAAAGATGATTTTTAAATGTCATTGCAATTTCAAAACATTATCAATTGATCCAAATCCTAGAAAGGAAGAGGAATAATTATGCATTTTCATATTAGCCAGTCTCTAGATGTGTTGTGTCTGGTGGACCATTGTCTAGCAGCAAGGTAGAACATTTACCATGATGATGGCATGAGTTAAAACTGCCAAACCAAAGGTGTTCAAAGCTTCATGTTACATTACCCTGTGTGGATAGTAGATGGCAGGGTGACTCTTATAGTCTACCTATATAAAAATGTCTAGGTTTGCAGATCTCGAACTCAATTGATTTTGCAAACAGAATAATAGAGAACATTTGGTTCATGTAAAAAAGAAATAGTTAGTCTACAAAGTGTTGTAACTATTGCTGTACTTTTTCTATGATTTCTTAAAATAAAAGGTAGGTATAAGCCATCAAGGTATATATAATATGTTTCATGAAAACACTGATTAATATCTCTGTTATTGTTGACAATTTTGACCTACAAGTCAAATTGTCACCCCTACAGTGCTAATTGAGTTTTGCAAAGTGCTTTACTTATGTGGCTTCAACAATAACAACAGTTGAGTTTCCCAAGTCCAAATTGCTCTTCCTAGTGCTTATCAGGTTTTCAATTGTGCTTTACTTCCAAGTGTTTTACAAGTAAGAGCTAGTGGGTTTTCCGAACCTAACTTACTCTTGTTAGATCACATCGGGTTTTGGGAGGTGCACGACTTCTCTCTTTTAGAAGTCTCGAGTCATGGAAATTCTAAAGTTAAGGCCCCTAGATTGTCTGAGGTAGTCGCAGGTAGGAAGAAGTCCAAGAATACAATTCCCACAGACATTTTGTTCTCGGGGAATTCACTCGGCAAAAAAGGTCGAAGAAAAGGACTTTACAGAAAACCCGGGACCTTTGAAAAAATCCTGAGTCCTTTACAAAAGCCCAGATGAGTCTTTGCAAAAGCCCGAAGGGTAGGTACCCTTCAAGAAAGTTCAGTTCAGAATGAGGGGACTCTTTGTGGGAAAATCCTAAGGACATATACCCTTTGAAAAAGGCACAGGCACAAGAGACATTTCCTTCAGACTTTTTGTCCGAAGGAATGTTCAAGGAAATGACTTGGTACAGGGTCCCAAGCAAAGGACATGATTAGAATTCTTGTAGACATTTTGTCCGCTGGAAAGTAACAGGACTCTACAAAAAGTCCGAAGGATTCCTTTGAACATTTTGTCCGAAGGAATTCCTTACAGAGGACAACACAAGGGACAAAATCAAAAATCCCAAAGGGCAGGTGCCCTTTGAGAAGGTACATTTCAAAGGTCGAAGGTATAAAATCAAAATTCTCGAAGGGTATGTACCCTTCAAAAAAGTTTAAAGGACCAAAGTTTGAGAAGTTTCAAAAGCTGAAGGTGCAGATACAAAGTCTCGAAGGGCACTTGCCTTTCGGGAAGGATCAAGACAAAAATCTTGAAGGGCAGGTGCCCTTCAAGAAGGATCGGTGAAAAGCCCGAAGGGTACTTGCCCTTCGAGAAAGTTCAAATGTGAAAGAGAGGGACAAATTCAAAAAACCCAAAGGGCAACAAAAGTCCTGAGGGGTAAGTACCCTTCGGGAAAGACCATTTCAGAGATTTTGAAGGGCACCTACCCTTTGAAAAGAGGCAAAAGGACAAGTCCCGAAGGGGCCCTGCCCTTCGAGAAGATTTTAGAAAGGATTCGGGAGGGCTTAAACAAAAGCTTGGGGAATTCCCATGGACATTTTGTCTACAGGAATGGAAAAGAAATGACCCCAAAAAATTGTTTGAAAAAAATTAAAACTAGGAAAATTGTCAGAGACAAATTCCCATGGACAATTTGTCTGTGGGAAAAGGAAAAACAAAAAGCCCAAGAAAGCAAGGGACCCAGGAAAGTTCACCTGGGAAAATTGTCCAGAACAAATTCCCACAGACATTTTGTCGGTGGGAATAAAGAAAGTAAAAGGCCCGCCGACACACAGGTAACCCATGGAAAGAATGAAGCAAAAATTCTGACAGGGAATAAAGGCTAAGAGTAGGAAACAAAGAATCCCAAGAAAAATAAGGCAATAGTAAAGCCAAAATTCTAAAAGAATCAAACCACAGGAAGTTGACCTTTGTTTAAGTGACGAGAAATTGAAACAAGTCAAATAGAGGAAATATAGACTAGATAATCCAAAAATAGGAGTTCGCAAAAAATAGACATGATCAGATAGACCAAGATAAGAGCAGGTACATGCGAACAAGGGCTATTTTTTGCAGAGTGCATTCGAAGGGCCAACTCAACTTCAAATTGAGCTCTCAGTCCAAGTTTGGCATCGTTTTCATACAAACGAGGATAGCTCAAGGGGAGTCTATTTTGGAAACTTGGAGTAATCTCCCATGCAAAGATAGATTCGACTTTCAACATTTCCACCGTCCATTTTTCAACACCAAGGATTCTTCATGCAAGACAAAAGACGAGTAAAGATAAATTTGCAAGACTCATGCAATGCAATTTGGACTTGGACTAATGAAGAGTTAACTTCTTCTATTTTCTATGCCAATTTTAGTTGTAATTTTCTATATTAATGGTTTTCAACCTTGTATTAAATGATTCTTTCTTTTGGCAAAAAAATTTCTGCTGAAGATTGTGTTGTAACATTTTTGAAGATAAATAAGAGGACTGTGTTTTTTCAATTTCAAGCAAGCTGGTATAGTGCACTATTGTCCTTGATTTGTCTATGTGATAGATTTTCCTTCCTTGTCAAGTCTGGATTCGTGCCTAGTTACTAGTTGGTTATGTATGTAGGTCACGTTTTGTTTAAAAATGTCTTTTACTGAGCTTATAGTGGATTTTAGTCGTTGTCTAGTGCCTTTCATCAGGTCTATTTTTCCATTTCCTTCAAGCTTAGTTCATTAGATTAAACTTTTTCATGAAATATTTACGTGTATTGATCAATTAGAGTTGAAGTTCTACCTCTTCCTTGTCTGAATCAGTGTTCTTAGAAGCTCGAATTGAGTGGATCAAGCAAATTAAGTGTATCACCATTTTAGCTAGGATTTCTTTTCAAGTTCTTTCTCCCCTTTTCTCTAAACAGTTTGTAGCGTACAAGTTGAGATCCTCATTGATACATCTTACAAGAACCAGCCTTCTTTTGAGGTTCTTCTCACCATTGAGGCACCCACCCTCATGAGAAGATCTCATTGTTTTAACTGGAGCAAGGATTAGCCATTTTAGCACATTTTCGATTAGGGCACAACTCCAAGTTGACAACAGTTATCAGTTTTCTTTTAAACTTCAAAAAAAATCTAATCTGTAACGTAAAGGTCAATGGATCCAATCCTTGGGACTTTCAAACTAAAAGGCTCTAGCTTGTGAGAGATTGATAAGTCAAACAGAGACATGAAATTCACAGATAGAAAGTAAAATGCCATTGAGGTACAATTTGTTTCTTAAAATTGCCAACTTAAGAGCTCTATAGCTACTTCTTTACTAGGAAATTTCAAATTCAAAGTTCTTCAAACCTTTGTATTACAAAGATCATTCGATCCAATCCCAGGAACTTCATCATTTGCATTATATTATTGAATAAGCAATAACCTAAGCTCCATAACCTACCCTAAATTGCTCATTCAAACAACAAGGATGCACATAACAAAGGTCAAGGCCATCAAGGCATCTACACTATACATTTGTTACAATGTTGATTAAGATTTCTATAGTTACTCACCTTCTTTTTGCCCTCAAAACTTTTCAGAATTTTAATATATCAAATACAACTATGAACTGAACAATATTGTTGTCGATCTTATACTTTCCATACTTGTACCAAACTTGGAACTTTGGGAATAGGTAGGAATATCCTTAAAAAATAATTAAAAGCATTCTTAGAAACATGAAGTTTTTGACTAGATACATCTCTCAAACATGATCTGTTGGACTTGTTGACCCTGTGGATTGCACCCTTGACAGAAGACTGAGCTTCTCTCTTCCACGCGGCACAATGGAGACTCCCCTCTTGCTGTGGGTTTGGCAAAACTGAGGGGAGAATCTCTAGATAAGGCTAGCTCCCTTCGATGCATCTCTGAGGTCTTTCACTACTACTGCTAATGATTGGGGGGTTGAAAAGGGAGAAGGATATAACCAAAACATAAATTATCTAAATGGTGATGCACCAAATGATTTTGATCTACTCAGCTATTTTATCACTTTAGACCAGAAGGGGGTGAACGGACACTTTATTTGATAGAAAGCCCAGATTGTAGGGAGCTTTAAAAGGGGGCTTTAATGAAGACACACAGAAAATGAACTTACCACAGGCACTGTCGAAAACACATTGTCAGATAACTACTCTTCTATCTCTGCACTCCAGATGCAGCACTTCCTGTTAACCTACAGAAATGGTGCTTTGGCTACACTAGGTATGTTGGTGTCAATCTGTGAAAACATCAAGCTAAAAATGACTGAGCACATAATTGATACACAGACACACTCAAAAGTATAACTAGCCAGATAAAAGTAAAACTCATTCTTATTGATCAAAGGTAAAATTTTGGCAAGGCTTTGCTTTAAAAAATGAGAGATATCTTTCTCAACTGATAGGTTACAATATATATAACATGAAGGAAAAAACTTTGGTGCTTTCTAGAATAAGCGGCCCATGCTGCGTTGAATACATTGGAAAGAGGAAACTGCTAAACGGACCATGTTATGACAATCGCAAGTCTTGACTTTTGGTGCTTAAATCATATTAAATGTCACTGCAAAAGCATGGGTCATTTTGTCTCATCTGTAGCAATAACTTCTTGTGCCGATGCTTTCTGTGCCACCTGGACTGTTCTAATTCATGTCCATGCTTGGTTGGGTGCATCCTTTGGAACATTCCAAATGTTGTCGTATGTGTGTGCGTAGCCATGTTCTAGATTCTCTATTTTGTTCCCTCTTTCCTTGCTATTTCTTGTCACTTTTTGGCAATTTGAGCTCTCGGGCTATTTTTCTCGTCTTTTCTTAGCTACTTGGGCTTCTTTCTCGGCTGACGCATCCCATCAAAATTGATGTCTGTGGGCCTATCACCATTCGAAAACCAACGGCTATTTCATGTAATATCCCATTTCTAACATTCATGGCATGATATTGTCGTTAGCCTATTTCCCTACAGTCCCATGGGCTAACTAGGACATTAAAGGGACTTAGAGGCCATTTGGCCTAGACAATTTCAGTTGCATATCTTTTTGAGGGGTTTAAGGCGGTTTTGGGCATACTTACTATTTATAGTAAGTCGTGAATAGACATGGCTAGACTTCTAGGGCAGTGACATGCCGATGGTAATTGTTTAAAGTCGACAGGCAGATTTACTTATCATTGATATGATTTATTGGGCATTAATGAAGTTATTTTATAAAGTTAAATTTAAATATTTAACTTTATTAATGCATATTCTATAGTTTGTGGGAATTATTTAAATAAAAGAATCCCCCTTATTTTATAATACATCGGATACATAAGTTACATAAAGGGAGTTATGTTTTATCCCACATTGACAAAACGAAGGAATGGACTCTTGTGAGAACTCTATAAAAGAAATAGAAGAGTTTCCATTTAGGGAGTTTGGATGAGATTAATGTTATGCTGTTAGATTTCCTGGAAATCGGATTTTCGAGCTTGGAGGACGAAATCCCTCTTTGCTAGCATTCTCTTCGCTGTTGAAAGACACAGTCAGGAGGATTGATGGTGTTTTCATCAAGGAACACATTGGGCTTATTGGATTTACTACAAAGATGGGCAGAATAATGATTTGCTACAAGGGCTATGAATAGTGTTTTTGCTACAATGCACATGAATAGTGATTTTGCTACAGTAACCCATGAATAGTAAAATTGCTACATTGCTGTGAATAGTGCTGCTATAGTGCATGAATAGTGTTTGCATCAAGTTTACTTGTTTATTCTTGCCGATTAGAGGTCTGGAAGGCTGCCATTTCATCTGTGGATCACTACAGCACTAATTTCTAGGCTTCTATCAAATTTTCATATCTAAGCATTGTAATTTTTGAATATTTGTCACAGCCCATAAGGCAATTGTATGTGCACATTTATATTGCAAATTAGTGTTTAACAACAAATAAGGAGTTTTAGGTTTTGCATGTATAGTTGTATGTTTGTCAAGTGTTTGACAAAATGCCATGTTGATCATTAAGCAATTTAATTGATATGACATAGTAGTTCACAAGTATCTTTCATTGGAAAAATAGGGGTGGTTATTACATTACACTGTCTCGAATTTGATGCCCACGAGGACGTCACCAGACTTTTAAACTACCAACGGATAGTTCATCATGCTTACTTTTGCTGACGTCTTCGGGCTCGTCATCATCTTTGGTATTTCTTTCGGCCTTTACAAAATGAACCTTCTCGAAGGGAAGGTGTCCCTTCAAAAAAGTGGAAAAGGTCATTTTTGATCACTGGGAGCCCTCTGCAAGGGCGCACTTGTCCTTTGTCTTCGCAATTCCTTCGAACATTTTGCTCAAAGGAAATCTTGCCTTCAAAGTCTCATGTCTCGGCCTTTGTGAATTTATTTGGACAAAATGTCTGAAGGAATTCCTTCGGGCATTTTGTCCGAAGGAATTCACCCTTGGGTCTACATGGATTTTCTTCGGACAAAAAGTCTGAAGAAATCCTGTCTTTTTTTGCTTTGTCATTTCATCCGAAGGAAAACTTCCCTTTCGGCCTTCTCTTTGATCTCTTTTCAAAATGTGTTCCCTACCCTCTGCAAGGGCACTTGCCCTTTGGAGTGCTTATAAAAGACTTGCATTTCTTTAAAACTGGCCCATTCCTTTGCAATAAAAGGCATGCCCGAGGTAATTTTTTGAAGCGTAACAAGTCCCAGATCAACCCGAAAACCCACAGGACTCAAATCACTCGGCGTTTTCATGGAATAGGCCTACAACAAAGGGAAAAAACCATGATTGCAGCAAGGTGAAAGCATCAAAGACTGGGACAGCAAGGAAAGAAAAGGTAGACCGATTTTTTAGCTTGCAGGACCAAAAAATGGTCAACAGGATTATTTGTAATGAATAAGAATAAGAATGACACTTGCCTAGGCCATCAAGGTATACATGATATTTTTCAAGAAACTGTAGATTAAGATCTGTGAAAATACTCATTTTCTTTTTTACCCCTCACTCTCAAAATCAAACATCAATATCCTTAAAAACAATTGTAGCATAACGCCCATCCGATACATTTCCGAATATATTTTAAAACCAGTGCTAACTTTGCCTAAATTGCTAATTCAAACAATGACGACATAATTCCAGTGAAGATATACATGATTTATTTGATAAAATGCCAACTAAGATCTTTATAGTTATACAGATACTTTTGCGTCATCATTGCCAAAATTAAACATCAAAGTTTGAGGTCAATTGTAGCATGAAGGCCATTAATCAATGCAACTAATTTTCATTAAATTTTCAAAATTAAAAACTCCTAACCTAGATTGATAGTTCAAACAAAAATCACACAAAAAGTCTAACCCATCAAGGTATACATTTTATGTTTCATAACAATTGCTGAAAACCTCTAAAGTTATAATTCGTTTATTTTTTTGACCTCGCTGTGAACGTGTTGCCAGGAATTTCGCCAAAATAATCTCCCTAATCTCGATTTTTCGTCTACTGTGATGAATTTTCAAACCAACAAACTAGAAATCCTTTAACTCACCCCAAATTTCTAATTCAAACAAAACAAGAACTGGAATGCCAGACATGCATAATTTGTTTCATAAAAATCCCAATTAAGAGATCTCCATAATTTTTTTACCATACTTCTTTTAATCCTAGGTTGCAAAATAAATAAACATCACATTTCTTCAAAACTTTAATTGATCTGCAGTTAAAAAACATTTTCCAGGAATTGATTGCCCTAATCTCAATTGAGGATGTCTATTAAGTTTAATTCATACCTGAAAGTCTTTGAGGATTTCGTGGATAAAATATGTTGCACATTCTCTAGGCCACAGCAGAAATGCACGTCCACCAAATTTTTCACATTTATGCCTGAAATAAACATCAACATTATTACCATTACAGAGTGTAGAATGCAAAAGAAAGGCCAGTTAAATGATAGTGTGCCTTCACAAATATTTTTCAGCAAAGGACCGTCAGTTGATGGGAAAATTACTAGCGATTGAAGAAAGAACAAGGTATAAGACAAAGTACAGCTCACATAATATGAAAAAAAGAGCATTGAATTGTATGACATCATCTTTCTTCGAAGTTGCTGAATGTTACAATATCATCTCAAACTCAACAACCAATTATATGAAAGATAAATTTTATTTATAATTAAATATAAAATAAATAAATTTCATAAACAATAGATTGAAAATTGTATTGTCAAAAAGCTGACATGTGATTAGTTGACAATGAAATTTTTAATTGAAAAGATGAAAGCTATATAACCTGCCTTCGGCAAGATAATAAATCCCTCATTAGAGCTTCTCCATGTTTATTTTTGGCACATGTTACAAGTTTTCACTCCAGCCTGAGAGGGGCAACATAATTGGTAAGGCATTTGCTCAAATCACAACAGGACCCCTCACCCGGATTGTTGAGGGGTCAAACAAAGTTATGATTTAAAAAAAGTTTTCACTCCTCCACAAACCGTAAACAAAGTATTAGCCATCGAACATCTTTCATAAGAGACGTGGTTGTGATATCACTCCAATTACTGAAAAACAACTGAGAAAGCAGAGTAATTCTAGATATTATCTTTCAAAAACAAGAATGTGTGAAAATAATCTCAAAAAACTAGCATTAATATTCTGCCAAACATCCTTTCTGATGTTTGTGTTGTTAATTTCTGTGAAAAATAAGAAAGTTAGGTCTACATTATGACAAGGATGAAATCCCACAAAGCTTGAAGAAGGGTTAATGATGGTATCAGTTTCTATTGGTGACTGCAGAATTTGTTTAAGCAAGGTTTAGGCAACCTCATAGAGTCATATCAGATTTTGTAAATGTTTTGATCTTTGGAAGTGAACCCCGTCTAGTTTTCTATGACATATATCATATTAATCCTCAAACTGGGATTGATCCAAGATGACCTTAACCTCACTTTCAGATAGATTTGGCTATTTACTCCCTCCACTAAATCTCAATTTATCTATCTATCTTGTTATTATTAAGAGTGCAATTGCATCCAGGTTCCATGTGTTATTACAAGCATCTTTATTCCCTTAGTTCATGATAACTTGAAGTTGTCTATTTGAACATTTTGTCAAACACTATGCACCCATTGTCTAGACTACTACTTGAAATTGTCCGAGCCAACCAATAAGTAAGCAGCCATCGAGTTAGTTGAATACTCTTATGTTGGTAGTGAGGTTAGTATAGACAATGATTTTAGTATAGACAATGATGTTAGTAGAAACCTAGCAGGTGGAGGGGCCTTCAGAGATGACAAGGGAAAATCAGCTCTAATGCATGCTTTCAATATAGGAACTGAAACCAATGACAGAGCTGCAGCATCAAATTTATTTCAGGGTCTATCAATTGCTGAGAAGAGACAGGATGGAAAACACCATTGTGAAAGGAGAGTTGGCAAATCTAAATTATGCTGTGAAAATAATATGTTGAAATACATGGAAGATAATCACTATACTGCAGAATGGGGTGCAAATTGCACATGAACTAGATTCTGCCTCTTTCATCCATATAAGATGAACATGCCAAAAAGTAGCATGCATGGCTGCTAACTTGGAAGTATCTCTATCTAACACTCGTCGCATTAAATGAAACTATTGTTTCTTTCTTGTGCCAATGAGGCCCCAATGACCCAAGTGGAGCAGAAATGGGAGGCGAAAAAAATAAACTAAAAGAAAAGAAAATAGTTTGGGCATAGCTGGTGTTGCTCCCTTAGGTTTGTTCCTCATTCAGATGTTCCACATGCCCAAACATTTTCATCACATGACATTTGAGCATCCTTTGAGCAAATTGGAAGAATTTTATAGCAGATTTATAGAGTAGATTTGAGAAATTTCGATTTCCAGGTTAGTTCTTTTTTCTCTCTGCAAGCATGTAATTTTTTTCTAAAATGTTAGTATTAGGTTTCTAAATATGATATACAAATTTAAATGCATTCCATTCAATTCCCATAATATTTATTTATGATTTACGCTAGGTTTTCATAATTTATAAATGAAATTGTTGGTTTTTTCTATACATAGGGTTGATAGTTTAGGTTTTTTCTAAATCTTGTTTATTAAGCATTTAAACATACAAAGGCATCTAGCTCCGCATCAAGCTCAAAAACAACGAGTGAAAGCCGTCCCGCTTGAAGCCGTTCCACCACTTGGAAGTGTGTCGTGTTTGGACCATCCCATGGGAGCGTGATTCGCACGTTCTGATCGAAGAAGGTTTATGGAGGCATCAATCACTTCACATACTATATTGCACGCATTCCTTGTCGCAACGTTACACCATGTCCCAATGCTACAAAAGAGGCAAAATGAGAGATGTAGGTAGCACTTGCATTGTCACACATACAAGGCACATCCATCTCATCCAATTTGAGCAAAGTCCAGTCACATCATTTTTAGGTACCTAGAAACATTCTTGGGGCACAACCTTTGCTGCAAGGTACAAGGTGGAAAAGGAGGTGTACCAGGAAGAAGATAATATGTTCAAATTTATGGGATTACAAAAACCTTCCCTGCAACATGGTGATAGCCTCTACTGGGAGTATTTGGAGACGTCATTGACAATTGCATAGAAGGGGTACAAGGCAGCCTCTCTAAAAGATTAAGTCGGAGGTTACTCTAGAATGTTGTTTCAAATGCAAAGTCAATTATGGAGGAACAAAAGTAGTGACAAAATTTTGGATGCACCATTCTTTCGATGGGTTGACAGATGGAAAATACCACACCCTCATCAAAATTTTTGCAACTTCAAATGGTGAGATGATTTTCTTGAAGTCAATTGATGTCTTTAACAAAGTAAAGAATACATAGACTTTGAGTCTAATACTAGAGGAGGTAATTTTAGAGTTGGGCATTGAGAATGTTGTGCAAGTTGTCACTGACAATGCAACAACATATGTGGCCACTAGAAGACTACTTATGGAGAGGCATCCATCACTCTTTTGGACCGCATTGCCTTGACCTTTTTTTGGAGGACATAGGCAAAATTGATTGAGTGAGATCAATTGTAGAAGATGCTCCAAGCATCACGAAATGCATTTATTATCACCCTTGTGTTCTTAGCTTTATGAGCAATCACACCAAGGGGAAAAAGCTCATGTGAGTAGGTGTCACAAGGTTTGCAACTAACTTCCTAACATTACAAAATATTTGTAGATTGTTGACACCATCAAAACAAATGTTTTTGAGTCAAGCATGACTAGAATCAACATATTCAAAGAAAGTTAATGGAGAGAGGACCACAAATATGGATTTTGATGATGCCTTTGAGAAGAGAGCTACAAAGATCATCAAGGTAACTTCAAACTTCAATTTAAATTTCAAGTTGATTCTTTTATTTTCAATTTTAAAAGTATTTACTTTAATTGTAAGTTTGTAACGTTAATTTGTTTGTAGGTGTCAGAGCCTTTGTTAAGGGTTTCGCACTTGGTAGATGGGGAGCAAAACCCAATGGAATACATTAATGAGGCCATGGATAGGGCCAAAAGTCCATCCAAAACTATTATAGGGGATAGAGATAGATTTGATCCCATTTGGGAGATAATTGATCAAGGGTGGGACAATCAACTCCACTAACCCATTCATTCAGTAGAGGACTACCTCAATCCCAAGTTTTTCTTCTCTGACTGCTTCACAAATATTAATGGGGAGGTTATAAAGGGCATATCAACATGCATTGAAAGGGTGACACCTAAGGTTGGGGTGAGGGGCCTCATTATTTAAGAATTGTAAAATTACATGTAGGCTAGGGGCAATCTTTTTTATTCACCATTAGCTATCTCAACCTTGTAACACTTCTAGATGTGAGCGCAATTGGAATTTCCATTCACACGAATAAGTGCAATAAGTTGACTCAATGATGCCTCAATGACCTAGTTTTTATGCAATACAACTTTTGGCTTTGCACGAGAAAGGTGGAAGACACATCACAGGAGCCTATTGATTTGGATGAAATTAATCCCTATAGTGACTGAACTGCACATGATGAGAAGACCAACTTGCTCAGAGAGGATGAGATTGTTGATTTTTATAGATAAGCTATGGAGAGTGATACAACAAAAGCAAGAGAGATTGGATTGGATGACATCCTTGTAGATGATGTCAAACATGGGGCCAAGGAGGAGTCACTACCATCTAGTACAAGGGTGGAGCTGCAACCATAGCCTTCTAGGAAGAGCAAAGAGTCACAATAGAGCGCATGGACTAGACACACTTAGTCTTCCCAAATTTTCTCTAGGATGGGGAAGAGGAAATTGAAAATCCTTGTAATTTGTAACTTGCAAGGATATGCAAGTTATTATGATGATTTTCAATGACAAATATCATGGATTTATAAGTTATAACATTTATCAACTTGTTGTTGTATTCACATGATGATGAGATTTCGTAATCAATTTGTATTCAAATCTAATAGAAAATAGTTCCACAATGTTTTATATACTCATTTGATACATTTTTTTAATTATATTTTGTCTAAAATTTATATTTTAAACAGAATTGAAGTATTTTTTTAAGTTTTTGAATTTTTCCTTAGTCGGAAAAAATTTGGTCTATCAAGTCCGAGTATGCAAAATATGGTTTAACTCTTCTAGAAAAGCTCCAAGACTTGAGTAACAAGATGCCCTAAATGCCACAATTAAAATAGATGACATTCAAGGAAACATAAAAGGTTAGTGGTCAATACCTTGGAGACATCTAGCGAAGAATCCATTGCAAGGTCATATCTTCCTTCATAAGAACCTTCTAAAATATTGGCTTTTGATTTTGTTATTGAAGTAACAATGAATAAAAAAATCATTAAAAATGCTCAAAAGGCTTCTAATTATGTGGAGGAAGCAAAACCAAATAAGCCATTGTTTGAAGAAATGATATTAGAATATTACATATAAAATGGCCACCCAAACAATTTCAAGATAATCCACCCCCACATTAACCTTTGTTCCAAAAAAACACCAAATGTTATCAAGTGTGTAAATGGTCCCAAATCCCAACCTGCCTGTCAAAGAAACAACATGCTAACCAAATGACCAAATTATTGCTTCATTCATGAGGTACAAGAAGCAACAATGATCTACAATGATAGTGATATCTATGTAACCCAACAATTGAATTCACAGACTTCACAAGAAATTAGTAAATCTCCCAATTAATTAGATTAGTAGACATGTTATTGTGAAAAATATTATGAATTGTCAAAAAAGGAAAAAAATGTCACAACCAAGTTTCCAATAATGTTGACTGGTTGTTAAAAGTTCAAACCGCTGCAACCGCTGCAACCCCTAGACTACATAATAAACCCTTTTCCAAAATTCAGCCCATATAGTCTATTCAAAATCCACTTTCATAGGCAGTACCCTCCATTTCTGCTAAGAAAACAGTGTCTGAAAACGCACATTTGTTTGTCAACACCTGTTTGGCAAGAATGGTACAAGTATTCAAGCTGAAAAAGTTGTGAACTTGTAAGAACCAAAGAAATAATAAGTGTTGCCTTACAAATATGATGGTAATATTTATTAATGAAAAGAAAAGACACTGCAAAATTGGTTTTTCTTTGTATCACTGTAAACCAATGGTTAATTTATCAGTCAAGCCTAGACTCTAGAATGCAATCAATGTTTAATGAAAAGGCAATGATTATAGTATGATTTTCAATGTTTCATCACATCTGCAAACAAAATTGTATGATATCTACTTGTGCAATCCAATCTCCCAGTAAATAACGGCCCCACTTACCATCACCTTTGCCAAAACAGGATTGGTCTTCAAGGCCTCTTTATAAGCAGCCCAGTATGCACAGCCACATATTTAAAAAATGCATAGAATTTCCATCTCTAACAACAAAAGTATCATAATGGTTACCAGTCCGTCATCCCCCATTTATTTTCTGGTAGAAAGCAGTAGTTAGAATAAATAGCCTCACATACCACCATCTTTTCCAAAACAGGATTGGTCTTCAAGGCCTCTTTATAAGCAGCCCAGTATACACAGACACATATTTGACAAATGCATAGAAATTCTATCCTGACAACAGAAGTATCATAATAGTACCCAGATTGTCATCCCATGTTTATTTCCTGGGCAGAAAACAGTATTTAGAAACTAAATGCGAATTAAAAACATCAGAATGCATCTGCTCTCCTGTAAAGTAGATAAAGAGATGCATGATAAATGGAAATATAAGGTCTTATCAAACCACTCAAAATCTTAACATATATGAGGGGTGGAGGGGAAAGCATGGCAATATAGATTTCTTACTTCAACCAGATACACAGTAGCCAGAGAAAGCTTAAGAATCACCAAAGAAGCTCTAGACAACTCATTTGATATCGTTCATCGAAGAAATGAATACTAATGAAAAATGGCCATTGAAGAAATGACTCCAGTACTACATAGTACATACTGTACACAATTAATCAATCACGGCAGCATTCCAACCATGTCAAATATTTCTCAAGAACTCAAAAACACATTTAAGCAATCATAAGAGAACACAAAATCAAGCCCAAAATAAATACAGTGAATAAAAAAAATGAAAGAAGAATCGACATTTGAAAAATTGATTCTTTTGTTTTCTCATTGTGCCATTTTTCTCGTTAAAAAAAACATTTCTGCGTCAAACATTTCCACTCCGCTATCACCACTAATTGAATTTCAGCCTTTTCACACTAAATATGGGTAAAGAGAAAATGATGTAATGTACTCCTGAACCTTTGTTATATCCTATAAATTTGATCTACGTATGAAAAAGAGGTGGATTCCCATGTTTGGAACTATTTTAAACAAATTCCAAGGACTTGTCCCCTGCGATACATGCACAATTCAAAACAGGACACTTAAAACTTCAGAAAACGAAGAAACTAAGACTGTTAGGAACCTCTGAACTATGTGCACTCACATCTGAAAGTATTTTGTACTTGTATACTACTTATCTGATGGATCGGTCAAATATTTGAGTTGCAACCTGGTTCAGTCAAAAAAAATTAAAGAACAGCATGTAGGCATATGTATGTGGATACATGAAGCTTTTAAAGTATCTTGAAGGATTGTGGAAACCCTTCACATGTCTTCTAATAGTAATCAAAAGCATTACAAAAATCAAGGTTCATTAACGCCATATAAGAAAATGTTGAACAAATAATTATTAGTACACAACTTTTCATCTTCTCCTTAATCAAGGATGTGTTTCAAAGAAAAAATGGGCCAAATAATTTCTTTGTTATTTATAGTCTCTTGTAAACCCTCCAACTAGCCAAAATTTCCTCTAATATTGCACATGCCCCTGTAACATCACTCACTTGAATGTGACGTCCTTTGTTAAGATGGGTTGCATCCCTCCATACCAATTGATCGGCCTGACACCGTCACTACACAAATAGTGCCCCTGTTTTACAAATTCATTTATCTAATCAATGCTCTTGATTTGTATTCAGGCTGTGAAAAAATTAAAAGTAACTCTTGAAACCCTCGTTCATCTGTCATCGTCTTTCTAAGACATTTATCTGATCAATTCTATTGATCTGTACTCTGGCTGTGAAGAGAATCAAAGAAATTCTTCAACAACTTGTTTTTCTTCAAAGTCTCGTGGCTTACATTGTAAAAGAATCAAAGCCATCACTGATCATAAAATCCCCGTCAGCATCCATATGCTCAATCTTAAATTGCCCCTTCCTGGACTGGTAACCATCATTGCTATGAGGCAGTTCTCATGGTGTTTAAAAAAAGATGAAATTAGACAGTCACCATTTGGTACTGCACTCCTCTCCCCTTTTGTAGCAGAGGGTGTCATTATAGAACTTCAACTGGTTCTGTCCACTCGATTTCACTTGTGAAGGGAAATCACATCAGCATAATGTTTAGAAGTTTCAAGTTTTGCTATGCTATTCCATGAAAACTGTCTCCATACTGGTTTCTTATAACCATGGCCTTGTAAACCATTAGGACTTCTGGTCCTCACCATAACACCCCAATCTACCCTTGTAAAGATGCTTGGTCTGTGGTTTTCTACTACTGCTTGAACCTCACATGAATAGGCATTCTCTCTAAACCTAAAGCACAAACCCACACAACCGTAAGTCTCTCTCTCTATACATACATGGCATCCACACCCAAATGTGTGGAATGTGTAGTCTGTGCATATACATCTACGTTTAAATATTATCTGTATATATATACCCAATTGTGTGTAACCTTTGTATATTTGTACATGTGTGTAAATATATGAAGATGTGTATGCATGCGTATATAAACAAATGTGTATAACAATTATGTGTATATATGTATATATAGTTTATATACAAACCATTGCCATCTGCATATATACTGATACTATACACAAATGGGTATATAAACATAGGAAAATAAACAAATTATATCCATTTTTGTTTCAGAGAAGGATTCATTGACAATCTGCTTTGTTTGGTGATTGATCCTCTCAGGTTCATCCAGTGTTTTCTGGGATATGGGCATTGAATGAGAGTCTCAGTCTTATTTATTCTTTGAAAAATAAGGTGCAAGAATGTCTTTGCTCACGAGGACAGCTCTCTGTCTGCCTTTTGATCTATGTGGAGGGACAAGGTGCGGCATCAGCTCCTTGCTAAAGGATCTATGCTGATCAGAGTCGTCGGTGCCTTGGACCACTCAGTGTTTTTGGATTTTATTTCTGCCCTTGTTACCCTTAGGATAAGGATTTGATCCTCTTTGTATATATCCATTCTTTCTTTGTACAGTTCTTTGTAAACATTTTTTTGTTATTATACGAGGTATCTTTCAAAATAAAAATAGATAAACAAATTATATAAATATCCATACACAGAAACTACAAATGTACATTTCAACAGACTATATACAATCGGGTATATACACATGGGCATAAACACAAACTATATTACATATGGATTTATATACATGTGCATAGACTACATACATGTGTGTATACACAAAAACTTTATATATTATATATGCAGATTTACAGACAATACACAATTGGGTATATGCACGCAGGCATATACATAAACAAATATGCATCTGGATACATAAAGACATGGGTATATACACAAATTGTACACTTAATAATCAAGTGGTTTCAGCCAAATCTGAATATAGAAAATTACCAACCATAATAATATATATAAAAACAGAGCTAGAGTCCAGAATATTACAAACGGGTATGGATTACTTGGGAGCATTGAATCTTAAAGTAAAGAAAGGGAGTGTACCCACCTGGAGAATTTGGCCAAATGAAAATTGCCCAGAAGATGCAGCAATCAGCCCCCTGCTAGGAAAACCTGCAACATAACTATATGTTAATCTGGGTAAAACGAGTACAGTCTGTACATATACGTCTGTATATATATCCAAATGTATATATATGCATGTAGCATATACCCAATTGTGGGTAACCTTTGTATATGTGTAAATATATCCAGATGTGTGTGCGTGTGTAACAATTAGGTGTATATATGTATATACACAAACTATTCCTACACATATATCAGTACATACACATGCATATATACTGATACTATAGATGATTGGGTATCTATGCACAGGCAAATAAACAAATTATATAAAGTATCCATACACACAGATGTGTATATACACACAGACTATAAATGTGCATTTAGACAGACAATATACAATTGGGTATATACACATGGGCAAATAGATAAACCATATAAATCTGGATATATACACACGTGCATATACAGTCACATACTACATACATGTATATATACACAAAAACTATACATATTATTTGCACATTTATAGACAATACACATTTGGGTATATGCACATGAGTATATACATAAACTATATGCATCTGGATATATACAGGCATGGGTATATACACAAATTATACACTTAATAATTAAGTGGTTTCAACGAAATCTGAATATAAAAAATTACCAACCATAATAATATATATATATATAAACAGAGCTAGACTCTAGAATATTTACAAATGGGTATGGATAACCTGGGAGCATTGAATCTTAAAGTAAAGAAAGGGAGGATACCACCTGGAGAATTTGGCCAAATGAAGATTGCACAAACCCCCACACAGCGTAAATCTCTGTATATATACATGTACATCCATACCCAGATGTGTAGCCTGTGCACATATGTTATACGGTTATGCATATATATCCAAATGTATATTGTTTGTAGTATATATGCATGTCTTATATGCTCAATTGTGTGTAACCTTTGTATATGTGTATAAATATATCCAGATGTGTATGCATGTGTGTATATACTTAAATGTATGTAACCATTATGTGTGTATATGTATATACACAAACTATTCCCATCTAGGTGGGTATACATACACATGCATATATATTGATACTATACACTATTGGGTATATACGCATAGGCAAATAAACAAGATAAATAGATAAATATCCATACAAGCAGACGTGTATATACACACAGACCATAAATCTGTATTCAGACGGATAATATATACAATTGGGTATATACACATGGGCAAATAGACAAACTATCTACATCTGGATATGCACACACATGTGCATATACACAGTCACAGACTACATATGTGTGTATACACGCAAAAACTATTCATATTACATGCGCATTTACAGACAATACACAACGGGGTATATGCACATGAGCATATACATAAACCATATGATTCTGGATATATACAGACATGGAAATATACACAAATTATACACTTAATAATCAAGTGATTTCAATGAAATTTAAAAATAAAATAAAAATACCAACCATAACAATTTATATGCAAAGAGAATTAGAGTCCAGCATATTTACAAATGGGTATGGAAAACATGGGAGCATTGAATCTTAAAGTAAAGAAAGGGAGGGTACCCACCTGCAGAATTTGCCTAAACGAAGATTGCCCAAAAGATGCAGCAGTCAGTCACCTGCTAAAAGAAACCTGCAACAGAACTCTATGTTAATCTGGGTAAAACGAGTACACACAATAATTCAGAATAATTTACTGGAGATTTGCAGAAAAGTGGTTTACCTTTGTACCATTTCTTGCCAATTGCATAGGCGGTCATCGCCGCTGAAAACTTAAACGCTCCTGCACTTAACTGACATTTGCATTAATCGAATTTCATTTCATTAAGTTTTTATACTTGACCGCTGTCACCTAGTGCTCAACGGGTACTTTTTCAAATTCGGGCAATTTGTTTTACTAGCATTTGTAGCTTTGGAGCGTGTTTCCGGAAAAAAAAGGACGCGTGTTATCCCAAAAAAGAGCGCACACGTGTTATCCGAAAAAAAAGGACGCGTGTTATTCCAAAAAAGAATGCACACGGTTACGGTGCTATTGAGGCATCCTACAATAACCTAGAGATAAAAATTACGACAGCTGATTAAATATATATTAACCAAATATACCTATAATCTTTTGGAAATTCAACATTTTATTAGTTCGTATTTTAGTTATGATTATTTTTTTCATCTATTTCGTTTCAGTGCTATTATATATTTTATCGTGATATTCATAGGTTAAATTCAATTTTATAATATAATGTAGTTATTTCTCATTTACTTTCTTTTCTTATATTATTGTTCTAAATTTTTCATTCACATAATTTTTTATTTTTTCATTAAGGTTTGGGTATTTTTTTATGTCAGTATACTATCTACTTATTCATTTCTAATTTTACTTAAGTAGATGTTAAAATTTGGGATTACATATTTGACAATGTCATTTTTTGATTTGCATGTATCTTACATGACTTGTACGCACATACATGCCTCTTATTCGTTATTTTCTCACATCCACATACTTGTTATGAGTCTTACCCTCCTATTTTGTTGTCAATCACCCATATGAACTTCTCAATGTGTGTCAAACCAACTATATACCTTACTCGAAGATCTCCAGAGCATCAAATCCACAATCATATCTCTTGGACACTGATGTCAAGTATAGATAGTTTTGTTTTTGAAACTAACTTGAGAATGACATTAGCGACCCTCACCTAACAATAATCATTTTTATGGGTTGACGCATTTACTTGGCATATCGGTAGTGTGAAAAAGTACACAGATGAACTCATATAAATACAAATCAAACCCACACTTAGTACTCACTTGACACTTGTATATCAAACATATATATACTTTTGCACATTGAACACACATGCTCTATTATTCCCAAAATGCAAATCATTCACTAAGAGAAATCACCAGCGAAGTCTAAAAAGTACACCAAGCCCACTCAAGACTGAATATTGTTAAGTATTGAAAGCGATATTATATGTGCATTCATATAGCAAAGGAGCACAATTGTGCACTCACATTAAGGGGAAGAAATACATGTAGCTTGACTTCCCTCTTCAAAGTATTGAATATATAGGCAACGATCAATCATCAAAGGAGGTGATCAGGGTCAACTCAAAGCATTACACTTCCTAATTTTTTTACAGATATTTGCCCTTCGCAAGTAGACCTAGGTTTTTGAGGAGAATGGGATTGATTTCTTGAGTTGCATAGATAGTTAAGCATCAAGATTGTACGTACAAATATAAGTAGGTGTAGTTAATTGTATGGTCACAGAGAACAAGAACCTCCCAAGATAGTGACATCAACCTCCAACCACTTTTGTTGACGTTACTAACCCAACATGACGTTAGTGACCTTACACATACAAACAATCAGTTATAGATCTAAGCAACTCTTAGACTTATTTCTAGCCCCTTTTCATGGTTAGAAGTTAGTCATAGTCAATGATCAAATTATAAAATCTAAGTATCTTGATCTCTTTAGTAAGTTCAATATTTAACACATGCCACTTGTCAAATAAAATTATATATTTTACATCTAAATTCATGATTAAATGTCATATTCCACAATTTACATTACACTCTAGTTTTTACCTTAATTAAGGTTGTACTATCCAACTTAGGGTAAAACATATTGGTGAATTTGAATATTACTCAAACCATACCAAACCCTAGGTCTCCTCTAGGATTTCATTCATTTTTCTAGGGTTTTTATATTTTTTATCTTAGGGTTTAATTTATGATTTTTAATTTCACCATACAAAAGACAATTAATCTTCTCACCCTTGGCCCTTGGCTTCTACATATTTGCATGACTTCATCCTATGCCATCCAAATAGGCTAGTTCTTTTGTTCCTCAAAAGTGTAGTGCTAGATTGAGTGGGGTCCATATAATACATAATCAGATTCTATTGGCTTCCTCTACCATGGACAAAATAAATATAATAAATGATTCTTCTTTTGACGATTCAATTGTTCATGAATATGTACAAACTGATAATTATGTTGAAAAACCTAATTTAAAACATGATAATCAAGATAATCCATATATTCATGAAACCCAAAATAGTATTGATCCCAATGAACTTAATGGAGTAGATTTTTATTGAGTCAAAGCTTTGTCCAAATTTTGTCATGGACTTTGTCAACATCCTCAAAAAGTGGGTAAAGAGGTTAAATTATTCCTAACATCTAAGGTTGCACACAAAGCTAAGGTTGTTGCATCTAGGAAATAATAAAAGCCTTTTACTATTGTCAATCACTCTTTTTGAGCTACCAACCTAATCACATGTGTTCAAACTTATAACATTGACACTCTTCCTACATTTACACCTCTAGTCACGTATATGATGTCCACCCAAGGTGTGGGGGCAACACAAGGCTTCCCACAAGTTTCCATACCTATTTCTACATAGATGATTTATTCCCATCTTATGATGGCTACGCATATTACATCACCAACATCACCTATTGCACATTCCCTCAAGTAGACTATTTTAGCTCTATAGGCTAAGGTGTTGCAACTATAGCAAAGTACATCTAGATCTAGTCATTCAATGAATTTGTATTCCTGGCTTCATAACTCGTTAACCCCCAAAATAGTAGCTTATTCCTTACATATAGGCTTTGTAACTCCTAAGCTTTGAATTTACAATGGTCAAAGTGATTCTGAACAACACGTTTAATCCAACATGCTTGGATTACCCTTCTAATGACAAATTATTGACCAAATTATTCCCAAGAAGTTTCAAAGTCATTCAAATCATTCTCTAGACCTTAGCATAAATCTAAAATTTATTATTCTAATACCATGGTTTTCCACTTCACCTCTTTACTTCTCAAACTTGACTCTATCAACACCTTTTCCTTCTGCTAGAAATTTGTAACTTCTACCACCTATGTCAGAGCTTTGTAATAAGGTGATGTTTCCACTCTTTACAACCATCTGAGGGATCTATAGTAGTAGGTTATTCACCTTCACATAAAGGTGCTAACTTACCATGGGCTACAAAATCAAGAGTGTCTTAATTCATTGAGATGGGACTCAAACCTATTACCTGCAATGTGTTACTTACCTCTTTGTTGTCCACCTGACCCTTTGGAGAAGCATGATTGTTTCCCTCCAAGAGACCAATCCCACATTCTAGCTAACTTTGATCCTTACCTTGGGGCCCATCCCTAGACTTGGGAATCAAATAAATATTTCATGTCTTAGCTATTAAAAATCATGATTTCTTAACCCAATTATGTGTATGCAAAGGGTTGAAACTTGCTACTCTCTTTGCCCTGCATTCTACAACTTTGTGGCCTAGACGATTGCATCCAAAACACATAAAAGGTTGCCCCTCAGAGTTAATAAACTAGATCTAAAATCCTTTGGATGACACCACCTTGATGGAATCAAAGAAATTTTGGAAATTTAAATAATGGCACAAAAGTTGACAAAATTCTTATGTGTAAAACTTGGGGAGTCCTCAATCCTAAAAAAGAGCATGGATTTGTTGATAGATTGCTTAATCAAGCCAAGGCCTTTTATAACTTGATCCAAATCAGTGCCTTAGAGATCACAACCACCAATGGATCAAAAAAGGAGGTCCAAGTGCACAAAGAAAAACCCAACTATTAGAAGAACAAATGACCATTATTCCAAAAGAAGTCTTTATCTACCACTATCTGGAATTGAATAAAAAAGAATCCTTTTTCCATAAATGAAATAAGGTTCTTGGAAACCATGTTCCATATTGATTTTATCCAGGGGATAAAGACCTCTAAGAGGGATGTTTCCCCATGCATCTACAGATCAAAGGCCTATATCCCTTGTCTTTTTCAAATAATTATAGATCCTACAAAAAACTAAAGGAATATCCCTTAAAGATAATAACATTATTTTACTATGTGCCCTATCTTTTAATTATTTATTGTAAAATCATTTGCAAAAGACTATACATCCAAAGATGAGAACATAAAAAAGAAACCAAACTATAGCAATTGATCACCAAGAGAAACAAGGTTCATGATATTAGTATGATGTTACAATAGTGGCAATAACAAAGGAAATAAAACACAACACAAAAAACACAAGCCATAAAACGTATTCAGATGAGCTAATATCCATTCAACTAATTACAGGTGAGCCACTATCATCCTCATGCTCTTTATGTTCCATAGGTCCTTTTTGATGCCCATGTCCCAACTAATGAACACCCACTGACGGTATAAACCTTTCTACCTTATTTAGAAGCATGAAAATGTTGGAGGACTTAACATATTTCCTCAACTCTTCAACATCAACTAGTCTACTAGAATAAATCACTTTTTCTAAATGAGCCACAATGTTACTAATACAATACTCAATTTGAGCACCATAATCAATCAACATCAAATGATCATTACTACCCACTCCAATACCAATGATTGCATTTGCATTATCAGATTCAAGAGCTAAAACCACAATAAAAATTGATCCAACACTAGTATATGGGGAACTAGGACCAACATTATGCAAAGCCTCTGTCACCTCTTTCTTAGCAGAAATCCAAGTGTTTATGTTTACCTTGTCAGAATCAGAGGACCAACCCATTTAGGGAAAATTGTTTCATCATCTTGTTAAAAAAGGAGTACTTCATCAATTCCCATTCATATTTTATCAATTGTACTTCAACAACAACCTCATGTGTAGTTCTCCAATCAAGCGGGTTAGACCATTTAGGAAAACCTCTAGTATCCAACATTAAGCAAGAAGAGATCTTCAACATTCTAGTCTAAAAAAACTTTTTTAGTTGCTCCTAAGGAATCTTGAGCTGAAGGAAAATCTACAAGGAAAAGAGTTTAGAGATATCTTCAATGTTGAAATTAGTAGGCAACCTTGCCTCAAACTGAAAAACATCCAAGTTTCTTTATTTCCAAATAAACTATAGAGAACTTTGGTAGAAAAACCGGCTAGAACTTATGGAAAAACACATAGTTTTTCTGGAGAACACGCAACCAAAAGCAATATTAAACCAAGATATTTCATAGTCAAATAAATAGGACCAACATTTGAGACATTATTTCTAAATATTAGCAGTAAAAGGATAATAATAAAAAAACATGTTTAATAGTTTTCAACTCCCCACAGACCAAAAAATAAGGTTGGCAAATTCCAAATTTAAAGATGACAAACTTGATAGCCAACTTATTAAACAAAAGCAACCATTGAAAATAGTATTTATTGGGTTCTAAACAAGAAGGCCAAATGACATTAAAATAGTAAACAAGGGGTCACACACACCATAAATGGTTAAGACTCAAGAAAAAATATTTAGTAAAAACAAGTTTCTCATACATCATCTTAGCAAAATATTCTTGTAAAGGTAGGCCATTTAACCATTTAATATTATCCTAGAATTCACTTTCTTCATCAAAAATAGTAACATTGTGAGAAGATTTGAGTGTTTTAGAAAGGAGGGTGAAAGTTTTTGTTTGAGAAGAAATGTGAAATTTATTATAAATTTCAACCCAAAAAGCCCAACCATCATGGAAAAAGAGATCCCTAACCTTCCTTAAGCCCTTCAAGTACCAAACATAGGCAAAGCATCCCCTAATCAAAGCCAAAGGTTGTTTTTTGATAGAGAGATTCCACCAAATTGACCTATACCCCTGACAACTAGCACCCATGCCACTGAAGATAGGCGATACTGATATTGTTGAGGTATATTCACATTATTAATATGTAAAAAAGTAAATATTATTGTTATAACAATATTACATTAATAGTTTACATGGTTAATTTTATATAGGTTGTTAGTTACTCTAATATATTGTTAGTCACAATATATTTGTATTTAGTGGGTTGGTTAGTCGGGTGATAGTTTAGTTGAGAGTTTGTAGGGATCTACCATCTCAAATATAGGAACCTCATTTCCTAGATAGTTTTATAATAGTTTCATATGAAATTAAGTTGAAGAGAATGATAATAGATTATTATTATTCTGTGTGTTCATTATTTGAGAATATTTTTTGAGTGTTTTTTGTTTGGATTATAAACCACAATCAATATCTGGTGTTAGAGCATGGTTGGACCTGAGATAGAAAAGTAATTGTTCTTTAGGGGCAACTGGTATTCTTCATTGCCCTGTGGATGAGAGACTATTTTTCTTAAGAATGAGTTTTCAACTTTTATTTATAATAGTTTTTTTTTTAAAAGCTTGTTAGTATAGTGTTATTTGTTCACACAAGATGCGAAGCTTCAACTTAAGGCAAATACAAAGCAAAAGGGAGTTTGTTGGGACTATTTTGGTAATCCATAATCTTTCATTGTGTATTGTGAAGCTAAATCTCACATTTTTGTCATCTTTCATTCGTCTTATGAAGCTACTTTGTTGTCCAATTGTGCCCAACATTGTGTTGTCTTGATTGACGTGAGTATATCATATAAACTGCTATCTTAATGTATACCCAATGTTTTTGCATGATTAGTTTCACCCTAGATCTACACAATTATTTATGGCACTTTCCACTAGTCAAAGATCCATTTTTTGTGCTAATAGATTTCTAAATGTAGACCTCACAACTGTTGAAAAATCATTGACAATTTTGCTATCCATATGACTTCAACACTAGCATTTTATCAATGCTGTAGGCAAAACACTTTACATTGGATCACATACCCCCATATTTTGATACCATCAATGTTACATTTGATAATACTCGTGGTAGTTTCATGATGGGGATAAATCTGTAGCTCAACATGACATCTGATAGCAGTCTGTGTGTATTGGTATTTCTATGTGAGTGCTTCAAATTTGTCAAAATTGCTTTAGGACTATGTTCTACAATCTGCCATCTCCATTCTCAATGTCCAGGGTGTCAAAGTTTTTTTCAATAGTCAGATGCATACCATTGTGAATACAAAAATTATGGACCTTGCACATATCTTGTTGCCTACATAAACTGGACATATTATCATTCTGAGGTCATAGTGAGTTTGCTTATTCTTCTAGATAAAGTTATGAGTATAGTTGATAAGTCTATTTTTTAGTTTAGTGTCACTAATCATTAGTTTTAAGTACATTAAGTCTTTAGTTTCCTTGTCCTTTGATTATTATGGTCTATATCTTGTCATGTTGTCATCACATTTTTCATTGACTCGTAAAATTCAAGCATATGTCACACCATTCTATAAAGTGTCGATCATTGTAAGCATTATAAGGATTCAGTTTGCATTTATGCCATATTGTTTTATAATCTTTGTTTTATCGTGTCATGTTATTTGGTCCAATATTTGAATAATAGTCATTTTTATGGTTCATTTTGTTTTAAGTTGAGGTCTATTGTTTTTAACATGTATAAAAATTCAATAGAGTCAAAATTACTAATCAAGTTGTCATGTGCCATTAAAAGTCAAAAGTATGTCTGTAAAAAATAAAAAAATGTCAAGTTGTTTTTTGTAAGTCATTTTTGTGTCAAAGATATCAAAGTTAAACCCACCTTATGTAAATGATGCATTTTTGGACAAACCCAATGTCCTGAGTCAAAAGTGTCAGTTGTGTATGTGGGAGAATCTTGTCATCAAGAATGCCATGAGATTCAAATATTCATCGATTGAGTAAGCAACATCATTCATTAGAGGAAGGAGGAAACCGAGGTTGAAGGTTTCATAACCTCTTGTTAGCCACTAACAATGGGGCCACTTTCTGCTTTAGTGGCATATTTATTTTTAGTTGTGTTGCATGTTTGATTTCAACATGGTGTGGTTTAAAATAAGAACAAATGATATATGCATGTTCATGTTTGTCATACGTGAATTGAACATTCCTAGTAATTCTTTGAAATGTGATAGTGATGAGAGCTAGAAACTATAATGCACATTGTGATGTAGTTTATGGTAAGCCACTTGTAAAACCATTGTTTTGTGGTTTGTGGTAAGCCACTTGTAAAACCATTATTTTTGGTTGTTGGGAAACCATTTGTAAAACCATCATGTAAGGTTTGTGATTGTCCTCAAAATATCACCAAATTATGAGCATAGGTGCAGATATGGGAGAGTTTTTTTACCCATGTTCACATTAAGGCGATGTAGATATGATTAATAATGTTCTCAAGGGGGTGAATGTTGAGGAATGTTCACATTATTAATATGTACTAATTTAAATATTGTTGTTATAACAATATTATGTTAATAGTTTATGGGGTTAATTTTATATAGGTTGTTAGTTACTCGAATATATTGTTAGTCACATTATATTCATATTTAGTGGGTTAGTTAGTCGGGTGATTGTTTAGTTGAGAGTTTGTATGGATCTACCATCCCAAATTTAGGAACCTCATTTCCTATATAGTTTTGTAATAGTTTCGTATGAAATTAAGTTGAAGAGAATGATAATAGATTATTATTATTATTATTATTATTATACTATGTATTCATTATTTGAGAATATTTTTTGAGTGTATTTTGTTTGGATTATAGACCATAATCAATAGATACAAGGTGTTTAACCAAATCCCAAGCTTCCTAAATTGAAGCAAAAATAGGAGACCCTGCCACTTTAACTAAAAAGGATCCCACTAGCAAATCAGACATGTGTAACCCTTTCTAGTTTAGTTCACCTCTAGGGAATTGTCTGGAAATGTTATTTCTAATAAACACTTTCCATGGTTCATGTCTATTTAGAGATCTAACTATCAATTTGATAACCAAAGTGATACCTTGAAGGAAAAGATCTTTCAATCCCAACCCACCAAGCTTTTGATGGACACAACAAAATTTCCAAGCCACCACATGTCTTTTTTTAAGACCCCTGCATTAGACCATAGAAAATACTTTACAATTTTGTAGAACATTTTCATCTATGTTTTACTAAACATCCAACAAGAGGCATAGTAGATACTATATGAAGAAATAACTTCTTAACACACTTGAATACACCCTGATAGAGACAAGAGATGTTCATGCCATTTGGAAATCTTCTTATTGATATTTTCATACATCTAATCTCACATCTGCTTGAAGGAAGGAATAAGATCAAAAGGGATACCCAAATACCTAATCAAGTGGTTAGGTCCTTTCCATACCCACCCAAACCCAACCAAACAATCTAGGGGATTCTCATTCCAACCAATCATAAAATATTTATGAAGGGCAACTTTAGATCTAGAGGCAGAGCAATAGATGTCAAGCTTGGATTAAACTTGATTCAAATTATCATTTTCAAGTTCCATAAATGAGGAATCATCATTAACAAATAAAACATCAATAAGTTCAGAGT
Source organism: Torreya grandis (assembly GCA_037957365.1). Lineage (NCBI taxonomy): Eukaryota > Viridiplantae > Streptophyta > Pinopsida > Cupressales > Taxaceae > Torreya > Torreya grandis. The sequence continues at coordinate 3,363,714 of JARHVA010000183.1, forward strand.
TGTTTGGCAAAGAGAGGCCTTTAACTCGGGGGTGGGGGAAATCGTAGAGCTTCTCAGAAGATGGTGCAAGGCCTCAAAAATAAGGATAAAAAAGCAAGGTGTGAAGGGAAACCTTGTCTAATAGAATAATGAAGCTCAAATGACTGAGTGAGTTCACCATTTAATTCAATACTAGAAGAAACATCTCTAAATAGAACATTGACCATTCTATAAAATCTATCCTAAAACCCAAAAAATTTCAACATGTCAATAAATAACCATTCAATCCTATCATAAGATTTTTGAAATCAAACAAGATCATACCCATATTCTAATTAGAGTCGAGAGCCCACTGCATACCTTCCCAACTTGAAATTAGATTATCTAAAATATATATTCCTATAACAAAACCTATCTATGTCTCATAAATAATATAAGGAAGAAAAGAGGAGAGCCTCCTGGCTAAAATTTTAGCAAAAATATTATATGATACGTTCAATAGAGTGATAGGTCTCCAATGTATAACTTGAGTGTGGTCTCCTTCCTTGGGTATGAGATTAATAACTCCTCTATTAATATCCATCCCTAAAAAGCCAACCTCAAGAGCTTCCTTATACACGTAGAGGCATTCTTGAGAAATCTAATATATATTTGCCTTGTAAAATTTAGTAGGAAACCCATCAATCTCAGGAGGCTTATCATCCTTAAGAGAATCAATAGTATATTTAACCTTGTCCATGGAGATTTTTCTATCAAAAAAGGCATAAAGTTCTCAAGAGAATTTTCTAGGAATACATTTGGCCCACAAATCATTATCTTTAATCACCTCAGGTCATGCACCATCAGAGAGAAAGAGATTTGAATATAAAGAAAAGAAATCTAGTTTTATCTCTTCAGGGTCATTAGACAAAGAACCTCCACATTCAATAATAGAAATATTTTGTTTGGAACTATTGGCCTTAAGAAACTTGAATAATTTTTTTGATCCTTTGTCCCCAAGCTTGAGCCAGTTCAACCTAGAGCGAATTTGGGCACCCCTGGAGATGAAGGATTGATGTTGCCTAAGTCAATGCTTAATCAATGAAAGGTTATCTAGAAACAAATCATTATTCAAGTCATTTTGAATAGCAAGTTCTACAAAGATAAACCTTTTTTGGGTAACTAATGCTCTTCTCCTTATTTTCTTGGCTTTAAATTGACCAAAGCTTCTAGAAAATTTCTTTGACAAATCCATGCGAGAATTCCACCCATCAATAATGGATGAGGAATTCGAGATTGTTTTTATTATGTTTCAAGAAGCACAAAAACCATCTCTAAAGTCAACATCTTGAAGGTGAGAGACATTGAATTTATATAGCCCCTTTCAGTTTGAGGATTTGTCATTCTCAATTTCATTCACAACATACTTAATCTCAATTGGATGATGAACAAAAATAATAAAAGGGAGAACCTTAATAGGGTTAGAGTTAGCCTCTTACTAAATGAAAAAAAACTTTATTCAAATAGAATCTATCAAACCTAGAGTATACCCTCCTATTATTACATTGGATATTACACTAGGTAAACCAAATGCATTTGCTTTGCCTTTTTGACTTTTGAAGTGGGTCAAACAAGTTGTGTATCCTTTTAATCTTAGACTAGAAGAAAAGTTCATTTCCCTTCCAAAGGATCAAATCCCCACCCTCATTGTCTTCTTTCTCCTCCACCATGTTAAATTCCTCCCCAAGGATCCAAAGGATATCTCTAAGGCAAGAGGTTAGCTAATTCCACAAATTTGATCTATCCCTAAAACTGTTAGGGGCATAAACATTAAAAAGTCCAAAATAATTTCCATCTTTTTCAATTATAATCCACACATCTTTTTAACAAGGAGACAAGCCATGATTCGACACAAATTCAAGGCATTCCCAATGCATAAGAAATGAAGCACCCCCTCTTCCTTTAGGATGTTTTGTTGAAAAGTGGGGGGTCCTTGGCCATATAAAAATTAAGTACAAAGTCAAGCTTAAACCCAACTAATTTAGTTTCATGTAGAAAAATAAAATCAATAACCTCTCGACTGCATAAATCTTTAACAATGGGCTTATGATTGGGGGACTCAAGACCCCTCACATTCCAGCTAATACCCTTCATAAAAAATAGCATATGGGGTTACCTACTTAGGCAAGATTGAGGGATTATTCCCTCCCTTATTCTAATACAACCTCAAAAAGCAAGGAAGAAATTTGATTTCTTTGACCTTAAACTTCAAACCATCATTAGTTGAATGGAGCCTAGTTTTGGGCTTACTAAATGAATCCCCAATCATAGGGATAAGAAACTGACTATTGTTTAAGCTAGTTTTGAACCTTTTAGATCCTCCTCTACCCTTGTTAGGAGGCAATGCATTCTCATCAACAATACCCAATGGGTCTAGGTTCCCATGATTAAAAAAATTCAAATCCTTCAAGACCAGCTCAGGGGAAACCACCATGGGGGAATAAAAATTAGGGCACTCTTACTCAAAAGGTGTCAGGGGTAGAGGAAACCATTTCATGGGGCTTGGCTCTAATGATAATGTATTCTTAAGACACCCTACCCTCAAAGAAGGGGATAAATTATTCATGAATAACACCACCCTCATCTTGAATAAAACAATCAAGGTTTAGAGGAGTATCAAGTGGAACCACAATACCCTCATCTTCCTTTATCAAAAATTCAAGGAGGGAGGCAAGAGGAAGATCAGTAGACTAGTAATCTATTGCATAAGAAATCTTTGACATATCATTCGAGATATTGACTCCAATAATATTTTCTAAAAATGTCCCACCTAGGCCAGGAGGGGATGTACTAATTTTGTTAGAGTCGAGGTCAAAACAAATATTATCTCTCATATCAACATTCTCAATGTGTTCAAGAAAACAATGAATGGAAAAAGAAACATACTAGCATAAAGGTTCAATCTGTACTTTTATTTTACTCACATTCACATACTTATTGAAAAATGGGAAAATTTTATTGAGATGCCCATATTTTTTGTAAAAAAACAAGAATTAAGTCCACCCAAACCCTTAATGGAGCATGAAAAAGTAGCTCCTTTTAGGTAGAAAATTAGGGTTTTAGGGAATACATCTAAGGGTTTTTAAGAGATTAGTACCTTAACATTCATATGCACTAGATATCTCCTAGTTTCTTGCATTCCTAGGACATCTCCTAGGGGATTAAGAGCTTATGAAAGAAATTTTCATATATGTACATGAACATTTTCAATATCAACCCACCATGGAGTTGATTTAAAGGCTAAATCCTCATAGTCCACCAAAGGGTTCCATGAGATAGCTGTGAACATTGACTGGCCAACATTCCATAGAGGTTTACTAATGGATCTTCTTTACATGTTCAAATTTAAAAAAAGAACCATAAAACCCCTTGCTTAAACATTCTACAAAATGTGACATATATACCCATTCCCCCCCCTGCCCCACAACATATAATTAATCCAATTATCTAAAAAATTCCTCGAGGGTAGCATATTTTTATTTAGGCACACAAAGAAAATTCTAACATTCTTGAGTTGAGTTTCTTTCGACTAAAAATCCAAAGCCATTGATTCATTAGGGCAAAAAGAAAGGGTCTTTCCTAGGCAGTGAGGCTTACTAATTTTTACCAAGCACTGGTCGCTAGATCTAGAGGTGGTTGAGTCTCCACTATAAAGGATGAAGAGGACTCCATCTGAATGATTCAATGCTTTCTCCTACCACAGAACCTTGCTAAATTTTTTTTCCCATAGGTGGTTTATCCTCCTATTTTTGGCTAAATTATTCTGCAAAACTTTCCAAAGAATAATCTTTATTATTTGCTTGGGCACCCAAAGGGTCATTAATGCATCCATCTTTCAAACCATCAATCACACGTGTAGGGGCATCGCTCTCAGCCATACCCATATGCACTTATAATGAATCATAATAAACTTGATTTACCAATGATGGCTCATGGTTCAAGGAAAAATAGGCAAATGACCAAGCTAAAAAAAAAGAAAATAAATGGAAGGAAAAAATGAAAGAAAAAAAACACCAACCAAAAGTAAAAATCAAAACACAAAGCTACCCAACTAGATTAGAAACCAAGGACAATCGAAGACCAAGGTAGCAAAGGTATCCAAGGCTACAAATTGGCAAGATCAAGGGCTTGAAGTTCATTAATGAAGGATGACTATTCATTTTCCACTTGTAGAGGTCCAAGACCCTTCTTACTTCTTTATGTTCTATATCTTCAAATTCTAGACTTCCTTTTGATAAAAAAATTCCCATCAATTTCACTAGAGGTAATTTCTTGCATGATCATGTTGTTGTTCTTGTTAGGAGGGCATTTGACACTAATAGGGTAAAGAAGTGGAGAGTTTTGAATAATTTTACCCAGTTTTTTTTATTACGTCCATGAAATGAGTTACTTACATTAGGGTACTCCAAAATATGCATTTCCCCATTTATTATTATGACTATCTTTTATACAGCTAAACAATTCCCTACCAAATCCTTCGTAATGGGTTTCAAAGTTAACCAAGCCCTCTCTAAAGGTCTTTGACAGGTTCCACTTACTTATTACAAATCAAGTTTATTTACCTTCCCACTTCCAATCCAACTTTCCATGTTGCTTCTTATCACCTCACTCTACTTGTCTCAACCGGTCCCGATCATCATTATTTACTCCTCATCCTTTTTCAATATATAATATTATTATAGTATATATTAATATATACTATAATATTGATATATAATATATATAATAGCATTAATATATTATATTATTCCTATTTTTTTGGTATTTTTACTTGTGTGTTTTGATCTTTATCCAAATGACTTCCATGAGTATTCATTACCCAAATGACATTTTTATCATATGTTTTTGGTAATAAGCGTAAGGCAAGGAGACTAATTTTGTACACAACCACTATAAACATTTGTTAGTAGGGAGGGGAGAAATGTTGAATATAATACACCACTTCAAGGTTCTCACCCCTAGCCTCTTTCCCCATTAGCAAAGTTTTTGGCTAGTGTAATGCCTAATGATCCACCATCATCTCACAATTATTATCAATGTGATATTATTTCAATTTTAACATAATAATATATTTTAATGTTAAGTTGAAGGCTTCCACAGGTAATTTTAATTATGTGTTATTTTTTATGGAATTTTTAATAATGTATTCTATACTCTATGGAAACAACCACCATGAGTAGTCAATACCCAAATGACATTTTTCTCATGTATTTTTGCTAATAATCACAAGGTGAGGGGACCCACTTTAGCACATAGTGAGTCCCCTTGACTTATGATTATTATAAAAAATACATGATAAAAATGTCATTTGGGTATTGAATACTCATAGAGATCATAAAGGTCATTTGGACAATGACTAAATCATACACCATTAAAAATTCTTCAAAAACTAATATCTAATCTTTTATATATCAATATAATATATTATCAATACTAATATTAGTAATATATAATATTATACAATATAATATATATGTGTGTGTGTGTGTGTGTGTGTGTGTGTGTGTGTGTGTGTGTGTGTGTGTGTGTGTATCTTAGATAAATCTATGTAAAAGATGTTAGGAGATATCACTCTTGAGGCACCTATTCTACTTATGTCATAAATATAATATAATATAAGTGCCTCGATAATGATATCGCTTTGCATATGTTATATAAATATATCTAAGATATGTATGTTAGTTTAAACATTGTATATAGATTTTGACAATTATAAATATATAAAAAAGTGGTACAAATTACAATAGGTAATGCTACTCTTATCATGTATTTCCAAATATTCCAACATATACATCAACTAAACATATATATTACCAATATTTTCCAATGGATACATCCTTATTTTAATGTTGGACCAAATCCTATTAATAAATGAAATCTTGTAAGAAACATGTTTTTTCACATTGTTCCACTATAGAGGTTTTCAACCAGGGGAGCCAAAATTAGTTTTATTACTTTTAACATTGATCTATTATTGGCCACACTTTCTAAAGAAACACCATGGATTCCCATCTCAGGCCTATTCAATGAAACACATCCATTATTTTATTAGTTTAAAATGAGATTAATGTGTAATATAACCTACTTAGTCTTCAAAAAGGTGGAGTGGTCCTTGTTAAGTGGATTATAAAGAAACACTCATAAAGTCTGTACAATGGACATGATCATTAGGTCTCTCAACTAACTATTATTTCACTGCCCTAGAGAAAATCATTAGGGATGACATATTGGCCTTTGCTATTATCAGACTTTAAATTAATATTATTATTCTTTTCATCCATGGAATCCATGTCAATGACACCAAATAATTATTGGGAAACAAAAAAGTATAGACAATTGTAAAGTTAAGAGTTAATTTGTATAACTATTTCATGAATTATATTATATATATATGTATATATTTATATATATATATATATATATATATATATATATATGTATATATATGTATATGTATATATGTATATATATATACATACATATATATATACATACATACATACATACATACATGTATATACATACATACATATATATATATACATACATACATATATATATACATACATACATATATGTATATATATATGTATATGTATATATATATATATGTATATATATATATATGTATATATATATATATATATGTATATATATATATATGTATATATATATATATATATGTATATATATATATATATATATATGTATATATATATATATGTATATATATATATACATATATGTATGTATATGTATATATATATATATATATATATATATATATATATATATATATATATATATATATATACATACATATATGTATATATATATATATATATATATATATATATATATATATATATATATATATACGGTATTTTAAAAATTAATTACACTTTCCTTGTGGGTAAAAATTATAAATTGCTCTCTTTTATTTTGAAAAAGAAAAAGAATCAAATAATGTCGATTGGAGTTTTCCTTTTATAGAGATGAAACTATAGGATTATTTGTACAAATGCCACTGTAGGTTATGTCTCTTACCATAATATTATCCTCTTTATATCATTAATGTAAAAGTATTACATAAAAAAAAAACTCTTCATGACATCCCTCTATAATGGAAGATTATGAACTTGCCTTAAAGTCTAGCAAAATAAAATTTAAAATAAAATGTTTAATGTTTATATCATTGAAAAAAATCCCAAATTAATCTCTCAAATATTAAAAACTTCTAATATAGAGCCCAAAATTACAATGTGCTTCACTTATAGTTTGTATTGGGATATATTTAAGTTTATAAAGTTCCCATAGCCTAATTTATTCAAAATTCTTAGTATTGACTCATGACGTTGCCATAACAAATTACTATGAAATTATACTTCATAATTTTATCCTTGACATTGTATCAAATGATTTCAATAAATATATGAAACAAAACTAGACATCACCTTTTTTGCCTCAAACCTTCTTGACTAAATGTCTTAATGTCGCATAATGGTCTATTGTTAAGTGTTATGTTATAAAAATTGTTGGATATTTTGTTCTATTTCCTTTTTCTTCAGCCCACTTTTTGATTCTACACTCTACCATACTCCTAAAAATCATTATAAGAAGGGATTGACCATAACGGTTTATGAGGTTAAGGGGTTATTGGTGTCCATGCTCTTAAACAAAGGTATGGTTAAACTAGTTGTCCAATCTACCAAGAAGCCGTTAAATATTTATACGATGTGTTGAAATAGGATTTTTTATTCCCAACTTAGATATATTTCATGTAAACCATCTATGTCTTGGGCCTTACATGTTTCTAACTTCTTAATTCCTTGCTAGTTGTTTATAGTTGTAAAAAAATCTCTTTTGATATTGATTATAGGGCATGTGTCTTTTTCCTTTTCATGTTCATATAAATATTTTGAATATTCCAATGACTTCCATGTGACAAAAACATAATTTAAATATCTCATCCCAATCAATAGACATAGACATAGAAGGTGGGACAATCATAGTTCTATCAGAGTCAATGTGGATAAGTCTAGAGTTAATGAACATGGTTGTCCTACACTACTTTCTAGGAAGCACGATCCTATCCAAGAATATTTTTAGATTCTGTATCTGATCAGGCATAGTCACAACCTTTTATTTTGTTGATTTCCATTATTAGACGTAAGAAATAATTATTAAAAAATTTAGATCTAAGCTAGGTAAATTTATTTATAGTGTTTAAAAAAACCCATATTTCCATATTTATAAAGTTGCAGTCATAATTGTTAATAATTTTTAGACACTCAAATATGGTCATGAATACTCGATAATGTTATTTTTGGCCCACTTTCACTTTAATTAACTTGAACACTTAAATTGGTCCTATTTTTCCACCTCAATATTGTTTAACTGTAAATGAAGATGGGTTAATATAGATAGGGTTAAGAATATATACATGAATAAGCATAAGGGTGATAAATAGATCTATAGTAGGCCAATTAATTACAAACTTAGATAAACAATGTTCTGAATTTAAATGTTGAGATATGTTAAAAATGGAAAGAATAACTATTTATTGATATTGAAATAAATGGAAAATAAGAGTACTTAGTTGGTTTACTATGAACATGTAGATCTGATATGGAATAGGTTGGAATTAGATCAGATCTAAATTCTAGATCAATAATCAAATTTTATAATTTTGTATTTTGTAGACTCAAATGCTTACTTTAGATCTAGATAGTTATGTCGATGTTAGTGTCAAAGTTGGACATAGGTGTCAAATACAAAATAGTGACTGGATCTAGATGTGACCACCTAGATCCTTTTGGGTTTTTTTCACCTTTATTTTGGTGTACTCATATCTTGATAATAAGCTAGCACTCCTTGTCAAATGATCAAAACCCTAGTTCTTCATATTTAGAGTGACTGTGAAAAAATGGGTTAGTGGGCACATAGTGGTGAGCTATCCCAAGGACCCCTCTATCAAAAGGCATTACCTACATAGCCAATACTTTGAAGAGGGCCTTTGGATTGTGTAGTTCTCCCCTATTTGTTGGTTTGTGTGTGCATAATGATGCAATGTGTGATAAGCAAGTACATAGAGTAACCTAGCTTGTAACTTATAAAATATGGCTCATGGGATGCTCCTTCAATAATTTAGACCTATGGGAATACTGATCCTATGTCTGATACAAAAATAAGGATGAATAGGGTAGATTTGATCATTTGAATAATTAATTGAATGTTTTTGGTAAGTTACCTTATGAGTTTCTAGGTAAGGAATGAATGATGATTGAGCATGCATATATACCAATCCTTTCAGGAAATATCTCATATTAAATCACTTAGGCCAACTATAAAGATACATTTTATTTTCAAATTTGATGACTTTAGTCCATTGGACACTTTTTTTGGCATATGACACTTACATTGGCATATGTGTATAGCTGGGACACTAGTGTTAAAGAAGCTATAAAATAGGTACATGTTCAAAACTTGCAGAGGATAATAACAAGTAGGTTTATATAATTTTGAGAAATATAGAAGGCTTGGTCATTATAATAACATATGGTTGGACTAATACATAATCGATAGCCATAAGAGATAGCATATGCAAGCCTTTTACAATGGTAAGATCTTAAAATTGAAGGGTACAACTATGATAGATATTTTCCAAATGTATAATTTAGATTTAGCATCTTCAATTTCCCCCCTTTAATCTAGTATTCAAATTACTAGTTTAAAAGAAAATAAATGTGTACTTGTGTGTGTATAACAAACCTTGACCCTACATGAGTCTAAATTAAGTGCTTTGTTAGTGACTAACCTGCAACCAAGAACATGTTACATTATATAATCAATGCATATAATATAAGATCGAAAGCATTTGAAATGTTTAAAATTAAAGACAGCAAGGTGAGGCGTATATGCAATCAAAAATGAATCATGCCTATAAATCAATCCTAACTCAGATAAGATAGATCATAATTACAATTTTGATTGAGGATACATTAAATAATCGAGAATGTGATCAATATGGGGATCCGTTAGACCCAATAAGGGGATCTCTTTTCAAAACAACAATACTAGGAAGGATTCTAAAGACTCTAGTTAAGCACAATCACACAATAACCCTAATGTTTTCATATTCACTAAACTAATAACAAGTAAAGTCTAATCTAGTGCTCACCAAAGCTTGTGGCACAAAGTGGAGGTAATAAACATTAAAAGTTAACATGCATAAGAGACATATACTCACATCAATGTATACAAAATCATAATGCATGGAAGAGAAGTACAAATGCATATCTATATACTCTTACAAAGGAGTAATAAAGTTAGGAATATTTACCTTTGAAGACAAATCCGTTGAGCTTCAATATCTTCCTTGGCCAAGGTGCATCACAAGAGGTTATTGTGGTATGTTAGGATGATAAGGATAAATCAGCTCTAGGTTACACAACCTATCAATACATCCAAAATATTTTTCCATAAGACAATACCCATATCGTCAAAGAAAATATGAAACCCTAAGCTTGATCCTCAAGTGCAATGGTGGATAAGTAGATGCATAATAACTCTTCTGTTTATCTTCTCTAAATAATGGCAAAATGATATTATTTATATAGGTGGATTTAAACCTAAACCCTTTCAAAAGTTTTGACTGATGGGGTCAACCTATTTGACTTAGTACTATTATTGATAAAAATTCACTAGGTCATGGGCTAGTTCAGCAAGAGCTGACCTATACCCTAAATGAATTTCACCAATAAGAGTATAGGGTCAACCTAGTTGACCTAGTACTATAAACTATCAAAAGGGGTTTTAAGTTAGGAAAGGGAGATGAAAGGTGGGAAATGACTGGAGGAGTATACAAGAGAGAAGAAAAATCTTAGGGTAATGGTTTTTAGGAGACAAGTGTGTAGATAATAAGTGGTAAAAGGGACAACAATCTTGTGAAGTACTAATGATCTACCCACCCCTTTCCTGGTGTACCCCTTAGGCCATGCACTCAGAGAGATTAAGACTCGATGGGTTCCTATAAGATAAAGAGCATTAGTAATTGATAAAAGTTTGAAAATATTATATGTATATATATGCCCCATTTGAAGCTCATCACGTGTCATGTGAGTGCAACATGAGATGGTGCATTGAGAATAGAACATGATGATACATAACACTAAATATAAGTAAATTATAAAAATAAGGTAAATGAAAGGATAGAGTTGAAAAACACATACCTTTACTTACCTTAGTGCTATAGATAAAGAAGGAGACTATGATAGAAGTGAAGGCATCCAATGTGAAGACCATTAGGTGAACTTGTAGAGATTTGTGCAAAAAATCAATTTTTTAAAAATATAAGCATACAATAATGGAAAATTTTCTCTATGACATCATGATTCTAGAAAAAATTTTAATTCAAAAAATGAGCGAGTAAAAATAAAGATATGATCAGAACAAAGAATCTAATGGTAAATATTTGAAAGGTAAAGAATTATGAATAGTAAATTTAAATAGGGTGAAAAGAAAGTCATTTGATATTGTTTGACTTATTTGGAGAGAAAAATAGAGCTCTGAGAGACTGAATGAAAGATAAAAGATCCAAGATGGTGAGGAGATGATAACTGAGACAAGGAGGATGCCTATCAGCTACAACACAAACAAGCAACTGAGATTTTCAAACTTGTTTTGAGTATTTTATTGAAAATTAAGTGTTTTATTTAAATTTGTAATTTAAACCAATTCTAGAAACCTAAATGAACCCCAATAAATTGCTAAGAGAACTAGAGGCCAAATGGGGAAATGGGTTGAAAAGAATCAGAATAATAAATGTTGAAGGCATTTATTACAAGTAGGGTAAAGAGTTGGTAATCTGAATCAACTAGGTCGACCCAGTTGACCTAGTATGTCAAAAATATTGATTTCATACTACTTAGTAGGTATGGGTTAACTTAGTCGATTGAGGTAAAGTGATGAACTAGTACCCCTGTGCTGACTTAGTTGATTAATCCACTTTGCCGACTTAGTACTAAGGGGAAAATGAAAGGGTTGACTTAGTTGATTAAACCCACATGGTCGACCAGTATTATTTAGTCAACTTAGTATGTGACTAAGTAGCTGATATAGTACTAAAATGTAGGAAATTGGCTAAAATATTACGTTAAAGGGCCCAAGTTGATCAAGTAAGTACTAAAATGGCCCAATAGGCTAAAAATAGGTGAAATAGGTCAAAAATGGATAGATGATGACAAATTAGGTTTATTTTTGTTAATATTTAAAAATAATGTGTTTAATTATGAGTGACATAGAGGTCTAATACATATTTTATTGTTGGATGGTTGTAAGGGCTTCATAAATTTTGGTGATTAGTAGATGCATCTTGACTACTAGATCTATTAGAGTGATTAATAGTGGAGGAATGAGCTAGGTTAGTCACATTAGGTTTAGGAGGCATCATGGAGATGTGCTGAGTACCACTGAATGCATATCTAGTAGTCATTTTCCTAGGAGCTTGAGAGTGATTGACTAATACCTTTAGGTGGGTGGTGGATGGGGATATCATCGAGGTTGATATCACACTAGAGGATGTCCATGCTATACTTGGACTTCTAATAGGAGGGACATCGATGATCATAGGGATACTGGATGTGTAGGAAGAGAGACAAGCATTAGCCCAATAGGCAACGTGCTTGGATAGGATATATCTAGAGATAAGGGTGAGCCTATTTGATATATATATATATATATCTCAAATTTTAGATATTTATAAGGTAGTGATAGGACTTATGACATCACATATGTTATGTCACAAGTTGAATGACAAGGTACCATTGTATGCAATAGCCTTGTGTTAATCAATATTAGAGAACAAATAACTTTATGACCTAATTTATATCATCTAGGTTCAACTCATGCATGATATGTATGGGATACTATATAGAGGGTAAAAGACCATGGGACTAGTGATATTATTGATTTCTTGGATATACAATAGGTTCTTGATGTACCAACTAATTGGGTTGCCTTGTATGGTTGATGATCAATTGTCTCAGGTGTTGAGATGGAGATAAGATTAGGTGGTATGGGTCATGCCCCATGTGCCAGTGCTATAGATGGTCACATGAGTAGATATCTTGTGGAAACTGTATGGGGACATCATGATAATATGGCTAAATTGGAGGATGATAACAACATAGTTAACACAAGCATAGATTATAGGCTACTACACCTGCTGGGTAGAGCTACATCTAATGGCATGCTTTCCAAGGAAATTTATACTCCCCCACCTAGTGGATCCTATAGTGATGCCCACATTTTAGTCTAGACATGTGAGAAATCTAAGGGGAGAGGAGGAGAGGAACCACTAGTTATGAGACTAGAGATCAGACTGTGGCATGAGAGACCATAGATAGGTCGAGTATGACGACCATCAACTAGAGAGGAGATGGATGTGGATGTAGGAGAGTGCCATAAGTACCACAACCAATACCATATTAGGAGTGATGACCACCTTAGTAATACCATTGACAGAGATGCCAATGATGAGAGTGAGCATAAAGGATGATCATTTAGGACAACCCATTAGTCAACCTAGGGTAGAGCTAGTCTATAAAGACACCACTGAGGAGAAGCTTAAGATAGGCACAAGTGATAACCCTAAGGTTTCCATTGATAAGGAGGCCTCCCACAAATGAGTTACTTAAAGGATAAGCCATTGAAGAGACTGTGCTTGGTAGTCATAAAAATGGGGAAACAATGATAGGCAACATTTAGACAAGTAATAAATGGTTTAAATTTATTTAAGTTTTTTGAGATAGATTATAGATAGATAGATTTTGAGATATATCTAGGATTTAATAGCTATTTGATTTTATTTTTTTAGATATTATAAAAGAGGAAGAGACTAGATGGAAAACCCTGGTGAAGGGAGCACTCTATGAGATCCTAGATGGAGCGTTAATGCCATATGACCCTACCACATTGGATGATCTTATGGTGCCATCTGCCCCAACTCAAGTGAGCTAGTTTAGACAAGTAAGAGAGGTTGAGAGGTGAATATAGGTGCATAGAGATGAGCATTAACCACTAACATGGGTGGGAATAGGAGAGGCACAAGCATGGCAGGCCTTGGCTTAGGAGAGAACCACACATAAGGCTACCATGAGTAAGTTAGCATAAGTACAAGCCTAAGTAGCCAACCTATAGGGTCAGGTGATAGGATTGAGATCTCAAACATCCTTTTTATATCATAGTATTTAGAGGGGATTATCTGAGGGATCTATGGACAACATGGCTAGGCCATAAACTAGAAATGATAGAGCCCAGTTGTAGAGTTGGAGTGATGTATTTTGTACTTTGTATAAAACACACATGATATATATATATATATATATATATATATATATATATATATATATCTTATTTTGATAGTTGGATGTTGATCTTATGTGTTTGTATTATGGTTGTGGTTGTGGATGCATAGATATACTTATTTCTAGCACATGTATTTTGTTTTTGTTGTATATGCTATAGGAAATATATGTGTTGTGGTTTCTTTTCTAGCATTATACAAGATACATGCATGGTTAAAAAGAAACAAGCAAAAAGACTTGGTAAAATATAATCAATCAAAAACAAATGTGCTACATACTATTCCATGTTGGGAAATGTGTTATAACAAAATATGACTAAGAAACCAAAGAATGGTAAACAAGAGGGCCAAAAGTTGTTTTTAAACCATGAAAAATATTGGACACCAAATTAAAAAAAGTAAAATCACACTAAATCACATTGGGAAGTATGAAAATAATGTAATAAAATGGAAAGCACATAAAATATCAAATGGTATAAAAAAATCAATTAAGTCAATCAATCATACTAAATCATGTTGGGAAGTATAAAATAAAAACAAAATTGGCAAAATTGGTCTTTAAATTAATCACACTAATTCAAGCTGGGAAGTGTGAAAAATTAAAAAAATAGTTGGATTCTTACATGCAATTGGAAAATAAGAAGATAAAAGTGAAAGGTTAATGAAGTAAGCATAAAACATACTAAATCAAGATGGGAAGCATGTCCATGATGTGTAACTCATAATCAATCACATCTTATCTCATATTTGACACATGTAATTTTATTGTGAGTTGGATTATTGGAAAGATTTGTGAGGAAGGCTAGGTCCTATCTGTGATCTTATACTACAACTCATAAAGGGAACACCAATGAGGTAGAACACTTAGGCTTAATGATGAACCAACATGTTATCTCAAGTGTCAACCATGTGTATGCTTCATTTGTGAAAGGGAATAAAGGGGATGAAAAAGAGATCTAGAGATGCTAATAGAAGGAGATTATAATGAGAGGAATTGTTTGCTAACTAATCACATGGTAAAGAAGAAATGACTAAAGGGAGCAAGGTTTGTATGACCAAGTCACAATAATAATGATCCTTGTGTTTATAGAGATAAGATAACAAACAATCATGCAAAATAACAAGGGAGTCACAAGAAAGGAACTCATAAAGAAAAAGAAGGCAATGAAAAAGAAATTCATAAGAGAACATAATGACATCATAAGAAATATAAAGTGTGAAACCAAAGTCACCATGTAAGATATATAAGAATTTGACATAGTGCCAAATGATATAACAAATAGATATAGATAAAGTTAGAGCACATGTCCAATCTAAATGAATATGTAAGAACACCATGCATGTGCTCGTAAGTACTAATAGATTTGTCCACACACACTATCCATAACATCTGATAAGTATCTATGTAGTTGAATGTGAATTATAGTTAATGTCTCATCAATCTTCAACAAAAGTTAAGAAAATACTTTAAGTCAAATCTCTTCAATAGAAAATGTTGGAATGCTTGAAGGATCATGCTAATGAGGGATATTAGGTAAGGTATTCTTAGGAGAATGTATGGGAGTGGTCTTTACAAGAGATGAAGGGGTCATTGATTGGGAAGGATCCATAGGTGAGGGACTCATGGGTGGAGAAGGATCCATGGGTGAGGGAATCACGAGTGGAGGAACAATAGGTGAAGAAGGGACCATAGGAGGAGATGGAGCCATAAGAGGTGGAACCATGGGGGAAGAAGGGAGAGCCTTCTTGTGAGAATGACCTATGGGAGAAATGGTAAAAGGTGTAAGAATGGTTAAAAGATGATCTTTAAGATGTTGCTAAAGGATGAGACAATTATCGATGTAATGTGTGCCACATTAGTGCTAGAGATAATATACCTCTCCATATTTAGGAATATATTTAGGTAATGCTTTTTGGGGAGGTATGGCATTATCTAAGGATTGTGGAGTAGTAGGACACAAAGTGTCAATATATTATCATACCTTGTGACAATACATGGATTAATGGTTATTTATGCCATGAAAGCAATATATACACCTATGAGTAGTCTTAGCTGGTGTACTCATAAGAGGAGGTGTAACAAAAGCTATAAGATCTTGGTATAAGGAACAATATCTAGTCTAATGATCGATAACTTTATGAATATCATAATAAGGTCGATCAATGCATTTGGTGGATGAAGGAAATTGCTATGGTAGAGAGATAAAGACATCACCAAGAGAAGGTAGAGCTAGTGGAGAGATTGGACAATGCTTGACTATAAGAATGATATGATAGGAAGTAGGAATAAACTCAGCTAAATTAGGCATGAGAATGAGATCTAAACTAGACTCTATTAAGGGAGGGGTGGGGTCCATAAAAGGTTGAAGGAGAGTCACATGCATCTCATGGATAAGTAGGCTATAAAGGTCATGTTACCTAGAAAAGTGATAGGGACAAGTCATAACATGATCCATAAACATACTTCTACAAGGTTATTCAGGAAATGGAGGTGTCTGTACCATATCTACCCTATGATAAAGAGGAAAAATACTAAAATTAGAAATGATATACGATGGAACATGGGAAGATATACTAAAATACTGAAGTAATGATGAATGATAATAAATAATCTCGGTATCACGATCCTGAACAAGACCTCCTAAGAATGGATCATCTAAGGTACAACCATCATCGTAATTAGGTGTATGAAGATCAATGGCATAAGTAGGGATGACCTTATCATCTGATATGGTGTGATGAATGGAATGTTGAGTCTTAGTTAAGATAATGGGGATGTCATCACAAGGTGGTTGATGAGAATGAAGTTGAAAAAAAGTGGGAAACTAAAATATGAGATGAGGTGAGAAATCAAAAGTTTTAATCTTAAGATTGATCTCATCAAGCTCATCATCATTATAATCTAGAAGGTTAGGGAGAATATTCATGATGAGTTCAGGATGACCATTGTAACCTCGATTGGAATTGATGGGAAATTTAAATCGTTAAGACTCATGAAATGGAATGTTTGACAAGGGTTCAAGGGTAAGAATCTTGAATATACCCTAGTCTTAGAATTGTTCAAAATTCCAAGGTTTGATGTCAAATTGAATCCTATATATAGATGCATTATGGGGAAATTTAATGCATTGGTAGGCAGAAGAAGCAATTGCCCTAATACAATGGGTCCATGGCCTACCAAACAAAATGTTGTAAGATAGAGGAAAGTTAAATATCATCACCTTCACATGAACAATGACATTTGGGATGGTAATGGGGAGCCACACACAACCTAAAGGAGGCATTTACCTTTGATCATAGCCTTAATAGGTGCTGCATGTGGATTTAAGATTGCATTCTAAATATCCAAGGGTTTTGATAAAATCAAGAGAGGCAACATAAGTGCTGAAACCCTTGTCAATCAAGTCATGCTTGAATTAGATATCACTAATTTGGACACTAAGAATAGAGTAGGATAATTTAAATGAAGTATAATCTCATTAGGAATCATGGAAGTGATGGGAAATTTGAGGGAAAGAGAAGTGTCTATTTTTTCATCAACATATATCAAGATTTATTTGTACTATTGTACTATATAATGGGATAGAAAGTAACCTAATAATGATACATAGTTGATAGGGTCGACTTAGTACTGTATCTTAAGGGGTAGAAAATAATACTGGGTCAACTAGTTCGACCCAGTACTGTAGGTAGGGAAAATAAATAGTCTGTAAGAGGTTTTGTCGATTAGAATGACAATGTATTGAAGTAGGAAACATTTTACAATTTAATTAAAAGTAATAAATTAAAAGAAACACATAATCAATTGGGTTAATAAGGATGATCCAATTGAAGCACACAACACAAAACCTTACACCAACTCTGGCCAATATAAGTTTTTGCAATACAACATACAATGATCAAAGAGAAAGTAGTCAACTTGGAAAGTAAATTATAACTAAGTGGTCATCCTAAATGTTTTTAGATTATTATAATCTTATTTTACATGTGATAGGAAACTTGGCTGAAAGTAGGGAACTAAAAAGCAATCTATGGATAGTTTTAGGATGTTTAAGTTGAAAGGGATCTGTGTTGGTAATGATACTAGAGTATACCCCCTCACTTCATAATCCTATAGTGATAATTTTATCGAGTGCTTTTCCAATATATACCATTAACCATGTGTTTACACTTGACCTTAAAACTAAGTCAACTTCCCCCTTGGTGATGAAATCCAAGTAGGTAGGCTTTGGGTAGGCAAATGTTTAAATACATTTTATAATTATGTGATTTGGTAGTGTGTGAAATAAAGAGAAAAATAGTGCAACTAAATGATATATTAAAAAACCACCTAATTAGATTATGTGATCTATTCTATGCATATAAACAATTGAAAGTGAAAGTGTGAATTAATTACTAGCATATAGATGTTAATTCTAATTTGGAGCATAATATATCGTCGATTCATATGATAGTGTATGTAGACATTACAAAATAGAGTCAACAATGCCACTACTATCCTGCTAGAGCAAGTGGATTTAAGAACTATATCGATAGGGTCAACCTAGTCTTATAGATAGAAGACAAAATATAAAACTAGGTTGACTAGGTCAACCTAGTTTGTTGTATGAAGGTAGTTTTAAAGACTACAGACTATGAAAAATATAATTGTAAGGAAGAACTAAAATGAAAGAGATAGAGAGAAAGGAACCTTGGTGGGTTGGAAGATGTAGAGGAATGTGAGATTACTATTGAAGTGCCTTGAATATTACTTGCAAATTTTGCCAAGTGTGTCAAATGAGTCAACCTAGTTCTATAGTTTTTTGTTTGTTGAGGCTTATGAAGATGACTATACTAGCTTTGTCAACCTAGTATATTTTATGGAACTTATTTGGAATACTATACTAGCCTAGTTGACTTAGTATGTTTTCTAGAGCTAAATAAGAGTACTGTGTCAACTTATTCAACCCAATAGCCTATTTGGAAGTGAAAACCTATATTGTGTCGACATGTTTGATTCAATAACCTATATTTGATGAAAACCTACATATAAATAACAAAGTCATTTTGATGCAACTATGTGTTAAACCTACACACAAAAGCTAGAAACTATACTAGCCCTATCAACCTAGTATCACAAATATAGAAAAATAATAAATAAAATGATAGAAAATGAAAAATGTGAAAGAAAAATTACAAGGGTTAGATTCACATCAATTTCACTAGAATGTATGCAATCAAAAATGCATGATGTCTATAAATCAATCCTAACTCAAAGAAGATAGATCATACTTACACTTCTGATTGTAGATACATTAGATAATCAAGAACATGACCAATATGTGGATCTATTAGACCCAATTAGGGGATATATTATCATAAAAAAAAATACTAAGGAGGGTTCCAAAGCTTCTAGTCAAGCATAATCATGTAATAACCCTAACTAATCCCTATGTTTTCATATTCACTAAACTAATAACAAGTAAATTAAAGTCTAATATAGTGCTCATCAAAGCTTGTGGCACAAAGTGGAGTTAATAAACACTAAAATTAAACATGGATAAGAGACATATACTCACATCAATGTATACATCATCCTAATGCATGGAATAGAAGTACATATGCATATTTATCTACTCTTACAAAGGAGTAACAAAGTTAGGAATACTTACCTTTGCAGGCAAACCCATCAAGCCTCAATGTTTTCTTTGGCCAAGGTGCTTCAGAAGAGGTTGTTTTGGTATGTAAGGATGACAAGGATAAATTATCTCTAGGATAAAAAACCTATCAATGCATCTAAAAGATGTCTCCACATGACAAGATCTGTATTTCCAAATAAAGTATGAAACCTTAAGCTTGCTCCTCAAGTAGAATGGTGGATAAATAGATGCACAATATCTATTACTTCTTATCTTCTATAAATAATGGTGACATGATCTTGTATATATAGGTGGATTTAACCCTAAGCATTTTCAAATGTTTTGACTGATAGGATTGACCTAGTCGACCTAGTACTATTATTGATAAAACTTCACTAGGTCACGGGCTAGGTCGGCCAAGAGTCGACCTAGACCTTAAATAAATTTCACTGATAAGATTATTGGGTCAACCCAGTTGACCTAGTACTGTAAACTATCAAAAGGTGTTTTAGGTTAAGAAAAGGGGGATGAAAGGTGGGAAATGATTGGAGGAGTATACAAGAGAGAATATCAAGCTTATGGGAATGGTTTTCAAGAGACAAGTGTGTAGATAACAAGTGGAAAAAGGGACAACAATCTTGTGAAGCACCAATGGTATACCCACCCCTTTCTTGATGCACCCTTTAGGGCATAGATTCAGAGAGATTGAGACTAGACAATTTCTTGCAAGATAAAGAACATCAATAATTGATAAAATTTTGAAAATATTATGTGTATACAAGGAGTACACCTATGTATCGATGCAATCATCTTGAATTTTGGCAATTTGATTTGAAAAAAATGTTTCATTATAAATCATTTAAACTAAGATTAGGACAAATCTAAAACTCGTAATTGCATATATATATACATACATATGTATATGTATGTATACACACACATGTATGTATGTGTGTGTGTGTGTGTGTAAATCTAAAACTTGTAATTGCTTATTTATATACATACATATGTATATGTATGTATACACACACACATGTATATATGTGTGTGTGTGTGTGTGTGTGTGTGTGTGTGTGTGTACACACACACATATATACATATATACATATACACACACACATATACATACATACATATACATACCTTACCCCCAACCTTGGAGAAAATGTGAGTTTCCACCTGATAGTTGAGGTCAACTGAACTATACAACCCAATAATACTTATAAATTGGTGAACATGAGTGATCCAAGTCAACTCACACCATACATATGGTGTGGGTGGATGATTTTATTACTCCATCCTATAAACTTGGTAATATTGAGTAATTTCATCACCTCAACCTTGCAAAAAGTGAACCAACTACTATAGTAGATTGAATCAATAATAGTTTAGAAAATCCCATCCTAGTGTATGCTAAAGTCCATATAAGTATATAAAATTTGAAATTGATTTTGAATTTTTAATTTAAGATGGTCTTTGCATGGCATATGCATCTTATATGTTTGAAGCTGAAATCTGGGTATAACAATGGTGCCAATATATAGAAGGCTATCACAATTGTGTATATGAATCATATAACTATGAAATTTGGCCAATTTTGAAATTTATAAAAGTGTGGAAGACATGTTCCCATGACATAACCCCATTGAATCTGGACAATATCAAAATTGGTGAAAGTGTGGAGAACATATTTCCGTAACATTCCCCTACTATAATCTGAAAATACTAAGTACTACATAAGTGTGGAAGTCATGCCTTTTTTCATGCCACCACTAAAATTTAAAACTATGAAGTTGTGAAATCCATGACTCTAGGACATGCCCCCACTAATATTCCCCCCCTTTTTGAGGTGAGGAGAAGTATAATCTAGTAGTTACATTACCTTAAAAGGATAAAATAATTATATAATCTATGCATGTATCATGTAGCATATAAGAGTAACATGTTTAGGTAGTTATAAAAATGAGGTAAATAGTATATGATCACATCAAATCCTAAGTACATGATGTGAATCATGGTAATGTCTAGATAGTAACAATACAAGCTCAATAAGTAATCAAGCACATACACAATAGCACACAAAATAAAATCAAAAGATAATGGTTCAATGAGACCTCAAATAAGGGGCATGTTCAGATGCCTCACAATCAAAGGGATATAGCTTAGACAAATGTCCACAAGGAAAGAAATGACATTCAAAATTCCATATAATAAGTAATGACATATTTACTTGTCAAAGTAAATGAACAAAGGCATGGGGGCTATAAACAATGGAGCATATTCAAATACTCAAACAAGCAAGACAATAGCAAGCAAGGAAAGATACTTAAGGAAGTACATAAAAGAAAATCATGGAATATAAGTAGTCAACATAAACATATCATAGTAATCCATAGATACATGTGTTAGAAAAAATCATTAATTACATAACATATCCAGTACCATGTGAAAGATATAAACATCGATACAGTCATGTGTAAGTATATAAGCTCAAACATGATAATATAAAATAAGAAATGACATATTCACATGTCAAAGTAAAAAAATAAAGGCATGGGGGATATAAATAATGGAGCATATTCAAATGCTCAAACAAACAAGACAATATCAAGCAAGGAAAGATACTTACGGAAGTACATAAAAGAAAATCATGGAATATAAGTAGTCAGCTTAAACATATCATACTAATCCCTAGATACATGTGTTATAAAAAATCATTTAAGTACATAACATATCAAGTACCTCGTGAAAGATATAAGCATGGATAAAGGCATGTGTAATTATATAAGCTCAAACATGATAATAGAAAATGATCATAAAATGATATAACCTAGGTGTATTGTGATCAAAGAAGTAGATGCCCTAAATATCTATGTGACATGATTAGAGGGAAGGCCCAACATCTAAAAGTGCATAAATCATGTGCCTAGGTATGCTTATATCAAACTCAAAAGATGCGTGAAACATATGTGTGTCTATATAAAGAAATGATATGCTATCCATTAGGATGGAAATAACAACATAGATGCTAAGGAGCCAGTAGAACATGTAAATGCTGATTTATTTTTGGATTTTTTAATTTTTTAAATTTTTTGGGCATTTTTGGAATATTTGAAAAGAAAAGACTATCATGTGATCTCAAGATGAGGATGAGAATATTTGATGAGTGTTAAATGTGTAATATTTTTAGAACAATATGTGTGCATATTAGAATTAGGAATTATATCATGTTCTTTTGGTAAGCTTATGTTTGGTATCTTTGCTTCAGAGATGTTTTTCTTCGCTGCTAGTAACTATTGACAATTTTGACCCCACAAGTCAAATTTCCACCCTTATCATTCAAATATTTTCATGTCAATGCCAATTTGATTTTAATTAGAGCAGTTTTAAAGGGACAATCAAAATACTTTGAGTTTTCACAAAGCACAAGAAATACTTTGGGCTTTCATGAAAGGAAGACTTTAGGTTTTGTTTAAGTATTAGAATTATTTCAAACTTTTTGTTTGAAACAACTTTTCTGAGGACCATCACATAGTTTCTCGAAGGACACTTTCATTTTCTTGAAGGGTATTTATCAAAAGGGCAGGTGGACTTTACAACAAATCTGAAGGGTTTCTTCCCTTCAAAAAAGGACCATTTACAAAAGCCTGAAGGGCATTGTCAAAATTTTTTAAGGGCTTGTTCATTTTCTTTAAGTTCCATACCAATTTTATCGAAGGGTATATGCACTTTGAAAAAAAGGCAATTTAGAAGGGCAAGTGGACTATTCAATTTCTTTGAAAGGTGTAGAACAAAAGCCCGAAGGGTTTTTATTTGGGAAGGGCCATTTTAAGATTTCCTTTGAACTTTTTGTTTGAAGGAAATAAACAAGATGACAGGACCATTTCACTTTGTTTGAAAGGTTTTTTTTCTTTGACAATGGTCCAATTTTTACTTTCCCATAGGGTACTTACATTTCTCTAAAGGACCATTTACAAAATGTTGAAGGGCATTGTCAAAAATCTGAAGGGACAATTTCAAAAGGGCGAGGCAATTTTTTCAAGGAAAGGACCATTACAATTTTTTTGAAGGGTCTATTACAAAATCCCAAAAGGCAATTTACAAAGAGGAGGGTCTATTTCACTTTTATCAAAAGGTGCATTTACAATGTTTTGAAGGTATCTTACCTTTCGAAAGGATCATTTGTAAAAAACTTGAAGGGTTCTTTCACAGCTCCAAGGGTTCTTTGCAAAGGGTAAAGGACCATTTTAGAAAAGCTAAAGGGTATCTGCCCTTTAAAAAAAAGGCAATTTCAAAGATAAAGTGACGTTTTACAAAGTCTCAAAGGGTAATTTTTTATTTGCTAAAGGGTCCATTCATTTTTTGAAGGGACATATCAAAAAGTTATGATGAGCATTTTCATAAGGCCTGAAGGGTTCTTTCCCTTTAGTAAAAGGATCCCATAAAAAGGTCAAAATGAAAGAGTCTGAGGGAATTCCTTCAAATAAATTGTTCAAAGGAATTCAAGTGGAAGACTTAATATGAGGAATTCTTTTAAAAGAAGCACAAGACACGAAGCCTAAAATAATTCATTCAGATAAATTATCTGAAGGAAATAAACAAAAAGAAGAAGCTCATGGGAAATTGACATGGATAAATTCCAAAGAAATTCCTTTAGAAAAATTGTCTAAAATAATTCCTTTGGGAGGCTTACCTAGGGAAGCAACCATTCAAAAGCCCAAGGAGGAAACCTGAGCAAAGGAGACCAAGGAATTCCTTCAATAGAAATAAATTGATGACATCAATTCCTTTGGACAATTTATCTGAAGGAATTTTCCAAGGCAAAAGGAAAAGGACTCAAGTAGACTAGGCAAAAGAAAGAGATAATCTATGGGAAAGAAAAGCTGAAACAAATGTGACAAAAAGTCCAAAAGAAAAGAAAATCTGAGGAAATAGGTCACAGACAAATAAATGCCAAAGAAATACATGCATAGAAGCAAAGAGCTTGAAAGCATTAGAATAAAGAAATTACCATAATGAAGACAAGGATTTCAATTTGAATGCACCTCTCACTCATCAAAGTCCTCTTCCATGCAAGCAAAGACTATCTATAGTTGATTGGTCAAAGCTTCAATTAACTATTTGTTGAAGTTAGGCTTATCTCCTAGTCATTTCATGCATTCAATGATCCAACTCAACTTCAAATAGTTCAAGAGGCATATTATTTTGAATATTGTGGTGTGGCTTTCCATGCAAGAGTTTGACTTGTGAAACTTGGGTCCACCTCATCCCTTCTATGCCAACATGGAATTTCATGCATGAACTCTTGTTTATCTTATTGAAAGATTTTAATATTTCCAACGGTTTAAGTAGAGTTATAAATTCAATTTTGGAATTTATTTCACGTAGAGGAAATTATTCTTTACATGCCAATAGTTCAAGTGGAGTTCTATATTTGAAGATTGGCATAACATCATGCATAATTGAAGTTTTGACTCAAACTTGGGATCTTCATCATTTTCAATGCCAAAGAGATTTTCATGCAAGGTAAACACAAAAATAGATTTTATTTGAAGGTTGTGATAGCTCAAGTTGGATTTAGTGGACCTCCTCATCTTTTTTAAGCACCAATCTCTTAGCTGTTGTATACTTTTTCTATATAAGTTGGCTTTTCACCCTTGAATTGTATCCTCTTTTTGGCAAAACCATATTCTAAAAAAAATCTATGATGTGTAACCTTTTTAGATTAATATAAGAACAATTTTAAAACTCCAAGGTGCTGGTATAGTGTATTTATGTTAGTGATTTGCATTTGTGATAGAATTTTCTTCTTTGTCAAGCCTGATTCTTACCTAGTTACTAGCTGATTAGATTATGTAGGTTATGTTGTATGTTTAATATATTTTGATTGAAGTTACAATGGATATAAGTGGCTGGTTAGTGCCTTGAATTAGGCCTATTCCATCATTTCCCTTAAGCTTTGATCATAAGATATAACTTTTTCAAGAAATATTGATTCATAAGGGTCAATTGGGGTTAAAAATTCAATTTGTTTTTTATCTGATCAGTGTTTTTAGAATCTCAAATTGTGTGGATAAATCAAAGTTTAGGTGTATCCCCATCATTAGATAGGATTTTATTTCCTTTTAGTTCTCCCCTTTTCCCCTAACAATTTGTAGTGTAGACTAGGGATCCTAATTGATACACTAAAGGGAGATAGCCCTTAGAATCTAGAGATTTAATCTGTTGATTAGGGCACCCACAACTTAGGATTATTTCCATGTTTTAGCTGACTGTGAAGGCCTAAACTACCTTCACAAGGGTGAAATTATGATTGACAATATTTTTTGGCATGCCTAATGGGAATTCAAATAAATTCTTTGCATATTTGAAGAAGTTTTGCAATAGAAAAAAATATTCATTATCATCATCTAGTTACAGAGCTCATAGCATCATTCAAGCAATTTATTCATGCCAAAGGTTACCATAAGGTCAACAAGTAAAGGTATTCCTTTTGAATTTATATCATATAAGAGATCAAGATTTATGAGGGAAAAACCATATCCTCAAAAATCATATTCATCTCCTAGTTATCTTACTATTCTAACCACTACAAACCCCATTATCCAAATGGCCATCTGAAACCAAGTGTTTATTCTATTCAATAGAGGTAGCCAATTGAATATAGCCTAATTTGATGACATTCCTATATTTTCTCTTAAGATCATTTCATTCTTCTTAAGAGAAAATCAAACAACCCCTATTGAGCATATCTAAGATGTAGTTAATCTCTGTTCAGTCCATAATTTTGTTCAGGATAATGTTGCTATTAAATTTCTTGCTACTTCTTTCAAAGGAAAAGCATTGTAGTGGTATAGAAACCTCCAACTAAACTCCATTTCTACCTAGGATAAATTGGTTTTATCCTTAGTTAAATAATTTGAGGACAAATCTAATCACCTATCTTTAGTTGAGCAATTAACTACCATAAATAGAGCTCCTCATGAGTTCATGTCTAATTTTAACCTTAGATTCCAAAAGACATGGAAAAAAATACCTATGTTGATAAGCCCATCCCTTGAATACACATTTATATACTATTTAAAATCCCTTAATTCTAACATTATTGTGATGATATAGTCAATGGGTGGCACTACTTTGCTAGATGTTTATGAGGTTACAATAAGGGTAGAGAATAGTTTGATACAAATTGGTAAGATTTCTCCAAGACCTCTAATGCCTATATTTATACAAATAAGTTATATACTATCCCCTTAAGGTCCTTAAATCCCATCCTTAGCTCCTATTCCATCACTTGAAGCTCAAATTGTAGCCCCTACTAGTCAAGTTAGTGAGATATGAGAGTTGAAAATCTTGTTATAATATTTTGGGGATGAAATAGTGAAACTAAAGAGACAAAAATATCAGTCTAATAGGCCCTATCAACAACAAAATTAGAACACCTATCAGCCCTTCATATATCAAAGGCCTCCTAATCAAGGTCTTAAAGAGAATAGACCATCTTACCAAACACAAGGAGCCATAAATCCAACTAAGCCATATGCTGCCATTGATTCTAATGATCCTTCCACTTCAAATGCCATTATTCCCACTTCACCTCAAAAGAACATGATGCAAGATTCAAATTGACAATCCTTAAATCTCAATGATGCTCAAAACCAAGCCTTGGTATCACAAAACATCACTATGGCACAAATGACACAAGCAAAGTTTTCTTTCCAAGGAGGTTAGTACCAAGATACAAGTTTGGCATTACAAAGAGAGACTCGACAAGTTCAAGGGCATCCTGATGCCATTAATGTAAATTATCAAGTGGATGATCATGTTGATTTTACTCAAGGTGTTGAAACTAATAGTATAAGTGGTCAAGTTGTAGCTGTAACTAGAGCTAAAATAAGAGCCATTGATGAACTGTAGGAGGTGAAAAATATTTAAAGTATTCCTAATGTTTTTTTTAAGAGTACAAAATAACAACTTGCTGTCCCTACAACATAGAAAAATCAAAATATAGATGTTAGTAAAGTTTATCGAATACCCCTAGTTTGTGAGTAGCCAATTCTTTAGAAAGTGCAACCTAAGGTTGGTGGATCTCAGTTTAGTATAGTGGATCAAATGAATAAGTATAATATCACCATTAGCATGTGGTATTCTCTTTCCATTCTAAGACAGAAAAATATGCTCATCCAAGAGCTTTCAGCTCTCAAATTGTCTCCAAAACTAGTTGATAAAAGTGTTATCTTGACTAATTCAGATCAACCAACTAAGCAATAGTTACAAGTAAATAAGATTAAAAAGGTAGACAAAACTAAGGTAAAATCAAATAAAACTTCTCATTTTTACCTTTCTTTGATAGTAGGTGATACTTTGGTTCATAATTGTATGGTGGATAGTGGAGCTAATAGTATAATCATGCCTAAACAGATTGTAGACAAGCTCAACCTTATTTATGAGCCAAATACTAAAGGGGCATTGTAGTTGGATGGGTCACCAAAAAAGATGGTAAGCATCATCAAATATCTGAAGTTGACGTGACATGATTGTCCTAATGTTACTATTCAGTAAGATGGTGTTGTGGTAGACTTGCCTCCTTACTTTGCTATGTGTCTTTCAAGGGACTTCACCTCAAAGATTGGGGGATATTTATTAGTTGATTATACTTATTTAATGTTCATAACCATGTATGGTACCAGGGTAAAAATTCATTTTGAACCTATTGGATTTTTTCATATGGAGCCATATATGCCACATGTTGTGAACAATAAATATATCATCTCGGATGAAGTATTAGAAGCTAGTGAAGTAGAAAGTGAATCACCTTTGGATGGAGTTTCAAAATTTTTCCCTGATGAGTGGGCTTCCACTTTACATGAGCATGATCCTTATAAGCTAATTGAAGAAGGAATTGATGTGTATTGCCTTCATGAGAATGATGCAACAATTTTAGCCATGGTTAAGGATGATGAGTCTAGTGAAGGTCTATGACAATTGTACTTTGATGGAACAAGGAATAAGCATGGAACTAGAGATGGAATGATGTTGGTTTCTCCAACAAAGCAAAGGTATTTCTCTTCTATTAAATTTTAGTTTGGTTGTTCAAGCAATGTTGTTAAGTATGAAGTACTAGTTCATGGTTTGTAGTGGGCTACAAAGATGAAAGTCAACACCTTGCAGGTTTTTAGTGATAGTGAACTTATAGTTCACCAAGTAAGAGGTTTGAATATATGTAAATTTTTTTTGCTTAAATATTACAAACATATAATATGGGACTTGAGAATTTTCAATATTTTAACATTTAGACAATACTAAGAGGCAATAATAAACATGCATATAGGTTGGCTATCATTGGGCCACAATTTAATATCTCAACTGATATAAAAGTGAGAAAATTTAGTCACGTATAAAGGTGGTTGTAAGGCCTTCTATTTTAGATAATCATGAGAATTGGTAGGTATTCAAAGATGACAATTAGATTGTGAGGTTCTTGCAAGAAGAGGCTGAGTTTTCTTCAAGAAACCAATCAAAGTATTTGCAGTAGTATGGTGATCAAATTATGTAACTAAAAACCAATAATTTTCCCAAGGGATTGGTCACACTTTAGAACATTTTCAGTGATGATGATGATCTAAGGAAAGATAAGTCATCCTTGTCAACAAAGGAAGAACACTATGCCAATATAGAGATTGTAGTTGGTAAGTTTTTTAATTTGGGTAAGGTATGCACTCCTTCAGAAAAAGAAGCTTTCATTGAGTTATGCACAAACTTTGTTGATATATTTGCATGGCAATAGAGTGATCTTGAGGGATTTGATCCAAGTTTTTCTCAACACATTATTGAGTTAGAGGCTAAAACTAAACTAGTAAGACAAAGACAAAGGCCCATCAATCCAAAGCTTGAGCCTTTGATGAGAGATGAGCTTCACAAGCTCATAGAGTTAGCTATATATTTCCAATAAAGCACTCAACTTGAATGAAAGATATTGTTCTAGTATGGAAGAATGATGAAATTCATTTGTGTGTTGATTTATATGATTTGAATATGGCTTCACTTAAAGATCACTATCCATTGCCATCAATGAAATAAATTTTATAACTAGTTGTAGGTTCAGAAAGGTTTTCTTTATTAGATAGATATAATGGCTACAATCAGATTTTGGTCAAGAAAGAGGACCAATTTAAGACAACCTTCACAACCAAGTGGGGAACATTTGCATATAGAAATATGACATTCAGTTTATCTAACACTAGAGAAACTTTTTAAAGAGCCATGGACATGGAATTCCAAATCCTTCTTAACAAGTTTGTACTTATTTATTTGGATGATATAATAATGTTTTCAAAGAATGCAGGTGATCACATGGTTTATCTCAAGCAAGTGTTCGAAAGGTGTAGGAAATTTGGGGTATCTCTAAATCCCAAAAAGTGTGTCTTCTCAGTTCATGAAGGTAAGCTTTTTGGACATGTTTCAAAGCATGGTTTAAGCATATATTATGAAAGCATAGAATCCATTCTTTCACTCTCTTTGCCTAAGCACAAAAAGGATATGCAAAGCTTATTTGGGAAGATCAACTTCATAAGGAGGTATATTTTAGATTTTGATATTTTAGCTAAGCCACTTACAACCATGCTAAAGAATAATTAGAGCTTCAGCTGGTCTAAAGAAGGAGTAAAAGGTTTTGAATATATTAAGAGTTCTATAGCTAGTGCTCTTACACTCATAAATCTAGATTTCACAAAAGATTTAATTTTGTATGATTATTCTAACATGGACACCATTTTAGGCATTCTTATGCAACAAAATCATGAGGCTTTAGAGCAGCCAATAGCCTTCTTTAGTCAAGGCTTGGAAGAATTTGAAACAAGGTACTCTTTTATTGAGAAAAATGTACTTTCAGTATAAGGTCTCTTAAAAAGTTTAGATATTTATTGTCTAATAATAAGATACACCTAATGGTTTCTCATCCAAGCATAAAGAGTTCCTTTTGAAAAAAGATATAAATGAGAAGAGAGCTGGTTGGATAACCAAGGTAATGGAATACAATGTGGAAATTAAGGTCACAAAGTTGGTTAGAAGAAAATTAATTTGTGAGCATCTAGCTCAAGACTTCCAAGAGGCTAATGAGGTTGTTTTGGTGTCAAATGATGAAGAGGTTGCATCTAGTCATATCTCACCTTTCAATTGGTTTCATGACTTGGTAAGATATTTCCAAGATGGTATTTATCCCTCTCATCTAAGTTATTTTAAAATAAGATATTTCAGGTTGCAATCAATTCCATTTTTGCTTATTGATGGTGTTTTGTTCAAAAAAGATATTAATGGCATGTTGTTAAGATGTATAGAGCCAAACCAAACTCAAAAAATTCTTGAATAATTCCATGATAGACATGGTGGAGGACATTTTTATACAAGAATTACATCCCTTAAGATTATGATAGGTGGGTACTATTGGCCTACTATATTTGGTGATTGCCATGCATGGGTTAGAAAGTGCAAATAGTATGCTATGTTTGTAGGAAAAGTGAAACTTGCAGCCTTACCTCTTCAACCAATTATGGTGGATCAACCCTTTGTCCAATGGGGATTAGAATTTATTGGTCTCATAAATCGTCCTTCAAGTTTAGGACATAAATGGATTCTAACTACTACAGATTACTTCACACATTAGATAGAAGCAGTGGCATTGAAAGAAGCAAACAAAGCCAATGTTTTAGATTTCTATGAAGGTTTTCTTACTAGATTTAGAGTTCCTTTAACTATTATTTTTGATAATGAAATGGATTTTTTAGGAATTAGGATTAGCCAATGGGCTATCCAACATGGAATTTATCTTAGCACTTCATCAAACTATTATCCACAAGGTAATAGCCTTGTTGAGTCAATAAATAAGAACATATTTAAAATTATAAGGACTATTGAAGATAATTAGAGATCATGGCATCTCAAGTTGAATTCAGTTCTATAGGATGATAGGATCACCTAAAAAAGATCAATAGCCAACTCTCCATACAAGATGGTATATGGTAAGGAAGCAAGGTTACCCATTTCTCCTAAATTTCTTGATTTGGAACTAATGCATCAGCTTGAGTTATTGGAAAATGAGCCTATGGAGATTAGGTATGCTAAGATTATAGAGTTGGAAGAGATAAGAAATCAGTCAATGCTAGTCATGGCAATTCATCAAGCACAAGTGAAGAGAGCTTTTGACAAAGGAGCTTTTTCATGAAGTTTTAAAGGAGATTTGGTCCTCAAATGGGATGAGGATAGAGATAAACTAGGAAGGCACACAAAGTTTGAATCCCTTTGGAGTGGCCCATACATATTATTCACCTGTAATCCCACAATGTCTTCTAGTTTACAAAGATGGATGGTGACAAGCTTCTAATTCTAGTAAATGGGATACATTTAAAACATTGCTACTAAAGAGTAAAGTTCCTTATACATTGTTTGTTTTGCTTTCCTCCAAGTGATGTTCAAGTATAATTGTTTCATTTTGTTTTGTTCCAAATAAATGCTTGTTTACACATTTGCTTTTTAGTTAGTTTTCCTTGTTTTGTATGTTTCCCTTCTTGTTTTGGAGGGTGAAGGTTGTCTTTTTCAAATCAGAGGTTGTACTTACAGCCATGGGCTAGAATTACCATTATTTTATGGGTTTAAATGTTATATATATGGTATGAGTTCTCAAGCATAACATGTATGCTTCCCAATAGAATCACTAAAATGTTGACAATTTTGACCCCACAAGTCAAATTACCACCCTTATCATTTGAAGATTTTCATGTCATTGCAAATTTGATTTTGCTTAGAGCAGTTCTAAAGGGACAGTCAAAATACTTCAGGTTTTCACAAAGCACAAGAAATACTTTGGGCTTTCATGGAAGGAAGACTTTAGGTTTTGTCTAAGTATCAAAATTATTTCAAACTTTTTATCTAAAACAAATTTTCTAAGGACCATCACATAGTTTCCCAAAGGACACTTTCATTTTCCCAAAGTGTATTCATCTAAAGGGCAGGTGGACTTTGTAAAAAATCCAAAGGGTTTCTTCCCTTCAAAAAAAGATGATTTACAAAAGCTCAAAGGGCATTGTCAAAAATTCTGAAGGGCTTGTTCATTTTCCCAAAGTTCCTTTCCAACTTTGCTGAAGGGTATATGCCCTTTAGAAAAAGGCAATTTAGAAGGGCAAGTGGACTATTCAGTTTCTCAAAAAGGTGCAGAATAAAAGCCTAAAGGGTTATTTTCTTTGGGAAGGGCCATTTTAAGATTTCTTTTGGACTTTTTGTCTGAAGGAAATAAACAAGATGATAAGACCATTTAAGTTTGTCTGAAAGGTTTCTTTTCTTTGACAATGGTCCATTTTTCACTTTTTTGAAGGGTATTTATATTTCTCCAAAGGACAAATTAGAAAATCTTGAAGGGCATTGTCAAAAATTTGAAGGGAAAATTTCAAAAGGGCAAGGCAATTTTTCTAAAGAAAGGACCATTACAATTTTTTTGAAGGGTCTATTGTAAAATATTGAAAGGCACTTTACAAAGAGGAGGGTTTGTTTCACTTTTGCTGAAAGGTGCATTTACAAAGTTCCATAGGTCTCTTACCTTTTGGAAGGATCATTTGCAAAAAACTTGAAGAGTTCTTTTCAAAGGATAAAGGACCATTTAAAATAAGCTAAAAGGTATCTGCCCTTTGGAAAAAAGGCAATTTCAAAGACAAAAGGATGTTTCACAAAGTCTCGAAGGCCAGTTTTTCATTTGCTGAAGGGTCCATTCATTTTTTGAAGGGACATATTGCAAAGTTCTAAGGGGCATTTTCTTAAGGCCCAAAGGGTTCTTTCCCTTCAAGAAAATGATCCCATAGAAAGGCCAAAAGGAAATATTCTGATGGAATTCCTTCAGAAGAAGGAAAAGACATGAAGCCCAAAATAATTCCTTTAGACAAATTGTCTAAAGGAAATGAATAAAAGGAAGAAGCCATATGAAATTGACATGGATAAAGTCTGAAGGAATTCCTTTGGACAAATTTTCTGAAAGAATTCTTTTGAGAGACTTACCCAGGGAAGCAACCATTCAAAATCTTGAGGAGGGAACCCAAGAAAAGGAAAGCAAGGAATTCCTTAAAGAGAAATAAATTGAGGACATCAATTCCTTCAGACAATTTATTTGAAGGAATTGTCCAAGGCAAAAGGAAAAGGAATCAAGCAGAAAAGGTGAAAGAAAGAGATAATATATGGGAAAGAAAATATAAAATAAATATACCAGAATGTTTGAAAGAAAGGAAAATCCAAGGAAATAGGCCACAAACAAATAAATTCTAGAGAAATACATTCATAGAAGCAAAGATCTTGAAAGCCTTAGATTGATAAATTACCATAATGAAGACAAGGATTTCAATCTGAATGCACCTATCAGTCATCAAGGTCCTCTTCCATGCAAGCAGAGACTATCTATAGTTGATTGGTCAAAGCTTCAATTGACTATTTATTGAAGTTAGGCTTATCTCCTAGTCATCTCATGCATTCAATGATCCAACTCAGTTTTAAGTAGTTCAAGAGGCATATTCCTTGAAGATTATGGCATGGCTTTCCATGCAAGAATTTGACTTGTCAAACTTGGGTCCACCTCATCCCTTGTATGCCAACATGGAATTTCATGCATGCACTCTTGTTTATCTTGTTGAAAGCTTTTCATGTTTCCATCAATTCAAATGGAGTTCTAAATTTAGTTTTATCTTTGATTTCATTTAGAGGAAATTGTTCTTTACATTCTAGTAGTTCAAGTAGAGTTCTATTTTTGGAGATTGGTGTAACATCATGCATGATGGAAGTTTTGACTCAAACTTGGGCTCTCTAGCATTTTCAACACCAAATATCTTTTCATGCAAGGCTTAAGATAAAAATAGATTTTATTTAAAGGTTGTGATAGCACAAATTAAATTGAGTGGACCTCCTCTTCTATTTTTAGTGCCAATATCTTGGATATTGTATACTTTTTCTATATAAGTTGGCTTTTTAGCCTTGAATTATATCCTCTTTTTGGCAAGACCCTATTCTGCCAAAAAATTATGCTGTGTAACCTTTCCAAATTAATAGAAAGAAAGTTTTTAGACTCCAAGACGCTGGTATAATGTATTTATGTTAGTGATTTGCATATGTGATAAAATTTTCTTCCTTGTAAAGTCTTGACTTTTATGTAATTACTAGCTGATTAGATTATGTAGGTTATGTTCTATGTTTAATATCATTTGGTTGAAGATATAGTGGATATATGTGGCTAGTTAGTGCCTTGAATTAGGCTTATTCCATCATTTTCCTCAAGATTTGATCACAAGATAAAACTTTTTCATGAAATACTAATGCATAGGGGTCAATTAGGGTTAAAAATTTAGTTTGTTTATTATCTGATCAGTGTTTTTAAAATCTCAAATTATGTGGATCAATCAAAGTTTAGGTGTATCACCATCATTAGATAGGATTTTCTTTTAGTTTTATTTCCTTTTCCTTCTCCCCTTTTTATCTAGCAGTTTGTAGCATAGAGTAGGGATCCTAATTGATACACCAAAGGGAGCTAGCCATTATAATCTAGAGATTCAATCCATTGATTAGGCCATCCACATCCTAGGATTGTTTCCATGTTTTAGCAGACTGTGAAGACCTAAAACTACCTTCACAAGGGTGTGAGTCTGATTAAAAATAGTAACCATGGTTTGCCAAGTTTTAAATTGTATTTAGTCAAAAATAGACTAATATGCAACATTATAGAGCATGATTTTGATTCATGTGTGACATTACATTACATAGATCCAACACAAAAATCAGATGTAGTGGCTTTATTCACATGTTCCATGCCATATCCTAGAGATGTAAAGAATTTTTAGGTACATATATTGAATTCACAAATTGGGTCAACTATTATATTTTGACCCTAATTTCCATCTATGCAAAGTTCAATGATTTGATGCTTTGAGGAATGATTGGTAACTACTTCATATGAAGGCACACATTTTACATTACTCTTTGGATACATTTATTACTCTTTTGGTAAATGTTCCATTTGTATCATAGTTGGTTGATATTGGTGTTTATACAAGAGATATTGTTCTATTTGTTCATTTTCTATGGACTTGATTCTATTTCTAGGTTCTTGTTCTTGTTCATTTTCATTAACAAAATGGATACACATCTATTCTAATCAGTTGTGGAAATAGGATGGGTCATGCCTTTGGAATGTTTTCCCAATCTTTGACCATGATAATGAAAGTGTTTTAGATATTTTTATCCAAAACCATATTGTTTTGAAAGCTGAGTATCATTATGGAGAGGTCTATTTTTATTTTTTTCTTGGACTAAATATTTCACTTTCATCTATTTTTAATTTAAATTATCTTATGGTACCCATATTTGTTATTTTTATACTTGTGCTTTTGGAGAGGTGATCATAATGTGAGTGGGTTGAATGATTGATGTATCAATGATATGATCAAAACTATCATTTTATTTTGTATTTTATTCTTCATATCCAAACAAAAATGTATATGATGCCCATGTATTCTATAATATGCATAATAGTATTTGGATATCCTTATAAGATGTGGAGGTGGTAGTTTAATTAGTATGTTTCGAAACATTTATCTTAGGATTTCACATGGAATATTAGTAGCCCTAGGTATCATACTTGAATCACTTGTTTTAGATGTGTTCTATTGTAAATTTTTATTTGGATATGAAACCTTGTTGGGTACATCATTGTTAGATGAAGATGAAAACACATGATTAACACTAGCATATTTTTTATTTTGCATGTATGTAATATATTTTTGTATCTCTTTTATTCACTTGATAATATTGGTGATTTGATCTTTTATTTATTAAAAAGTAAAAACTCTAGGTGCCTCAAATTGAATATGTATACATGTACCGTCTACCTTAAAAGAGCAATAACATGGACCTGGTTAGAGGGATGGTAACTATCACCCTCTTTAGGGTTAGGAGGAAGAGGTTCAATATAATTTCAATAATATTGGTAAAGATAATTTTGAGTTTTATCTTGATTAGGATCATTCTATAATTTGGTTGTTTTGAAATTTCTAACAATGTAGACAAAACAACAAGCAATGCCAATAATGAGATATTGGAAAGAAAAGTGCTCAATAGATGTATCCATATTTAACATAATTTTGGGAAAATAAATTTTGATTTTTTTAATTTGAATATTTTGAAATCAAAAAATAAAGAAACCCTAGAAAGACAAAATTTTGAGAAGGAAAACCATGGGGAAAACTAGGGCTTGTAATGTTCAACAATAAGTGAGTTCACCAGAATGTTTAACCCTAAATTGATATAAGTAAATATAGTATAGGGTTAAGAATATAAAAAGGAATAAATAAAAGGGTGATAAACATATCTATAATTGGCCAATTAATTACAAACTCAGATAAATAATGTTTTGAATTTAAATGTTGAGTTATGCTAAAAATAGAAAGTATAACTATTGATTAATATTTTAATAAATAGTGGATCACTACAAGGAGAACTTCGCCTTGGGCCTGACAGTGAGCAGTCGATGGAAGAATCCTTCAGAATGGCCACTAGGTGGCACGACGGAGGAGCAGGAGGAGCTTGCTCGGATCCTTGGCTCTAAGAGATGCAGCTCTTTGCAGGAGTGCAATGTCCTGGCCTGGGGAGGAGCTTCCTCAGGGAAGTACTCAGTGTCCTTGGGTTATTTGGCACTAACAAAACAAGCTTTTGGCGTAGCTGAGATTTTGTGGCCTAAGAAAGTGTGGAATCAGATGTAGTGGCCCAAGTGCAGTTTTTTACTTTGGGTGGTATTCCACAAGAAGATCCTTACTTGGGATAACCTTTGTAGGAGGGGCTTCTAAGGTCCATCCATTTGCAGCTTTTATCGCAACAGTGAGGAGTCAGCTTCCCATCTTCTCTTCCTGTGCCCCTTTGCCAAACAACTCTGGCATTTGTGGTGGCAAGCGTGGGGACTCCCCTGCTGGCACGTGGTCTCCCTCAGTGATTTTTGGGCTCGCATTGGCCATCCCCTCACTAAAGCAATGCACCTTCAGGTGGCTTGGTCCATCGGTCCCTCATTCATTCTTTGGAACACTTGGCTCGAAAGGAACCACATAATCTTCCTGAATAGGTATGAAGAGCCTTGGCTGGTATGGAGGCAAATCACCATGGTGCTATAGGAAATAGTGAATACCAAATGTCAGTGGGAGGGAGGCTGATGTCCTATAAATGAGGCCATTTGTGCTCACCTCTCCCTTGAGAACTCGGGTGGCACTTTGGTGGTTACCCCCATGCGCCTTGTGTCTCGGTTTGGTCAGTAGGCACAACCTATCAGGCGCGTGGGGCAATGGTCTCCCCCTCCGGATGGCCTTCTTAAAGTCAACACGAATGGGTCCTCATGTGGTAACCCAGGCATGGCTGGTACGGGAGGCCTTGGGAGGGATAGTGGAGGCAATATCCGGTTTTGCTTTTCAATTTTTAAAGGCATTCACACAAACAATCTCATGGAAGCCGTGGCAATTCTGGATACGATACAGCAGTGCTACCAGCAAGGGTGGTCCAAAATCATGTGCAAATCAGACTCTCAGATTGTAGTCAACCTTCTAAATAGGAGAAATGCTAGTGTTATGGATTGGCAGCTTTCTGTTACTATTCTTCAGATCCTCCAACTTTGCTCTTCATTGGAGGAAGTGACCTTTTGCTATATTCCTCAGGAATGGAATGGGGCTGCGGATAGTCTTGCTAAGTGGGCCTCGAAACATAGCCTAGAATGGAATATTATTGGCCAAACTATGCTTCCAGATGACCTTCATCTAAAACTGGTCCAACTTGTGGACCAGGACAAAGTTATGTAATTGTTTTGCCTTTTCGTCTTTCAATAAATTTTTACCCCCTTTTTAGTAAAAAAAAATATTGTAATAAATAGAAAAGAAGACTACTTATCTAGTTTATTGTGTGCATGTAGATCTGATATAAAATAGGTTAGAGTTGGACTAGATAAAGATTGAAGACTAGTTATCATATTCTATAATTTTACATTATATGGCCTTAGACTAATGTCAGATTTGGACAATTACATTGATATTGGTGTCTAAGTTGGATGTAGGTGTCTAGTACAAAATAGAGACTAAATTCAAATGTGACCAACTGGAGCCTTCTATGCTTTCTATCATATTTTCTCTTACATACTCAGATCTTGTACATAGGTTGTCACTCCTTATCAAATAATCAAAATCCCAGTGCTTTGTTTTTTGAGTGAATGTGGGAAAATGGGCTAGTAGGAACATGGTGTCAAGCTTCCCCAAGGACCCCTTTATCAATGGGCACTACCTACATAGAAAACATTCTAAATAAGGCCTCAAACTTATGTAGTTATCTCATACATGTTGGCTTGTGTGTGCATAAGGATGCAATGTGTGATAAACAAGTACAAAGTGACCTAGCTTGTAACTTGAAAAATATGGCTCATGGGATGATCCTTCAGTACTTCAAAACAATGATAATATTTCTCTTATGCATGTTATGGAAATAGGGATGAATATGGTATATTTTCTCACTCGAATGCTTTTGGTAAGCTACCTTATGAATTTCTAGGTGAGGAATGAATGAGGGTTGATCATGCATATATATCAATCCTTTGAGGAAATATCTTGCATTAAATCACTTAGGCTAACCATAAGGATATTTTTCATTTATAAATTTTATGACTTTAAGGCATTGGACACTTCGTTTTGAATAGGGAACTTGTGTTAATGTAGGTGTTTGGGAAATTAGAAAATAAGTACAGGTCTAAAACTTGTAGAGCATGATAACAATTAGGTTTTTAGCATTTTGAGCAACATAGAAGGCCTGGTCATCAAAATAACATATGGTCAAACTAATAGATAAACAATAGGAATAAGAGAGAATAGATGTAAGTCTTTTGGAAGTGGGAATATCTTAGAACTAAAAGGTACAACCATGATATGTATTTTCCAAGTGTACATGATTGAGGTGATATATAATTTAGATTTTGTGTCTACAACTCTATCTTAAGTACTTTTACATGTCCATTCCTTCTATGTTATTATTTTACATCTACATAAATAATAATTATCACTAAAAACATCTCTAAGCATTTGCACCAACATTTCAAATCCTTAAGATCAAACATTACCCTTCTAAGACAAAATTTTCCCTTACGAGTTGAGATTGACACTTAATCTTGACCTTATGGGTCAATCCTATCCTTTACCCTAGTAATAGATCTTTTGTAAAGTTAAACCCTCCATTATAGGTTGGTTCATATTTTTTGGATAGGTAGTGTGAGGTTTTACCTTTTTGGATTGCTATAAAATAACATATAGACCACCTTTTATACCACTTGTAAATTTCATCATTGAGGCACACTTACACTATTGCACATTGATCAAAACTTACCTATTCTTTCCAAATTCCATTCTATTCATTTAATGTAACTCTTAGCCAAGTAACAAGCCTTTTCTATTCAATTCAATCAAAGTATAATCAGTTATTCAAGCTATCTCCATATGCATACATGTAATAAAGGAACATAATTTCACTAAACAATCTAGGTGGGAGAATTATGTGGGCTTAATTCTCTTCTTTTTCAATAATTACATGCGTGATTGGGGTCATCTCATCCCATTACATTCCCCCCTTTTATTTTTATAGGTTTTCAACCATAAAAAAATCTACTAGCATTTTGACCTTGAATAAGTCATTTGCAAGTCATCAACACACAATCAAAGGCCAAATTTTTTCATATAGATGCATTTTAAGTAGGTGCAAGTGATTGTGCCCTCAATTTCCTATTTTTCCATAGAGGTCAAGATCAACCCATAGAGGATAGTAGTGGCAGTTGATCCTGACTATTTCAAGTCAGTTATAACCCCTAATAATGATGTCCCTATTTCAGTTACACACACATGATTAGATCTGATCTAATTAGTTCCAACCATCTCTCAATTAGGTAAAATTAGCCTACAAGAAAAAACAATGAAGGCTTCTTATGTTTTTTATAGTTAACTTCTATCATTCATTTGAGCTTTGCCCATTTTAATGATTTTACTTTCATTATACTAGTTACCAGTCATTTGCAACATTTTTATCTTTCAATTCATTTTATCTTAATCAGAGTTAATGCATAAATGAATTACAAATTATGATAAAACATAATTGTATTTCTTTAGCATTTTGGGCTTTCTTAAGCTTTACACCTATTTTATGACATTTAATGGTTAAATAAAAAATAAGGTAACACATATTGGTGAACTCGTATATTTTTTGAGCTTTGAGTTTCTAATTTTTATCTTAAGGTTTCATATATATATTTTTATTTATATACATAAAAGTATTATATTTTTACTTGGTTTTCTATTTCAAATTCACTTTCAATTTTTTTATTTCTAGAACCCATGTTCATGAAATTTTAAAACTCATAAGAGTTGTTGTTATGGGCAAAGGGGTTTATAGTTTGAATTGATTTATGGTGTGAGTGGTACTAATCGAATACAAAATCCACTAGACAATACTATAGACGTATTTTAGTTTCCATGTACCTCACAATATATCAGAAACATTTATCGATAAGAAGCCTTTGAAAGTTTATTATTGTAGTGCACTAGTAAGCAATTAGCCCTAGAAAGTTGCTCTTAATGTACCCTAGAGACATGCTATTGTGACTAGGGAATGGAATAATTATTTGTAGTTAGTGTCTTTTGGGCCTTGTTCATTATTTACATCTTGTTCACTATACACACTCTATCTAGTTATACAAATTGTATCTTGCCTTTTAAATTTTTTTAGGATTTCCTTTTATGCCACTCAAGAAGGTTAACTCCTATATTCATCTAAGGTGCAATTTTAAATTAAGTGGATTCCCTATATAACATATTTAAATTCCTTTAATATCTTCTAAAATGGATAATATAAATATTTTTGATCAATATGATGATGTAACTATTCAGATTTATGTAAAAATTTAAGATGATGCCAATGATGAACATGATAATCAAGATAATTAAATATGTAAGATAATCCTCATATCTTAGATAAAATTTATCCTAATGAGATTAATGGGGTAGATTTTGAAAATTTGAAAAAAATGTCTAATTTCTATCAAGGACTACATCAATGTCTCATACATATGGATATGGTTGTCAAATAACTCTTAGTATCTGAGACTTCACATCAAGATAAGATTGCATCTCTTCAAGCTCAAAAATAATAAGTACCTTTTATAGTTGTTCAAATTCCCATTTTAGGTGTTACAATTTATATTATTACTTCCATTACTATATCAACACCATTAGTTACATATGTGACATCATCCCTAGGTAAGAGGCATCAAATGGTTTACAACATATTAATAGGGCTATTTATACATGAGAATGAAACACACCTCCTTTGATTAATATGCATGGTCCATCACCAACCTCACCTAATGCATATTATTTTTAGAAAATCATTATAACTATTATATCCCAAAATTTCACCATAGAAAATTCAATCAGACCTCAAATTTCGGATAACATGGAACTATCTCTAAGTATATGTAGATTGCTACAAGAAATAGATCTCTAGATTATGGGATAGCTCCCTTGATCTAACTATTTAGACTCACACACTACACGAGGATAATCACTTGTTGGGGGTGAAAGGGGGTATAAATAAACATAAAATTAATCTAAACTAATGGAGGTGATACACCAAAGATATCACCACAAACATACTTGAATTTACATTAAGAAGATAGATAAATAGAACCGATCTCAACTCAAGGTTATTCTAGCATAAGTTTTTCTACATGGAGGTAGATTGATATGCATTTATATAGGTGGGTGAATAGGAGGTCTAATATCAGAAACTAATAATCTCTCTTCACACTTCAAAAACACCTAACAAATAGTTACACTTCATGAGGCCTATTA
Source organism: Torreya grandis (assembly GCA_037957365.1). NCBI lineage: Eukaryota > Viridiplantae > Streptophyta > Pinopsida > Cupressales > Taxaceae > Torreya > Torreya grandis. The sequence goes on from JARHVA010000183.1 coordinate 3,406,649, forward strand.
GAAGAAGTATTACTCACACAATGCATAAAAGAGCAAAATGGAAGTAAGGAGAAAACATTAATCACTTGTCATCCAAATGGAATACTTGACATACATAGGCATGAATTATAGAGAATAAATTAGATTAAGAAATTTATTCAAAGGTTAAACAAGATGTCAAACTAGCAGGGCTTTGCCATTATAGTTATTGATCATCTATAATGCCAACATAGCTTCATTATATAGAGCATAAGAGAGGAGAGAGAAAGAGTGATGTTGAAGAGTCACCGTGATAAGTGTCAAGTATTTAAGACCAATTATAATTCAAGACAAGGAGTTAGAGAATAGATCATGAAGCTTTCTTGAATAAGTGTCAATCACAAAAATGACATCTCATTAAAGTTGGTGACGTGACACTTCATTGTCCTTCTTAGAACTATTTCTATGATGAGGAGTTCACTAACTATCTAAAACTATATTAGAATTAATTGACACATATAACCTGACTTGAGAAGATGGAAACATGATTTGTGAAAGTTATTATACATGTTGACATAGTGGATTGTACCCGAGGCAAGGAGGTTAAGCTCCTGCCTTCCACATGTAATAATGGAAACTCCCCTCTCACCTGTGGGACTGGCGAAGCTAGAGGGGAGAGTCTTTAGGTAAGGGCTAGCTCCCTTTGATGCATCTGATTTGTTCTAGTAAGTACTATCATATATATATATAGATATATAATGGTGGGGAATGAAAAGGGAGAAAGATTGCAGGAAAACAAACTACTCTAAAGGAGGTGATGTACCAAAAATGATCTGACCTTCTCACACTCACACTTAAAATCAGACAAACACATACACACACTTCAAACTGGTAGAAGGACCAGGCTGCAAGAAACTCGACAGGGAGGCTTTAATGGAAAATATAGAAAATAGAGATTCACTAAAGGTGTTGTGAAAAGGCACACTATATAGTAATTTCTCCTATTTCTACACTTTTAAATATGACTCTCCTTGTCAGCTACAAAAATGGCACCTTATAGACACTAGGTATGTTGGTGTTGAACCTGTGGAAGCATCAAGAAGCAATGACTAAACACAAACTAACACTCAGACATGCACAGAGATATCTAACCAGGACATAGGTAACAAATGCATTTATTGATTCGGGTGAAAAATTTGCCAGGGCTATACCTTACAAACATGGAAGATGATTTCTAAAATGACAAGTCTCCAATATATAGAGGAAGAAAAGAGGCCTTTTGGTGCCCTTTTTACAAGTGACCCATGTGCCTTATGAGCATTGGGAAGAGCAAGCTGCTTAAACATAAATGCTGTGTCGGCCCTAGCTCTAATTTTAGGCATTTTTTGACATGGGCTGCACCATTTCACCATTGATCAAGATTTCTCCTTGAAGGCACCTACATAATTTATTTGCTCATAAATGTGAAATGAAGAAAATGGGTCGCATGGTTGGCCGTTTACACCTTCCAATGGTTAATTCGCAGACACTGTTTCACCTACTAGAGTAATTTCCTGAATCAACACCTCCTTTCACCACTTAGATTATCTGCCTGCTCCTACACTTGGCACTTTTGGCTCTTTCAACCCTTGGGCTATCTCTGGGTGGGTCACTGCATTCGTTGGGCTTTTTCATGGTTAACACTTGGGCATTTAAAAACCAACAGCCTTTTTGCTAGCTTAAATTTGACATCCTTGAGCCCATCACCTCTGGACTTTCCTTCAGCTTCCTACCTTACCCCTTTCATTGAGAGTGCATCTACCCTTGACACATGTCATAATCCACTGCTCAGGCACCTAGAAGACACTTTGAAACATGGACGTTGACATGTGGTAGCTTCCATCGAGCTGATAATGGGACGTGGTAGTGTTCGCTTACATTAGAGGGCCTTTTGAGGGTTAGGTAGAAATTGACACATGGTCACTTCCATAGAGCCTTTAGCTACCTTAGAAAAACTTTCAAGCCCACCACAATCTTCTTTAAAGCCAATAGGAGAAACCCATAGATGTTGCCACTTGTCAGCTTCTGCTGAGCCATGCAGAGGACATGTGGCATGTTCTGCTGCTCCTAAAAAAGCATGTTGAAGTCCTCCACAGTTGCCACTTGGTGCCTTCCATGATCTAGATTCCTTGGTGTAAAATTTGATGCTTTTCAAGATGTCACCGTCCTTGGCAAAGTTCATCAGGCCCTTTTCCATGGCTTTTCTACTTTACGAGCTTTTGTTTCAAGCTTTTTTCCCCCAGACAAAAGTCCATAGGAATTGGCTGCTCCTTTTCCTTTTATTTATCCTTCCCAGAAGGGAAAAGACCCTCAAATTTTGAGAATGGTCCATCATCCTCAATGAGAGCCCCCTACAAGGGCACATACCCTTCAAGCGGGCTTCTTCCTTCAGGCTCTATTACTGCAGCCTTTTAGTGAATTCCTTCAAACTTTGGTGAAATTTTGATGACTCACCTCTTTGTCTCCTTTTGAAAAGTTCTTACCCTCCAAAAGGGCTCTAAACCCATGAATACCCTCAGTGAGGGTACCTATGCTTCAACCTTGGGATGCACCCTTGAACCAAGCCATTGAAATAACCCATTAAACCAGTTCAATTAGTTCAAGGTTGCACATCGAGCTAATTGAACCAACCCGATAATCTGTCTGTTTGAACCACTTGTTGAACCATTCACTTGAACCAGTTCAATGGTTCAATGCTGTACATTGAGTTGATTGAACCAAGCCTTTAAACTTTTCTCACTCACCTTAGCCATTGAACTTGCACATTGAATTGGGGCATTGAACCAAATGATTAAACTAACATGTTGAACCAAGTAATTGAACTGGTTCAATGGTTTAATGTTGTGCACTGATAAACTTGTCGAAGTGTTGAGCCAAGCCGAAGCATTGAACTAAGTGATGGACCAAGGCATTTGAACCTCAACAATGAACCAATGCTATGAATTGAAGTGATGGTTCAATGGTTCAAAGATGCCAACCTTATAAATTTTCTTTAGACGAAGACCCAAACGAGCCTTGTAAACCCCATCACTTTCTAAACTGATTCTTCATCTGCCAAGGATTTCACCTGTTGAGTCTGTAGAAAACCAAGCTCTACAGAATCCATAAAAATTCCTAGACTTGTGTAAAATAAAAAATGAATTGGCCTTGAACAACAGGGGATGAAGGGGACCAATTTTTTGCCTTGTTGGGCAAACAATGGTCAACAAATCGGTGACTCCTAGGGGAAGCATGCCTGCTATGCTTAGAATTTGATTGCCTTAAAAATCCATTAGGCACAGGATCAAATTGTAACTTAAAGATCAACAATAGCTCTGATAAATCTAGAACCAATCACGTAGATTCACCTCAAAAGGGAAAGAAAAACATACACAAAGCTAAGAAAACTACTTGTGCAAACAACACTTAGGGAAAATAAGGAAAGAAAATTGAAAGCAACCTACTATATACAACTAACCGGGTATTTTTGATTCCCTCTTGGATTAAAGGGAAAGCTTCTAACATCTCCTTCATCTGACACACCCAGTATCGATAATGGATCCCACAAGGAAATATTTATGTGTAGCTTCTTCACCTAGTCTACCATGTTTATCTGAGGATTGCTCCCTTCCATATTTTCTTTGGAGTCACTTGCAGCCTTCTGAGGCGTAGGTCAGGGAGCTGAATGTACACTTGGTAGCCTAAAATTTGGGAATTTCTAGTTTGCCTATTGTGGAAGAGGTGGTGTGGATGTTTGAACAACTACTTGAGTTTCTTCCATAGGTCTCCCTTTAGATCTTGTGTTGGCTGCAACATAGTCATCCTAATTGTCTGCAACACCCACATAATTGATTGCATAGAACTCACCTTTCAGGTGGTTCATAAGAGTAGAGTCAGGCTGACTCTGATTGCTACTTGTGCTGGGTTGCATTGGAGCCTTGAAGACCTGGGAATGAGTGGTTGCTTGATTGTCTAGCACATTTGGGTAACAACCCATCATCTCATTTGTATAAACAACTTACTTCTGACCATATCCCTTGGTTGAACAACTTGGCTGTTCCTACACCAGATTGTTTTGAACGGGCACCATGACCTTAGATGATGAAAGGGGGCCTAGGTTATAGCCTTGGAAAGGTCTGGTCTGAGTAAGCTAACCCTATCCTTGATTTTATTTTTGGAAAGGGGGTCTTAGAGCTTGACCATATTGCTGGTATCCTTGGTTTGGTCTGTTGCTTTGAGCTTTCTACTTTTAAGAGCCACAAGTTCATTTGACATACTTTGCAATAGACTCTTAACTTCATGAAGCTCATTGGATGGAGTAGCAACTAGTTTCTCTATGCTAGGTAGAGGAGCTAATGTGGGAGCAACACCCTGAATTGGAGGTAGCATTTTCTAGGAAAAGTGGCATATGGGGTCTAGGGGCTATTTTCCCAACCTACACTAAGCAATTTTCAGCTACTATGACAATGTCATAGGCAGCAGGCAACACGTTCCCTCTCATGGATTGTATCATAATAGCAATATCACTATTTAATGCTCTTAAATAATATAGGAAAACATAACTAGCAGTCGGTCTTACCAGAATGGGGATTCTATCCCATGTCTTCTGAAACTATGTGTTGAAATCTTGCATATATTCATGTGGGGCTCTCTTCATGGTCGTCAGCTACTCAACAAGTGAGAGGTGGTCACTCTTTTCTCCAAAATGGTCTGTCAATTGAGTACCCAATTCATTCCAGGAATGGATTGAATTTACAAACAAAGTCTCGTACTAGTCAAGAGCTTTGCCCTTGAGAGACAATGCCAACAATCTGATTGCAATATTTTTCTCTGTGACATTGTGATTATTACAAAGGTTAGCAATATTTATAATGTGTTTAATAGCTGTAACAGGCCCCTCTCCATTAAAGGAAGCACACTTTTGAGGACTGCTCTTGGAATTGGGTCATAATGCTAGAGGTTCAAGGGACTCTGACCATAAAAGGTCACAAAAGGTAATGCCATAGCTATAAGTGGATTCAAACGGGGTACTTCTCCTATAAAGGAAGCACCTGTAGCCAGACTGGGAAGACTACTCACTGAATAAGGATGAGTCCCTTTGAACCTCAATCACTTTGCTGAGTTGAGAGGTAATTCAATGAATTCAAAAGGGACACCCTTATTAGCGGATCATGTGGTGACTTTAGGCATAAGAAGTTAGACTGGTCTTTGATTAGGAAATGAGGTTCTTACCAGTGGAGTTGCTAGATGCTGAAAATATTTGATTTACTGTAACAGGACCATCATCAATCTTGAAACCTTATTGAGTGTAAGACTAGGTCCCACCGGGCATGCCAAAAACTATTGACATAGTGGATTGCACTTGAGTCAAGGAGGTTGATCTCCTGCCTTCTACATGATATAATGGAAACTCCCCTCTTGCCTATGGGACTGGCAAAGCTAGAGGGGAGAATCTCTAGGTAAGGGCTAGCTCCCTTTGATGCATCTGATTTGTTCCAGTAAGTGCTATCATATATATATATATATAATGGTGGGGAATGAAAAGGGAGAAAGATTGTAGGAAAACAAACTACTCTAAAGGAGGCGATGCACCAAAAATGATCCAACCTTCTCACACTCACACTTAAAATCAGATAAACACATACATACACTTCAAATTGGCAGAAGGACTAGGCTACAAGAAACTCGATAGGGAGGCTTTAATGGAAAATATAGAAAATAGAGATTCACCAAAGGTGCTGTGAAAAGGCACACTATATAGTAATTTCTCCTATTTTTGCACTTCCAAATACAACTCTCCTTATCAGCTACAGAAATGGCACCTTATAGACACCAGGTATGTTGGTGTTGAACCTGTGGAAGCATCAAGAAGCAATGACTAAACACAAACTAACACTCAGACATGCACAAAGATATCTAACCAGGATAAAGGTAACAAATGCATTTATTGATTCAGGTGAAAAATTTGCTAGGGCTACACCTTACAAACATGGAAGATGATTTCTCAAATGACAAATCTCCAATATATAGAGGAAGAAAAGAGGCCTTTTGGCACCCTTTTTATAAGTGACCCATGTGCCTTATGAGCATTGGGAAGAGTAGGCCACTTAAGCATAAATGCTGTGTCGGCCCTAGCTCTAATTTTAGGCATTTTTTGATATGAGCCATGCCATTTCCCCATTGACTGAGATTACTCCTTGAAAGCACCTACGCAATTTATCTGCTCATAAATGTGAAAGGAAGAAAATGGGTCACATGATTAGCTGTTTGTGCCTTCTAATGGTCAATTCACAAACACTGTTTCACCTACTAGAGTAATTTCCTAAATTGGCACCTCCCTTTGCCATTTAGACTATCTACATGCTCCTACACTTGGCACTTTTGGCTCTTTTAGCCCTTGGGCTATCTTTAGGTGGGAAGCTGCATTCCTTGGGCTTTTTCATGGTTGGCACTTGGGCATTTAAAAACCAATGGCCTTTTTTCTAACTTAAATTTGACATCCTTGGACCCATCACCTCTGGACTTTTCTTCAGCTTCTTGCCTTGCCCCTTTCGCTGATAGTGCATCTACCCTTGACACGTGTCATAATCCGTTGCTTGGGCACCTAGAAGACACTTTGAAATATGGATGTTGACACATGGCGGCTTCCACCGAGCTGATAATGGGATGTGGCAGTGTCTGCTTACATTAGAGGGCATTTTGAGGGTTAGGTAGAAATTGACACGTGGTCGCTTCCACAGAGCCTTTAGCTACCTTAGAGAAAATTTTGGGCCCACCACAATCTTCTTTGAAGCCAATAGGAGAAACCCACAGATGTTGCCACCTATCGACTTCTGTCAAGCCCTGCAGAGGACATGTGGCACATTCTATTGCTCTTAAAAAAGCATGTTGAAGTCCTCCATAGTTTCCACTTAGTGCCTTCCATGCTCAAGCTTCCTTGGTGTAAAATTTGATGCTTTTCAAGACATCATCATCCTTGGCAAAGTTCATCGGGCCCTTTTCTATGGCTTTTCTACTTTGCAGGCTTTCATTTGGAGCTTTTTTCCTACGAATAAAAGTCCACAAGAATTGGCTGCTCCTTTTCCTTTTCTTTATCCTTCCTAGAAGGGAAAAGACCCTCGGCTTTTAAGAATGGTCCATCATCCTCCACGAGAGCCCCCCACAAGGGCACATACCCTTCAAGCGAGCTTCTTCCTTTGGGCTCTATTACTATGGCTTTTCAGTGAATTCCTTCGAACTTTGGTGAAAATTTGATGACTTACCTCTTTGTCTCCTTTTGAAAAGTTCTTTCCCTCCGTAAGGGCTCTTAAACCCATGACTACCCTTTGCGAGGGTACCTATCCTTTGGCCTTGGGATGTACCCTTGAACCAAGCCATTTAACCAACCCGTTGAACCTAAAAAGGTTCAACAGTTCAATCGGTTCAATGGTTCAAGGATGCACGCTGAGCTGATTGAACCAAGTTGATAATCTATCTATTTGAACCACTTGTTGAACCATTCTCTTGAACTAGTTCAACAGTTTAATGCTGTGTGCTGAGAAGATTAAACCAAGCCTTTAAAATTTTCTTGCTCACCTTAGCCATTAAACCTACAGATTGAATTGGGGTGTTGAACCAACATGTTGAACCAATAAATTAAACTGGTTCAATGGTTCAATGCTGTACACTTATAAACTTGCTAAAGTGTTGAGCCAAGCTGAAGCATTGAACTAAGTGATGGACCAAGGCATTTGAACTTTGCCAATGAACCTTCCTTGTAAATTTTCTTTAGACAAAGGCCCAAAAGAGCCTTGTAAACCCTATCACTTTCTGAACTGATTCTTCATCTACCAAGGATTTTACCTGCTGAGTCCATAGAAAACCAAGCTCTGTAGAGTCCGTAAAAATTCCTAGACTTGTGTAAAATAAAAAATGAATTGGCCTTAGTAGGGGAAGAAGGGGACTGATTTTTTGCCCTGTTGGGCAAAAAATGGTCAATAATACACCCCTCAATTGATGACCTTCTCTTTGCCAATTGTGATTCACTTTCTTGCAGCCACTCATTAGCCTTCTAAGCCTGAATTCTCACACTTGTCACTTAGGTGGCTTGCACACAATAAAGGAGATTTGTTTTAGAGATTTGAGACACCTATTTAGACCTTATTTTTCCTTTTTTCTATCATATAAAATTCAAGATAACTCACTATCACAACTCTCATCTCTAACTTGGCAGTTACCTTCTTTTTCACTATTCTATTCAAGACTGCCTATAACAACCAACTTAGTAGATGGGTTTACATGAATTAATAAGGTGATAATGAGGTATGAAAAGTTATAATAAATATATACACACCTTCCACCCTAAATTTCACTTGTCTATTCCTTCTTATACCTTTAAATTACCTCAAATCTTATAAAAAACATAAAATTTGGCTGATCTGTACAAGTGATGGTATGAAACAATTGATTGGTAGGGAGATTGAGAGAGTGATAAGTAGGTAAAAATCATATTATATGATAATTGACCCATTATAGATGCATTTATCATTATATCTTTCTCATCAGGTTCTTATGAGGGTTTTAAGTCATTTAGGTTGTTAAAAATGATTCATAAAGGTTAAAACTTTAACCCTCAAACCAATTAAACTAGTTTAAATTTCATGACCCCCATAAACTATCCATAATTTATTGAGACACCTTGCATATTGTACCTATATATGTGAGTAAAAGAAGTTGGCTCTCGAGTTCCTACTATGCATTCTAGACACCCCTAAGATAAATTGAGTCCAAAAATGGGCAATTTGAGTTGTATTATACAAACCAATGAATCTCATGGAATATAAATTATACCATGAAATATATCACATTATTTGGGAATATCACATGATCATATGATTGAAGTTTGGAAGCTTGATGGTTCATGCCTAGTTCTAGGCCTAATAGGCATATACTATGTTTTTGAGTATGTGACCACCTCTGAGTGTTCACAGTGAGAGTGTTCATAGTGAATGTATGCCCTACTCAAAACTTTTTGACCTCAAATTTAACCTTTAATATCATCCCACAATCATTCAAGGCTCTTCCATTCATCCTTTCACCATCAATGTACTATGTCTATAGACTGCCTTATATGTAAAGTGCCTTAGATTTGAGACAAACTAGTGAATGCTTACCCTATTATTCTGACCCAAATGATAAATTGAAATATATTACAAACCATTATTAACCTATATAAAAAATTTCATAGCTATATCATACTTATATATCCCTCAAAACTTCAAATTATTAAAACTAGCCTCTGGGTCGGTGACTATGTGCAAGGTTTTGATTGACTGAGTATGAGGTTCATGCCTAGCTTTGGATCAATCTATGTTATATTTATTTTGACTCTAAAATTACATTAAGTGTGAGAACATCAATATGAGATTTATTTATACATGATCATCTTCAACTTACATCTCTGCCTACCTTCCAAACCTATATCCTTCATTAGTTTAGGTTAGTCTAAGCATGAGTCAAACTATAGGTGTCAATTAGGGGAATCATGAGATTATTGTAGATGGTGATACATGTTTGAATATTTTAATTAACTCTTTTGGTTTATCCTCAAGTCACTAGGACCATATCACACTTGAATGGACTCATTTCTACCTTGAGACCCTGAAATCATCCTTTTACCATCAATACACTAGGTGTTACTTGTAAGTTGCAGGTTTATTTGGTATAATGGCACTGTAAGTCTCCAATTATATCTATTAGAAACTTGAATAATTTTAAATCCATTAAAAAATCAGTCTCTTTTGACCTATTAACCTCCTCTTGTGTTAATATGTGACTTCTCCATCTAGGCTACAAGAATGGAACTATTAGGCTTGCCTAGACCTCATAGACCTTCACCATGGGATGAAACTATTTGGAGAATAATTCCTTTTAAGAGAAGTTAAGGTAAACTTTCCCATTTTAACTTTATTCAAATCTGTGAAAACAAAGGTGGCTATGGTTTTTGATGCTTAGCCTCATATTGGACTATCACCTTTAAGATCTCTTCAATGCAACCTTTAATGGAGAATCTAACCACCCATGATTTAAGGGATTAAAAAAAAGTATACCATTCTTGACCTAAAGTTACTCATAGAAAGACAAATTTTGTAACTCTCAAAACATTGTTCTATAGACCATTGATATTCACTTCTAACATAATGAGATACTTATGCTTACCTTCCATGGCCACACATTGCAAACCAGGTTGAAACCAAAATGAAATGGGTGAATATTCTCTACCAACCTACATACATTACTTGGTTCATATAGACCAATTTCCAAAATGCAAATAGATGGGAAAAACTGAGCCATTGGGATTGCATATATAATTTAGAAGTACTAACAATATTGATGATTATTCATATAATAAAGACCACCAATATTGAAACCATGACCATGAAATGGAAGATCATAAGGAATAATAAAATACACCAAATGCATTCACTTCAACTCTTGTTCTCCTATCGGTGCCAAGTGAAAACTATTGACCCTTTTTAAGTTGTCCAAGGGAGTGATAAGAGAGAAAAACTAATTTTTGACAAATTTGGATCTATTGAAGCCACTTGAGCCTAGAAATGACCTATGGGTATCTTAGACACCTTATTGAAGCATTCATGTGTGCCTGATGAGTCATCCTAGTCTGTACAACCATATGAAATTGACCTTTTGCAAATGATCTTCTTTCTTTTATGTTAAACATGCAACATTTTAGTTTCAAAGCCTTTATTTGACATTCTATGACATGTGGTACATTATCCTACTCTTTAAAATTTGTCTTTTTGATGATATTTATGTACAACTCCTTAAAATGACCAAAATGTGGCATAAAAGGACATTAAGGCAAATGGACAAATATGACAAAGATAAAAACATATTTTATGACCCTCAAGATATAAATGGATCTCACTAATGATCATGGTGACATTTTCAAACCTATATGACCTTATGAAAAGTTTTAACATGCAATGGGGTTAACCCAATTTTACCTAGGGTAAAATTTGGTCAACAATAACCTTACATACTATGGTGTTGTAATAACAACAAGGTGTCTCTAAAGCTAGTCATTCAATGGACTACTATAATTTGATTTAAAATCCTTTAGAACCTAAGATATCATTTTACCCATTACCAACAGGTCTAATATATCTTAAGCTACCACTTTACAAAGGTAAAGATGGTCTTGAATATCATCTTTAATCATTCCATGCAACGTGTTTGGATTATGCTTATAATGACAAATTATTTACCAAACTATTTCCAAGGATCCTTAAAGACTATGCTTTTTTATCCCTACTCATAAATACTTCACAAAAAATTGCTTTCTCAAAATTTATATAGGCCCAAAATTAATCTTAATTTCATAGACCCTTTTTATCTTATTTTGGTGGTGGAGGTGATGGTGGCAAAGACTTAATTATCTATCCAAAACTCTATTGCGATGATGATTATGTTCATGTAGTGGCTTGGATCTATTAGATTTTCCTTGTAGGATTTCTAGTCTATCAGACCTTCTCACATAATAGTGAAGAATGTATGTAGTTGTGCCAATAATTTCATGACATTATCCATGTCATCCTAACCTATTGTTTTAATGAGTGGTGTTTGGATAAAAATAGTTTCATCCGTCTCAACCTTTATCTACTCAAAGTATTCTAAAAATCTATTTTCTTTGACTTTGGAAAAGGTACTTTGTAATATATTTAATTCCCAAATCCTTATCCATTTCATAAAATTGTATATGTACTACATATACTCAACTAAGGCCATGCCCCTTTTTGTGTCATGTCTACCACTCATAATGAAAACTTGTGCCTTATCTGTATCTTTCATATCTTCCTAATTGTCTTTCATCATCCATTGATTTAATTTCCAACCTAAAAGTTTCATATAAATCTACCATGATTGCATTGTGGCCATTGTCAGCATTTTATCATACTTTTCTAATAAAACAAATATTTATTGTGCATCATCTTTCTATAATTCCACCTATGCTTTGATCTCTTCCAGTCACTGAGGTAACTATTAATCTTGTGATATATTAGTCACTAAATTATCATGTTGTAGATGCTCATATATCACCTAATCATTGATGACTTTTTATACCAACTCTTAGCAGTTCTCACTAATGTCATTTGAGTCATTTGTAATAATATCCTTGAGAATGTGTTTTTCATGCTTCAATTATATATCATTACTAAGAAAGGTATTGAATTCATTTTTACCTTAATTTTTTTTAACACTAATTTCATTAAATCAAAAAATATTTTGTTGAATAAAGTTGTCAATGTAAGTTATGATGGTTATATTGGTTCACTTAGTGAGGGTTATATATGAGTGGTGGGCATAAAAAAATTAGTCCAAATTATGGTTTTACCAAGTGTATCATCACAATATTATGAATTTTCCCCTTATGAGCCTATATTTCCTAATCTAAATCATTTAATTCTCTAGTCTAGTTATAATTCTTATTCACTCTACCATGTCAATCTATATTTGAACCTTGATCTACAAGTCATGTTTATTGGTCCTATTACTTCACAATTTTGGTGTATTGCCTATAATTGGGGGTATGTTGTTGTTCTAGCCCCATCAGTACTTGTTTTTGTGTTATAGCATATTTCCCAACCTTGAGATGCATCTCTTTTTCCTTCTCACTCTTCACACATTCCTCATCCTCCTTGTCTTCTCTCTCCTCAATTAGTTTTTCCTCCCACTTCTTTTCTTCTTCTCGATGGACATCCTTCTTTAAAAACTATTTATATTTTTGCTCTTTTAGTTCCTTATCAAATTTTTCTTGAGTATATTTTTTGATTGCAACATTTTTATTATATTCTTGTTCCTTGCAATTTTATTATTCTTTCTTTACCTCCTCTCCCTTCACAACTTGATCTTGAAATTTTTTATCTTTATTTTTTATATTGGTTTTATTTCTCTTGATTCTTTTGATACTTCATAATTTCCTATTTTTATTCCTTCACAACTTGAGTGCATGACTGCACATTATCATTAATTTTTTTCATCCATTATGCCTTATTGTTGGGGTTGGTTTGGATGGGTTGAAGAAGGTAGTTGTTTAGGATATGAAGTAGTTTCTGCCAAGATTTTTCTTGAAACTAGTGCTATAGTTTTTTTGCATAGGAAACACTAATGGGATGAAACATACCCTTGAAAGAGTTCAGAATGATCTTGGATCTTGGGGAGGAGTTCTGACCTTTGGTGAGGAATGTAGAGGAGTCTATGAAATTTGTATACGAAGGGGAAACATAGGTGATAATTGATAATTATACACATGTGGAGGAGACTATGGTGGTGATTTTTTTGGGATAATTGTGATGTGTTGGAAAAATTAGGTTAAAGGGGAAGATGGCGGTGTTGATTTTGGCATGGAAAAATTAACTCTAGAAGCCAATAATTACAATATAATTCTTCCTACTGCACATATTCAACATTTTTTCCCTTTACAATTCTTCTAGCTCATCCTACTATGGTGTTAATAGGTTCGGTATAAGACCTTCCCTCCAAACCCCACTAGGTGTGTGAGGAATTCCTCCCCATATAACACATGGTTTATTCTCCCATTTTTTTAGTTGAATTATTATCCATCTAAATGGGATCATGTTGGGTTATTCCTCCTCCTCTGCACTTAGAAGGTTAACCTACATACATAGAGCTAGTATACTTTGTCTTGAAATATCATCCTTATGTTTCCTTGTTAGTATTTAACTTGGGCTTGCTTCAAATTTCCCTTCAAATTTTGCTTGACCCATTTTTTATTTTGATTTTATTTCTATTATTTCAAATAAAATAGCCTAAACCATTACCAAATGTTTTTATTCTTTCTCTTATGTGTTCACCTTAGTTGACTCTTGCATAACTAGGAGATCCATGACTACAATGTTTGGGACATTTTTATTGATTTGAGTTATGTGCACCATATTACAAAAGAACCATTTCTTCTCCTCTTATTCTAATGAAGAGTTTACCATGACATTTAGTAGAATGCCATGTTTATCTACTTATGATATCCCTCACTATCTAAAATACAATTTTACAAAGATTTGAGTAGTCTAGGGTCTCATTGAGGTTGTGTTGTATTATAAGACTTTGTATGAGGGAGAAATTTATGTTATTGTGCATACTATTCCTTTCACTTCACAAGTGGTGTCCATGAGGGATTCAAAAATCTAGATGTAGAATGCCACATGTATATATTAGGGGTTTATAAATCTTCTAAAATCACCATAGGTATACTAAGGTGTATTTATGTATTTTTTAGTTATTACATATGATTAGGAGGGGTAGGTATTGAGGAGGTAGGGCCCAAGGCTAGTGAAAATATTGGTGTTTTCCACATTACACATGTTAGGAGTCTACCACATGATGAGTCTCATTTTCCCCTAATTTCCCCCCAAATTTTATACACATATTTGTAAGTATCATGAGAAGATTTGTGAGAAGAATACAAAATGGAAGATGATCATGAGACAAAGAGCAAGGAAAAGTTTGGAGAAGATATATCTTTGGTAGAAAAACATTTGGTTTGACATAATTTATGAGTTCCAGAGGATGGTTTCACAAATCCCCTTAACACTAGAGTTTTAGAGGATATGCACAGATTTGGAGGAAATATTTTAATGTTTTTCCCTTGATTCATTTTAATGACATTTTAATTTAAGGTTAGATTATCATTCTATTCATACCTTAGTGGCTAGTATTACATGGATTGAGCTATATCTTGTGTATTATCGCTAAAAAATGTTTGTTAATACAAATAAAAACTTATCTTCACCTATTTTTGAAACCTATATTCTACTTCTATCCTCCCCTTTCTAGTAAAAACATAGTGCAATATGTCTAGGTCATATTTTTGTAATACCACCTTAATACTATATGTTAGATAGTCCATTAGTGCTAGATGGAAAATACTAGTCACTGTTAAGAGCCAATAATTTATTGTCGCCAGTGGGTGATGGATACCGATATCCTATGGTGCTCTATTATGTCTCCTTAGCTCTTTAGAGCACCTTTAGGAACATATTATAATATTTATTGATGTGCATTTTTTATTTTGTATCTCCATGCCACCTTCATGCATCCAACTTTTACCGTTAATTAAAGTTTGATGTCTAGTGATGGAAAATTGTATTTGACACCCAAATTTAGTGATATATGTAGTTACATTTTACCTCCATGCATCCATATTGAAGTTTTTAACTTTAAAAAATTAATGGATAATGATTTCTAGTTAGATACCTTCCACATTGATGGTGTATTAATAGTTATTTAATGATATTTAAATGTGTTGATGATTGAGATTTGACCTAGGGTGTTTAAATTTAGTTGCCACTACAAACTAATAGACATTGATTATTTATTTTATATATTTCACATTAATGGGGTATTAATGGTTAGTTAATGATAATATAATACATGAATGAATATAAGGGGGAAGTATTTAGGCATTAATTAAGGGTTTGTTGCCCACATGTTTCTCATTTACAAGCTTATATAGTGCTTATTCATATAAAACTTTAATCAAACCATTCTGAGTATATTTTTATTTTTTAGAAATTTTTACTCTTATTATTCCATTTCCACCCCATTTTAAAGAAGTTAGTAATGACTGTGACTCATAAATCAAGTCAATAGGGTATGGGTTCATCTTGGATGGTGACACCTCTACAAAAAAAACTTATAAAATGCATATGGTAGGAATGTTATAAAAAAAATTCTTTACACAATAACCCTCCAACTAATAAGTTATTTTAATTACTGAAATAAGTGAAAGTATTTAAGCTTATCAACATGCCTATGATATATTTGGAAGCAAAGTCAATGAAGTAACTAGTGGGTAACTTTGTCATTAGTAAAGATTGTGTCATTTTATTGGGTAAGAATACTATAAACACACAATTATGAAGTAGTTATTTATTTATCATTCGTATGAAATAAAAATTGAATACATAAAAACTTAAAACCCAAGCATATGTCCTCAAATTGGGAAAGGACAAGGAATAGATAAACAAGCACAAAAAAAAAAAAAATACAAGTTACCTTCCCTTGGGATTTCTCTATATTGCTGGCATATAGGTTTGTTTGATTCAGAGGTAGAGTTTGGAGTATTTATCAATGCCACAATGTCATTCATATGGAACTTCCCCTTGTACTATGTGTGGTTTTTTAAGTAATGAAGGAATAAATGAAGCTTTTATTAGATTTTGGTAGAGTAAGTTTTCACAAAAAATATTGATAAGAATATAAGGTGACCCCTTTATTTATAGATTTTCCAAAATGATTTCAACCTTTGATGATAATCCAAATGAATGGTTGAGATTCAGTCCAATTTGGATGTTAAATGCAATTAATATTTGGGATGGATTTTACATTAAGTGAACATGGGTTGTATTTCTAATATTTATTTGCATTTATGTTGATATTTCCAAATTTTGGCAACTTGACCTATGATGTCATGATTATGTTATGATGAGGATATTTATTGAGTTTCTTAAATTTGCATAATTTGGAATTTAGCCAATTCCCATGGATTTTATGTATAGCTATTTGATTTTTTTAATTAATTAATTTAATTTTAATTAGCCTTTGAGTGATATGCATTATTGACATTTGAGTAATTATTCCACTTAATTAGTTGAGAATGTCATTTGTAAAGTAACAATTTGACTTAAGATGAATTAAACATGGTTAACAATTAGATACAATGCATTACCCCAATCAAGGATGCCCCAATGCATTTTAGAGTATGCACATCAATTGTATACATGAATTTAAGTGTTTAGATGATTTTTGACCTAATTTATGCATTGTTATATAAAATCATTATGTTTTTCAATTTTGACATAAAAGTAATGAAAATGGAGTGTCTAAAATTTTCCCATGTTTGAAAGGGCATTACAAAACATAGATGAAGTAATTAATTTTAAAAGAATGAAAAGGTCATTAAAATGATTCTTATAATGACTAAAGAATGATGTGTACATGTTTTGTTGATTCTTGTTTATTTTTTTAAAATTAGTTCACAGTGATACCCCAAATAATGTTTAGGATGCCTAGGGTGACCCCTCAAGGGACTGACCAAAATATAAGTTTGATGGACATGCCCTCAAAATGAATAAAATGACATGTTTTTTAGTAAATAGGCTAAAAAATAGATAAATTAGAATAAAATGGGATGAAAAATAGACAAAGAGCCACAAACATGCCTCTAGGGAAGAATAATGAGATAATGGGAGGGGTAGGGGTAAAAATTCAAATTTGGAGTTATAAACTGACCCTTGGGTATGAAAATTGTTCATTTTCACCCTCCTATCTATATGTGAGAGCTTCAAATATAATGGTGTGCATTCCATGACATAGACACCTTGGGGAGTAGGTCCATGAGCATATACAACCAACTGGGAGTGGGCACTCAATAAGTACTATCATTTTTGATTTTTTTTGCATTTTTTGCATTTAATTCTCTTTAAAAGTAGGTGGTTTAGAAAATATATCATTTTAAAAACACCTAAAAACAATGATATCAATATCATGCATACAAATGGTAATATTACCTAGAAAACTATGATATCATGACCAAATCGGTGATATCTTGACCAAATATATAATATCACCAAAAGGGGTGGGAAACACTAAAATGAAAGAAAGGCATATTTGGGTAGAATTATCTCAAACAATGGGAAAGTGATAAAAATAGTGATAATGCCCTATCAAATGATGATATCACCCTAGGAAATGATGATAAAACAAAAATGGACAAAAAGATGAAAAATGATGATTACGCCTTGAGAAATGATAACAACATGAAAATGGTCAAAGATGTATGAAACACTAATAACACCCTATGAAACAATGAGATCACCTTGGGAAATGATAATAACACCCTACTAAATGGAAATATCACCAAAGTCAGTGTAATTTCTTAATTTTCAAATGGACTTATGCAGAGGAAATGTTTATTTTGAGGTAAATATGAAAGTTTTTTCTTATGTAAGTAGAATGATAATTTTATGTTGAGGTATTTCTATTTATTAAATTATTATCAATGTTTTAGATAGATTTTATGGACTAAATATGCTGACATGACCACTCCTTGTTATATCACAAGTAGGAATTATTTCATAGTAGAGTGGTATCGATCCAATTATGTTAAGAGGTAGTTTAGGTGTCAATAATATGTACTTGATATGACTCATTATTTTACACATGTTATGTAGGAAATTGGTGAGTGGGGTTATCCCATCTCAAGGGCTAATATTTAGGATAATTTTGACATTACAAGTAGTTTCTTGGGCTTATGAGGGAGGGGTAGAAGATGTTGTGGTTACTATTACATATGTAGCCTGGTGGACTCAATTTGGACCAATGAGGCTAATTAGGTTGAGACATCCAAGGGTGAGCATCTGAGACAATATCAATAAAAAGGGCTAGGATAGTGATTAGATAAGTATAGGGTTATGAACCAATTCAAGAAACCCTAGAAATATAAGCACCACCATAGTAGTTACCTTTGTAGTAGGTTATTCCCATGATTATTAACTCTAGCTTTAAGAGTAATAGTAGTAACAGTAGTATCACCAACAACATCAGTGATGAGGATTGATAATAGTAGGATATTGAGATGGGATGGGATCCTAGTCCCAATGGAGAGGAGGGATAGATAAATATATGGGATATAGAGGTGACCCTTGCTATCACAAGAGGGTGAAGACATGATAGAGGATAGGGGTTATGTAGGGCCATCTCAACCAAGTAGGTAACAGTTTGACTATGATACTATGGATAGACTAGAGAGATATAGATAGATAAAAAGATTACAAAGATCTTAGGGCTAGAGGAGGAGGTGACTAGGTTAAAGACATAGTTGGTAGGGGCCCAAGGGGAAAACACCAAATTTTAGGTTCTCATCATAGAGAGAGATAATGATATTGACACATTGAGGTGGTAGGTTCCTAAGATGAAAACCATCCAGAGCTAGCTCACTCTAAGGGTCATAGATCTAGTGACATGTATTAATGAGCAAGATAGGGCTTTGACAGATGTACATGGGCTCAACAGGGAGTGGGATATATCTAGGCATATTTTTATAAATTAGGGGTTATCCATAGCACTAAAAAATGTGGTTTAGGCCAAGGATGATGTGATACAAGCCAAGGATGAGGTTGAATATTATCAAAATTTATATGAGTTAACAATATCACTAGGGATTAGGGCACTATGCTTCCATGAACATACAAGTGCCACAGATCAAGTAATACATCTAGGTCACATTTCAACTCAGCCTCAGAGAGATATGTAACATATTCTCCCTTATAATGTAGAGTGATGGGTCCATCCTAACAACTTCCACGACATGGGAAATGATAGATATTTGAGTAGGATACCCTAAGAGGATCCCTCCCTGAGATAACTAGAGTTAGAACTGATTTTTGATGGTAGCTCTACATTTTATATTGTATGATGCATATATGTTGATGTATAATCATTACTTTTATATATACAAAAATATTCCTTAGGATCACATGATGTGTACATGGACCTTGACATTATTTTGATATCTATATGATGTGGTTTTTGGTTCATTATTTTTGACTCATGATGTAGATTACATCCTTGATATTGATGTAGATGTACATTTTTTACCATGATTTTGTTGTTTTGATTTTAGTGATGATGTTTCACTTGATCTAGAAAGCAAATGTGATCGAATGTCTTTCATTTATTTTGTCATTAATATATGATATGTGTTGATGTTTGGATATTTTATTATGATGTAAAAATGTTTATGACTAGTTTTATATTCTTATTGGTAGATATGTATCATGATTAGCATATAAGTAAACACATTGTTTAGTTACTTTATTTGGATTATGTAAAATGTGATGATGTTCTAATTTTGTTTTTGTATATGAGCACATATTAGCCATATTGAAAGGGGATGATTTCTCTTCATGTGACATAATATCTAAGTATCTCAAGCACTTAATTTTTAATGTAGTACATGACAATTTGCATCATAATTATAAAATGATTCATGATAACATTATTTCAACTTGTATAAGGAGTAGTTTAGATACAAATACTATCAACTTAAGATCAAAAAATGAAAAATAAAGACCTAAGTATAAATCATATTGTAATAAACAAAGATAGACCAAAAAATAAAAATTTTAGACATAAATGTTAAAAAATTGAGATCAAGATATGAAAATTCAATACCTTAGTGTAAAACATAATGTACTAAATAAAAAAAAAACATACAAGTAATCAAAAAATCTAATCAAATGCAAAAAATAATTAAAAATAATAAGTAGCAAGTAATCCTTGTTGTGTAAATGGGGTAACATATTGTAGGGTAATGAATGCATGCTTTTATCACTGTATAAATTTAAAAGTCACCAAAAATCATTGAATGTATTCACTTAGAAAATATAAATGAAATTATTTTTTTTCATTATGTGATTTTATGATTTCATTGATTGAGTTACAATGGTTTAGGTGGTGATATTTATTGAATAATTGTAGATATTATTTGACAGAAATCACTGAGTAATCATTACTTCTCTACTTACAATTTTTAGGAATATTTATCATTTATATATAAAGTCATAATTTATCACCATTAATCAATAATTATTAATGATTTTTAAATCTATGGTCTCAATTATTGGGCTTTGAGGTTCACAATTATGGTGTTGTGTATTATGTGATGAGTGGTGCAACACAATAGAAAAGTGAAGGATATGAAGATGGTAATATAAAGGAATTGGATACATGACCATTATTGACATCAGTGGGTGAAATGTTTGATGACCTTTATAATGGGAAAAAAGTTAAAAACATTAGGGAATGATTCACTAATGAGATATTTATCATGAAGTGCTACTTTAAAAGGTTTATAAGGGGGCAAAGGTTACAAGTGAAGTGAGATTTATAAGGATTAGAAAAAGATGGGTAATGACATGGGATGTGAGAATATTAACAATACAGGGAATCCTCTTATGAATATAAAAAGTGGTATGATATGGATGAAAAGTGAAATAAAAAGTAAAATTCCAACTCAAAGGCCTTGTTGGAGCTCAAATTAGTACCCTTAGAGTTATTGGACAAAATAAGAGACAATAGAGGACCATTCATTGTTGTAGTAAGGATTATTAGCTCTTTTCTCTACTCTTTGTCTCTATGAAGCCAATGGGAGATACCCAATAAAAATCTAAAAGATGTAATACATATCATAATTAAATCAAATAACATATATTCAAGTGATATACATAGTCACAATGACCATTTTACCCAATTATCTATCACTAGACAAAAAATCACAAGTTACTCACAACTCATCAAAAATGGCAACAAACAAATATGAAAATGTATCAACAACTTGTAGGATCCAAATATTACAGACAAATACTCAACATAACTACCAAGCATGAACTATAATTTACAACTGAATTTGTGCATTAACATTAGGCCAAAAATGGATCTATGGCTTGCACACATGATTGAGAACTTGTATATGATTTGTACTCATAAATTCATAATTCTTAGTAAAATTGGGTAGGACAAAATTTATATGTATAAAATTATTTTTGATCAAATTAACCTCTATCCACAAGCTTTATATGTTGGGAAAACAAAATTGAGATGTAAAACTACTAGTATAAAGTAAATTATAGCTTATGAAAAGCCAACATAACACTACACAAACATTCAAAATGATAGGAAATACATGTGACAATACACTAAGTATCTTACCCCCAAATCAATTCAAAAAAATTCTAAGAATTATTCACACAATGCATTTGAGTGACCTTATAAGTAGATAAATTCCATATAAATAAATCATTATAAGGCTTTTAGAACTTTATCCCAGTAAACTTGCAAAACATATTAGGACTCACTAACCAATTAACCATAGAATAAAAATTCATACTCGGTAGCACAAAATTTTAACTTGTACATAGGACTTAGTAATTACTTAACAACTTTATCACTATTTAAACATATATATATATATTATATATATATATATATATATATAAATTCATAAAAAAATTGAAACACAGAAAAGAGTCATAAGTATTTTTTATATTAGTTTTTGAGTAATTAAGAGTACATTTATTAAATTTAAACAAAAATGTTAGAGGGTAAATATGAGCACTAAAATACAAGTTTGGACGTATATGCCAAATAGACAAAACATTGGATTTTTTTTATATGATTATTTTATTTGCATCAAAAGCATATTTACACCTTTAATATATCAAGGAAGTTATAACAAAATATGATTCAAGTCTATATATGTTATTTTAGAGTGTAGTAATAAGGATGGAATCATTGTAATCAATAGAGGTTTCATTGTTCTAGATAGATTGCTCAATAACTATTATTCTATTCTTTGATAATTTTTGTAATAAATATTCAGCTAAATTTTCTATGGTTTTCCCTTTTTTTTCATTGATTCAAATAATTAAATGAATGTGAATGGGTTATTTTCATATTTTTGTTAATAGTGTTCTGCTTCATACATAGTTAAGCTTGTTATGTGTAATTATTGTAACTTATTAAGTTAATAATATAATTTTATTGATGACATTATCTATTCTTTTGATTATCTATTTTCTCCAATAATTTATAATTTGATTCACATAACTATACCTGTAATTAGCATGTTCTGATAAAACATCGAGAACCTCTGCTAATAATGGTGTGATGAACATGAAATCATTGGTTAAGGAGATGATTTGATGGTTACCCAATCAAAGAGAGGTAGAAATTTTATTAGAATAAAACATTCATGAATTTTTAGAGGAGGAATCACAAATGATAGGATGTACCAAGAGAGAAATTATATAGGAACTTATCTAGGGTGATAATTATGAAATATTTTGGTGTAAACTACCTGGACTATTAGATGATTGGTTGGATTCATTGGAATTTCATTATTTTTTATTTAGAGCTAAAGATGTTATTACATGGATTAGAGAGAAGATATAATGGATTTAGAACCTAGACACTAGTTAGATTCATGAGATCGATCATTGCACAATTGATACCATCGATGGATACATAACTGAGTTCATAATACAAGGGTATATAAATTTTAAATTGATAAATGATCTACTTATTAGGGGGATCAGAGGTAAATTTTTGTATTAAATCCTTTGTTAATCAAGATGTTGGATATAGAAAAGGCCATGGTGCCTATTCCAATCAGCATGGACTAGTCACTTAAGGCACCATGGGGATGTGTGTGATAAAAAGGTGAATGGTGAGACAATAAAAAGGTATATATTGAACCTGAGTGTAAAATGGACAACCAAGAGGATAAAAATTGGAAGAAAACTTTAGAGAGAAAGAGTGTTGAGACAACATAAATAATGGAATAAATAGAGTGAGACCCAAGGAGTTGTGAGTAGGAATAATATTCACATAGAAGATAACAGAGATAAAGAGAAAAGGGAAGAAGATCTAGGTGATGAGAGGAGTAAGGAACTCGGGCATAGTGTTGATAGGAAACAAGAGGGAAATGAGGATCAAGTGAGGGAAGAAAAGGACAAAATAGTGTAGAAGTAGATCAAGTAGCTAAGAGCTCACAAACATATAAAAGGGTATACCATGGAGAATATACATAAATACCATATAGGCATAGACATAACATAGGATCAAGCTCCAAGAAATATGTCATTGGAGGTATAGATAATTCACCTTGGGAGCACACATCTCCCAATCCCATTTTTTTAAAAATAATAGTAATTATAATATAGACTTGGAGGAAGATGATTGGCAAGGACCATTTACAAAAGGGATTCACTAGAAAGGTATCAAGGCTCATAAGGCAACACGTTATGAAGTTGCATGTAGTTTTTTTAGAATAATAAAAATATACAAGCATTAGCATTGACAGAGACAAACCCTATAATTTTGGTGTAAGGGATTTCATCACATAAATCAAAATCTTGGAAGAAGATGAAGAGGAAGAGGATACATCTGAGGATACTTAATCACTAGAATGAGTGGGAACACATTATGCATCAAAATCCTAGGTATTCCACTTAGTCCCATAAAATTCATAGATATTGGTTACTCAACAAACAACTAAAATACCTATGAGAAACATCAATATGGTAGCTATCACCCTATGATGGGTCTATAGATCTTGAATAATACTTGCTCACTTATGACATGAAGTGGTAGGCTAAATGAATTATTGATGATGTAGTAAATAAGTGAAAACTAAATGGATATTTATGTGGTCTCACATTGGAATTAATATTCCATATAAATGTTAATAAATCATATGTACAATAATTAAAAGACATGATTGTCATATAATCTAAGATTAATAAATGTTCTAGTCAAATCATATAAGATTTGAAAGAAATTTGATAAGGATCAAAAGAGACTATCTTTGAATATGATTATAGATTCTTTGATGTGATGAATAAGGTAGAGTTTACCCTAGAATATAAATATAAACTGAATTGGTTTATGGAATGAATACAAATAAGAATAAGGCTCACCATCACTTAGACACAATTCAACACCAAGGCAGATGTATGATCAACTATGATTAGTGTCAAATATAACAAATTTTATGGCAATGCTTCAACCTCAACTTCAAAAATAGAGAACACTGTTAAAAACCTCCTAAAAAGGATGGATCAGTATCAAGAGGGAGGATACAAGTCTAAGTCAAGCCTATGGTGTATAGAGTTCAACAAGGAAGGGAATCATATGAATGAAGGCCCATGAATAAAAACAAAGTTATGTGAAATATGTATAGTGGTTAGACATGCAACATCTCACTACCATCTCCTAAAACAATATTGTTAGTAGCATAATCACTGAGAGGCGGGGGGGGGGGTAAATCAATGATGAAAATAAATGAAATTCAATTCCAATTCTTCAAACTCTTTAGCATTCCATAAAATAATTCATGAAACATATAAACCATTCATTGAAATGAACAGATAAAATAATATAAGATCAAAACACATAATTTATACACATAATATTTTTAACTTTTATTGATTATTGACACTTTGTATCTTATAGGAACCCATGGAGTCTTAATATCTTTGAGTGCACACCTTAAGGAGTGCATTGAGAAAGGGGTGGGAAGACCAGTGGTGCTTCATAAGATTGTTGTCCCTTTTACCACTTACCATCTACACACTCATCTCCTAAAAAAATTAACCCTAAGCTTATTCTTCTTAGCGTTACCCATTTTAATTATTTTTCTCTTTCCATCCTCATTTTCTTTCTTTAATTCCCTTTTGGATAGTCAATTGTACTAGGTCGACCCTATATAATTTAGGGGTATTTTTCACTTTTTGGGTTTGTTAGCCCATTGATCGACCTAGCCCAGACCTAGTGAATTATCCCTAAAAACATACAAGGTTGATTGGGTTGACCCTATACAACTGACACTTTGGGAGGATTTAGGGTAAGATCTACTTATATATACAATTTTATTTCCATCCATTTTTAAGAATAGAAGAGAATAAGAATAAGTGCAAATAAACATCTGCTTATTGACCATTCTAATTAAGGAATAATGCTTAGGGTTCCATACTTGCTTTAGAGATATGAATCTTGTCTTGTGGAGAAGTATTTTGGATGCATAGATAGGTTATGTATCCTAGATATGATTTATATTTATTATCCTTACATACCACATTAATCTCTTGCAAATCACCATGGCCAAGGGGGAGATTTAGGCTCGATGGGTTCATATTTAAGGTAAGTATTCCTAACTTTATTTCTCCTTTTTAAGAGTAGATAGATAATGTAGTTGTGATTATTTATTCTATGCCTTAAGATTCCATATACATTGACATGAGTATATGTCTTCTATGTATGTCTAGTTTAGTTTATTTTATTTTTAACCCTGATTTTGTGCCATAAGCTTTGGTGTGCAATAGATTAGATTTACTTTCTTATTTATTAGAATAGAGTGAACATCAAACCTTGTGACTCTTTTAGGGTTATTTCATGATTATGTTAGACTGTAAGCTTTAAAACCCTTCCTATCATGGTGTATTATGACAAGTGATCCCCTAATCGAGTCTAACAGATCCCCATATTGGTCATGCTCCCACTTAACAAATGTATTCCCAATCAGAAGTGTAGGTATGCTCTATCTTCTCCAAGCCAGGATCAATTTATAGACATGATGCATTTTTTATTGCATACATTCTGGTGAACTTAAAGTGAAACTAACCCTTGTAGGATTTATTTCACTTTCTTTCATTCTTTTTAGCATTATTTTTATCATATATCTATCATATTGGATTAACTCTGTCAACCCAATTCTAATCTCTATGTTTAGGTTTTCAGGAACAAGTAACTATATCAACTTAGACAACCCAATACATGTTTCTAAACTTTTAGATTTCCAGTTCATACTACTAAGTCAACCTTGTACACTTTTAGGCATTCAAATTCAGCTACTAAGTTGACCTAGTCGACCCTGTACATTATAAACACTTAGTAATAGGATTTTGTAAAGCTTGATTGACCCAATTAACCTAGTTATTAGAGTTTTCAAGCATATTCTAAGGTTTTTGACTAAAAATCTTCATTCTCAACATCTCTGACCCACCAAGGTTCCTTTCTATCTCTCTATCTCTTTCTTTAAAGTCTTTCCTTTTACATTTTGTTGTCTTCAAAACTACCCTTACATAGTCAATTGGATCGACCCCATTAACCTAGCTCTATGTTCTATGTGTTATCTGAATAACTAGGCCAACCCTAGTTGACCCTATTCATTTTTAGACCTTACTTTCATAGTACAAGTTTGACCCCATGAACCATGTTTTGTACTTTGTGCATATATTGTCAACACTATACCTTATTTCAAGTTAGAATTAATCTTTATATGCTACTAATTAGTCCACACCTCTTTTTTATTATTTCTTGAAAGCTTAGAATAGTTCACATAGTTTAATTAAGAGGTTTTTAATTAACCATTTATTTTAATTATCTCTATTTTATGCACACATGGCCAAATTGCATAATATAAATAAGCATTTTAACATTTGTCTACCCAAGGGCAACCTACTTGGATTTCATCACTAAGGGAGAAGCTAACTTGATACTCTGATCAAGTATAAAACATGGTTAATGGTATATTCTAGCTAAACACTTGACACCCTTATTAATGTGATGTGTGAAGTGAAGGGGTAGGCCCTAATACCAAGCTTGTATCATTGCCACTATAGTCCCTTTTGGCCCAAATTACCTAAAACCATCCTTATATTGCTAGCTAGTTCCTTGCTTACAACCAACTTACCATATCTTATAAAATTCTTAAGTTGAATAATTAGTCATCTCTTTACTTTTCAAGTTGATTGTTTGCTCTTTGCTCAAGTTATAGATGCTAGTTTTATACACCCTTGCATATTAACATGGTGCATCATTGTGTTTATCATTCATCTCTAATATAATAGCCCCCATTCATAATTATTTGAAATAATTAAATTTATTTCACACATTTACCTTTACCAAATGAGTAAATTAAGTTAATTACTATATTTAAATATTAATTAACCCTATTTTACCATCCCTAACCATCAATCCATAAAAACAAATAAAAACAAAACCTATCCAACCTCCTAATAAACCTATCTCATGGTTAAAATAACTTAACAACTTTGAAGTTGGTTAAAACCATCTTTACCCCTGTAAGCAATCTGTTTAAATGGCCTAAGGATTAACTTCACCCATTTTGGTCAAATTGACATCGATTCTCTCAAATTGATATCAATCAGCCTAGAACAATGTTGATCCATAAATATATAATGATCCTTCATAGCTCAAGATGGACACATCACTTAAGGACTTCAAAACTGTACTAGAATTATCTTAGAACCTATGTACAAATGTTGTTAATATTTTTCTATCTTGTGGAACCTCTATTCATGTATTTACCAAAATATTTCAAAGGTTTTTAGCTTACTTTGGCAAAATTCATCTATGTGTTTTTAGCCATCCAAGGTTAGTATTATACATTAATTCATTCACATTTAAAATTTACAGTATTCTACACCTCTATGTCATTATTTCCATTTGGTTTTTATCATTTTGTCAATAATTTAAGTCATTATTATCTTCTATTTTCATAATTTAACATTTTACTCAGAATCAACATCGATCCATTAGAATCGATGTCGATCCATCAGAATCAACATCGATCCATCTGAATCAACATCAATCCTATAGTATCACCATCGATCCATGCTAAACTATTAAAATAGCCTTGAATTCTATTTTCATAACATTCATAGTCTTAAAAACCTATTAAATCTTGCATGCTATTCTTTAAAAATGTCTATCACATGTAGATGACTCTACCTAGATTAGTGCATGATATTGTTAGCATATTTGATCTTCCCATTGTCCCACAACCTTTATTCACTTATAAAAGCAACATTGCATTTGCATTAGGTATTTATACTATGGTCTTGATACTTAATTAGGAAATAATTAATGAATAATTGGTTGTAATTTAAGAGGATGTTGATATAGCTACTACATTTTGGGATGATTATTTTGATTGCATTAATCTTATTGTAGATTAGACATATTTTTCATTATCTATTTGCATCCTATCCTTATATATCTTGTAATTTCATGTTTATTTATAAACTTGAGTGTTAAATGTGGGTTGACATCCACCTAAGGAAGTAGATCACTTCTTGGGACTGGTTTCTTACCAGGCAACCCATTCATCTTTATATTAATCAATTTTTTATGAGTTAATGTGATTTGCAGGTCATTCCTCCCTAGTTAAAGAGGAGTTCCCACAAGATTGATCAATGGTACACAACTGGTCTACATCTCCAGGTAATATTTAAAACCCTACATTAAATTTGTTTTTAGTAGCTAATTATATCACATTAAAAAAGCAAAAAAAATACTAAAACATTTTGGCACGCTCGATGGGAACCTCAGGTCTCATATTTCATTTTAAAATTCATTTTAAATTTTTTTTTCTCTCTTTCCTTTTCTTTGTGTGAATTCATCTAAAATAACATTAAGTTTTCATTTTATTTTCCTTTTTAAGGTTAAAATAAATTGCATTCATTTTTGTCTACTTATGTAATTCACATAGAATAATCTAAGTGGAAAATTCATCGTAGTCATCACTCTTTCACACACAAGCCAAATCATAGTCACAACAAACTCATCTAAACACTTGACATAAGGAAACCGATGGGGATTTCATCACCTCATGATAACCTTATTCCCGATGATCCCACTTGGATTTCACCATCAAGGGGAAGCCCAACTCAGTTCTCTAGATGAGTATAATCTTTGGAATATCAGTATATCTTGGCGAAGGACCCACACTGGCTGTGGGATTATGACATGAGGGGAGTAAGCCCCAAGTATCAATCCATGTACCAATACTAATACAAATTTCCTTTGAGCACCAAAACAAAACACCCAAAACCATCCTTAGATTATTATTTCTTAGGACCCTCGTTATCCTTTTTCTTTATTTGTTTTCATATCTCAAAGTTTAAAAAAAGAGATGATTTTTTTTTGAAATGACTTTAGTTTGTGCTTTCATCTACAATTAAGAGCAAGATAATTCAAAAAGAAAATATTGTTTTGTTTTTGCTTTTCTTTTCTGTCTCATGGTTTTAACTAGGCAAAAATCAAGGAAAGAATCCAAAGCAAGTGTCACATCCTTTCCTATGGAACATACACCTAGTCCCTATTCTACCCCTGATTCCTTTAAGAACCATGTGTTCCCACACTTTTATTCTCAAGGAGATCCTTCCTTTATGAAAATATTGGACAATAACCCTATTTCTCTCAATTACTACCTTAGTAATCAAGCGATATATATTCCTCTTTCCCCTCATACCATGATTCTCAATATTTATATGGGATGCCTTTTGAGGGAACTGAGAAAACTGAAGGATTTACCATAACCATGGTATCCTTTTCCACAAGATCTATTCCATCTGGTCCTAATACTCAGGGGACTCAACCTTTAGATAACCAACCACCTATAGTATCTACCAATTTTTTAACCTCCATTACTTAGGCTCAAAGTGAATATACCACTCAACCTATATCCACTATTTCTCCCCAAACATTAGTAATGCCAATCCTTGTAAGTCTCCCACCTATCAAAATGAGTCTAGCATATATTTTCAAGCTCTACCACATACATAACAAATCTCACATATGTAACAAATCCCATATACACAATAAATCCCTCAAATGTAACCTCCCCAATAGTATGTCTTTATGATTACTCAATATATGGCTCTATTGCAGTCATTAGGGACCACTTACTTTCAATATTTCACATAGTATAATATTATTTTATAGGTCCCATAGTACATGGTGACATCCCAACCCATTATATCCACTGCAGTTGGATATCCTTCCTCACAACTCTTATCTATCCCCTTTCAAAGTTATCAACCTCTTCAGTAAAATGTCTCAAGGAATGTGCCTTAGAGTAACACCCAAATAGACCTCATAAACATCCTTATGAATGGGATGGATAATTTAGAATGCTCTACCTCTAGACACAATACTATGCTCACATATGAGCAAATTTGTAATGAGCCTATCCTCATATCTATTCCTATCTAACCGTATCCTTTGCAATGGGAACTTCCCAAGTTTATTAAGTTTTAGAACATAAAAGATCCCAAAAAATGTCTTAGAGCATTTTGACACACATGTTACCTTATAACACATGATGATGCATTACTACTTAGGACATTTCCCATGTCACTAGCAAGAGCTGAATTAGATTGGTACAACTCCATCCCTCAACATTCACTCTTTTCCTTTGGGAAATTGGCCCAAATTTTCTTTAAACACTTCTCGATCAACATTGCTCAAAAAGTGAGTATCATGGATTTATACATCATTCAACAATTTTTAGATGAATCTATATCAAAATTTGTAGCTCATTGACATAGCCTGATCAACCAGTTAACCTTTTCCTTGCCACAACCTGAATTAATTGAACTATTTTCATGATCTTGTGTAAAACATATCTCATCCATGTTACAAATTCAAACCTTTAAAACTTTTGATGAAGCCTTTACCATGGCACATAAACTCAAAATTTATGGCATTAAAGAGGGAAAAGTTAAGTTACACAATAAAAAATTCAAACTAGACACGTCAAAAATCAATAAAAATAATCCTAAACCAAAAGGGGCAAAAAATGCTATTAATCTAAAAACTTATTCCCCTCCAACACCCAATCAATCAAGACCATCCACTTCTCAAACATAGCCACCTATGGGCCTTACTCATTTTCCCCCTAAAAAATATATGCCTTTAGAAGAACCTTACACTTATGTATTGGATAAACTCCTACAAGCAAATGTTATTGAGCTCCCTCTGATTAGACCAGTTGATGATACATGTCCTAAACCTACTTGGTATAAAGAGGATGAATTTTTTGCCTATCACAGAGTAATAAGACATGACATAAAATGATTAAAATCCTTTAAATGATTGGTACAAGATCTCATTGACAAGGGGGGCCTTCAGTTAGACAATCCAAATGCTCCTCCCAACCAATCTTTAGATATTTTTAGATAACCATTTCCAAACCACCCATCCAAATCAAACATAGTGTAAGCTAACCTTGAATAAACACAAAATTAGGATACACATATGACTGATATAATCTATGACCAATTATTACCTAAATAAACTCTAGATTAATTCCTAGTCTTGGATCTCCTCATGGGAGATGATTTCGATGTAAGTCAACCTGAAATTATCTAGACAACTCCCAAAACCTCTATAGAGCTCCCTACTATAATTACATGGGATCATTTTCATGAGCCATCCCCTTCCTCTTCCAAAAATAAATCTCCTAAAAAGCAAATAAAACCCCTCTTCAGGATGTCATAGATAAACATCTTGATACTTCTAGAGTCAAACATTCCACCCCTTTGGTCCCTAACAAACCTATTCATAATATGCACCAAGATCGTAATATAAAAGGATTCTATTAATTCACTAAG
The DNA here is from genome assembly GCA_037957365.1 of Torreya grandis. Taxonomy (NCBI): domain Eukaryota; kingdom Viridiplantae; phylum Streptophyta; class Pinopsida; order Cupressales; family Taxaceae; genus Torreya; species Torreya grandis. The sequence goes on from JARHVA010000183.1 coordinate 3,438,682, forward strand.
TACTAAGACCCTTCAAAATCATACTCTATCACAACACCTCCTTAACCTAAAACTACTAAAGGAAAGGGTAAAGCTCATATCATCAATGGTTGGGACAATTGTCTTTGTATTCTATCAAAGAAAGCCTTAGCCCATCCTCAAGTCAAGGTCAATCTTTTTCATACATCAAAAGACAAAAAACTTAGACTAAATATCCCTTATGTTATCAACATATGAAATAACAAAGGCTCAACCCCTTTTGTATCATCTCCATCATCCATTTTAGGTCCTCATCCATCTTCTAAAGTGAATGTCCCTATCATAGATTATTCCATTCAAACACATGGGAAAATACAAAGTCTCTCTCCATTATTAACCATGCCTCCATCCTAATATCCACCATATTTTACTAAAATCCCATTATAGAAAATTAAATAAAAGGTGCCTAAGGTCATCCATACCATGAAAGCTAAACATAAAAACCAAATGATCAATACTCTACCAAAGGAGATGGTACAACCTATTACAAGACCATAAAATGACCATTTCAAAGGATTTTACACTGTAATATTAAAAGGATTTTTGGATACATCCCTCATCATGTTACCACCTATATGACCCATTAACCCTCACTTCTAAAGACTTGCTTTGTATAGGAGTTAGGAGATATGTGCATATCATAGAGTAGCTGGACATGACATGAAAAATTGTAATGCCCTTATGGCCTTGATGCAATAACTAGTCCAAGATGGTGACTTGTTAATTGATGATCTAAATGATAAGACTTTTAAACAAAAGGTCACCATCCCAAATATTCTACTCATCCATAATCTTGCTAATCTTATAAGAGATGAAGAGTCAGTGGCTTCTTTAGATACCCCATTATTACACATCGATGTTGTCCATGTAGCCACCTTCTCTCAAAATCAAAATCCTAATAAAGCTAAGGTTTTAGTTATAGGAGCATCTACTCCTAATGAACCTAAACCATTTGGATAAAATCCTAAAGTATCTATTACAATAATGACCCCATCTAAAGCCAAGGATTTGGTACAAATATCCATATTAAAATAACTCCACCAGATGCCTTTAAAAATATCATTGTATGAACTTATTGAAAACTCTCCACACCATCGATAAGTAATGATAAGATCTCTCTAGGCTATTGAGGTCCATCTAGATGAGCCTCAACCATTGTTAACATTTATAGGGGGCTTCCAAATGATATCAACTATTAGTTTTACTTATTTTGAAGCCATTTCCTTTTCATCTGAAGACCAGGATCCCCCACTTTTTATCATAGCTCAAATAATTCAAGCTTAGATTAAAATAGTTATGATCGATAATGGGGCCAGTATCAATAATATTTATTTTCATTCCTTCCAATAGTTATAACTTCTAAAAACTATTATTTCCTAATCCCTAGTAATTCTTATTACATTCAATAACATAATATCACCCATGTAGGGATGGTTGTCCTTCCCATTTACATAGGTCCTCACACCCTCCATAAACTCTTCTATGTCATAGCAGGGAAATTCCAATATAACATTTTATTAAGACATCTATAGATTCATGCGATGCAATGTATCCCCTCCACCATCCATCAATGCCTTAAGTTTGAACATGAAGGTGACATCCACATCATTCCCAATAATCCTCATCCCTTCAAATTATGCAACTATACTTTTTAACCAAGTGATATAATAATACCCTCACCTAACATCATCAACTAGCATGATTATTCTTGCTTCAAAATTACTAGATCATGAGTCTATTGATTCTATGGTGCAACATATTTCAATGTGGGAATACCATATATTGACCCTTAACATGTTACCTACTCCTAGAGAATATGATCGTTTAGACAAATAACCCATGTATCTACCCAACCTAAGTGAGCTCATCCCATATTGGCCACCATTCTTACACACCCACTTAATATATGGTGGAATCAATTAAACCATCCCAAGGCCTAATAATAACACCCATGCTAAACCCTTTACATCTAATTTCTCATTTCTTAATAAACCCTAGCTGACACAAACCTACCTTTATCATTGTGCCTGGAAGGGCTTTTGACATGGGTAGATATGACCAGGGTCCTCATGACATCGCATTAGGATATTTTAGAAAACCACATGAAAAACATGGCTTAGGCTTTGAGAAATATCCATCCTCTCTTAAACCCAATACTCTACTTTTTTTCGAATAAGAAGAGCAATCTTCATCATTTGATACCTCTTCCTCAACCAATGATATTATATCCATCCCTTTTAAATTTTTGGTAGTCAATTCAATCTCCATATAACCCCTCATCTTTCACCATGGTGGTGAGACCTAAATTATCCCTTCATTATATCCTAAGTTAATAAGACATGATACACTAACCATCCCTATTCTTTAGTGTCAGGATGATGAGTCAATCTTGGCTCATTTGGGCACTAAAAATTCTTATCTACATAATTATCTTCCATATAAAACATCTATCTTATTAAACAAATCCACTTCTGATATTAATATCAGGTCTTAAGAAAACCCAAGGATTGTTAAAGTTATCAAAGCTTTAGATCCTCAGGAAAACTAGGATTTTACCACTTTTTTATTAGACCATAGCGAGGCATTTTCTAGTCTTATAGTGATACGCTTGGTATTGATCCCATAATTTTTATCCATAATATCATCACCTTTCCTAACGCTAAGCTACTAAAACAAAAGCTCTATAAAATTCTTCCCTACATCACACTCCTAGTAAAAGAAGAGTTGTGCCTCTTATCTGCTAACTTTATTCAACCCATCAATTATCCTCAATGGAATCCAACATTTTCCCCATAACTAAGCCTACAGGGGGACTTCATATCTATACTGACTTCCATGATTTAAATCTTTCTTGCCCAAAATATGATTTCCTTCTCCCTAACATCGACCAATTAGTGGCCCTGATAACTAGCCATGAAATGCTATCCCTTATGGATGGTTTTTCTAGTTATAATCAAATACTTATTGCACTAGAAAATCAACATAAAACTACATTTATTACTCCTTGGGTGACCTTCTACTATCATGTTATGCCTTTTAACCTAAAAAACATAGGAACCACCTATCAACATGCCATGACTTATATGCTTCATGACATAATCCAATTTTTTTCAAATATTATGTACATGACCTCTTTGAGAAGTCAAAATTATGTGAGGATCACTTATCCATACTTAAGGTTATCTTCAATCATCTGATCCAGTATCATGTGCATCTAAATCTAAAAAGGTGCATTTTTGGTGTCTTGATGGGTAAACTTCTCATCTTCATTATATATTTTCAAGGAATAGAAGTGGATCCTACTAAAATCAAGGCCATTATAGAAATTACTCCTCTATCCAACCTTAAGCAACTTCATAGTTTACAAGGCGAGCTCTATTCTATCCATTATTTTATATCCCAGCTCTTTGATTGGTGAAAAAACTTTCCACAATTTATTAAAGAAGGATAGTCACTTATATGAGATTTTAATTTTTAAGAATCCTTTAACACACTCAAAGACTATCTTTTATCACCTCCATTCCTCACTCCACCTAAGGAAATGCAACCTTTCTTCCTTTATATCTTAGCTATAGACCACGCTATAGGTGTTTTGCTTACCCATCGAGATGAGCATCACAAGGAAAAAGATATTTATTATATAAGTTATACCCCCATAGAATATAAAACATGTTATCCGCATACCAAAAAACTATGCCTAGCATTGGTCCTTGTAGCCTCTAATCTTTGTCACTACCTACTTAACCAAAAAATGTACATCATTATGACTATCAACCCCCTTAAGTTTATGCATTGTAATCCTTATCAAAATCAATGAATAATTAGATATATCATGCTTCTAGCTAAGTTTGATATATAATTTATCCATCAAAATTTTGTTAAAGGATATATTATTGTTGATTAGTTGGATAAAGCACCTCTTAGTAATAACTGACCAATTAATTGTGAATTTTTTGATGGATTTATCTCATTCACTTCCCAATTAGTCCCAAAATATCAAATGACTTTATTGTTTGATGGATCAAAATGTGAACGATGAGGAAACATAGGAATTATACTAATCTTTTGCCAAGGTATTCCCATGCCTTTATCTTTTAAATTAGACTTTGATTACACCAATAACATGGTTGAATAGAATCATTGATTATAGGTCTCCAAACTTCCCTTATACTAGGAGTTATATCCCTTTATATCTATGGTGATTCTCAGTTAGTGGTCAATCAAATTATTAGTATATATCAATGCAAGAATTATATCCTCTATAGATATAAGACCTTAGTTGATTAGCTTCTATCCACTTTCGAATGTTATGTTATCCAAACTACTCCTAGATCAACTAATAAGTTCGTTGATACTATGGCATCCCTTGCCTCTTTTATCCCATCCTCATCTTAAGAGTTTAATATATTAGTCCTTATCCATCAAGTTAACCGACCTTCCTATATGAGAACCAATCTTACATCTATCAATAATATTGAGGAAAACCTAGAGGATCCATGGTACACATAAATATTTACTTATTTTTTTATAAAATTATCTCATCCCCATCTATCCAAAGGTACCAGATGTGTCTTTTAATAGAAAGCTACTCACTATACTATATTGGGGGCTGTTCTTTATAAGTGTGGTTTTGATAACATTCTTCTTCATTGTCTTGAAAAACATGAAACTAACTTAGCTATCCAAGAGGTACATCATGGGTCATGCAGTGGACACTTTAGTGGTTGTGTAATCACTAAAAGAATCTTATGTCTAGGCTATTATTAGCCCACTCTAAATCAAGATTGTTGTGCATACATTAAGAGGTGTGTAAAATTTTATTAGAATGCAAACTTATCCCATGTCCCTAGTAAATCCTTGCAGGTAGCAAGGGACTTCTAGCCATTCTCCTAATGGGGGCTCGATCTTATAGGGAAAATCCACCCTAAGTCCTCTCAGTGTCATAGATTCATCATTACCACTATAGAATACTTCATCAAGTGGTGGAAGTTGTGCCACTTATCTCGACCAAGGCAAAAAATATTATGGAGTTTATCCACCATCACATTATTTTTTATTTTAGAATTGCATATAAAATAATAATAGATAATGGAAAATATTTCAAGAATAAGAAAGTCCAGGCATTATGTGACTCATTTAAAATCAAATTAAGTTTTTCCTCACCTTACTATCCTCAGGCCAATGGTCAAGCATAAACATCTAATAAAACCCTAGTCAAAATCCTAACCAAAGTCATCAATGAAGTTGGGAAGGATTGGCATATTTATATCCCTTTCATCTTATGGGCATATCAAACTAGTATTCAAACCCCTACAGGTACTACTCCTTTTTCCCTAGTCTATGGTACATAAGCTATACTTCCTTTAGAAGTCAAAATTACCTCTCTTCATGTCTCCTTTAAAGATATAACTTCTAATGAGGATTTTCATCAAGAGCATTTATCCCAGCTTGAATTTTTAGATGAGCATCATATGACAGCCCTCTATCACCTTCATATCTATCAAGAATGACTAAAATAAGTATATAATCAACATGTAAGAGAACAAGAATTTAACATTGGAGACCTTCTACTTAAATAAAATCAACATGTCACTAGTAATAAATGAAGTAAAAGGGGTAATTTTTCTCCTAATTGGCTTGGACCATATATCATAACCCATAAATATAGATTTGGGTATATTAGTTAGCCTCTCTTGATGATAAACTAGAATGAGAACCTCTTAATGCATCATATTCTTTCTATAGTTAATATATGTTGGCTCATCTTGATTAACTTATATCCCCTTATCCCAAAATACCAAATAATTGTATGAGAGTTATGTGGTTTTCTAGTAGTCACTATAGCCTCAACCTTGAATATGAATACCCAAACTCTATTCATAACATTCTCTCATGGACAAGTTTCACCTATAATGGGAGAAACCCCAAATCATTATTTCTCTTATAGATAACACAATCACCTCATGTAATGAACTCATGGAAACTATCCTACTGTATTTTTTTATGCCAACTTACATTACTATCTTTGGGATCTAAAAATTAAGCAAGTAATAAAAATCAAAAGTATAAAAATGGGCTAAATAAATAGATTAATCCTTCAAAGGACAACTATAATCAAATATAATGGAAAATAATAGATTGATCCCTTGAAGGACAACTATGCAAAAACATCATAATGTAGACCACTCCTTTGAAGGATGACTACCAAGCAAATTTTTTTTGACATTGATCAGTTTTTAAATTATGACACTTAAAAGCCTTAAAAATCAACAAAACCATAAAATAAATCGCCAAAAGCAATTTCCCAAGAATGCTTCTCATATTGATCAACTTTCTAATTGTAAGCTTCTCATATTGATTAGTCTATCTGTTGGCATAAAATTGATCCCTGAAAGATAAATCCTAATTTTGAAACATGGTATAAAGAGGTTATCTTTAGATAAATTCATCCCCCATCCCACCAAAAGCATATAATCCTAATAAATGACCAAAGTCAAAAAACTAGCTAACCTAAATTGTGTCCAAATCTATTATCATCTAGTTAAGGATGTATAAGCCATGTGTATGAGAGAATCTCTTTTTGGTTATGGTCCAAGTCAATGTTGATAAAATCCATAATATATAATCACTAAAAACCATAAAATCACAACCATTAAACATTAAAGGCTATCTATAATCCATAATCATAATCCATTTAGTAAAAACACAAGTCATGATATATCATAATCCATAATCATCATTAAGCATAATCAATAATCATAATCCATTTATTAAAAACATATCTCATGATATAAAATCCATAATCCATAACATGTAAAATCCATAATCAATAATCCATAAACATCCAGAACATATATAATAACAATGATCAAAATTAAAATACATAACATCTAATCTATAATCCATCACATCACATCATCAATAAAAACATAACATATCCATAGACATCAGTAAATCCATAAATATATACACACATGATCCATCCATGAACTATATATATATATATATATATATATATACATATATATATATATACATATATGTATATATATATATATATACATATATGTATATATATATATATATATATGTATTTATATATATATGTATATATATATATACATACACACACACATATATAAACATATATATGTATATATCTATATATACATACATATATATATATATACATATATATATATATACATATATATATATATACATATATATATATATATACATATATATATATATACATATATATATATATATATGTATCTATATATATACACACATATATATATATACATATATATACATATATACATATATACATATATATACATATATATATATATATATGTATATATATATATATATGTATGTATATATATATATGTATGTATATATATATGCATGTATATATATGTATATATATATATGTATATATATATACATATATATACATATATATATGTATGTATATATATATGTATGTATATATATGTATATATATATATGTATATATATATATATATGTATATATATATGTATATATGTATATATATATATGTGTGTATATATATATATATATATATCAAATGTCTGTACAAATGTCATAACACAGTTAAAATGGGGCTCTTGGCCCATACAATGTGATCTACTCTATGAACTTAATCCTATTAAGGTGAATGATATCACCTCCCTCATCATCTCCTCAGCTCATGGCACTCCCTCTGCTGGTAGAACCCCCAAGAGTCTTTTGAGATCTACTATGGCTAGCCACGTATGAATCAAATCAAGGAATATCTGGTAACTACCTCTATACTATCCTCTCATAATATGACATCTCTATAATCAGATCCCTATATTTCCATAGTGGTATCATATTCAGAGGAGTAATACTAGATCCTACAATATCCAAAGCTAGCCTCTCTACCATAGTGGATCTCATCTATTCCAACTTTGCATGGTTTTATATTACTCCTCTATAACCTAATCATGCTAGCCTTTCATAATATCTAGATCACCTTGTAATTTGGAAATCTAATCTTATAAAGTATCATGGGCTGCTCATGCCTCCTGTAGCTCATCCCTCAATGTATCCCTCTCAACAACAACTACAACCATATCTATATGATCATGTATAGGGGCATCCTATAATGGTACCTATTCCATGTGTGCATCAGGGACATCCTACTTAGCCTCTCCTCTATCCTCACCCTCTTCCTTCACCTCCTTAATAACCACCTCCTACTAAGGTCTCATTTCTCTATCCTATCTCCTCCCCATCTCTGCTATAAACCAAGCTACATAATCATTAGTGTAGTTGATGTCATCTAGGTCAATATCCATAAGATCTTCCTGTGGCCCCATAAAAACCATTATAGTATTAGGGCCAGGCCATTCTAGCTCTATATCATCTTAACTATATAATCATGGGGCTAATGGTATGTCTTGTAGCAACCCAAACTTATGATGGAACCTATCAAAATAGAATATCTCCAAATGCTCTAGCCATCATCCATGTACCCATAAATTTTAGGCAATATCCCCTATGTCCACAACTAAACTAGGCCATGTTGAGAAGTGTACATACATCCTCTAAATAACATCTCCTACCTATAAGTCATTGAAAACCTATCTGTAATGCGCTAGATCATGAAATATCCTATCTGAGTATGGAACAACTAGGTCTTCCTTCCACCAAAGGAAAACTATGCTATAAAACAGGTCACTAAATCCAATCCATAGGGTCCCTATAGGGTGAATCACACAAATGTGCTCATATTCCCAACAATGTAATACAAATGTAATATCCAGACCTGATTGGTGCTTAGTACACCAACTCCATCACTCCCTGTATATCTATGCCAATAGTGTGGGTGACCAAGAAAAAATAGTCCTAAACTCCACCCTGTCTGCTATGACATTAGTAAAAATCCATGGTATTTATTCTCCCATAGAATTATGTAGCACATAATAGGTCAGTGACAACATCATCATAGTTGGCACTAGTCTCTCCATAGGGTCCTAGTCATACAAGGGCTAGAATGAGAACCCCCCAACAAATAATTTGATATCTATAGTGTCCTCACCATATAATCATGCTAGTGTCATTGCTCACCCAATATTATCCATAGTATAAATAGGGGTTCCCTAGATTGACACTCATAGAATCTAATGGATGTCCTTTGTGGTGATGGTCATCTCACCAATTGATAGCCAAAACATAGTGGTGGTATAATACTACCACTCTAACAAAGCCACCATCATGCCAATATCCTAATGGATATGACGATATTGGTAGATCCCTTCAAATATAATAGCATATAGATGGGTCCAATCTTTATCATTCATAAATTCTCATAATTGCATCAACAATGGAGGGATCCTATCCCTCATTATCAATAACTCTTATGCCTATCCAAAACATCTTTTTGGTTAATTAAAAGCCTAACTTTCTTGATTTTTATTGATCCTATAAGGATCAATGTTGATTTACCCAATTGACATCGATCCTTATAGATCACAGTCGATCTACATAGGGAACATCAATCCATATGAATTGACGTCAATTCCCTCCCCCCAAAGAATCTTCCCCAGACTGTACATTCCTAAAATACCAAAAAAAAATTCACAACCTATCGTCCCTCTCGACCCACAAAATTTTCAAGATAAAAAATATCCTAAATAATAAAAAAAAATTCTTAAGAAAAAAACAACAAAATAAATAAAATAATAAATTTCACCAAAAGTGCATTTTGCCTACTTCATAGTGAAGTCATCATCATCATCCACTCCCACTCACCTCCAATATCTCTCATGTAAGCTTGAAAGGTGAAAAAACATCAAATTTTTCTCTTGAATACTTGTTCATGTCAATAACTAAATGAGCCTTATGCCATTTAGATTCCTATTTATAGCCTTTCCCATGATCAATGTTGATTACTCCAATTGATGTCGATTATCTTGGCTTGTTTGAAATTTTTACAATTATGGACCATTTCACATGCTTCCAATTTGGTTCCCAATCCCTGTCTTGTTGCCTTTGCTATTGCTATCCCATTTTTATGTCATATTACCCTTTAGATTTGAGGATTTTGACCCTTTGTTAGTTCCTCAATCTTCATAAGGTGTACCCCTTTTTTTGGCATCTTACCATTATAAGATCCTAAGGGTATCTTTTATCCCAAAAAATCTTCATCTATAGGTAACACATACACTATATGCACATCGGATGTGATGGTCCACCATTCATATCTTTTGTTCTCTTGTTAGAATTTTATTAAGCCTACCTATTTTAGCTCTATCATTTTGTTACTCGATTAGGTATTTGGGGCATTACTACCTACATCATTTTTTATCCCATTAAGTGCAACCTTAGAACTATCTTGAGCCATCCACACTTTTGATTGTCCTTTACTATCTTTCACTTGTCCATTTCCACTCGCCCAAATTTGTTTTTACCTTCCCTCTTTTTAAACTCATCATCCATTCCATCTCACTTCTCAGTGCATGGTTTGAGGGGGAATATCTCCTCACAATAAACTTGGGACATTAGGCAGCTTATATTTTTTGTCTCATGGCATGCTATTTCATATTGCTCCACAAAAAGGGGAAAATATAGATGCTAGTTTTATACACCCTTACATATTAATGTGGTACATCATCATGTTTATCCTTCATCTCTAACATAATAGCCCCCATTCATAATTATTTGAAATAATTTCATTTACTTCACCCATTTACCTTTACCACATGAGTAAATTAAGTTAATTACTATAGTCAAATAGTAATTAACCCTATTTTACCATCTCTAACCATAAATCCATAAAAATAAATAAAACCAAAACCTATCTAACCTCTTAAAAAACCTATCCCATGGTTAAAATAACTTAACAACTTTGAAGTTGGTTAAAACCATATTTTCCCCTATAAGCAATCTGTTTGAATGGCCTAAGGATTAACTTCACCCATTTTGGGCAAATCAATGTCGATTCTTTGAGATCAATGTCGATCAGGCCAAAATGATGTTGATCCATAAATATACAGTGAGCCTTCATGGCTCAAGATGGACACAATTATTTTAGACTTTGAAACTCTATTGGAATTATCTTAGAACTTATTTACAGATGTCAATATTTTGCTATCTTGTGGAACCTCTGTTTATGCATTTACCAAATTTTTGTAAAGGTTTTTAGCTTACTTTGGAAATACTCTTCATCTCTGTGTTTTCAACCATTCAAGGTTAGTATTATACATTAATTCATTCATATTTAAAGTTTATAGTCTTTTGTACCTCTATATCATTATTTACATTTCATTTTTATCATTTTTTCAATAGTTTAAGTCATTATTATCTTCTATTTTCATAGTTTAGCATTTTACTCAGAATCGATGTTGATCCATCTAAATCGACATCGATCTTGTAGGATCACCATCGATCCCTACTAAAATATTAAAATAGACTTGAAGTCTATTTTCATAACATTAATAGTCCTAAAAACCTATTAAATCTTGCATGCTATTTTTTTAAAATATGTCTTTCAAATGTAGATGACTCTGCTTGGATAAGCACATGATATTGTTAGCATATTTGATCTCCCCATTATCCCACAACATTTATTCACTTATAAAATCAACATTGAATTTGCATTAGGTATTTTAATATGGTTTTCATACCTAATTAGGAAAGAATTAATGAATAATTGGTTGTAATTTAAGAGGATGTTGATATAGCTACTGAATTCTAAGATGATTATTTTGATCACATTAATCTTGTTGTATATTAGACATCTTTATCATTATCTATTTGAATCCTATCCTTATATATATTTTTAATTTCATTTTTATTTATAAACACGAGTGTTAAACATGGGCTGACATCCAGCTAAGGAAGTAGATCACTTCTTGGGACTAGTTTTTTACCAGGTAGTCCATTCATCTTTCTATGAATCATTTTTTTGTGAGTTAGTGTGATTTATAGGTCATTATTCCCCAACCAAAGAAGAGTTTACACAAGATTGATCAATGGTGCATAGATGATCTACATCTCCAAGTAATCTTTAAAACCCTACATTTACTTTGTTTTTAGTAGCTAATTAGATCATATTGAAAAAGAAAAAGAAAACTAAAAAAAATCTGTGTGCAAAAACTTGTATTAGCCAATGTTAGTGCAAGGTTTTGTATTGTATGCTTTAATTATATTGGCCAAAATTGATCCAATTGACTATTTGTTTCCCTTTAGTTCTTAATTTCCTAGATTAGCTACAAAATTTTTCTTGTTTGAGTTCATAATTTATTATCAACGTGCTCATTTTCCCTATCTATTGTACTAGGTCAACCCAGTCAACCTTATACCTTTTTATAGCCTCTATGCACTATACATGATTGAATCAATTGAACTTGTACTATCTACAACTCCTTTTACCTCTTTTTCTATCTCCTGTTCATTATACTAGATCGACCCAATCAACCTTATACTTTTTGTAGTCCCTATTTCTGTGCTAGGTTGACCCAATTGACCCTGCACTATTTTAGTCACTTGGTTCTTTAATTTCTTATCTTAATTTATTTACCTTCATCATGAAATTTTTTCTTGATAGTGACATTGATTTGTAATCAATAGACATGATGAACTTTACCAATCCTCATAGGGTCTCCCATAGATAGAGTAGGGATCTTGTATTGGATGCTAATAATGTTCATATTGTCACTTGTACAATGAACTATGGGACCCCTCCTAATACCTATTTTCATAATTATTCTCCTCTTTTATTAAAGGACTAACCTGAGTTAGAGTATACTCTCGAAATGATCTTCCTTTATCTCTAAATTTCCTTAACATTGAGGAAAATATCCTTCTACCATTTACAATCTTATGATTAGTGGTCATGTTAAAGAGCCTCATTCACCTTCTCCTACAATCTCAACTAGATTCATGGGTACCTTTTTATTTTATTATTAGACTCTTCCTTTTATTATTACCCCTTATAATACCATGACCTCTTCTTCTCTAACTTCTTCCACCTCCATGCCTAGTATATCCATTAACATGGCAGGTTCTACATCTAGTGGGCCTCTCATAAGATCCACTATCCTTAATCCATTTACTAATACATCATTTATTACCCAATTAAATCATGCTTCTAGTGATTCTTCCTCTCAATCATTCACGAATCCATCTTTTACTACACAAGCAAATTTTAGCACTAGTACATCACACTCTCATAATTCCTCTCAAGATTCTATCAACACCAATAGTGGTACCCACATCACCAATACTAACACTAAAGCCAAACTTAATGCTTATATTAATTCTAATCAAACACATCAAATTTTTTTACAAACTCTCAATAAAATGAATACATTTAAAGATCATAACACAAATCAAATGATTAGAATGCAAAACCACCTTCTCCACCTTCAATCTCATCTGCAACCAATGGATTAGGGCACACATAACCAGGATGTTCCCCCTCCTCTTCTATATTCTCAAGGAAATCTCATTCCTCAACCTCCTTTAATCAAAAAAATGATCAAGCATCTACAAAATGAACCTCTCACTACTCAAATTTCTAACATTGACATCGGAGGTATAACAACTACAATTTATTATAATGGATCATCTGATCCTACCCTTCATTTTAAGACATTTGGAAAGATTTATAAGGATTGGGTCAAATTAAACACCCTTGATGCTACTAAGCTCCTTGTCAAAACCCTCATAGGTGATGCCTTGGATTGGTACAATCAACTTAGACCGCACTTCATTACTAGTTTAGAGGATTTAGTGAATGCTTTATTTCAAGAATTCCAAACTAGTGATCTTCACAAAAACATTTTGTCCCATTTAATACATTGAAAAAAATGAAAATGAAACTACTCAAACCTTTGTTAAAATTTATAAAAATTTATCAAATAAATGTTAACATAACATGGCCAATGATAATAATTTCCATCTCTTTACCAATGCACTCTTTCCTAAATTATAATATCAAGTACACATTCTCTCTCCATGTACTTTGGAGGAGGATATTGACCAAGATAAACATCAAGATTTCCCAATGCATCAATTTGAGCCACCCCAACCTTCTATAGGTCCTCATCCATTACTAAAAAAAAACCACAATATTACCAATGATGGTGTTATAGATTTTTATGACACCATTCACAATGTTCAAGCTATCATTCCTAACCAATCTTTGGAACCAACTCCCCCTTCTCAAAAATATAATAATCCTCATTTCTCTTCACTAAATAAAAAAAAAGTTCATAAACCTCTATCCTCAATTTAATTGATAAGCATCTACTCAAGCCTTTTCCATGAAACCTTGACCCTACTCATCCTATGAAATCTTGGTATGATCCTAACAAGTTTTGTTGGTTTCATGCTAGTTGGGGTCATTCTCATGAAACATATAGACAAATTCATAATTTAGCTATGAAATTTCTTCTTGGACCTAATTTTGATCATGATTCCATTATTCACAAGCATCAACAAGCTTATGAGAATTATATCAAAGACTATAAAACACATGACAAAACTCAAACCTTAAATAAAAAAAACACTTACTTGGATATCTACAAAGACCCTCTCCATAATCATCAACCAATTTAAGATAACCAAGATAAGCCCATTTCTTCCACCAATAATGTAGAAAGTATTTTTGACCCTATTTTTGATGAGAATGTGGTTAGCATGACTAATATGTGAAGGGTGGTGGCTTTCATTGATTCACAGCCTATCCACACTCCTCCTTCATCTCAAACATATTGTGTTATCTAAGATTATTATCCAACTCATTTAAATGAGTTAGGGAAAGAATATCTTATATCTTTTGACAATTTAATGTATGATTTTCCCTTGGATAACACATCCCATTCTATTTCTACCACTCTTCCATCACCTTCTAACACTCGTGATAATCAATCTTCAATTGACATTTCTTCTACCAATTCTCTAAATCAACATGAATCATTTCCTTCATCATTACAACATGATTTACAACCTTGTTCCAAACCTCCTTATTCATATCAACATAAATTTCAATCCACTTATAATCCTTTTTTGAGGACCTCCTTAGTCATTATGCACTATATCTAACAACATTCTTATCAGTTATGATGAGTGTGATCCCATTGTAGAGCTCACTAATTTCCCATCCCAAATTTTGTTCCTTGAGCTTATGAGGACTTCTCCACATCACATTAATCATATTATGTAGCTACTATTCAAGATTAATGTCCTTCATCCTCCCTTAGTAGGATAGGAGGCAAATTTATCTGGATCTAAGGATAATATATTATAAAAATGTGAAGAAATATCTATCAACATTGATGAAAATATAGACACTTCCCTTTCCCTAAAATTTCCCATAGATTCTATGATTGGTGACAAGATTCTACTTGGTGTAGATGATCCTCCCTTATTTATTAATATCTAAATAGGTGATATCAAAGTTAAGCATGCATTGATTATTGAGTGTTCTAGCACATGTGTTGATTCTCTCAATTTCATTACGACTCTTTGGTATTTATAATGCAATCTTAAGTCTACACATATTATTTTCTAGGATATGATAGAAGGAAAATGCCTCATCTAGGTTATGTGTGGCTTTCCATCACTATCCCACCTATCATTGTGCACATGAAGGTGATGATCTTTAACTTTCCCCTTTATTATAACATCTTTCTTGGTAGGCCATGGACTCACCGTATGAGATTCATTGCTTCTTCTACCTATTAATGTGTTAAATTCCCTCATAATAGAGCCATTTATAAGATTCAAGGTGACACTAACCCTTGGAATTTTAAATAATTCCAAGATCATGCTATCTTCAAGATTCTTACTCTTGAGCCTTTTCCAAGCATTATATTCCATGAGTCTCAACATCTTAACTTCCCCATTAATTTAGCCTAAGGCTAAAATGGGCATCCCAAACTCATTAAGAACATTCCTCCTAGCCTCTTAGATTTAGATGATGATGAACCTAACGAGATTAGCTTAAATATATAAAAAATTTATCTCTCCCCTCATCTCATCTTATAACTTATTACTTCCTTACAACCTCACTTTCACAAGCCTCCTTGCAATGACATTCCCTTAGTCTTGACCAAGACTATGCATTCTATTCACCACACTTCTTTGGATGATAAGGTCATCCCTAATTGCATCATTGACCTTCACACCCTAGATTATGATGATGGCTATTCCTTAGATGATCCATTATTAGGGAGTTTTGTACAAGCCCATGATGCCAATATTGTGTGTTATCACTCTTCTTCACTTGAGTCTTTTTTTTCATCTCATCATTTTCATTCAATTATAGTTTCTAATTTTTGTATTTTTCCCTTTTATCATAGGGTAGAGATGGTGCCAACACCTCTAGTTTATGAGGATCCATTAAGAAGATGCTCATGAATCATGCTACAATTGGGCCTTACCATTTTTCTAGGTACTCTGACCCTCATAGCTAGTTTACCCTTGAGGTTAGTATAACTTTCCTTAGACTTACTATAGATCTCACTCATCCATCAGTAGAGCTTGTTATAGTTGAGACTATTTCCATTCCTACTGTTGCTGAGCCTACCCCTATTTATGATTTTATTGCTCTTTATATTAAGCCTAGTTCCATTCCTTCCTCATCATCATCCTCCCTTGGTGATGGTTTGCTTCCTTTGCCTATGATGGTACCATTTCCCACCAAATGGGTTGATGAGTCTTTTGCCTCTTCTTCCACTATTGTTACACCTACTTTCATGTATGTTTCTACTAAAACCACTCATAAAGATATCTATTGCTTCCATGGGATAGATAATCATTCTTCTACCCATTATCATAAGTTGTGATAATATATTGATACATTTCATCCTTTTTCCCCTTCATAAAATAAAGCCATACCTCCCTTGAAGGCACTTCCTAAATATATACCCAAGTATGGTGAGGTATATTATCTATGGAATCTATGCAACACCCATCATACTGATCATTATTGCATTCTTCAACATCTTAAGGATCACCTTATATGCATTTACAAACCTTTTACCACTCTTCCCATAGGTCATCATCATAAGATGGATCTTCCATCTTCTCCCATGACACCACCTCTAGTGGTTCCATCCATGTCTATGGTTCCTTCAATACCTTCTGTTCCTTCACCCATGATTCCTTCACTTATGGTACTTCCCTCACTAGTGGATCCTTCTCCACCCATAAGTCCCTCACCCATAGATCCTTTTTTATCGATGATTCTTACATTTCTTATAGAACCCACTCCCATAAATTATCCTAGCCATCCCTTGCCTAATTTACCTCCTTGGCATGATCTATCAAGTATTCCTACTTTTTTTGTAGAGGAGATTAGAAGAGAAGTATTTTCCTAATATTAATTGAAGATTGACAAGACATTAGCAGTAGTTCATTTCCAACTTCATAGATATTTATTTGATATCTTAGATAATGTGTGTGGATATATTTATTAGTATTTATGAGCACATGTGTGGTGCTTTAACATTTTCATTTGGGTTGGATGTGTCCTCCAATATTATCTTTATCTATCTATTATATCATTTGACACCGTGCCAAATTTTTTCTTATCATATATGGTGATCTTACTTGTTGTACTATATCTTACTTATCTTATCATTTATATTTCACATATGATTGTCTTTCTTTATCATCTATTTCTCTTGCTTGAGTTTTTATCAAAACTCTTTTCTTTCCTCTTCATGATTGTCTGCTTTCTTATCTACATTTTTCACAGTTAGTTATCATTATGACTTGGTTATACAAACCCTATTCCCTTTGGTCATTGTATCCATTTTACCATGTGATTAGTTAAAAAACAATCATAATCATTACTATCTCCTTACACTAGTCCACTTTTTGGATCTCCTTTTTCCCTTCTTCCTTTTTCACAAACCAAGCATATACATGGTTGAGACTTGAGATCATATGCTAGATCATTGTTAATCCTAAGTGTCCTAGTCAATATTTGTCTTTGGTTACTTAGCATCTTTTAGCCTTAGCCAAAAGATCATTCATGTGTATCATTACATCTCTCATGATTGGTCATTTCAAATCCGTATGGAGGAGGAATCTTAAAAAATCCATAAAAAGTTAAAATCCAAATATTTTAAACAAAAGGCAATAATACAAAAGGAAAAATTATTCTTAAAAATACAATCATAATATAAGATGTGATTCAAAGCACATCTTCTTATAGTTGAATCTCAAACTCCATAGTTGGCCTCATGGTAGAGTCGAGGTCCCTTGGGGTGAGATAGGCTAGTAGATTAGAAGAGGAGAATGAAAAAATCTTTTAGTTCTACCTACTTTCTCATGCAAGTACATAATATTTGTAGTAGACTAAAGGGGTCTTGAAGAATGGGGAACATGTCATGGGAAGGTAGGTCCATTTTAATTTTTTGTTGTACCAATCTACCTTCATGAGTTGATCTTATTAACATGCCTATTTGCCTACAAAGCTTTTTATTTATAGCAAATAGGTTTTCTTTATACATAGATGGTCACTAGTCACTTAGTTTCTTCTCATGTCCTTAGTATGCCTCCTATCTCCTAAGGTCTTCTTATAATATGGCCAAGTCTTGATTTTTACATTTCTTATATCCCCAATATTTCCTCTTAAAAAATATTGTTTTTTCTACTATTCACTTCCCTTGGGATTTCATTTTTTAGTTGCTTTGCAAGATCATGGATAAGACCCAACATCCCTCATAAATTACCATCTTTTCCTTCCTATTATCCACATCCTTGATTACCTAATTTTTCATATTTATTCCACCCCAGTGGTGTTATTTTTGTGAGTTGATTATAAGACTGTAGATAGGACCCAATGTTCATCACAAAATTTTCCAATACCCAAGTCACAGTCCAAAATTACATGTGTAAAATATGAGATAAGATTCAATTGATTATGAAGTTACACATCATTGACATGCTTCCCAACTTGATTTATTGTTTTTTATGCATACCTCATTTCTCTTTCACCTTTTTATCTTTTTATTTTTTGAGTGCATGTAAGAATACAACCATTTCTTTAATTTTTTCATACTTTCCACTTTGAATTAGTGTGATTAATTTAAGACCAATCTTTACCAATTTTATTTTTCTCTTATAATTCCTAACATGATTTAGTATAATTGATTACCTTAACTAATTTATTTTTATCCAACTTGTGCCCTTTTACATTCCTTCCATTTTATTACATTGTTTCCATACTTCCCAATGTGAATTAGTAAGATTTTACTTGTTTTAATTTGGTGCAAAAATCTTTCACTTTGGTTTAAAAACAAATCCCTTTTTTCCATCTTCTTTACCATTTCTTAGTTTTTTATACTTAGTCATTTCTTGTAATTACACATTTCCCATCTTGAAATAGTGTGTAGTACATTTTATTGATTGATTATGTTTTTCCAAGTCCTTTTTTCCTATTTATTTTTAACCATGCATGTGTCCTACATAATTCTAGAAAAGAAACCACACCTCATATATTTCCTATAACATATACAACAAAGCTAGAACACATGTGATAGAAAGAAATATATCCAAAGCATCCAAAACCATAACCACAATAAAAAACCATAATAAACCATAATAAACAACCATAATGAAGATGATATGTTCGAAGAAGAAGACAATAATAGTATAGAAGTAGAGAACTTAGATGATAGATGTAGTGTATAGCTACAAGAATGGGTATTATCAGAAGAAGAATTATGTAAACAAGTAAATTGTAGGTTAATTTTAGGTTTAAATGCAACAAAATGAGTCATAGGAAAGTACCATTCACTATAAGAGCACATATCCTTGTAGCCTAATATTTTATACTATAGTAGAAGTTTTTAACCAGGTGGAGAGGAAGATAATAATTGGGAAGGACCATTTTTTGAACAAGTGTAGAATTGGGGTATGGAAATTAAAAAAAGATCAATTAAAAATGATTTTAAGACCACAGAGCTTGTTAAAACCAAGAAAAACAAAAAAAAAATCATATAAAAACATAGTGTGCATATTGACTCACCTAGTGCATAGAGTAGTACACAGACATGGCCACCAAGAATTCATTTTATTATTATAATAAATATGTAAAAAATTCCATTGACACAAGTTTAAAAAATGGGTCATCTAAGAGGATTCATAAAATTAACAATCTATGATGGGTATACAAACCCTGAACAATACCCACTAACCTATGAGATGCAATGGTAAGCTAAGGGCATCACTGATGATGCTATCAAAAAGTGTGAGCTAGTGGGGGCCCTACCTAGAAGAGTTTTTGAGTTCAATACCAAAGATATGTTCAATGATAAAATCTATAAGACATTAAAAATTGGTTTAATGCATAATTTAAGATAAATAAATGCACAAGCCAGACCATTCAGGACTTGAAAGAGATAAAGCAAAAGTTTGGAGAATTAGTCTATAACTATGACCACAAATTCTATGATTTGATGAGTAAGGTATAATTTTCCTTAACAAACAAAGATAAATCTATGTGAGTCATCGAAGGACTATGATCCAAAATTAGGTTTTCCACCACATATACTTAATATGCTACAAAATTAGATGCTATAGATATTATCCTATATGTAGAGCAAATTGAAGACTATGATGAAGCTCCTCTTGCTAATTCTAAGATTAAAAATACATTACACACTTTTTTGAAGAGAATGGAGAAATACCATGAGGTAAATAAACCTAAATTGAATCTCTAGTGTATGGAGTGTAGAAAAGAAGGACATTATAGGAATGATTATCCTAAGATCAAGATAGAATTCTATGAAATCTATTGAGTAGTGGGTCATGTAATAACATAGTGCCATATTATACATCAATATGCCAAGAATCTACATAATCTATATTACAATTTCTATAAGTCAAACAATCATAATGAAAATAATTATATGACTTTGTAGGATCTCAAGGAAGGCATCACTAAAAATGTCTTCACTGTCATTATGTAACAAATGTCCTCAGTGAAGTAGACAATTCCAGGCCCTGAGGTTGATAAAGGTTATGTGACCCAAACAAGTCCATAATGAATTCTTAGTTCACCACAATACTAACCTCAAGGTCTGGCAAGTTGGATGCCTCCTTCATTGGATACCACCATCTTCATAGTACCAATATACAACACCCTAAAACTTAGCCATGATGTAGCAGTAATAAATAAGTTAGGCCCTACTAGCTACACAAAAATAATTTATAATTGTAGATAATAACCAACAACACCACATTAGAACACTACATAACAAGAAAGAGGATATAGAGGAGGATATCAGTCTAATAGAGAAGGAGCTAGGGGTAGATACAAAGAAGGTTACTAATGTGGTAGAGGGAAAAACTATCAATGATCTTCTCTACAATGATACCTATGAAAAGAGTACAATCATGTACAATTAAACTACCCTATGAATCCTCAAAGATAGTCTTATTATGCATATTATAGAATATTTGACTAGCATGACATAAAAGACTATCCTATCTTAGAGAAGCAAAGAAAGGACAAGGCCATCCAAAATGTGAATATACTGAGTGCATGCCTAAAGAGAATTCATTATTATATGTTGTTACATGAAAAAAACTTACATATAAAGGTTAAATTCTATTTGAAATATATTAATATTAGGGAATACAAAAATTAAAACAAGATACATACCCAAACCCAGTTACAGAAATGGGGCTCATGTATGAAGTTGTGCAGTTGTTGAAAAACATCCAACATCAAGACACCACTAAAGGAGATGCTACAGCAATAGATGTACAAATACATGGAAAAATCATATGAATTATGCATTAGGATAGAGTTGTTACTATGTTGAGAAACCTTCTAAAACATTTAAGCACATTATGTAATGAATACATTTCATAGAACATCTCAAAAATGCTACATAATCTACTACAGTGTGCACAGTGTGGATAATAAAAGATAGAAAAGCTGGTATAGTATGTCAAAATACAAAATCCCTATGATGTAGATGTACAAATAGACATTGAGGTTATAGGTTATGATATTCCAAAAGTTATCTTTGATTTTGGTAGTATAATCAACATAATTCTTAGGTTTACATGAGAAGCTATTGGATGACCAGTTCTAAGTTACAGTCCAAAAATTTTGAGCTTAGTTGATTATGGATAGGTTGAGCCTATTGGTATACTAGAATATGTTGAGATTAAAGTCATAGAATTGACCCTATGAGGTGAATTTGAAGTCATTAACATGAAGACATCAACAACACATTACCTTGTACTAATCGGTAAAAAATAAGCATATGATGGTCAAATGATGATCAACACAATGTAGAATCAGTTAGAAGTGTACCAAAGAGATAAAATTGTTATAATTACTATAAATAAAATTTGCAAACCTTACATAATCTTAGTTTAAATAGATTCCCTATACATTGTGTAAGAAACCAGTTGGATGAAGGTGAACTCTAAGGAAAATCCAAAATCTCTATGCACAAATGAGTGCAAATTCTTGTACGAGCATACTAAACCTTAGATATAATCATTACTCACTCAAAAACTAAAGACATCAAAATAGTAAAGGCCCAAACTAGTATTTATATAACCATTGGTAAACTAGTTTGTCATAAAAGATTGTGTATCTATGTCTACAAAATCCCCTACTTGATCAGAAATTAACTTCCTCTATCAAGTCGATGATCATAAAAAGGATTATATAAAGCAACTAGAGAAGGAAATTTTCCTTGAGAAGTATCCATATTCATCAGTGGATATTTAGACACACATCTACTTAAGTGGGCCTGAGGTGATCATGAACTTTGACTGAGGAGAATGGTTTTTGTGCACAAGTGACAACTTCTAGTGTACTATGAAATTAAGGATATCAATGACTTCATTATATGTTTACAAGTTTAGATACCTACCATTATCTAATGGATCAGTTCTATAAATTATGCTTTAAAGGAAGTTAGTGCGACATGGTGGGAAATTCATTGAAATAACTAGTTCAAGTGGGATGATGCCTACAAGCTTATGATCAAGAGGTTCTAATTACCACAATTCATCCAAAGTAATTGACCTTTATTTTAAGAAGGTGAGTGTCTTCAAATTCATATTCATAAATATGTTAAAGTTTGGAATAAGGAACATGTGGCACTAAAGTAATGGGTTCACATTTTCCATTATACACTTGTTCTATTACCATCAATATGGTATATGCATCAAGAACACAAAAGGGAAACAAAGCATTGGGTGCAGGTCCAAAGTGATTTTATTTAAACATTTGGTTTTGAATATGAAACCCCTCTAGTTCAAAATGCACTCTATAAAATCAAACAATTCTTATACCATGGGTGCGTAGAATACTTAAGCACCACAACAAAATTCCCTACATAGAAGAACACAAATTGTAATCTTAATTCAAAATTAAAAAGATACAAAGATGCCAAGAAAGAAGAATGATATCTTACGTGTCCATGCCATTTAAAACAATACAAATAATGAGATATTGAGGATTCTGATTCTGATGGTGATCTAGATTTGATTGATTTATTTGTAGTTGAATGGCCAATAGAACCCCTAAAGGACCTCGACGTAGAACCTACTAAAGAAGATAAGTTGCACAATATATAAATTCTAAAACAAGAAGGGTAATGGAGGATATAGTAATATATTAATTAATAAGATTTCAATATTTACTAGTAACCCATACAAAATCATGTAGTAAACATCAGAACTGAGGAGGTTCCAATATTGGCAAATATAGGTGATTATTGGACAAAAGCTGAAATTTTTGAAGCAATGCAAATTTTGAGGGATTACCAAGATGTTTTTTCCACTAAATTCTCAAAGGTATAGGGAGTTGAGACATATCTAGGAAAGATGCATAATGAACTAAATGGGGGCACATGGGAGTTGAACAATCCAAACGTGAAGTTGAAGGTGAAGGCTAAGCTTGATAGGATGTAGGATGTAGGAATTATCTATCTAGTAGAAAAGATAGATTGGGTAAGCCCCATAGTAGTTCATCTCAAGAAGATTGGGAAAATTTGAGTATATGGGTATTATCACATTCTAAATTATGCTTGTGTAAATGATCCATTCCTAATTCCATTCATAGATAAGGTTTTAGAATCTGTCATAGGCCATGAAGTATACTCTTTCATGGATGACTTTAGTGACTATCATTAAATACCCATTACAACAAAATATAGATCCAGAATGAATTTTGCTAGATAATGGAGATATTTTACATATAAGGTCATGCTTTTTATCCTTAAGAATACACCTATAGTGTTCTCTCATGTAGTGGTGACTATATTCAAGGACTTCATTCATGACTTCCTAGAATCTATCTTAACGATTGGGAAGTCTTTTCATCATTTAAAGAACATTTGTCTAAGATGTGCCTAATGTTGGAATGATGTTGAGATCTTCACATTGCATTGAATACAAATAAATGTCTATTATTTATACCCTTTAGTGTTATGATAGGACATGTAGTATGTAGTGAAGGCATTTTGGTTGATCAAGGAAGAATTGTAGTAATCTTGAGTATGCCTCCACTGGTCAATTCCTCTAAAGTGGGATATTTTTTGGGCCACACAGGCTAATATTATAAGTTTATGAAAGGATATGAAACTATTTATTATCCATTAGAATCCTTACTACACAAAAATGCAAAGTTTATTTGGACTTCAGAGTGCCAAGTAACCTTCATCAAGCTGAAACAAAGATTGGTTACTGCACCCATCCTTATCTTTCTATACTAGAGTAAGCCATTTCACGTATATGTGGATGCTTCAGGTATTAAAATTTGTGTTATACTTACATATCTAGGGATGGTAGAATTGACCATCCTATTCATTTTGATAGCTATAAACTATTTGATGCAAATAACTACACAACCACTGAATGACAAGCATTAGATATCATGTTCAAACTAATATTTATGACATTATCTATTTGCAACACCATTCAAATTCTTCACTAATCATCAAGCCCTATGATACCTGGTCAATAAGCTAATACTTAGAGGATGCATCTCATAATAGCTAATGCTATTTTAGGAGTTCTAATTATACATTAATGTAAAAACACAAAGAGAGAATGTGGGACCAAATCACCTCAGTTGCATTTTTAATGGTGAATAACTAGAATAATTATAAGAAGACTCTTCGAATGCTCACCTTTTTTGCATAGCTATGATTCCTAATTTTTTTGAAGTAATTGCCAATTTCTTTGAATAAGGAGTTTTCCCTACACACTATCAGGAATGTGACAAAAAGTAGTTTGTTACTATAGCTCTACCATACACCATCATTAATGGGATTTTGTACCACTTGGGGAAGGATGAAGTTTTGCATAGGGTTGTTATGGAATGAATCATCTCAACTCTTACAAGAGTCACATTAAGGATTTAAAAGAGGATATTTTATGGGAGAAGATACTACTAAGAAGCTATTACAGACTAGGTTATGGTGGTCCAATCTCTTTTAGGATGCACATAAAGTAGAAAAACACCATGATGTCTACCAATGCATGGGTAAACTACTACAAAAAGATGAAATGCATTTACAACCTTTGATATCTGAGCAACATTTTGAACATTGGGGCATTGACTTTGTCAAACCTATCAATCCATTGAGAAAATGTAGTAAAGAAAAGTATATCATCACTATGATAGACTATTTTACTAAGTGGGTTGAAGCTACTATGACACCTAACTATGGTGTAAAAGACAATGAATTTTCTCTATGAGAATAATATTACAAGTTTTGGATTCTCCATAAATCTCATGAGTAATTAAGGAATGTACTTTCTGGATAATACCATCAAGGATCTAACTTAGGAATTTATGATTTCTCATCATAAAAGCACTGCATGCCATCCTCAGGCCAATGGCCAAGCTGAGGCTTCCAATAAAATACTAGGTAAAATATTGGTAAAGATCTATGACATCAAGCGAGATGACTAAGAATATTAGGATTTGAAGTAATTATGCTGATATAATACCTAATACCTAGTCTATGCATTGCCATGGTCGTGTGACTAGGGGATCATGACTCTCTAACTGACAAACTTATTGAATTGAATAGGATGGATGAGTATAGATGCAAAACAACATGGACATGGGGAGTTCACAAATAGAGATATAAATCATGGCATGATATAAATTTGTGCCATAAAGAATTTCATAAAGATCAACCAATCTTATTATATGATAGTCATTTCAGAGCATTCCCAGACAAGTTACAGATTTAATGAAAAGGGCCCTATATCATACATGAATGAACATAACAATGAACCATAGTTTTATGATATCTTTAGGAAACCATTTTACCAGGGTGGGTAAATGGCTATAGGCTTAAGCCCTACTACCAATAGTCAAATTGATCTCATTATACTAAGTGAGTGGGTGATGAGTACCACCAAGTAGATTAGGATTTCCCAATTTTGCATGTTTTTTGTGTGTTTATTTTCTATTTGTGTGTTTGTAGAGATCTATTCACTACTAATTGAAGCCTAAGATATTAAGAATAACATACACTAACGATGTGTAGGAGGATCCACATGCACCATCAAGGATGTCAAAGAGGAGTGATGAAATAAATTATGTCCAAGAAAGGTTCAAAAACATCTATAAACAAGATCACCATCATATAATATTCATCCAATAGAAGTAAATGCCAGATCTAATGGTCAATTAATGTGATCTTCAAAAAATTAGTGGCCCATCAACATCATCTACTCAAAACCCTACATAGACACCAAAGATCATAACAATGTAACTTCACACATGTGCCAATGACTATCTACCTTAATTTCTAGATTGGATATAGATTTGCCACATCTACCATTGTATTCATGATGGGTGGACATTTAAGCATAACATTCATGTAGAATCCAAGAGGTGAAAAATATATATAATCTAATTTCAAAGACTTATGTTGACATTTCATCCTTGCACATATTTTTCATGATCTACAATTGCAAAGAGATGAGCTAGTTTTCTTATGCAGAGAGTAGATAACATTATAATTACATCACTTCAAGTAGATATGGATACATAATGGATCATCAAGGGTCTAACAAAGGATTAAAAAGAGGAAATGGGTGTTGATATAATAATCAAGCAAACCAAGTTCAATGACCCCAAATTATTTAACTACCTCTAATAAGTAAAATAAAAGTTGTTCTGATCAGACCCTGTTGATGCTGCATAATTGATCGCTCTTATAGCTCCCCATTGATTTCAAAACATAGATGTTGAGATCTTATTATGAATGCCTACTTTTGGTGAATTTATAGAGATCATACAAGTTTTGATCAATCAATATAATAATGGCAACATATATCTTAGATCAGATGTCACCATCGTAATCAACATAGAAGCCATGGCCTGAGCTTTGGGCATGCCTGCATGAAGAGACTCCTTATCTACCTATAAGACAAGAATGAAACCCATTATATAAGAAGTTTGGGATTTCTATGTGTAGATAAATAAAGGGATTCCAATTAATGAAATCCTAAATGAGCTAGTGCATGTCCTCATCGAGTACATCACTAGGAGAATCTGGTAGATGACCAAGTCTATGATGCAAATATAAAAAAGGGTCATAGACATCACCCATCGAATGATCCACAAAAATGAAAAATTTAATTATTTAGTGTAATTTATCTAGGAGATACTCACTAATATAGAGAAGTGTCACACCTATCCAATGTATATTTTTCAATACCAATTCCTTATCTTCTTGATTTGCTTCATGTAATGGATGTCCCTAAGGGAGAAGTACACCTTGACATAGATTATTGGCCAATGAAATAATTTACAAATCTCATCTAGGAAATAAGAGTATGGATCCCTAACACATAAAGGCAAGTTCAAATCATGGTGAGAGGAAAGTCTAGAGTTTATTACAATACATCCTCAAGTAACACTAGGCATCATGCAATATTTGGGCCAATACACAACTATCACCTTGATATTGAAGGGAGTGTTCATCAACATTCATGATTTTTCATGGTCAACCTTCACACCACTCCCATTCTTCATAAAAATTGACATGGTGCAGTCTAAAGTTTTTAGACAAAAATGCTTTATATCCAAGTGGGTGAATCCACTTTGGGCCATACCACCTAGCATAACCATCCCTATAATGTAATAATTAGAGGAAGCTACAAATTCATATTAATATAAGGGAAAGTTTAATCTACGAATAGAACATAATTTGGTATCCCCTCCCTTGAAGCACAAGACACACAACACAACAACCTAGATGGATGATCTGAAGGTGCCTCAAATTATGAGCTCATGAAATTTTATCTAGATGGGTATAGATGAGATAGAAGTCTACCAGGTCATGATGGTAGATATGGCTAGAGATTTATATGAGAGGGAGGAGGAGAAAGAATTTTCATTTTGGAATGTTATGCACATTGTCCAATTATGGAAGTAGGTTCCCCAAAAACTATGGGTGGACCTTCTATCTTGCCCACCTTCCATTGTTGTTGATACCATTTGGGAAGAAGTAGAGTAGGTACAAAGGAGGATCGACTTATTCTAGCCCCAACCTACTCTTACATTTATAACATAAAACATATTTTCACCCCTTTCAGAGATCCCACCCAAATTCTTGTGTGTAGGCCTTGAATAAGACAAGAGGCAAAGGTCTCCATTACACTTAAAGAGCACACTTTTAGAGAACTAACAATTAAGAAAAAAGTACAACCTTCCCTTTCCTCTACTACACCACCACCAAAACATAGATTAGTCATGGTTAGGTGGAAGAAGGCACAAGTTTTTAGCTTAAAAGTGCAAACTAGTGATTCACCACCATCACCACAATCCCTTGAGGTTAAAGAGCTCACACTAGAGCAACCCATAGAAGAAGAAAAAAAACCTCAAGGGAAGAAGTAGCTCACACAATAGAATTGGGAGTATAAAAGGAAGAGAAGAAGTGATAAAAAAATAAGTGCATCAACAACAAACCATTCAACAAGCTGAAGAAGCTGAGGCTACATAAAAGGCTAAGGATGTATAGGATGATATATATAAGTCTATGGATGTGGCTAAGAAGGATAAGGAAGTGACTAACACTGCTTATAAGGCATAATAGGAGAAAATGAGGAAGGAAAAGGAAGCTGAGCTTACTACCAAAGTGAAGGCATCAGATGAACAGAAAAGAAAACATAATGTAACAACCCAAGCACAATAGGCCATAAAAAATACAAAACATGCACAAAAATAAGCAAAGGAAGCTGTAAGGAAAAAGGAGGAAGAAGATGAATCTCTATGTCAAAAATAGGTGTAGTCATAGGCATAAGCTCAAGATCAAGCATAAGCATAAGCACAAGCATAGGCTTATGCTACACAAGAGCTATCTAAGGATATGGCCTTGGTATAATAAAATAAGAAAGAGAAACAAGAAGAATGGGCAAATAAATTGAAGGCCTAGGAGGAATAGGCAAAGTTGGAAGTTGTACATCAAGAGTTGAAGAAGAAAAAGGAGGAGAAAATCAAATTCAAGTAGGATGAAGATGCTATATAACTTAATCTAGTAAAAGAGGCCATAATGCAACAAAAACAATCACTAGAGCAACCTAAAACACAAATAGAGTATCCTACATAGAAAAAAGCACCAACTACAACTCTGATAGGTCCATAACTACCCAAGTTTTTATTGGGAGGTGTCTAGATTGGAGATGTCCCAATAATTGGTGATCTATGTACCAATTCATCACTATCACTTACCACAATGCCAAAAATAGACCCTACAACATCTAAAATTACATTAATTGTACTCCTAATAAAGTAGGATGCTTCCTTGGACATTTCTAGGATAACCCTAAAGAAATAATTAGAGGGTGCAATGACTTTCTAGAAATTAATGATGCAAAAGGCCACCTCTTTAGAGCTATAAATGACTCAATCCAAGGTAGAAAATATAAAGTTGAAGGCATGCCTTCATGAAGATGCCAATATGATCTAGGAGACCTACCTAGAGTTGGTCACTCAAGGAATCGAGGATCAAGTTATGTCTGACCAATGCAAACTCAAGACTTTGGTCTCTAAGATAACAAAGGACTGGTGCATATCCCAACAACTCCATATAGTTAATACATTGGGATAGAGCATGAAGATTAAGGCAATCACATTGATAACCTTGTTAGAGTACCAAAGCATGCTAGACATTGTATCACTTCAAGCACATTAGGTCATACAAAGTCTATTAGACTAGAAGTAGTACCTTGATGACTCTCTCACCAATTATAACATATATTTCACTACAACTATAACTTCTAATAAAATAATGGGAAGCCACACCATTTCATTGGATGTGAATAATAGAGCTCTCTAAGACTTGCTAAATGGAAGATAAAATGTGCATGATTTTTAACTGGTAGAGTGAGCTTATATGCAGTTTATTTATAAGTCTCTAGACCCAATGCCATGTAGACAAACTAGATCAAATTGGTGGAAAAATATAGATGAGGATCAACAATACTAAGGCAACCATGACAATCATTGATGACTTGGACCTGAAGCAACTCATCAGATATCATGTAGTATTACACATTCTACTATACATAGTTCAGGATGTGATGATTGATTAACATACAAATAAGATCAATCTATCTTTTTTCTACAATGAGATTGCCTAGATCCTTATTGTTATAGTCTATATGTTGCCATCCAAGTTTCAAAACGTCATTGCATAGCACAAGGCTATATAGTCTAGGGCCAAGGATCCTAATGACCAGTCATCCTTCACATCAATGCCACATCCTTCAAGCTAAGTACTATACAAAGTGTAAATTTTAAATATTTTGTAAAGGATTTTGTTTTATGGATGATTATTAAGACAAGAGGGTTTAGGTTGGTTGAAAACCTGTAAAGTGTAGCCACCTAGTTATGCCAACCTATTGAAAACTTGAAAGGGTGATAGGTTGGTATGCTACTTAGTTGAAAATCCAAAAGGGTGGCTATGTAGTTTGTAAGAGGTAACAACCAAAAATGGTACCTTGAGTTATTACTATGTATCTTAATGGTCTAACCACTTCTTTAGTTTCTACCCTATATGTACACTTGGATCATCCTACAATATTATATCAGGATGAGATAACATTTTAAGTACAAGAAAGTGTTCTGAGAATAAATTAGATAGTAAAGCTACATAGGATATTATTCTAATATTTGTGCAAAATGTATTCAGTTGTTGGGTATATGTATATTTTATCTTATCCTCCATGAATAGTAATAGGATTAGAAGAGGAATAGACTCCTCTTTTAGTGCCAAGTATGAGAATAATGTGAATAATTAGAGACTATAAATGATTATATATATGTATGTTTGTATGAAGAAGAGAGTTTAACCTTTGTTGTGATTAATATAGACTATTTTGTTATGGTTACTTGTTGTATTTCTTATTTTTTCCCTTGTGTACACTTTCATGGTTAATGTTTGGCTTAATTCTAGTTTATTTTGAATGATTTATAAATTTTAATGAAGTACTAGTTATTACTAATTCCTATCTAATGTACTATAATTCATCTCGATTATACTTCTACTTTCCTTGTTGAATATGAATTCTCTGCACTATCTTGCACATTTGAGTACAAATTAGCTATCCTCATCCTTAGTATGTTTTGATGCTTCAAAAACCTCTGTTAACAAACCTAAATGAATATGTGAAGAATAATTTAGAGTTAAAGTAGTACACCACTTTTATGTATATGTTGGTAGAGCGGATTATTCCATCTATGATTAATTAGGCACCGAAATAGCTCATACATATTTTTATTTATCCCATAATAATTTGTTATGGCCTCCTTGGCCTTATCCATGGCCTTAGACAAATACCCCATCGATTTATTTTCCCATCCACCAATCATATAACTCTAATTAGAGGCTCTAATACCTAAAATCAAATAACATATAATTTTAAAATTAAAATAAAGATAAAATTGAGATTTTTTTATAAAGAAATAAATGATAAATTAGAAAAAGTTAAGTCTAAAATTACCTTGATGAACCCAGCTATGGTCTTTGTAAACACATCATACAAAATGGTCTTCATTACCTTTTCCCCTTTAACTTTCCTATTATAAAGAGAATCCAACCACAATGTGCTAACAAATATATACTTAAGAGATGTTAGTGAGGCTATAATGCTCTAAAATGTGATGAATTTCATGTAAAATCATATGGCTTCTAGTTGTACAAACTCTTTTTTATTTGTGTGCTCTCTCATCAAGCTTAGCACCCAAGAATGATTGTAGATGTACTTTATGATATACCTTTCCTCTTAAACCAAAATTTTCACCCATGTCATATTTCCTACATCCTCAAGTAGGAGATAATTTTAATGGGATAATCACAAGTTGCAAAAATAGGATGGGTGTCTCTCCTCAAGAAGTATCTCTACTGATACATATGTTGTTGCATTATTGGTCACAACCTGGACAATGTTATCCACACCCACCACCATGTCTACCTATACCGAAAGATTACATAAAGTATTTAAATTTTTAAATTTTTTAGAGACATTAACTAACTTCAAGCACACCAACTGCCCACTTTAAACCAATTAATCAAGGTGTAGTTTCTTCCATCTATCCACCCATCAAACAAAATGTTACAACCCTTTTTGTGCTATATTATTATTTGCTCATCTAAAATAATTTATTTATTTTTAACAACATCATTCAATATTGGGGATATGAATTCATGATCAGTAGGGTCTTTGAACCCCTTCCTATAAATGGTCAAATCAGATACCAAATTCTCCTAGTATTGGCTTTCCACCACATTGAATGATATGTTGTTGTAGTATCATAATTTTTCCACAACGACCCTTAATTCATTATGTAATTCTTTGTTCAAAGTCATACCTTCAAGTGAAAGTTGTGACCCATGGGTATTTTAAGGAACAAAAGAGCCTTGAAAAGTTGAACCTAAACTTTTTACACTAGGTGAGCCCATCTCCAAACTACCCTTTGGGAAATAAAACACCTAGAGGCTCTAAACTCATCATAATCAATATTTTTTCCTTCCTATTCATTATAGATGCAAGTGATTTAGAAGTCCTTTTTTCCTCCTCATAGGCTACTATGAAAATAACCATCTCTCTTTGAACCTTAAGTGGCACTCTATCACATATCTTCACATCATTTCCTGGAATCCATGCTATGTGGTATTTGAGGTGATTGACCCTTGCACTTATCATGGACCCATAATAATTTCATATGATGAAGTTCATCTCTGGGCTATCATAAAATTGTTTCCATGTTGTGTCATCAACCTTCCTAGGTTTATGGGAAGTGGATGCCATTTTTAATTTTCTTTGATGTTGATGTCACCTCACCTTTGGGTTATATTAGAGTTTCTAAAACATAGATTTGGTCGATTACTAATGTATTATTGTGATATCACTTCATTAACAAAAAATTTCCATTATGTATTATGATTTTGATGCAAGTTTTTTGACTTCAAGCTTAAAACAATAATGGGTATTTAGCATACAACTTCCAACATACAATAATAACACACTGTAACACATTTTGATGAAATTTGAAGTTAAAAATTGCAACATTAAATTTTACACCACCATGAAAGCTCAAAATCTTAGAAGGTTATATGAACTTGAAGATCATAGTGTTTAAACTTTAAACTTTATGTCTTGTGCAAATTGTAGTAAACTATAATGTCTCACTTGAAACTAAAAGTTTGAATTTTGAGATTGAAACCCTGTAATTGATGAGTCCTAAAAGTTTTCTGGTTGAGGCTGCCATCGATCCCTATACATATCATCACATAGTTTTTACTTGTTTTATTGGTCAAGGATGCATTTGATCCCTATACAGCTCATCATACAATTTTTAGTCATTGTTTGAGATTGAGGCTTACTCCATTTTGTTTATATTCACTATTCAAGTTGTCATAAGCATAAAATTTCACTCACTATTTGAATTTTAAAGCTCATGTGTCATAGGGATTAGCTGGGTAAGTGAATAGAGTGGGGGATAATTCTATGGACATTTACCACAATGCATACATGTTATAGACATTACACTTACATGTAATTTCCATAATAGTTACACATCATGTAAAGCTAGGCTAAAAATACCAAACCTAAACATGTATGCATTCCTTAAGGTGAAGGGAATGCATACACATTATAAAATATACACATTCTATATAGTGAAAATAACATATATGAATTATCTTCATATTTCACAAAAAATACAAAAAATATATATTGGAAGTAGTAAATAGTTTACTAAAATAAATGTTAAGTATAAGGAATATAAATGTAATAATATATACTGTTACATTTATATTATTTATAATAAATTTATTTTAATAAATATAATAAATTATGGTCACTATGCATCTGATAGAATTAGTTTCACAATTTCACACCTTATGATGTGGAAGATAGTTTTTTAAAATCTAATCTGGTCAATACTTAGGCATTCTCAGGGTCTCAATATTGAACTTAGGGATTTCATGGCATAAATTTTATAATTAATGTCCATTTTTGGTAAACATATAGTCATTTTAAAGGTTTTTATGATGAGCCCTAGGTTTGTTAAAATTGAAGTTTACAAACCACTCACTTTGAACTTAAGATTAAGTGGTGTGATTGGGGTAGCATAGGTCACATTGATGACCTGCACACATCAAAAAACCACTTTGTGTTAATTTCACTTGCTCATCATCCCTCCCTCATCCCTAATCACTTCCTCCTCATCCCTCATCACCCATAATCACTCTCTTAATTCTTTATTATCCCTAATCACTCCCTCATTAACCCTAATTATCCCTCATCATCTATAATTACTCTCTCATTACTCTAATCACTCCCTCATTGACCATAATTTTCCCTCATCATCCCTAATCACTAATTCATCATCCTTCATCATACCTAATCATTCCCTCATCTCCCTCATCATCCCTAATCACTCCATTGACCCCCACCATCCCTAATCATCTATACTCACTCTCTCATCATACCTAATCACTTCTCATTGACCCTCACCATCCCTCATTATCCCTAATCACCCCCTCATCATCCCTAATCACTACTTCATCATCACTCATCATCCTTAATCACTCCCTCCTCATCCCTCCTCATCCCTAATCACTCACTCATTGAATTACCATCCCTTATCATTTATATTCACTCCCTCATCATCCCTAATCACTCTCTCATTGACCCTCACCATCCATCAACATGCATAATCACTGCTTCATTATCTATCATCATCATCATTAATCAATCCTTCCTAATTTATCATTACCCTAATCACTTCCTGATTAACCCTCAACATCCCTCACCATTAATAAATAGGCAAGAAATCAAGTAAAAGGTGGGATGAAATTATATTGCTTATATATATAGATTGGGATTTAGGCATATAATAATCCTAATCCTAGAGTTGATAATCCAAATTTATATCTATATAGATAGGCATGATTGGATACTAGTTGAGAATTCCAATCCTAATCCCATATTTAACCATATATCCATACTATATCCATAGTAGACTAGATTTATAGATAGATAGATACATAGTCACCAATCTAGTAGAGTGTGTTCCAATCTGATAGTTGATACAATGTATTTCACAACCCAAATCGATCCATACCTAACCTGATCTATACACAACTTGATATATAAATGGAATGAAGGGCATATGACTAAATCTAATGTATTGAGGAGGCTCCACTTGGATCTTGGGCATGGCCTGGTGGGTCCTAAAGGCCAGCATGGGGCCTTGCCATACATTGAGTATTCTTAGGTCCCTAATATATTATATCAAAAGATCACATAAGAATGCCCCCTCAACATAGATATATGGGGGTAACCATTTAAAAGGCCCTACCCCAATCTCAAACTTTCCTTTCCCATTAAGTCAATGAAATATTTCCCTGCCTAATTCATCTATGCAAAAGAATAAGGCAAGGGAAGTGTACCTTTTTGATATATAACTTTGCTTCACCTAATAACATATCAGGGGAAGATTTACTTCTTGATGGATAGTAAGTGTTGAACAAATTTAACCATACAAGTCAAATTAGGACCCCTATAGGTAAAAACTTAATCTTTAAATGTTTTATGGGTATAATATTTATCATAGGGTCTTTTATAGTTTATTTGATGTAATTTAATGCCTTGTTAGCCTTAGTCATGGTTTGATTAGTTTATATGTCATTTTGAGACACTTAGTAGCCATTTATGGGTCATTTATGCAAGTGGTATAGTTTTAAAGGTATCCAAGTGTCTTATATTTCATTAAAATTTCCAAGAGGTAAAATTTCCTATCAAGAATGTTATTCCCATCTAAAACTTGTAGGTTATGTAGCTAATAATCATGAAATCAACTAAAAAAGGAAGAGTTTAGCACTTGTACAGACCATGCGAAAGAGTGACACATGGCATAATTTCATGTAATAGCTATTAATCTTCCTCATAATCATCTCAATCCTTGAAATGCTTTGAAATTTCTAAAAAGGTCCAAAACTGTTTGGCTCCTTCATCTCCTTTCTAGACACACATAAATGGTTAGTAGGTTTGTGATTAGTATGTCCACTTAGAAAAATTACATGTAAAATTCCTTTGGGAGGTGAAATTAAACTCAGATATATCCATTTACATAAAAAGAGTTTTAATATTGGTCAATTTTGGTTTATGAATCATCTCTAACAAGTTGACTATGTTTTTATACTCGTTATTTCCTGTAGCCTATATGTTTTGATCTTGTATGGATAGTTATGTATAATCCATTTGCTAATATTGATTATAGATGATGTTGGATCTCTCATTAAATCATATCCATTCTTGGTTTAGTGTCTTAAGATTTTTTTATGATCAAATCTTCCTATGTTTGTAGACTGGTCTCATTTGAAGATAACATGCATGTTTCCACCATTTTAAAGATCTTCATGATTTGGTATTGATTCTAGGGGATGAGATGGGTTAATTATAATGTTTTAAATGTTACCTTGGAAATATCACCTTTAAATCTTATTATCCAAAAAATATTACATGGTACTACAATAATAAGCACCATACAACTAGTTTGCTCAATGGCTGCCTTATACAGTCAGCTAAGTGAGTTGTGTAAAGATTTGAAACACATTAATGGATTATTAATTATGGTATAAATGTGTTTATAATGATATTATAACATGAAAAAATAAGTTAATCCCTAGTTAGAACCATAAAGATCATGAGAAGATAGATTTCAATATGCACACAATTTTCCACCATTAATGAATGTGTACAAGAATCTCATAAAGATCAGTCATGTTGAAAGGGAGTGTCTGAGCTAAATAAGATTATTAATAATTAAATGAGTCTATTTTTAATATTTTATGAAGATAAAAACTTGTTTAAATCTCATAAACCATGCATTTTACCAACTTACTCATCTTCACTACCTGCATGTGAAAATGTTCACTATAGGTGGTATCACAAAGAGCTAGGGTGTCATATGGAAGTGTTGATTCAAGTGGTAAAACTCTCCTTGGAATATTATAATGTTGTAGAGATAATATAATACCTATTTTAATGGATAATTTTTGAAATTTAAGTGGAAACTATGATCAAAGATGATGACTACAGAACTTAGAGATAAAATCTCTAAAATAGTAAAATAGAGCACCTAAACATTTTATTTAGGTCATATGGAAAGGTTACTAGGGGTTTGATGAATCCAAATTCATTAATAATATAACATCCAAATAGGATTCCATATTTAAAAAATATGTAATTTGATTTAGTCCTTTGATTTTCTTACTAAGAGGCCTAAAGATGCCCATTTAACCACTAAATTTATGCAGTGAAACCTACAAGCCTTGAGCTATAAAGGGACTCTTAACCCAAGTTGGTAGTATTAGACCATTACTTCATGTTTGAATGGTTTTATATGGTTTTAAAGAAAAATTAATATCTAGGGGTCATTCAAATAATTTATGAGGTAGGGTTTTGTCCTCATAAACACCTATAGGTGCCTTACCTACAAACCATTCACCTACAACCAAGGGTCAAATTCCCACATCATCCATAGCAAAGGGATTAAGCATGGAAACATAAAAATAATTTATTAAATACTATTTAAATTTTATTATATGACCCAAAGGTGATGTGGCACATGTCCCAAGTTGATTTCTCACCCATAGGCTTCTACTTATCTCAGTATAGTCCACTATAGTTGACTGTATGCAACATTGAGGTAAAGAGTGATGTTGTGATGTTTATATTTCATAAACAATAATAAAATGGGTCCCAATATATGTGTAATGACCCTAATATATTTTAAATAAACCTATTAACATTACCTTTAGCCTAAATTATGCAGGAATCACCTACATGAAAGAGAAACACAATCAAGAAATTAACCATAGTCAAGGCTAATAATAGTAAGGTAGGAACCAAACATAGTTTGGAAAAGGGTATAATGGTTTACATAATTTAAAGAGACCCAAGATAGGTAATAAAAAATTGTGATACTCTAATTATGGGTATTAAGAAAATAAATGACCCTATTGATATAATACACATTCTAGAGTGCAAATCTTACATACAGTCTACCTTCTTCAGAGCCTATTTTGGATTTTTCAAGT
The DNA here is from genome assembly GCA_037957365.1 of Torreya grandis. Taxonomy (NCBI): domain Eukaryota; kingdom Viridiplantae; phylum Streptophyta; class Pinopsida; order Cupressales; family Taxaceae; genus Torreya; species Torreya grandis. The sequence continues at coordinate 3,477,334 of JARHVA010000183.1, forward strand.
GTTGAAAGTTAAAATGATATGAAAAAGGGATGAAATTTTATTTATAATGTATTTATAACTTGGATAATCCCCTCCAATGATTAATTAGTTTTATAAAATAGGGGAAGTGCCCTTTAATTTGTCTCAGACAAATGGCACTCCTTTTATGCATAAATTCTACTATTTTTGAGAATGGGAATGATATAGTGAGATAAGGGATATTTGAAACATGAAAGGAGGAGTGGGAAGTTGGAAAAATCCTAAATAAACATGATATTCCTTAAAAAAATGATGAAACTAAACATGATGCTCTAAACCCTCTAGTATGCAAACAACCCTATTAGGCAAGGTTTAAGTCGAGTGCCCAAATGAGAGGTCATTTTCATTTATATCTATATGAGAGATTTATAACATATTATAGAATGAATTTAGGGTCATTTAATATGTATCAAATATTTTATAATGTAGGTAATATCATAGTAAACTTATCTTTGACTTAAGGCCAATTCAAGCCTGCAAGAAATGAGGAATCAAGCCCAATATGGCAACTTTGGAAGTTCATATCTTCTCTAAGGATGTGCATGGAGGTCAAGGGAGTTTAGAGAAGTTGAAAGGGGTTATATAATTTTGTATTATGTATTTTTTTAAATCTATTGTTACATCTTTATGAATGAAGCTTAAGGGCTTAAATGGTATAAAACCCTCGCAAACCCAGGATAAGGCCTTGATGAAGGAAATGAAGATGGAGAGCTATCCTAATGGTCCATAATGGGAATAAAAGTGATTTAAACTTGAATAAGACTCTCAATTTCATCCCCATATTTTTTTACTATACAAAATTATATGGATGGAGTAAAAGATAATGTATTTTTGATAATTTTATGTGTTTTATAGGTTCTAGGAGTCTAAAGATACCAATCACATGAAAGGAAATTTTGAGACTTAAGATTATTCCCCATTTCTATTTAATGATTTATAAAAAATTCTAGATTACTCAAAAAGAGATATCATCTCAATGAGTCAAAACTGATATAGTGAACATGATAGTGAGAAGGGTAAAAAACTTTAAGTAAGCTACTTTCTTTTGTACTGTACAAAATTCTATGGATGGAGTACAAAATAAGGTATTTTTGATAGTTTTATGTGAATTTTAGGTTATAAAAGGATTATAAAGATAAAAATCACATGAAATTAAAATTTGAGACTTAATATTACTCCATATTTCTATTTAATGCTTTAGAAAAAATTCTAGGTGCCTCAACAAGAGATCTCATCTTAGTGAGTCAAAACTGGCATAGTGAACATGATAGTGAAAAGGATGAAAAAATTTAAATAAGATAATTTTAAGGTGTGAATGATTAATATAAGGCCATGGATGGCCTTGAAACATGTCTTTCACTCCCTTTTATACATTTTCATGAGAAATTGAAGCCATTTTGGGATCTAGGTGTGTAAGGTGTGTGAAAGAGGAATTTCTTTGACTGCACACAGTGATGGATCATTTTTAGAGCAATCAAGGTGATTAGTAATGGAAAAAATACATGTAAAATCATTCCCATAACCCCTCCCTCTTATTATATTCATTATACCTATCCCTATTTAGTTTTGGGACGTTCTAAAAGGGGTGAATGATGAAGACAATTTTATGAGCCAATAAAAGGAATTTCATGCCACATTCCAAGAGTTTCATGCCTTGGATTGATAACTGTACTTTTTGAATTTGCATGATAAATTTAAAATTATATTATAATGCACATTTAACTCATTATATTAGCTTTATACCTATTCTTGTTACCCTTGGAATTCTCTCTTCTCTTCTCTCTCTCTAGTTTTATAAGAATTAACCATTTTGGCTATTGTAAGAATGCTCCACCTGAGTATGGATAAGCCCTGCTCATTTGAATACCATAGATCAATAAATAATACTAATTTTACCTCTTATAGTATTATTCATAGTGTGTTCACTTGATCTTGATTCATTGATGACTATTATTTCTTTAGCATTATTATCTAATTCTCTCACCTATTTACAGCTTCAAAGTTTCTTTTTATAGGTCATGTGAAGTGTTTTATGAAGTGTCAAAGTTGAGTGAGTTAATATATTAAATAATGTCATTATAAGCCTCTTTTTTAGTCCTCCTAGCCTAAACATTCATCAAAACCTCATAATGAAATATTAATGTGAGAAGATTTATGTTAGAGAAGTGTATGCCTAGTTAGTCTCTTGGTTTCATGTGTGACATGAAGCTGGTTGGTAGTCATCAATTAATTTGGTATATCACCACCTTTAGGATTTTTTACTTTAAATTTTATCTCACTTTTCCTTGCAAGCATAGGTGTAGTAGTGATCTAAAAGTGGTACATCAAGGGAGCTAGCCCTATCTAAAGATTCACCTCATTCTTAGGCTACTCACAACCTAGAGGTGTTTCAATTATGCTGATTGGATGAGGAGAGATGAGATATATACTTAAAGGGTACAAATACAAGTGACAAGAGTAATGAGTAAGGCACAACTATCAAGGAAAATTTCCTTCCTAGTATCTAGCTTCACTTTGCTTTTGGATTAAGGCATGTATATTAAGGGAATATTACTTTTTGATAGATAACTTTGTTCTTACCCTACCTACTTAGTTATGTCCTACTTGATAAGACACGATAATATTACTTCCTAATATATAGTTTTGTTCTTATCATACATATGTTCATTTTCTAGAATAGATTATTAGCTATCAATGAAATCTTGCTTCCTGATCTATAAATTGCATATGTTCTTTCCCTACTTACTTATTTATGCCCTACCTACTTATCTTCTATTATTAGTAAGAGAAGCTTGCTTCTTGATAGATAGAATAATAAATGAATTTTTAAATCATGTTATGTATGTAATATATTTAAATACCATTGAGTATGCCCTAACTAATTTACCTATTTGATTATGCCCTACCTACTTTACCTACTTGAGTATGGCCTACCCAATTAAATATCTAATCCATCTATTGATCTTGAGTATGCCCTACCTAAATAATCGAGCCATATCTTGATTTGACTATTCCCTACCTACCATATTGCAGTTGAGTATGCCTTACCTACCTATTCCTTTTTCCCTACCTACTTGAATATGCCTTACCTAACTTTCCTTATTTCCATAACTACTTGAGTATTCCCTACCCAATAAAATACCCAAGCCATATATTTATCTTGAATACCCATATCTAATTTTGACTGTATATATCTTACTTGACCATATATTTAATATTTGATACCTAATTTAATACCTAATTAAATACCCAAGGCATAAATTGAAAGGATAAGAGTAATTCTAACCTATTTAGAGAAAGGAGTGATTAAGGATGATCGACCAGTCTCATGTACTGTGTCTAAATCTATAGGCTCCCCATTCCCATCCCCATATACATAAAGGAAAAGAAATGGGAATGGAGGGAGATGGCCCAATAAATAATATTATATTATATAAGTGATCAGAGTATAGGTGCCCCTATATATATATGGTTATAATAAAAGGAAAGGTGCTGACAACATTTACCTCCCCCATTAGGGAATTTTTGTTCTAAGACTTCACTCCCCATTAATAAATCATATGTATGTTAGGTTTTACTCCATGAAATTAATTTAAACCACCATAGAAGAGATATTAATATTCCTTGATCCCCTAATTTCAAGACTTAACCCGAGACCCCAATTGATCTTTATAATCCCATACTTGAAAGGGCACTAGGTTAATAGTTGGCTAGGTTATAAGCCCAAGGAGAGGATTGAAGGAGCAATATAAACCCTAGACCTAAAGGAACTATGGGTTAATCAACCATTTAAATTAAATCCAAGAATGTAGTTACTTATCTGAATGGCTTGAGGGGGAGAAGGGGAGGAGGAAGAGCCTACCATAATGACTAGATTGACATACCCCCCTCTCCCTTTTAGTGAAGGAGGGCCACATAGAGTTGAGTTTAATTAGATCTATCTTGGGGAGGAGGGCATAATTCCCACCTACCCATACCCTAATATAATACCCAATATCATAGTCACCTCTTGTCTATAGACATGGCCCAACTATATATAGATAGGTTATGTGGGAACTATCCCTTATAAAATATTGCAGTTGATAGAATAGAGCGCTACCCTACCATATAATTTAATTTGGACTGAATATGTTTAGTGATGTATATAGGGTTGATATATAGCCATGGTTGGATAGATGGGCATAGTTGGTGTTGTCAATCAGACATCCACCCCTGTGAAGGTAATTTTAGGCCTTCATAGTCTATTGAAACATGGAGACAATACTAGGCTGTGGGTGACCTAATCAGTGGATTGAATCTATAAATTATAAGGGCTAGTTTCCTTTGGTGTATTAATTAGGATCTTTATTCTACACTACAAACTACTAGGAAAAGAGAGAGAAAGTTGAATGCAAATCCTATCTAATGATGGTGATACACCTATATATTTTTTATTGATCCACTCAATTTGAGCTCCTAAGAACAAGGATTTAGAAAAGAAAAGCACCGAACTTCAACTACAACTAACCAATATGCATAAGTATTTCATGAAAAGGTTTTATCTGGTGATCCAAGCTTGAGGGAAATGAAAGAATAGGCCTAATTTAAGGTACTAACTAGCCACTTATATCTATTGTAAACTCATCCAAGATACATCAAACATAGAACATGACCTACATAAACTAATCAAATATACTGCTAGGTACAAATCAATACTTGAAAAGGAAGAGAAATTTTATCACTTATGCAAATCACTAACATGAATACACTATACCAGCATTGTAGAAAATAAAAATAGTCCTATTAATCTAAAAAAGGTTAAAAACTTAGGCTTTGATAGAATTTGATCTTGCCAATAGAGGGATACAATTCAAGGCTGAAAAGCCAACTTATATAGAAAATAATATAATAGCCAAGAGGTTGGTACTAAAAATAGAAAAGGAGGTCAACTCTTACATTAACCTAGCCTAATTTTTGTTATGTCAAAATCACAAAGCCTTCTAAGAATATCTTCTTGTATTTTGTCTTGAATTAAAAACCATTTGGCATTAAAAGTGGATGGTGGGCTCAAGTTTAGACTAATCTACGTCATACATGAAATCTATGACAATCTTGGATGTCTTAACTCAAGCTTGAACCGATTTGAAGCTAAGTTGGTATAAGAAAATTCCTCCTTTGCATGGAAATCATGAGTAGATGTGGCACTTGATGACTAGTAAACTCTATAAATTAAGAATAGTCAACTTCACTTACATGACAAAGCTATACCACATCCATATTTAGAACTCCACTTAAACTGATAGAAACATTTGAAAGGCTCAGATTAACAAGAGTGCACGTATGTAATTTTGTGTTGATTTATCCAATGTTAAACTCCTTGAATTATTCATGTAAATGAGTCTTCATTTTGGATCTAAAAGAGTCATGTTTGAAATAGCTAAATGTATTAGACATGCCTAATCCTATTTATGGGTCACTTTACATGATGTATAATGCATTAATTTGTTTATTGGCTATTGAAATCTCTTACATTTTTTTATAGTTCTTTTCAGACAAATTGTCTATGGCTTTCTTACATCTGCTTTCCTTTGGAATTTCTTTGGCCTTTCGCTTTTGCCTCTAATTTATCATGGACTTATTTGTTTTAGCCTTTTATTTTTGTTTTTTTACTTTAGATAATTCCCTTGAAAAAAAAGTTTGAAGCAATTTTTATCCTTCAGGCTTTTCTTCAAAGACTTTTCGTTTCCAATTTTTCTTGTCTTTTGGCCTTAGGAATTTTCTCTTCATGTTTGGTCCCATAAGAATTGTTCATTTCCTTCAAATGAAAAGTCTAAAGGAATTGTCTTGAGCTTTTGTCTTGAACCATTCCTTCCTAAATTTCTCTTTGAGATTTTCAAAGTGTCTACTCACTTCATTCATTTCCTTCAAACAAAAAGTTTGAAGGAATTATTTCTTTTTTCTTGATAACAACTTTATCGAAGGGAAAATTCCATTTAGAATTATTGGAAGTGAACTTTCCTAAAGGGAACATACGCTTCAAGATTCTTGATAATGTTTCCTTCAGACAAAATTTTGAAGCAATTATTTCCTTTGAGCTTTTTGTTAAGAACTTTCTCAAAAGGAAGAGCCCTTCGGGCTCTCTACAAGTGACCTTTCAAAATTATTACAATGGATTTTCCTAAAGGGAAGGTACCCTTCAATTTTTTTTTAATGGACTTTACAACCTTTCTGAACTACCCTTTGGCAAAAATGTATCTATCCACCTGCCATTTAAACTTTTTGAAATGGTCCACTTTTCCATAAAATTGACCCTTCAAATTTTTGTGAATGGTCCTTTGGCCTTTTGGGAGTGAATTTTCCAAAATGCACACACCCTTCAAAATTCCTTGAAATGAACCTTCCCAAAGGGACTCTTCCCTTCAAGATTCTTGCAAATAAACTTTCTTAAAGGGCACATACCCTTTGGGATTCTTGTAATGTCCTTCAACATTTTCCAAGTGATATTTGGGATTTTGTAAAATAAATTTCCCAAAGGGATTCTACCCTTCGGGTGTTTGTAAATGTCCATTTCCTTTAGACAAAAAGTCCAAAGGAATTAAATCTTTGGGATTTTTGTCTTTATCTCATTTCTTTAGAATTTATTTTGAGGCCTTTATCTTCCTGAAGGAAATCCTTTGAAACTCTATTAAGTGCCTTTGCCCCTTGAAATGCCTCCTTCCAAAAGGAAAATACCCTTCAAACTTTTGCAAATGCCCTTCAGAAGAATGAAATAGACCCTTTGAATTATTTGAAAGAAATGATCTTGATTTTTAGGATGTCCTTCAGGATTTCTATTTGGACAATTCTCCTAAAAGAAAGAGACCATGTAGACACAAATAATTCCTTTAGACTATTCAAGACCCAAAATTGATTCACAAGATGAACTAAAAAGTTTCAAATGGTAAAGGTTATAATTTTGACCTGTAGGGTCAAAATTATCAATATTTTGGTGACTTAATTGGGAAGCATGCCTACTATGATTGAGAACCTGGCTATAAACATGATATTTAACTTAGAAAATAATGGTAAACCTGGTCCATAACTATAAATCTCCTTTGACTAGACATGAAGTAACCTTCATCCTTCAAAATAAGAAAGGAAACATAAAAAAATAGGAAAAATAACTAAACCAAGAAAATGTGCAAACAAAGCACTTATTTGGGACCAAAAAAAATGAAACTACGATGCTTAAACAACACTTAGAGGAAAACAAAAAAACTATGTACAAGGAGCTTTGCTCTTCAATAACAATGTTTTAAATGTATCCCATTTACTGGGATCAAAATCTTGTCACCATCCATACTTGCAAGTTGGAAGGCATTATGGGATTTATAGTTGGAGATTGTGTATGGACCACTCCAAAGGGACTCAAAATTTGTGTGCCTTCTTGGTTTATCTCTATCCTCATCCCACTTAAGGACCAAATATCTTTATTTGAAACTTCATGAAGAAGATCCTTTGTCAAAATCTCTCTTCACTTATGCTTGATGAACATCCATGCCTAGCATGGATTAACTTCTTGTCTCTTCTAGCTTCATAAGCTCAGTATACCTAATCTTGATAGGCTCATTATCCAACAACTCAAGCTGATACATTAGTTCTAAAGTAAGAAATTCAAGAGAAATGGGTAACCTCGCTTCCTTATCATATACCAACTTGTATGGAGAGTTAGCTATTAACCTTTTATAGGTGATCCTATCAGGCCATAGGGCTGAATTTAGTTTGAGATGCCATGACCTCTAATTTTCTTTAATAGTCCTTCTTATGATCCTCAATAGGTTCTCATTCATAGATTCAACAAAGCCATTGCCTTGTGGATAATAGTTTGATGAAATGATAAGATAAATCCCATGTTAGATAACCCATTGAATGATCCTAGATCCCATAAAAGCCATTGCATTATTAGAAATAATAGTTGAAGGAACTCCAAACCTAGTAAGCAAACCTTCATAGAAATCAAGAACATTAGTTTCATTTTCTTCTTTCAATGCCACTACTTCTATCCAACTTGTGAAGTAATTTATAGAAGTTATAATCCATTTATGTCTTGAACTTGAAGAAGGATTTATGAGACCAATAAAGTCCAAACTCCATTAGATAAAGGGCTGATCCACTATAATTGGTTGAAGAGGCAAGGCTACAAGTTTCACTTTTCCTACAAACATAGCCTACTATTTGCACTTTCTAACCCATGCATGGCAATCACCAAATATACTAGGCCAATAGTACCCACCTCTCATGATCTTAAGGTCTGTAATTCTTAAAAAAATATGTCCACCATGTCCATCATGGAATTCTTCAAGCAATCTCTAAGTTTGATTTGGCTGTATACATCTTAGCAACATGCCATTGATATCTTTCTTAAATAATACACCATCAATAAGCAACAATGGAATTGAATGCAACCTAAAATATCTTCTTTTTGAAGCACTTAGATGAGAGGGATAAATACCATGTTGGAAATATACCAAGTCATGAAACCAACTAGAAGGTGAGGTATGAGCAACTACAATCTCTTCATCATTTGACACCAAAACAACCTCATTAGTCTCTTTCAAGTCTTGAGCTAGGTGCTCACAAAGTCATTTGCCTCTAATGAACTTTGTGACCTTAATTTACACATCATACTCCATTACCTTGGTTATCCAACCAATTCTTTTCTCATTTATATCTATGTTCAAAAGGAACTCTTTGATGCTTAGATGGGAAACTATTAGATGTATCTTATTATTAGATAATAATTGTCTAAACTTTTTAAGATATATTATAACTAAAAGGACATGATTTTCAACAAAATAATACCTTGTTTCATACTCTTCTAACCCTTAGCTAAAGAAGGCTATTAGCTTATCCAAATGTTCATGATTTTGTTACATATATAAAATAAAATCCTTTAGAAATCTTGATTTATAAGCATAAGAACACTAGCTATGGCCTTCTTAATATATTCAAAACTATTTACTCATTCTTTGAACCAAATGAAGCCCTAATCCTTCTTTAACATGGCTATAAGTAACTTTGCTAAAATGGAAAAATCTAAAATATATCTCCTTATGAAGTTGATTTTCCCAAAGAAGCTTACATATCCCTTTTGTGCTTAGGGAGGGAAAGTGAAAGAATGGAGTTAATCTATTCTGAATCTATTCTTAAACCATGCTTTGAAATAACATGTCCAAGAAGCTTACCTTCATTAATGTAAAAACACACTTTTTGGGATTTAGAGATACCCCAAATTGCCTACACCTTTTGAACACTGTATTGAGATGAACCATGTGATCTTCTGTATTCTTTGAAAACACTATTATATCATCCAAATAAACAAGTACAAACCTATTAAGAAGGCCTTGGAATTTCATATCCATGGCTCTCTAAAAGGATGCTCCAGCATTAGACAAACTGAATGGCATCTTTCTATATTTAAATATCCCCCACTTAGTTGTGAAGGCTATCTTAAATTGGTCTTCTTACTTGATCAAAATATGATTGTAGCCACTATATCCATCCAACAAAGAAAACCTCTCTAAATATGTAACAAGCTTTAAAATTTATTCAATTGATGGTAATGGATAATGATTTTTAAGTGAAACTCTATTCAAATCATAGAAATCAACACACAAATGAATCTCACCATTCTCTCCCATACTGGAATGAGATTGGCCACCCAAGTTAAGTGCTTGATTGGAAATATAATAGCTGATTCTATGAGCTTGTAAAGCTCAATACTCATCAAAGGCTCAATCTTAGTATTGATGGGACTTTATCTTTATCTAACCAATTTAGTTTCAACCTCTAACTCAATGTTGTGTTGAGCCAAACTTGGATCAAATCCCTTGAGATCACTATACTGCCATGCAAATATATCAACAAAACTTGTGCATAACCCAATGAAATCTTGATTTTATGGAATGCACACCTTACCTAACTTTAAAATCTTAATAGCTATAATCTCTACATTGGCATAGTGCTCTTCTTTTGTTGACAAGGATGATGTCTCCTTCCTTATCTCATCATCACCACTAAAAATGTTTTCAAATGTGACCAATCCCTTGGGCAACTTATTATTTTTTAGTTTCACAATCTGATCACCATGTTTTTGCAAGTGTTTTGATTGGTTATCTTGAAGAAAACTTAGCCTCCTCTTACAAGAATCTCATAATTTGATTGTCATCTTCAAACACTTGCCAATTTTCATGATTATCTGGAATAGAGGGCCTTATAACCACCTTTATATGTGACTAAATTTTCTCACTTTTTATATCAGCTGGGATACTAAATTGTGACCCAATGGCAACCAACTTGTTAGCATGTTTATTCTCACTTCTTGGTATTGATTGAATGTTAAAATCTTAGAAATCTTCAAGTAAGTCCCATATTATATGATTATAAGACTTAATCAATAAATTTTTACACACATTGAAACATCTTACTTGGTGAAATACAAGTTCACTATCACCAAACACTTGCAAAGAATTGACTTTCATCTTCCTAGCCCATTGCAAACCATGAACTAGTGCTTCATACTCAGTAACATTATTTGAACAACCAAACTAAAATTTAATATAAGAGAAATAAATCTATTTTATTAGATAAATCAACATCATTTTATCTCTAGTTCCATGCTTATTCATTGATCCATAAAAGTATAATTGCCACGAACCTTCATTCGACACATCTTCTTTGACCATGGCTAGAATTGGTGCATCATTCTAATGAAGGCAATACACACCAATTCCTTATTAAATCAACTTGTAGGGATCATGATCATGTAAGGTAGAATCCCATTCATCAAGGAACAAATTTGGAACTCCATCCAAAGGTGATTCACTTTCTACTTCACTAGCTTCTAGTACTTCATTTGAGATGATATAGTTAGTATTCATAACACTTGACATATATGGCTCCATATGAAAATGTGCAATAGGTTTAGAATGAATTATTATCTTGGTACCATAACTAATTTTGAAAATTAAATAAGTTTTATTAGCTAATAAATATCCCCTAATATTTGAGGTGAAGTCTCTTGAAAGGCACACAATAAAGTAATGAGGTAAATCTATCATAATAACATCTTACTGAATAGTAACATTGGGATAAGCATGTAATGTCAATTTCAGATCTTTGTGATGCCTATAGTATTTTTTGGTGACCCATCCAATTTTAATACTCCTTTAGTGTTTGGATCATAAATTAGTCCAAGTTTGTCTACAATTTGTTTTGACATGACTGTACTACTAGCTCCACTATCCACCATACAATTATGAACCAAAGTATCACCTACTATCAAAGAAAGGTAAAAAGGAGGAGTTTTATTTGATTTTACCTCAATTTTGTCCACCATTTCCATCTTATTTACTTGTTGTACCTATTGATTTGGTAGCTAATCTGAATTAGTTAAGACAACACCTTCTTTCTCAACCAATTTTGGAGACAATTTGAGAGTTGAAAGATCTTGGATAAACATATATTTTTGTCCTAGAATGGAAAGAGAATCCCATATGCTAATGATGATGTTATAATTCTTCATCTGGTATATTATACTAAAATTATATCCATTCACCTTTGGCTATACCTTCTAAAGTACTGGCTGTTCATGAACTAGAGGTAGTTGATGAACCTTACCAACCTCTATATTCTAATTTTTCTATGTTGTAGGGATAAGAAGTTGATCTTTTGTACTCTTAGAAACAACCCTAGGAGTACTTGAAACATTTGTTACCTCTTGATTCTCTTTAATGGTTTTTCTTTTTAGCTCTAGTTATAGCTACAACTTAACCACTTGAATTGTTAGTTTCGACACCCTCAGTAAAAGAAACATGATCAACCACTTGCCAATTTACATTAATAACATTAGGCTGACTTTGAACTTGTTGAGTCATTCCTTGTGATTCCAAACCTATATTTTTGTACTGACCTCCTTGAAAATAAAACTCTTCTTATGTCATTTGTGGCATAGTGATGTTTTGTGATACCAAGGCTTGGTTTTGAGCATCATTGAGATATGAGGAATACCAACCTAAATCCTACATCATGTTGTTTTGAGTTGGGGTGAGAATAATGGCCTTTGAAGTGGAAAGAGAATTAAGATCAAGGGCATCATATGGCTTAGCTGGAGTTATGGATCCTTATGCTTGATAAGGTAGTCTATTCTCTCTAAAACTCTAATAAGGAGGCCTTTGATCTTTAAATAGATAATAGGTGTTCTAATTTTGTTATTGATAGGGCCTATTTGACTGATATTAATATCTCTTGAGCTGAATTATTTCATTTTTAAAGGATTGTAGCAAGCTTTTAAACTCTCCTATCTCACTAGCTTGACTAGTAGGGGCTGCAATTTGAGCTTGAGGTGATGAAATAGGAGCCAATGATGGAATTTGAAGAATTTAGGGGGCTATTATAGAATTTATTTTTAGAAATATAGGAATTGGAGGTCTTAGAGAAGGCTTACCAGCTTGTATCAAACTATTTTTTGCCCTTATTATAACTTCATAAGCATTTGGCAAGGTAGTACCACCCATGGGCTGTATCATCACAATAATGTTAGAATTAATGGATTTTATATAGTTAAAAAATGCATATTCAGGGGATATATTATCAACACAAGTATTCTAATCCATATCTTTTGGAATCCAAGGTTAAAATTAGACATGAACTCATGAGGAACCCTTGTTATGGTGGTTAATTACTCAACTAAAGATTAGTGATCAGATTTATCCTCAAATTACTTGACTAAGGATGCACCCATTTCATCCCAAGTAGAAATGGAGTTTAGTGGAAGGTTTCTATACCATTTCAATGCTTTTCCTTTGAAGGAGGAAATAAGCAATCTAATAGAAACATTATCTTCAACAACATTATGGACTAAACAAAGATTATCCACATCTTGGATATACTCAATAGGGGTTATTTGATTTTATCCTAAGAAGAATGGGATGATATTGAGGGAAAACACCAAAATGTCATCAAATTAGGATAAATTCATTAGGATACCTTTATTGAGTGGAACAAACACCTGATTTTTGATGGCCATTTGGGTAATGGAGATTGTAATGATTAGAATAGTAGGATGACTAGGAGGCAAATGCTATTTTTGAGGATATGGTTTTTCCCATCTAAATTTTGATCTCTTATAAGACATAAATTTAAAAGGAATACCTTTACTTACTGACCTTGTGGTAACTTTTGGCATGAAAGAGCTACCTGAATGATGCTATAAACTATGTAACTTGAAGAATATTTAGCTTTTGATGAAGATGAATATTCTCATCTCCTAAAAAAATTTTCTTTAGCTTCAAACTTATTTATATCTAAAAAATATTTATTTATTGATCCCACTGAGTGTGCCAAAAATTATTATCAATTAGATTTGCACCCCTATGAAGGTAGTTTCAGGTCTTCACAATCTATTGAAACATGGAGACAATCCTAGGCTATGGGTGATATAATCAATGGATTAAATCTCTAGATTCTAAGGGCTATCTCCCTTTGGTGTATTAATTAGGATATTTTATCTACACTAAAAAATTCCAAGAAAAGAGAGATAAACTTGAACAAAAATCCTATCTAATGATGGTGATACACCTATATTTTTTGATTGATCCAATCAATTCGAGCTCCTAAGAACACTAATTTAGATAAGAAAATGGCTGAAATTTCAACTCCAATTGACCAATATGCATAAGTATTTTAGGAAACGGTTTTATCTAGTGATCCAAGCTTGAGGGAAATGAAAGAATAACTCTTATTTACGGCACTAACTAACCACTTATATCCACTGTAACTCAACTAAGAGACATCAAACGTAGAACATGACCTGCATAAATTGACCAACTATGCTGCTAGGTAAGAATCAAGACTTGACAAGGAAGAGAAATTATATCACTTATACAAATCAATGACATGAATACACTATACCCACATTCTAGAAAATAAAAATAGTCCTTCTATTAATATGAAAAAAGGTTACAAACTCAGTCTTTACAAGAATTTGATCTTGGTATAAAAGGGATATAATTCAAGGCTAAAAAGCCAACTTATATATAAAATAATACAATAGCCAAGAGGTTGGCACTAAACATAGAAAAGGAGGCCAAATATTACATTAACCAAGTCGAATTTCCATTATGCCAAGATAACAAAGCCTTCTAAGAATATCTTCTTATCTTTTGTCTTGTATGAAAAACCCTTTGGCATTGAAAGTGGATGTGGGCTCAAGCTTGGAATAATCTACCTTATACATGAAATCTACACTAATCTTAGATGTCTTAACTCAAGCTTGAACTAATTTGAAGCTGAGTTGGAACAAGAGAAGTCCTCCTTTGTGTGGAAAGCATGAGTAGATGTGGCACTTGATAACTAGTCAACTCTATAAATTAAGAATAGTCAACTCCACTTGTATGAAAAATTTATGCCACATCCATATTTATAGCTTTGCTTGAACTATTGTAAATGTTTGAAAGGATTAGATTAAAAAGAGTCAATGAATGTAATTTTGTGTTGATTTCTCCAATGTTAAACTCCTTGAATTCTTAATGCAAATGAGTCTCTATTTTAAAACTAAAAGAGTCATGTTTGAAATGGATGCATGTCTTGGACATGTCTAATCCTATTTATGGGCCACTTTGCATGCTTTCTAATGCATTAATCTATTTATTGGTAGTTGAAATTTCTTGCATTTTGTTTTTGGTTCTTTTGGGATAAATTTTCTATGGCTTTCCTATGTCTACTTTCCTTTGACATTTATTTAGCTTGTCCATTTTGCCTCTAGTTTTGTCATGTACTAATTTTTTTTTATCTTTAATTTATGTTCCTTTGCTGTAGACAATTCCCTCAAACAATTTTTTTGAAGGAATTCTTGTCCTTCAGGATTTTCTTTAAATACTTTTCCTTTCAAAATTTTCCTATCTTTTGGCCTTAGGACTTTTGTCTTCTATCTTGGTCTTACAGGAATTGTTCATTTCCTTTAGATGAAAATTATGAAGGAATTGTCTCATGCCTTTGTCTTGAACCATTCCTTCCTAAATTTCCCTTTGGGAATTTCAAAGTTTTTACTCACTTTGTTAATTTCATTTAGACAAATTTTTTGAAGGAATTGTTTCCTTTTTCTTGATAACTTTCCTGAAGAGAAATTTCCCTTTAACATTATTGGAAGTGAACTTTCCCAAAGGGAACATACCCTTTGAGATTCTTGCCAATGTTTCCTTAGGCTTTTTATTAAGAACTTTCTCAAAAGGAAGAGCTCTTCAAGGTCTCTACAAGTGACCCTTCAAAATTATTTCAATGGACTTTCCTGAAGGGAAGGTGCCCTTTGGGTTTTATATAATGGACCTTGTGACCTTTTTGAATTGCCTTTTAGTATAAATGTATCTATCCACCTACCCTTCAAACTTTTTGAAATGGTCCACTTTTCCAAAAAATTTCCCCTTTAAATTTTTGTGAATGGTCCTTTGTTATGATCCTAATGTGTAGATTTCACTAAGACCTCAAGGTTTTGGTATAGCAGTTCATTACATGTGGTATCATATCCTCCACCTAGTTTCAAGTCATAGAGTGAGTGGCTACACTAGCATGTTAGTGTTCATCTGGGGCTCATACACATAGGGGATCTTGGTGGTACAAGCACAAATCTAGCCTAGAGTCTAGGCTTTATAAGCATGGTGGGATGTTATGATCCCAATGGGTAGATTTCACTAAGGCCTCAAGGTTTTGGTGTAGTAGTTTGTTACATCCTTCAAACTTTTGGGAGTGACTTTATTGAAGGGAACTTACCCTTCAAAATTCCTTAAAATGAACCTTCCTGAAGGGACTCTACCCTTTGGGATTCTTAAAAATTAACTTTCCTAAAGGACACATACCCTTTGGGATTATTATAATTTCCCTTCAACATTTTCTAAGTGACCTTTAGGTTTTTGTAAAAGAACTTTCTCAAAAGGATTCTACCCTTCGAGTGTTTATAAATGTCCATTTCCTTTGGACAAAAAGTCCAAAGAATCAAATCTTTGGGATTTTTGTGTTTATCTCTTTTATTTAGAATTTATTTCAAGGCCTTTATCTTCTCAAAGGAAATCCTTCAAAACTTTGTTAAATACCTTTACCCCTTGAAATGTCTCCCCTCAATAGTAAAAGACCCTTTGGAATTTTGAAACTGCCCTTCGAAATAATGAAATAGACCCTTCAACTTATTTGAAATAAATGACCTTGCTTTGAGGATGTCATTCAGGATTTATGTTTGGACAATTCTCTTGAAAGAAAGAGACCATGTAGACATAAACAATTCCTTTAGACTAATCAAGACCTAAAACTAATTCACAAGATGAACTGTAAAGTTTCAAATGGTAGAGGTTGTAATTTTGACTTATAGGGTCAAAATTGTCAACAATTGGGTTAGAAAGATATATACTCTATATTGATTGGATGGGGAGCCAAATAATTAAATTAGAATCCAAATAAATTAGAGATGGAGATATCATGTATATAATAGAATATGAGATTATATATAGAAGAGTAGGTCACTATTAGTATAGGGATATAGATATCCAGGTGGTTAATTCCTTACATCAGTACTCCATATAGTCTCATGCTCATAGAGGGTCAATTCCAATCAATGTTATCCTACTCTAGAATGATTTAATCTTAGATTATATGTTTTGTTTCGTAGTTGACTATATATATCCCCATAACTAGTCAATCCAAATCAATAATAATGAGTCTATCTCTCTTAATCCCAATCAAACATATCTATATATATCTATCTTAATTGATCAATATGCTCAATCAATTATATGGCCTCATATCCAATCAAGTCAATATTTATCAATCTAAATTGGTAGGATCCCCATCCCAATCCCCATGTAGATAAAGGATAGGAAAGAAATGAAAAGGAGAGGGCTAAATCAATAATAGCTAATAAAATTTGAGGGACTATCTATATGATCAATCAATCCTAGATGATCATAGTTAGTCATGTCTCTAATGAACACTCAGTATTCCAATCAAGAATAACTAGTCAAATATGAGGGACTATCTATATGCTCACTCCATTATAGATAAAGGGCCCAATGTAGTAAGTTGATCCCTCTCTATCATTAAGCTCTCCATCCAAATAAAAGGAAAGGGCCCAATCGATCATACAATGGGATCCCTATCGATATATAGGGTCCACATGTTAATTCTAATTAATTAGTAGGATCATCATACCATCTAGATAGAGGGATCAATAAATAATAACTAAGTTATACAATTATATATATAATATAGTTATTTCTATCAATATATTGATTTTGATTGAAATAAAACCAAAGATAGTGAACTGCCCTAGGAATACCTTTCACCTAATTTTTTTTGTTCCCTCTTAGTCAGATATGTCAATGGTCATGAAATAATGGACATGGATGTGGGATATTGGATATGGGCTACTCACGATTATCAAAATCAAACATAACACAATGTCTTCAAGCTTATGGATTTATGGCACACCCCACATGAGGTGTATAGATATGGATATAAATCTAATCTATATATATTTCCCTCAATCCACAAAGTATTAGCCCCTATATATATATATATATATATATATATATATATATATAAACACACACACACACCCTAATTTTAGACATTTATCTCTCTAAACACTCATACCTTTCATTTTGCCTCCCCCTTCAACTAAAAATTAACTAGGCAAACAATAACTGCCCATATATCTATAATCTTGTTAGTCACTTAGAACGACCTCATTATGATATGGATGAGCATATGAGACACTATATAGTCACTATTCTTACCAAAACATGCTTAAAATATTGGAATAACCTTTAGTGAAACCTTATTTTGTAGTGTAGTTGTAGTCACCACCCATAAACTACATCTATAGTCTTCATCCACCCAGGTATACACACACACACACACACACACATACACACACACAGATATAAACACACACACACACACACACACACACACACACACACACACACACACACACACACACACACACACACACACACCCACACCCACACCCACACCCACACCCACACCCACACACCACATAATTGTAGACCCCTATCTCTTTAAACACTCATACCTTTCATTTTCCCTCCCCCTTCAACTAAAAATTAACTAGGAAAACAATAACTACCAATATATCTATAATCTTGTTAGTCACTTAGAATAACCTCATTACGATATGGATGGGCATATGACACATTATATAGTCACTATTATTACCAAAACATGCTTAAAATACTAGAATGACCTTTAGTGTAGACTACACAAACTACATCTATAGTCTTCATCCCCCCAAGGAGTCCCCCTTCTATATATGGGCCTAGTGGAGCACAAATTGCCTAACAAGTAATAGATCAAGAATAAAGGCATAATATGGAGATCAGTGAACCCATTTACCCAAAGATATTCTCATTTAAGCCCTTTAGTTTATCCCCCAGTTAATATATGTTTATATATATATAAATAGATAGCATATAATTATCTAGATAGAAAGATAGTTATATCTATCTAGGAGGCTCATATCCCATATAGATAGAGAGGACCTATGGAGTCTAAGGGTGGAATAAATACATATATCCACAAGGATGAGAGGGACATAGGGATTGAACCACTAGAGAGGTTAGTCTATTATATATAATGGAGGTAAAAAAACCCTATATGCTTGGTCACTTGGGCTTAAAGAAGAGGCCCTGAATACCATAGTTATGAGAAAGGCCCCACCTACTTTAGAACCCTAAAACCCCACCCACTATGAATAAGATAGGGTAGTCCAACTTGATATTATATCTATCTATTTAGATGTCATGTCAAGCACATATATAGTCATTGTTGACACTCAACCAATGACCTATCCCTCTATTATAGATCTTGAGCCTATATTTGGGCTCAAACAACCTAGTTGAGAGCCAACGCAAACACTTAAAGAGGGGATGTACGGAATAGATCAAAAAGAGATATAAAGTTTAATAATTATACCTGCACTCATGTTATGCATATATTAAATATCAATTCACATTTATCATATCTAGTTACTTATGTTTCCCATCTTATACAGTCCTATTACATATATAGTTATGTTACTCATGTTGTCTTGTCTCATAAAGTTACCCCTATAGTAACTCATGTTACCCATTCCATAGAGTCATGTTACCCATAAATTCATGTCACTAATAAGTCTATAATGTGACTATATATATATGTATGTATTTAGTCTAGTTATGTTACATGAAAATGGCCACCTAAAGGGCAAGGTGAACTAGAAAATATAAGCAAGTTTGCTTGAAGGAGGAGGTGTTAAGGAGGGTAGAGAGAAAACACCATATGCCCAACTAGACTTTAATACCCTAAGACAAAGAATATGGATAATTAAATTATATTCTACTTCAATTATAGATAGTTGTTTTGATCAATTGGGGATAATGAAGCAATGATTAGGAATGATGAGGGATGGTGAGGGTCAATGAAGGAGTTATTATAAATAATGATGGATGGCAAGGGTAAATGAGTGAGTAATTAGGGATGACGAGGGAGTGATTAAGGATGATGAGGGAAAATGAAGTAGTGATTAGGGATGATGAGGGATAGTGAGGATCAATTAGGGATGAAGAAGGAGTGATTAGGGATGATGAGGAATGGTGATGATGGTCAATAAGGGAGTGATTATGGATGATAAGGGAGTGATTAAATATGATGATGGATGGTGAAGGTCAATGAGAAAGTGATTAGGGATTATAAATAATGGGGGACAGAGTGATTAGGGATGATGAGGGATGATGAATGAGTGATTAGGAATGATGAAAGATTGTGAGGGTCAATAAGGGAATGATTAGGGATGATGGAGTGATTAAGGATGGTGGGGGTCAATTAAGGAGCGATTAAAGACAATGATGGATGATAATGGAGTGATTAGGTGTTCTTAGGGATGAGTATGGAGTGATTAGGGATGATGAGGGAGAGTGAGTTTCAATGAAGGAGTGATTAGGGATGATGAGGGATAGTGAGGGTCAATGAGAGAGTGCTTAGGGATAGTGAGGAATTAGGAAAGAGTGATTAGTGGTGATGAGGGATAAGAAGAAAGTGATTAGCGATGAGTGAGAGATGACAAATAAGTAAAATTAACACAAAGTTTCTATTTTATATGTGTAGTTTATTAATGTGACATATGCTACCCTAATCACACCACTTTGGCTTTATTTCAAAGTGATTGGTTTGTAAACTTCAATTTTGACAAACCTAGGACTGCTAGAAATGCCAGGAACTAATCTAGAAGGCAAAAAATCCTTAAAAATGACTATATGTTTATAAAAAATGAACATCAATTACAAAATTTATGCCCTTAAATCCATAGGTTCAATACCAAGACCTTGAAAATGCCTAATTATTGACCAAATTAGATTTTGAAAAAATATTTTTCATAATGTAAGGTGTGTAATTGTGTGACCAACCCTATTAGATGTAGAGTGACCCTAATTTCTTATATTTATTCAAATAAGTTTAAAGTATAAGTTTACATTTATATTGTTACATATAAATTTAAACTTATACTTAGCCTTTTTTGTTAGTAAACCATATGTTACTAGACCATCTACCCATTTATATGGTTTTTTGGGCAATGTGAAAGGAACATGTACATGTTATAAAAATATATGTTTGAAGGGTTATCTGATTTATTTCATGCAATGTGAAAGGAACATGTACATGTTATAACATGTTTGCATTCATTTCACATTACACAAAATAAAGTAGATAACCCTTAAAACAAATATTTCCTACTTTTTAGTACAATGTCAAAGTAACACACACATGCTATGATGCATACCCATATACTACTAGACCATTCACCCCTTTATATGGGTTTTTTGTGCAATGTGAAAGGAACACATATGCATTCCTTTCACATTGCATGAAATAAATCAGATAACCCTTCAAACATATATTTTTACTACTTTTTAGTGTAATTTAAAAGGAATGCATACATATTATAATGTATACAAATTATAACACATATTCATTATGTTCAATTTAAATTCATAAACCAAGAGTTTTGGCTCTTAAATGGCTTGGATTACTAAGCCAAAGGATTGGACCTATTAATGCATAGCTAAATCCAAGTGTTTTGATAGAAAATAATAAAATAAATTTCCATCATGAAATACACTAGTTTTGATAGAAAATAATAAAATAAATTTCCATCATGAAATACAGTAATAATTTTAATGATAAAATTCATAAAATTATTACCATGATGATGATCATACTCTCCTCTTTCCAAAGTTATGCTTTTTATAATTTTTGAACTATTTTAAGGTTTCAATATATTTTGATTTCTAACTATGAATTTTTTAGGCCACTGAATGCCACATATATACATGCCTATATATGTTTGTATATATTTTTTTCATTGATACAAATGCAAAAAAAAAGGTTACAAACTTGGCCTAACTCTACACGCATTAAAAAAAAAAAAACTAGTTTTCATTTTTTTAGGTATTTGGGGGTCATATGACCGATATTCATTTTTTTGTTAAAATTTTAGGATCTATTTAATTTTAAAATTAATAAAAAAAAAATTCATCAATTTTTTTTAAAAAAAATATAGGTTAGAAACTAGATGTTCTTATCCAAAGTTTCACCAAATGGTTTTAAACAGTATCAAATGATGCTAAAAAAATGAGGGGCCACATGACTGGATATCTACTCTATTTTCCTCAAAAAATTAGGATTTCCTATTAACATTTTATATGTTTGACATAGTTATAATTAAAAATTTTAAATAAAAATTAGTGTTTTGTAAATTAGACTCAAAATTCTACAGTTCATGGTTTAACACCATCCTTGAATTTTGAGTGTAACCATCTCAAATTATCTATAAAAGTTTAGATTTCTCAAATTTCAATTAAAAAATGTCCATAGGTAGGCTCCTTTTCATCCCCAAATTTTTTTCACTTACCCAGTTCACTCACTAAATGATGACCAAACCCTACTAGAAGCTAAATGATGATTGAACAACATGCCAATGGTAGACATAAGTAGTTCATGTAAAAATCATGATGATGGTAGACTGACAAAAATTATGATATAAATAAATGAAAATGATGGGTTTTTTGTTTAACTTTAGTTATGTTGAGTCATTGAATTTTTACATGAGTTATGGTTGAGTAATGCCTAAAATGTGTTGGGTTTTAAGGTATTACCTAGATCATGTTTAGTTTTACATCTAACCATTTAGATTTCAAAAATTTATTTCTAGAGCAATAAACAATTTATTAAAAATTAACCACTTACTAAGTAGTTATTTGTAATTCTATAATATTTAAATCATTCTAGAAATAAAAAATTAATATAATATTGAAGTAATTAAAAAACACAAATGGACTTCCCTATATGGAACTCAGTTATGCTATACTATTGGCAAAAATATCTAGGTGAAAAATAAAATTTATCTAATTATATAATTTTCCTTGTTTTATCAAGAATATTCCAAAGACGTTCCCATTACATGGTGAAGAGGAGATTTTTTTCCACATGTGGATGAATGTTACATTGAATTGATCATCACTCTTCTTTGTGCATGAAAAGCCATTGAATCAAGTACATCAAGAACATGTTGATAAGTTACCACGAGTCCTAGATTTTCCAAAAATTGATATCCATTTATGATCACAACTTATACTTCAATAAAACACATAGCTCATAGTGAAACTTGGAGTTAATAATGAAAATTGTAAATTCATTAAAATGTAGAGACCTCCAATAACTACATTGTGAACTATGTGAAATTTGAATGAAATTATGAGTAACTAGGAAAAGGAAATGTTCAAAATTAAATTTGATAGTCAAAACCATTCATGGTATCTTTGATCTAATTTAATTGATGTATTCAAATATGTCAAGTCATGTATCACATATTCCATATCCAACCCAGTCAAAAAGAAGCAAAGTATGTACACACCTCTATCAATTCTAATGAGACTATGGTAATCTATTTTCATAAAATTTCTCTTAGGCTGCTCTACTACCAAGGATGTTAATGATTGTGTTTATGTATTAGTAAATATATTCTCAAAAATGAAAATTCTTATACCTATAAGAAAGTAATTTTTAACTCTATAAATAACTCAATTTTACTTTAAACATGTTTTGATCTACTTTAAAATCCTAGAGACTATCTTGTTTGATAGGGACTCAAGGTTTTTGAGCCATTATGGAAATCATTTTGGTCTACATTAAACAAAAATTTGAGAAAATCCATCACCTTTCATCCACAGAATGATGGACAAATGGAAGTTATAAATATAATGATAATGCACCTTCTAAAAATGTATAATTATAAGAAACAATGCACTTGGGATTAAAACTTTCCTTTCATTAAAATGATATAGCTCTGACAACTCTACTACACATAGTTCCTTTAAGGTATGTTTGGGTTTCCAACCTTTGGAACCCATTGATGTAGTTTATCCTATTTTGTTATCAACAATAGCAACTTCTTTATCTCAAAAGGAATTTGACAAAGTTGTTCAATTCATTGAGGACATTCATCATGCAATCCATTTTGCAATTAGTAAAATTGAAATATAAGTATTGCCATGACAAACATTAGACATCACACAACTTCTAGGTTGGTGATTGAGTCTAACTATACATGTATAAGGAAAGACTAACAAGACCTCACCATAAGCTTTGTCCAATTTAGATGAGACCTATGCCATCACCAAGTAAATAGGAGATAATACTTTTGAGCTCAATTTTCAGACTTATCTTGGGTTGCATCCATTATTCAACATAAAACTCTTGTGTCATTAGTTTCCACCCCTATTTTATACTTTAGATACTATGAAGACTCTTCATAAGAAAAGGATAAATATAGATTAAAATATGTTAGTGAAATCAAATGCAATCATTAATGCTCAGGTCAAACAGAGACATTGATAAGAGATCCCTCTCTTCTAGATCATCAAATAGGTCAAGTGCTTTCCCAAGGGAAATTATTTATAGGAGTTCTTATTTTCAATTTATCTCAATATCTTATTATAAAAATACATGCAATAGGGACCATTGTTCTTCAAGAAGGGGCTATTGATCCGTGAATATCCAGGTCACTATACATTGTAGAGAATCACCATTGATGCACATCTAGTTCTACATTAATGATAAAAATTTAGGTGGAGGGTTCCATACCCATGCACCATGTTATTCCTTGTAATTCCAATTTTCTATTACCACACAATTCCTATGGTGTGAGTACTTGTAGGTTGTAACTCATCAGTAACAATAGTCAATGATGTCACCACACTCAACGGTTATATTGTAGTTGTTGTTGATTATTAGAATAGATCAACTGATGTTCCATATTGTTGCATTGCATAATGATTTACACTTCCATTTTTTGTTAGTTAGCAACATTATAGATGGATAACCATATAATAATTAAGTTATGAAGTGTATAAACACCAAACATATGATTTCTTTGATTATACAAGACTTAACATAATACAATTTTTCTATTAGAATTAAACATTAGTTATCACCTTTTTTTTGCTTTATGCGTTGCACATTCATGTTCTCTGTCATCCTTAATTTGATTATGAATACAACCAAATTAAGACATTTTAATTTGGTTGTACATTGAGTATCCTCCTAGACCTCAAATTAGTAGATCATATGTGTTTTATTTTTTCCATGTATGGTCATAAAGCTTGAAACTTTATACTATGAACATGTCCCTAGATAAACATTAATTAATTCTATATGTGAGATCATTGTGTAAAACTTTATGAGCTCTTTCCAACAAGACCAATCATGTTTAAATTGGATCTAAATAACTTAGGTTATGATAAAACATCATTGCACTATGATACTAGTCTTGGGTGCTCTTTGTGATGAATTGACCTAGAGACACCTATCAAATTTATTCTTTGTTCAATGGGGGATCTCCATTTTCCATGTGGTGTTATACCACATTCTTGTGATTGTTATAATAATCTTAGTTTAGTATATACATTATTATAGTTTGTGATGAGTTGTAGTTGTTGCATTTAGTGTGTTGTTTTAACAAAACACTACTATAGTATTTTATGTGGATATTACCTCCTTAATAATAAGATTTGTCTCCACTATATATGTGTGTACAAATTTGTAAATAAATAATAAGGAATATTAGTTTGTTTTAAGATATGAGAATTTATATTATTGGTATTAGAGTTATATTTGATTATATGTATAATGAAAGTCTAAATGATTTTTGAAGGGGAAATTATATTTTTATTTACCCCTATGGATTGTAGTCTTTTGGTAATAGCTCTTATGAGTATACAATAGATAATAATTTAATAACAATTATTATTTATCTTTGTGTTGTGAGAGATTCATGGGTTATAAAGGTATTTGTATTACTATTTCATAGTCATATCTCTTATATCTCTATCCACTAGCCATTGGAGTATGTGAAGATTTTCTATGCCCTAAAAAAATTCTAGACTAATGTGCTTAGATTCTAAGATCGATCAATCACATCTCTTTTTCATGTAAAAATCTAGTCTCTATTTATTTTGAATACTCCCTACATCTTTAGTCTTCCTCATGTGTTCCAATTTTGATTAGAGTGATTTTACTTATCAACCCTACATGCATTCAAGATTGTTTACAATTATTAAGGCTATGTATATCCAACATGGTGTGCAATGATTTATGAAAGTTTAATTATAATATCACATCCATACACATGGGTGCATTCTTCATTAATTCACTTGTATAAATTACATTTCTTAATTCTTGTCTTCTAATAGCTTATCCATAGTCTGGATAAATTATTGATGGAATGATAGTGAGTAATATTTGGAGCAAGCCAAAATTTTCTTATGATTTAAATGGGAATGAGCAAAGCAATAAAAAAAAACCAAAATATGGTTGTTAAATTTACATTCCCAAATGATTCTTCCTATTCCTATGGGAATGTAAATTCAGCTTATTAGAATAAGACAAACAACCTTTGACACCTGGGATCATGTACAATATTATTATTGGTATAAATCAAAGTCTCCACAGAGAAAGAGGCAAATACTAAAACAAAATATATTTCTACTACATATATTATTTTATATGGGAAGATTACAAATATATAAGAAATTTATTCCTATAATTGGGGAGATATAATATCCACCAATATCTCACATGAATCTCCCTCAAACTAATAAACCACTATATTAATACGAGATATATTGTTATCTATTAATATTATAAACGTGTAACAAACTAACCTGTAATACAAACCTATTAAAAAATATATTAACATATTATTGTAACTAACAATAATAATGTTATTATAAATTTATAATGTTTACACACCTCAACATTCACCCCTTTGTGAACATTATTAATCTTATCTTCACCCCCTTAATGTGAACATGGGGAAAAAAACTATCCTATATCTATAGCTGTACTCATGATTCAATGATTTTTAGAAGAAAATAAAAAACCTTACATGATGGTTGTACAAACGGCTGACCAACAACGAACACCAATGGTTTTACAAGTGGTTAACCTTAAACCACAAAGTAATAGTTTTACAAGTGGCTTACCATAAACCACATCATGATGTGTAGTATAGTTTCTAGTTCTCATCACTATCACATTTCAAAAAAGTTACATAGGTATATGCAATTCACTTATGACAAACATGAATAGGAATATAACATATGTTCTTATTCACACCACACTATGCTAAAATTAAACATACAATTGAAAAACAAATATGCCATTAAAATAGAAAGTGGCCTCGTCACTAGTGGTTAGCAAGAGGCTATGAAACCTCCAACCTCCATTTCCTCCTTCCTCTAGTTTAAGGAGCAACTTACTTTCTTTTTAAGTGTTTTATGTATTCTTGTGCAATCAAGCATTGACATTTTTGTGGTCAAATATCATTCTACTCAGTGTTAGCCTTGTATCTAATTTTAAAATTCTTTTGAATTTTGATGTCTTGATTTTGCATAATTTGGATGTTAGTTTCCATCAAAAGTGCATCCATTACAATTATGACACAAGATTTTGACTCTTTACTCATTTTTTATTTTGACAATATGACAAAATGACAATGATGGATTTTTGAATTTTTAATGACATATATTAACTATGGACCCAAAACAAAATATTGACACTTCAAATTTTTATGACTTGAATATTTTGACAACATAACCTACTTCACATAAATATGAGACAATAATAATATTAACATCAATTTTTAATATATAAAAAATCTATTATTTAAAAATTTGACCAATTAAAACTAACAATAAAAACTATTTTAACTTTGATTCTAAGCGCAAATAAAATTAAATAAACTCTAGACTTAACTTTAAGACTTAAAATATTTTATTAGAAGCTTAATGTATAAACATGGACAAAACTAAATGAATCAACTTATCTAAAATATTAATGACAACCTACAAGAATTTAAACTAAAGCTTCTGGCACATTACTTTGTAAATGATTTGACCATTCGATAGATGTGAAATTTACAATGAAACTTTGACTTAAAAAATAAAAATAGACTCCTTTACTAAACTCACATAAACTTTGATGTAATACTGAGAAGAATTTGGCTGCTTGCCTAGAAGAAATCTCAAATATTGGGTGCATGTCATAGATAAGTGAGTGAAGGAAGCTTGATGACAATACAAGAATTCACCATTTTATTTTTTGCATATACGAAGATGATGAATGAATACCATTGATATAAATTTAGTCACATAACATCAATGAAGAGTGAGAAGTATGACAAACTTAGTCAATTGGTGCAATAGATTTGCATCCAATGAATTCATGCATGCTAAGATGATTTTGAAACATCTTCATGGATCTACATGGCCTATGGATTTTTTCAAATTTATATGAGTGGAAGTATCTATATTTGAGATTCAATGCAAGCTGGGAGCTCAGGGAAATGGGTAGAAAAAAATGACACAATAGATTGCTTAGCTTTAGCTCACTCATATTGATTGAGATCAATAAAAAAATCACTATTAGTAGTCTAAGATGTGATCAAAGAGACATGATGATAAAAATTTGTAGATGTAAAAAATTATGGGGAATGTCTACAAATTTCAAAGACCATGGCATCTCCTCCTTTATTTGTAATCAATTATGCTTTGCATAATAGATCAATAATACATAAATAACATGCACAACTAGCTAAAAAATCTCAAGCACTTTCTATGAATAATGGTGTTAATTGGTAATAATATATTCTTGTAAATATACCATCTAAAAAAACATACCCAAAAGACCCAACACCAATGGAATGAATATTTCAATAAAATGCACTAGCATAGTATGCCCAGCTAGATACGCTCAATATTAGAAATAATTCAAGAAGATTATCTTCCATCTTCCCTTGATTAAATAGTCCTATGAGATCATTACGGACCAACCAAATATTCTTTGAAAAATAACAATGACCTTAGCCACATGATTATTAGTAGATGTTGAAAAACCATGAATGGGAATAACATTTTGTTGACAGCTTACATATATCAATTTACCACAAAGATTGTATGAAGCTTACATGCCATAGTATAACTTTAAACTTCACTAAAGTTTCTTATATAAGTATAGGATTCCTCTTAAATACTCTCATGAGTGGGCTGAAATGGATATAATAACAAATATTGGTATAAATCAGAGTCTACACAAAGAAAGAGCTGAACACTAAAACAAAATATATTTCTACTGCATATATTATTTCATATGGGAAGATTAAAAATATATAGGAAAGTTATTCTTATAATTGGGGAGATAAAATCTTCACCAATATCTCACTTTAAATCTCCCTCAAACTAACAAACCACTTTTTTAATATGAGCTATATTGTTAACTATTAACAATATATCTGTGTAACAAACTAACCCATAATATAAACCTATTAACAAATCTATTAACATATTATTGTAACTAATAATAATAATATTATTATTAAAAATTAATAATGTTTACACACCTCAACAATTATTACATACCCCTTTAATCTATAGGGGTCATGGTGAGACCAAGCATTCCTCTAAACTTTTTAAAATTTTATTGTCCAAGCACTTTTGTCAAGATGTCTGTTAGTTACTCTATTGTAAGATACTGTTGTAACTTGACACTGCCATCTTTCACAAAGTTCCAAATCAAATGAAATTTGGTATTTATATGCTTGATTTATTCATGAAAGACTTGATTCTTTATTATTTGAATTGTGGAAGTTTTTTCAACTATGATAAGTGTTGATGAAATGTGTTGTTCTTAAAAATCTCAAAGAACCCTTTTGAGTAATAAAATATCTATGTTTGCCTCTAAAATGACCATATATTCTACTTATGCTAAATAAATTGTTGGCACTAATTACTTCTTGGATTTTCAATTGAAATTTTTTGTTCCCATATTCTTTATAAATCTTGTAGTGGATTTCTCATTTTCTTTATCACCAGTATAGTTAGAATATGAATATCCAACTAGTTTGAAGTCTCCTACCCTAAAGTATTTGATTCCAACATTTTATATTCCTTTGAGATATAAGGAACCTTTTTATTACTATGCAATGATTGTCTCTAGGTTGTTACATGAATATTAAATGAATGTCAACAATAAAGGATATATCTAGTCTTGTTGTGGTCACATAAATCAAACTGCCAATGAGTTGTCTGTATTTATGATGTTAATTTTAGATTTTGTTCCATGGGCATACTAAGGCTTAAAATATTTCATTCTACACTTTTTAAAAATGTCACCAGTGAAATTTTATTGTGTGATGAATATATACTTTGGTTTTTGAATTACTTCAATACCTAACTAGTAATGAAGATAAGCCAAATCAATCATTTCTACGCTTTTCATCAACTCTAATTTGAACTTTATAGTGTATTATTCACTACTCCCTATGATAATTAGATCATTAAAAAATACCACCATAAATACAACTATTTTATCAACTATTTTGAAAAAAATAATTGCTTATTAAAACTTAAAACATTTGAGGCTCATGTTCATGAGGTGCTCAACTAGTTTATCATAGCATGCTCAAGGGGATTGTTTCAAACCATACAATGATTTTTCAAGTTTTCACACCTTGTGCTCTTGTATATTTACTACACAACCTTTAGGTTGTGTGATGCACATAGTTTAATTTAAGTCACCATTCAGATATGTAGTTTTGGCATCCATTTGGTAAAATTTCCATTTGTTTTGAGATATCAAAGTCAACATGGTTCCAATAGTAGTCCATTTTTATATAGGTGCAAAGGTTTCATTGTAGTCAATTACTTCCTTTAAAGCATACCCATTTATGATAAGCCTATATTAATTCTTGTCAAGTGAGTTGTTGGACTTGTATTTATTATGGTATACCCACTTATAGCTAATTGGTTTACAAATGAATACAGGATCAGCTAATTTTTAAGTCCCATTTTTTACCAATACATTGTACTCATGTTTCATTTATTTTATCTAGGGTTAAATTTTCTCAAATTGTTTAATACATGTTGATTCTACATCAAATAGATCCTCATGTGCATAATTTTCATGCATGGATTGCTATAAAAATTGCTCATTCTTAAGATTACATTGGTGGGTAGATCAGGAAACAAAATTCAATTTGAAAACCCCATTGGACTATCCTCATATGTTTGCATTTTGATTTCATGTATTGCCTCTAAAATTAGGGAATTTTTTTTAAGCATGTTAGGCATCACTAATTTTATATGGAGGTATGAGATCGATTGCTTTTCACACCTCTTATGTATTGGGTGATGTAGCACTTCAGGTGTTTCCCAAATTTGGTTAGATACACATACCTAGAAAACCTTGATGTATCACTTTTTGCTTATATAATTTAGTACATATAAATTAAACCCAAATGGTACACATTTCATAGTCTAGATGAAAATAACATAAAAATTGAAGACAATAGGAGAAAATAATGATAGGAGGTTTTACTCTCCTCATATTATATAAATGGATCATATGTTGTATTGGGTTCTATCATATATATTAGTATCAAATAAATGGATACCTATTCCTATTTTTTCTAGTAGGTATTCAATTTTAAAGAGTAAAATAATCTATATATTCCCAACATGTTAAAAATGAAGACTTAAAAATGTAGTTGATTATGTAGCATAGAATATTATAAATTATATGCCATTTTCATGACATTGGATGCTAATAAAAGTTAATAGTACGTTGTGTAGACATTCCTTTTTGGAAACATTCATGTCTAAAGTGGACTTTAGACTGATTTCTACCAAACTATGTAACTTAAGCCTTAGAATCACTGAACATCCCAAATTCATCCACATATTGGACATAAGTGCCCCAAATTGCATCAAAACATCCATATTTGAGGTATTTACCTATAATTAATGATAAGATCTCATGGATTCA
This sequence comes from Torreya grandis, assembly GCA_037957365.1. NCBI lineage: Eukaryota > Viridiplantae > Streptophyta > Pinopsida > Cupressales > Taxaceae > Torreya > Torreya grandis. Next base: position 3,508,789 of record JARHVA010000183.1, read on the forward strand.
TCTTCAATTAGGTTATAATCTAGTGAACTGACATTTTTGACCAATTAAGTAGGGCATTTAATTCAATTTTTTGAAATGACCAAAATCCTAACTAGAATTAACTATGTAAATAAAATTAAATGTTTAGTTAAATTATGCATATTGCATTAGTGAAAATATAATTAAAAAAAATAAAAATTCAACAAATATCAAATGGAAATGAGGTCATGATGATGCCATCATCCTCAAGTTTAGAATTATAAAATATCAACATAAATGCCTTGAAAATGATAAATGTTGAGCCATGCCTCCATAAATGTATATTTAAAGACATTATTTATTGAATTTGGACTCCCAAGTCTAACCCAATGTTATCTTAAACCTAATCATACTAGGTTGTGATTAGTTTAAAACCTATAAATACAAGGTCTCACACTCACTTCCAATAAGCTCTTTTGTCTGAAGTTATTATAAAAAATTTATAAGAGAAACTTCATAGACCAATACATGCCAAGACCAAAACCATAGTAAATAAATGGGAGGTTTTTCTCTCAAGGAAAGAACATAGATGAATATTCCATTTGGATACAAGATGAATAAACCAACTACCATTTAAACAAGTGATTTAGATCTATAATAAAGATGAAAGAGATTTATCTCTTGTTCTTCTAGTTGTGTTGTATTTTGTCTTATAATCATATCTTCCCTTATTATCTAAGCTTGGAAATGCTTTGTCTTAAGTTTGTTTTGTATGTTTAAGTCTACTAACAAGTGACTAATGTATCTTTTCCCTTGGTTCGTATTGCATTCATAATGGCATGCCTAGTGGGACCACACACCCCACACTCATCATAAGAGCATTTTTATACCTCCTTGGAGCCAAGAAAAATTAAAATAGACTTTAGTTTCATAATTTTCCTTCAAATTCTAGTGTTTTTTAGCTTCTAATTAGTGACTTTGACTTGAGAAAAATGACTTTGCCAATTTTCACCATTCTTTGTGTTACTGTGTTTTTAAAAGATATCAGTGACCTCACTATTTTGTATTGATGACTTCAATAGAAGACACCGAATTTGCATTGAAATGGTGACTTTGAATTGAAAATTTTCTCTTTTGAAAAATAATGAATTCAATATAAGACATTAACAAATTCAACCTACAAAAATGGTGGCTTTGCTAGGTAACTATTTGTTATGTATTCAACGACTTCACCACTTGTTTAGAAAAAATAGTGACTTTGATAATTTTAATAGGAAACTTTGTGCCTATTAATCAGTGATTTCTCTAAGTTATATGTTTTATGTAATAGGAAAAATGAATACTTCACCTTGTTTTCTAAATGGTGAATTTACCCTAGGACCAAAAACTTGAGACCTTAAAAGTTGGAAAGTTTTCTTTGTTAAGACAATCTAAGAAAATAAAAATTAATCCTATAACATTTTATGTATGGAAGTAAATAAAAGAGAAGAGGTTTTTCATGCTAACAAAATCATTTCACTTGTCTTTTGGTGCTTAAAAAACTTTTGCAAACAATTTTTTGTCATTTCAAAGTTACAACAAGTGCCAAATTTCAATCACATTTCAAATAGGTGTTTAAAAATAAAAGTCACATTAAGACTTAGAGATCCTAAGAGAACTTTGATTTTTTTTCTTCTTTTGAAAAACACTTAGTTTTATTTTCTTAAAGTATTTTCATTTTAGTAAAACCTTATGCACATGTTCTCCCCTTGTCCCCTATAGGGTACTTGGGTGATCAAAAATGAATTATTTAACTTGTTTTATTGAGTCAAACCCAAATAAATGTTGTGTATACTCTCCCCTTATTCTTAAGGGCTTGAGTAACTAAAAAATGAGCTAGTTCTTCCTTTATTTTTATTTTTTAGCTTGTGAGTGGGAGTTCATTACCTCCTCATGTGTTTTTTAGGTGGACTTTGATCTAGGGTTTCATCTACTATCATTATTTTAACCCCAATTATTTAGTGGGGTATATAAATTAAGTGTGATAAACATATGGAATAGTGGTTGAGTCATTAGTGTAACCAGATGGAAGTGGACTGAGGTCAAGCAGTAGTCTAGACATATGACTTCACTAAGTAATACATGGCTAAAGTCATTATGCAAGGAACAAAACCCTTTCATCAAAATCTAGAAAATTTGAATCCATTAATGGATATTTATTGTGCCTAGGTGTTTAGAGGCACTTGTGGACCATCTAGATAGGCCTAGTCAAAAATTTAGATTTAATTAACCCCACTTGCCACAAATTATTGTGCCAAATGTTGAGTTACTTTGGCGCTCTAAGTTCCTTGCCACATATTAGTTCTTGAAAGACAAAGGGGGGATTAAAGAATTTTACTTATATGCACTCTTTATTTTTGGATTAATAATTAATTAATTTTAGTCTTGGTATATCAGTGGAAGCTTTAATGGATACTATGCACACTTCACGCCAGTTTTAGAGTAGGAATATGCACTTAGGTGCTTCTTCTTCTTTTTACTTGTATTATTTAAGTCTAAAATCACTTTTCCAAATTAAATAAATCATAATGTCAAACAAACACATGTTACACATACCACTTTGCACATAGAAGTGTTATGTTGCCAAAATTATTCCAACTATTTACCTTATTCAAAATGAGATACAAAACCATTTGTGCCCTTTGTTTCTAAATAACATTGTTACACATGCCATTTTTTCCTAGATAATTTGGAGTTATTCTTGACCAAGTTTAAAACATCTTAAAAGTGTGAAGCTAATTCCAAATATACCATGGTTATGCCATTCACATAGGCCTTTGACCCTTGTGCTAAGAGTTAAGTTGTATTGTCAAACCAAGTTTGAAACCCACTCCCAAGTATAGATCTAAGTACAAATAGTTTACATTTGAGTCTTGCTTACCACTTGGGCTTGAATGTTTTACATTTTTCAATTAATTTGTGATACTTGAGTTAGATTTATAATTAGTTTACTTGGAACAAATTCAAACCTTCATTTTCTAATTGTAAATTCCTTTTAGACCAACTTCACTTTCAACCTAGTTTCCAAGTTTAACTCAAATAGGTATACTCTTTGTATCAAACAAATTCCATTAGATTTAAGTTAATTTCAAGTTTTGTGCTTAGATTAAGTTCATTTCCAAGTCTAGCTTTGTGAATTTTACTAAGGACCTAACACAATTTGATTTTTAAACTTAGAACAATTTTGTTTTACGTTTAGATAGTTCAAGACTTTTATCAAAGACCATGTTCATGTTTAACTTTTAGGTCTCTTTCTAAGAGTTAAGTGTGTTTTTTTTATAGTTTTAGATCTTGACAAAGCTTGTTTCAAGCCTCCTTTTTAGACCAAGTTTCAAGCATTTGAAATGATAGAGAAATATTTTCACAAGATAATTATCATTTCTTTAACCATGCCTTGCTATACACATAGTGGAACTATGTATAATTAGATAATGTAAACATTTTCACAAGTGACCCTTTTGCTCAAGATCCTTATGGAGATGACATAACATATGAGATGTATCCATATCCCACATATGATACCAACTATACAAAATAGGGCCAAGACCCATTAACACATTATCTTTCCAACACACCTCCTTATCTGGGGCAAGATGAAGACCAAACTATTCCATACCTTACTAGAATACCACCTAACATGTAATATGTCCAATAATAGTAGCCTTACTATGTGACTACTCTAACTTAGACATCTTATAATCTTTATTTGTTTGATTACCATCTTTTGGAGAATAAAGATGAAATCCTTGTTAGAGTAGAAGAGGTAGATGATAAATTCCTGGTCAACTTTCCACATGAAAGTTTACCTAGCTTGGTTATATCTCTTAGTAATGCACCTACTATTATTCCATTCAAACATGCATCATCTAGCCATAACCAAGCCTTCATACCAATGAATAACCAAGATCTTATTATGCATGCAAAATGAAAGGGTTAAATTGTTGACCAAATGGCATAAATGCAATAAATGTACCAAACATACTTCAACTTGGATAGGAATATAAATGCCATGACCATGTCCAATACCTCACTTATAGAGTTAACTCCATCAACTAGGGTAGGAACTGACTCACTAGGCCATACAAATGCAAGCATAAACCCATTTATGTAAACACCTAAGTTATGGGTATGTTTAAAACCTTGATTATTAGGGAAGAAACTATGGATCCTGCACAAGACCCTTTTCAAAATGTGATAGATAACACACAAGTATACCCAAATTCACACCAAATTAGGTTACTTTTACAATAAATCAACTCTCAAAAAGTTCCCCCCATAAGTACCTTAAGTGGTTCACAACAATATGGGGTAAGAATGTCTAGTTCATAGAAATAATAAATGAATATTCCTCCACCATCTGCTTCCTCAAATTAACTATAGGTATCGAGTATCCAAACAAAGACCGACACCCCACCCCATCAAGGGGTGACCAATCCTCCACCTCAATAGGTGGTGAACGCTATTCCACCCAACATGTGGTAACCAACATTATAGAACAGTATATATCCACTAATGTGCCACCACAACAAGTGGTAAATCCATTTCAAATTTTGTCTAATTAAAAATGTATCTTATTTAGTTAATAATATTTGACAACTAGTAAGTAACAAGTGCCAAACATTCAACAAGTATGAAACATTCAATAAGTGCCAAACATGTAATAAGTACCAAATAGGCAATAAATGTTCACCCAAAAATTGGGGATTAAACTTGATAGGAAATCATTTCATTTTTCCTAACAAATACCTCATATTTAACAAGGGCATAACATGCAATACCTTCAATAGTAGACCTCTACCTAAAAATAGGTGCATTTTTTACAATAGGGTTCGACTAGTCAATAACATGTTCTTATTCAAACCTAACACACATAGTACATTCTAGAAATCCAAATGACAGCATTTCAATCACAATTCCTTCTAAAATATGGTTATGTTGCCTAATTCTAAATAGAATATTTACCAGTAACACATATCATATCAACAATACAATCCTGACCAAAAGATACATATTTCATGTCAGTCAATCAACCAAGCTAATATTCCATAATACCACATTACTCTATTATACATTAGTTAAGGTAATACACCTTTGATCACCTAATTACAATTGTAACAAAATTCACCATCTAGCTTTCTATCCCAATAATGATGACAAATAAAGTATGCAATTACAACTATTTAGACTAGGAAATAAAAAAATAGTTTAAACTGGATGAGGTATGTTCATATCCATTCAACATGGATTACCTTAAAATACCATTTTCAAAAGGTTATGATACACAAATTTTTGATAAATATAAGGGGAAACGTGACCCTAGGGAGAATTTGAAGGAGTTCTTTATTGCTTTCCAACTAATGGCCTATAACCATATTTACTTGCTTATACTTTTCCACATAAGTTTAGCTGGATAGGCTTTAATTGGATTCTAAAAATGTCAAAGAATTATGTATCTCACTTTGATGACCTTTTAGACAAATTTGTACAATATTTCTCCTATAATATTGAACATGAGGTTACTATGGTTGATTTAGGTTAGGTTAGACAAAGGACTAATGAAATCTTTATAAGTTACTTACAATGGTCGAGAGCACTTGCAAGTAATTTACCTGATAAATAGTTGATGGTTGTGTTTACCAAGAACTTACATAGTGAAATATATTATCAACTTGATTTTTAGTGTGCTCACACATTTGAGATAATTGAAAATGGTATACAAATTAAGAAGGCCCTTATAAATAAGGGGATAATCAAATTGCCTTCTCCTAATCAAAACCAAAATCAAAATTAGAGCCAAAATTAGAATCAAGGCCAAAACTAAGCCCAAAGTCCAATTCAGATGCAAGATTCTATGCCATCTTAGGCCAATATTTAAAAAAAAATCCAAAGCCTATAACCATAACAAGAATGTTGTCAGTAATGGAGTTATCGAGTCATGCCATGTCCAAATGGTGCAAACACCATCTTCATAACTAACTTTATATAACCAACTGATTTCATATACACATTCAATTTTGTAAGTATAACTAGTTTCATAAATATATCCCATTCCATGTATGTAATCACTCTCACCTGCTCTATTAAAAACACCTCTTCTAAGAAGAAAACCTTAGGATAAAGTCTTTAGTGATCTTGGAGAACCAATTAAGTTGGTTAGCCACCACTAATATGATTATTTGGCCCATGTCCAAGTTTTTCCATGAAGGTGTTCTTTTCCTTGATTGGTACAAAGATCATGAATTCTATTATTATCATTGAGTAAAAAACCACTCCATACATCAACATGTGCAATTAAGACACCTCATTCAAAACATGTTGGAAAATGGAGAGATGTAATTGGATAATAGTGCTTCTACGTGGGTATTTACCAAGATCCTTTTCTACAACATAACACCAATAATCAGAATAAAGAAACATAATGGCCACCTCTACCTATGCAAAAAAAGACAATAATAATAGTAGAAATATTGATAGTAATAGTAACACAATGGTCATAACCAAGGTCAAAATCACCCTTCTAACCAAGAGGCCTATCATGCTATTGCATATGACTATAATAAAGTTGTAGGTTATATTGTAGGTGATCATATAACTACCATCACCATTAAACCTAGACAAAATTTCCAATTGGCATGACCATTTCCTAACAATGCCTATCAACCTCCTTATGTCAGTAATTTTCCATTGACCTATGACTACAACTAAGTGCAATAGAAATCAAGGATTACCATCCCAAGCCTTTCTCCTTTTCCCTCTAGTTATAATGACCCTTTACCCAATATGAATTACACAATCACATCTTGGTGGAATAAAGTCACCATTCCAACCCCAAATCCACCTTTTACCAATGAGCCCATTCAGTCCACCATACTAACTAAGAATAAGCCAATTAACAATGCTAAGGAGAAAACATATAATATTGTGGAGCAACTGTAAAAGATGCACACATAAATATCTATTTTAGATTTATTTATTACTTATACTATACACAAAAATATACTTACAAAAATATTAAGCCAATCCCAAGTACTAAATGACATTACATTTGACAATTCTAAGCTTTGGTTAGACACATAGCTCTTGGATATAAATCAACCTTAGTCCAAAGTGAGATGTCATCCTTGGGCCCTCTATACAATAACCCATTGTATATCAAATTTATCATAGCATAACAAAAAGTTAAGAGTGTCCTTATAGGAAAAGGGCAAAGCCTTAATACTGTGTCTTTACAATTAGTTAAGCATTTAAGATACATGACAACTAACCTTTAGCCAAATATAATTACCATTAAGGCCTATGAAAATGACAAACAAGATTCACAAGGAACAATTTATTTTCTAGTTATTTTTGGGCCCTTGATCCATGCCACACTTTGCCATGTGATGGATCTAGATCTATCATACAACCTACTTCTGGGTTGACCATGGATACATGAAATCTATGCAATACCTTTAACATTACACTAATGTATTAAGTTCCCAAATTCTAGGATGGATGTAAATATTCTGACAAACCTACATCCATACCAATTCTAAAAATGTCTTGAGGCTGAGTATAAAAGCTATAATTACCATTTTGGCCTAGACCCTAAGCCTAAGAAGGAAAAAGACATAATTTTTAAAATGTTAGATTCTAATTCTATAGACCCTGTTAGCCTTACCTCTACTTCCTCTATGCCCCCTCCTAAAATATCAAATCATTTTACCATCTCTAACAAAGGCACATGATAATACCTCATACATAGTATTCCATACAACTTACCTTCCATAGGCCCCTAAATCCTATGGAATACCCACAGCTTAGGTTTATTGCATGGAATGATGAGATAAAGACAAGTTTAATGCCTTACATCGTATTATTTTCACACTGATCATTAGCCAAGAATAAGACCCACTTACTAAAGATGACTATTGGATTTATAATGTTGACTTGGTTAAATACTACTAAAGCAAAAGGTATCCCATCCCTAATTGGATCATGGATAATCAAGCTTATGAAGGTGGAGGCCTAGGGGAAACTTAACAAGGTACTATTGAGCCAATTTATATAACCAAGTACAAAATAACTCATGGTATTATATTTAAACCACTTAGGGGTGACCCTGCATACCTTATCCATGTTCCTATACCAATGAATAGCAATGATGATGTTGATAATGACATAGAGTCTAATTATAATATATGTGAGGACTTAGTCAATATCAAATTATTCAATCATCATGTTGTATGTATCATTATGACTATCATGCATCCTTCCCCACTTTTCCTTTACCATCCACAATTCATCAACTGGGACCAAAAATAATCCATAATGTCACTTGACAAGTTCAAAACTAATGAGGCTATTTACAACTTTGTAGGCCTAAGAGACCATATTCTGATTGGAGATCATAAACAAGATTTATATATTATATTGGATCCTATTACTATTTCAAACATAGGATGAATTTATTTTGCCAAAAAGAAAAAGAAAATCAAACATTAAGGACCAAAAGTGAAAACCTCTTTGAGGCACTTATGGACCAAGATAATAGTAAAGAATAAGTCCAGTCTCTTGGTGAAACCCTATTTTAGGATCCATTAGATGAGAATGTTCACCCTTCCTTGGATGAATCATAGGAGGCCATCAATGCCATAATCTTTATTGGGTCTACAATTAGTGAAGAAAAGCAATAGGCCTTTGAATAAATTGTCTAAGAGTGCCCTAAGGTATTTTTTACATGGCCCTTGCCGCCATTGGGTTATTCTAATTCATCTTATTTTGGAGGGTTGGATGAGCCAGTTTGACTAGAGGACTTTGATATTTCCAACTAGTTCACATCTTTGCCAACTCTCTTAGAAGATGGTTTTACGCTCCTTATAGAGGGCACTTATGAGGTCAACATTAGAACAATGATTGATCTAAAATGGATCAAATTAGGTGTGTCCCTCAATAAAGAGGAGCATGAAGTCCTTGCATCTTTCTTTAGGGAGTTAAATGACATTTTTGTATGGGCTTATTCCAACATGCCTAGTTTTGAACTTGCCTTGGTTGTACATCATCTTGTTTTGCATCATGATGTCAATCTAGTCAAGTAAAAACTAAGGAAAATACATCATTGTAATACCATATTAGTCAAAAAGGAATTGGAGAAAATCTTAGATGCAAGATGTATTCATCCTATTGATTACTCATAGTGGATCTCCAATATTATACCAGTTAGCAAAAATCTAGAAGGTATCATATTGTGTACTAATTTTCATGATATTAACAAGGCTTTCCCAAAGGATGACTTTCCTCTATCAAATATCAACATGATTTTTTGAATCCAAAACTAAGTATGGAATGATTTCCCTTATGAATGGTTTTTCAAGATACAACCAAATCAAGATCACACAAGAAGACCAACACAAGACAACATGATATGATGCATAATATAGTATAGGACTATGTCAATGAAATCCTAGGTAAACTAGGACCCATGTCAAACATCTAGTTATGTTTTGAAATATCTTTAGAATGAATTTAGGAGTATAAGGTTAGACTCAATCCTTAAAAGTGTCTTTTGCATAAATTATAAAAAAATTATAGTCTTCATTGTCTCTCATCAGTTAATTAAAGTTATCTACCTAAATTCAATGCCATTACTGATACTATTACCATCTACTTAGAAACATCTTCATAGTTTATAGGGTAAGATACAATCAATTAGATGTTTCAAATCACAATTGGCTAACAAGTGTGATCCATTTACCCATTTGATGAAGAAAGGCACTACTCTTTCATGAAATGTAAATTACCATAAGGCCTTCGATAAATTGAAAGAATACCTAGCTGATCCACCTATTTTATTCCCACCCATGCCTGATCAGGTATTATTACTCTACCTTTTTATAATTGAAAATGTCATGGGGGAACTATTGGCATAACATGATGAACATGGGAAGGAACATATGATTTATTACCTAAGACACATATTGGTTTCATATTATCACAATTATACATTGATTGAGAAAGATTGTTTAGCTATGGTCTTTGCAATACATAAGTTACACCACTACATGCTAAATAATAAGATCATTGTCATTACCAAAGTGGATCTGCTAAACTATCTAATTTAAAAAATAACTTTATGGGGTTGTATGGATAAATGGGTTATGATCCTAAGTGAGTTTGAAATTTAATATGATAACCCAAAGGCTATCAAGGGATAGATAATTACAAACCAACTCACCAAAACTCCTCTTCTTGACACTAGTCACTCACATTTGGGTTTTTGGATGAGTCCATTATGACTGTAATAGAAATTCCTCTTAAAGAGTAGCAATGGAAAATTTATTTTGGTAGTTTATTCATGTCTCATGGTTTGGGAGTAGGACCATTGTTCATAAAATCATAGGCATATCTCATTCCCAAGTCCTTTCGTATCAATTTTCCTTATACCATAACATGACTGTGTATGAAGCACTCATTATAGGGATTTATTTAGTGATACAATGGAACATTAAACATCTAATAATTTATGGAGATTCATAGCTTATAATTAATTAGGTAACAAACTAATTATAAACCAAGGATGAGAAGTTGGTACCTTATAAATCCATGGTGGACACTCTCAAGTAATAGATTGCCCACCTTTAGTTTGAATAACTACCTCAGGCCAATAATAGGAAAATAGATGTCATGACTATAATTGGTTCTATGATTTGCATCATAAATAAGGAAAAAAATTATCAATTCCTCATTTAACATCTTCTAGTGCCTACTCATGAATCCCTGACTATCAAAATGATCTATGATATTATTGCTCTCAATTTTACCTGGTATTTTGAACTATATAATTACATTCATAACCAAGTCTTTCCACTAGACATTATCTATAAATAATAAAAAACATTCACCCACAAAGCCTCTCATTATACCTTACTTGGACCTTTGATCTATCATAGAAGCTTTGATGGAACTCTACACTATTTAACCTTGGTATAATCTATAATAGTGTTGAGGGAAGTGCATAGAGGGGTTTATGAGGCCCACACCAATGGGGATATCCTTGCCAAAACATTACAATGTGATATTTATTATTGGGTGACCATGGAATCATATACATATACTTATGTTAAAAGGTGTAAATAATTTTAGAATCATGCCAAATATGCTCCACCCCAAACACTCAATGAAATGACTATGCCAGGGCTATTTTTAACATGGGGACTCAACCTCATATTAAAGATTAAACCTACCTCCTCACATGACTTTAAACATATCCTTACCGCCACCAAGTAATTTATTAAGTTGGTGGAAGACATTCCCCTCACTTACATGATAGGCAAGCAAATATCTAAATTTATTTTTAGTCATCTCATCGACCAATATGGTATCCCCTCTGATATTATATATGATAATGGTGGTTTATTCAAAAACAAGGATGTCAAAGCCTCTATGTAGAATAAAATATTACCCAAAATTATCCCAATACATATTACATATAAGGTAATGACCAATTAGAGGCATCTAATAAGACCATTTTCAATATCTGTAAGAAGATCATCAATGATGTTGGTCATGATTGGTACTTGAAACTCTTTCATTCCCTCTGGGCTTATCTAACCAATTTCCACACTCAAACATGAGCCATACCTTATTCTCTAGTTTCTATCACTGAGGCCATTCTTCCTTTCAAGGTTGAATTTCCTTCTTCATGTATTTCATTAAAGCATATCCTTGATGATGAGGATTATAGAGTAGATCATCTACAATAACTAGAACTATTGGATGAAAAATGCATGGCAGTTATGAATAGCATTCAAACATACCAAAACTAGTTGTGTGGTTAATATAACAGGTCTATAAAACATAGAGACTTTGAGATTGGTGATCTTATACTCAAATAAAACCATAAGTACACCAATGTTGAATGTAATAAAAAGGGAAAGTTCAAGCCTAATTATTTAGGACCCTATGTGATTGTTTATAACTATGGCTTTAGAGCATAGAGGTTAGCTACACCAGAAAGAGATGAACTTGATGAACCAATGAACATAATACATCTCAAGTGATTTTTCACTTGAGTGACCTAAAGTATTATCTATGAGGATCATTTAAGTTATGTTGTAACATCACCTTATTTATACCATGTCATATATCTTTCATCCCATACCTTCTTTATTGGCCAAATTTTTTCTTTACCTCCCCTCTTACGATTTTTGACCTTAGTTTCGATTCATTAATACTTGTGACACTTTTAGTGATTGGATTTTGATGTAGTTGCAGTGGCTGATTCAGCCTTATGACTCTTTAAGTGCATTCATTAAAAAAGGGGAAATATCTTAGGGTAGTATAATAGTGGTTTGGAAATTTCATCCTTCATTTTAGCAAATCTTGTATATCACTTACTTATGACATTGTTCCATATCACGTAGGTGCAACCTACCTATGTCGTTATTACCTATAGCCTAGGGGAAACCTACCTATGCCTTTGCTTCCTATAGCCTAGGAGAAACCTTTTACCATGCCTTGCCTTACTATTATTTCATACCCCGCCATTTGCCTATTCATGAACATGTTGTTACTTAGGTGGATTCCTCATTGTGGGTGAAATATAATGGCTTGAGGTCCATTTGAAATATGTAGGCAATACTCAATGTTTTTTTAGGTTAGCTCAACCACCCTTATTCCAATGCTCATGCCATTTTGTGATCAAGATAATCCATGCTCTCACTATTTTGAGATATTTACCCATTATGAATCTCATTATCTTCAATAAAGTCAAGATGCTTGAAAAAATCCAAAGGCAAGAAAATACACCAAAAAACCTCTTACGCAACTTATCAACACTAGGCCATTTAAATCATATTCATGCTACTTAGGACATGCATCTCTTAGTGAGTAGTTATAATTGAAGCTTTAACATGGGTCAAACTATGACTATTTCCATTTGACTGTTCCATTTTTTGATAGTGTTCCCTCCCATTTTTGGGATAACTACATTAGATTAAGGTTCACACGACCTATGTAAGTAGCACTTGGATGCATGGTGTATCTTGGTTCAACTCAGATAGTCTCAATGATTGATATCAATCATCATTTTCTTAGATCATTCCTTATTATAGGTTTGTCTTTAAACACTCTCACCATTTTGTGAGTCATAGACCTCTCATGCTCTCACCCTTTTATGAGTCACTTTTATGGGTGTTTATGCATATAAATTTAATAGACTAATGCACTCTAGACCTCTCATGCTCTTACCATTTGATGAGTCATTTACACAATTTCCATTTTATTAGCTTATTCTCATTTTAAGCCTTAGATGTAGTGAACACTATGAATTATCAACCAAGTTCATTTGTGAATACTCACCTTTTATCTTTCAGTGTGGTTTTAGTTTAAACCATGCTCTTGAGGTTTTACAAGTTCATGTGCCTAACATTCTCACAATGATGAACATCAATACCTTTTGTTTTACACTCTCACCATCTTGTAAGCCCATTCCTACTTTCCTCTATGATCAACCTCTTTTAATTTTCATCAATTTTCTTCTATCCCATATCTTGAGAGAACTACATTTGGCATGAAGTCCATGTTGGAACTTATGTCCATGGGACTATGTCGGAAACACACAATTTCCTAAATTATTTGGAGTCATCTTAGCCACCCCTTATTCTTCTATTGAGCTTAACCATTCTAGTGTCATTATTTATCATAGCCTAGGGGAAACCTTTTGTAGATTATACCTTTGTAATTTTTCCCTATAGCCTAGGGGTAAACTTTTTTCGATTTTACCTTTTTAATTATTCCCTATAGCCTCAAGATAACCTATACCATTGTACCCATGTCATTATTCCCTATATCCTAGGGGAAACCTTTGTGTCAAGCATTACATTTCTATTACACGTGTACAAATGGTTAGATTAGATGTTTATTCATTTGTAGTTAGATTAGTTGTTTATTTATTTGCCTTAACTTAGGTTATATATTACTCTTATTTTAACTTAATTATTTATTTATTTCACCTTATCTTGTTTTTTGACTCATTATTTTAGGTTGTCTCTTTCTCTTTCTTTAACTTAATTATTTATTACTCGCACCTTAGCTTGTTTGTTTATTCATTAGTTTAAGTTGTCTATTTCTCTTTATTTAACTTAATTATTTATTGCTTGTGCCTTATCTTGTTTATTTATTCATTATGCCTTAGCTTAGGTTATTTATTGCTCTTTCTTGAACTTGTTTGTTTATTGCATTATTTTAGCTTAGTTATTTATTTCATTTGCCTTAGTTTATTTTTTAACTTAATTTTTATTTTTTAATTGGTTGATGACTAAATTTTTTTCTTTCATTAGTGTTTTAGTTCTTTATTTAGGTTTTTATTTAATTTAGTTTATTGGTTTGTTTATTTTAATTAGTTGTTGATTGACTTTTTTCTTGTGCCTTTTCCTTGGTTGTAAGAATATTACATTTGATTTGTACTAAAGTCTTGGTTAAACATATATTTTACTTGAGTTTTAAATATTTGTATTCATTCCTACACTTAGTTTATTGCATTATAGTCACACTTGAGATTTTATTGTTCATATATTACACCCAAGTGGTTTATATTTGCATTTAAATTAAGTTTTCCATGATTAGAATACACATTGTTATTATAGTTGTCTATAACTATGATGCATAATATCACAAAGTAAAATAAAAATTAGGATAATTGGAGATATCAAATGATGCTATTATCATTACTTCTCCTTTTTCATAAACATAACTGATGTAAGATCATCAAGCTAAGAAACAACAATTTTATGTTTTGGTCAATTAGAGGTTAAATTGGGTCAAAGTCTTATATCAATGTATGTGAAGGGAATTATGAGGTCCATTTATTTCATAGAAATCCATTTGGATTCATAGAGTTGTGTCAACAAGGTTTTATATGTTTTCTCTCCAAAATAGGGAATTTAAAAATTTAAATATTAACAAGGGTCTAAGAGGGTCATTTATAGGTTTAAGGTGGTCAAGAGGGAACATTGGTACCAAGGGTCATAAAAAATTGTAATAGGTATTATAAGACATATATATATCCATGTCATAAGGTGAAGAGTTAACTTTAGGCATGATACCCAAAACTACACGTAGAGGTAGTTATGGAAAAGAGGTTGGTGTAACCAACCCAAGAGCCTATGTTGAAATAGAGAGAAAAAAGTAATTTTTTGGAATTTTTATGGCATAGATAATAGGTGAGAGTTATCTAGGAATTAAAAATAGGAAGCAATGTATAATAGTTGAAAAAACTCCTATGAAGGTACCTTAAGTCCATGAATGGACTGTTGTGTAACAAGGAATAACATAATGAATAAATAAATGTGTTTTGGTGTGTGTGTTTACATTCAATGAGTGTGATTGAATAAAGTTATTATTTACTTGGAAATTTATTTAAATCATGAAGACATTAACTCTTGGATGAAGTTGTAGGTGTTGAGTCAAGACTGTGATCCTAGTCTTAGGTGAGAAGGATATTTTATTGTTTTCTATAAGGTAGTGGAATGCAAAATTGTCAATATATATTTGTTTGTTTATGTTAATATGTTTTAGACCTTAAAATATTTGGAAAAAACTATGTAAGGGATAATATCAAAAGGAATGGCCTTTGGTACTTGGAAACCCTGTAGACTATTATACAGAGTCAAGAAAAGAAGACTAAATTTGATTCTAAGGAGATAAACCATTAACATGTTTGGACAATGGTTGACAAGAGGTAATAGTGGTAATTTACCTAGTTTATTTATTATAATATTAGGGTGAAAATCTAAACAGCCAACCTCAAAATATTTTTTTTCCCATAAATCATGAACCTTGTTAATACCCTATTCTATGTATGACATTGAATCTGAAGGTAGAAAGTTATTTTCTCACATTGTAGTATTGGATTAATGGAATAAGGTTTAGACTAATATTGTTAATTGTGAAATGATATTTATTATTTTTTATACAAAATTTAATGATAAATCATTAGTACACAGTCAATTTGAATGAGGAGACCCTATCTACATGTTTTAGCACCCTATTACCTATTTGCAAGATAAGATAGATACACAATTGAAAGGAGTTAATAAATTAAAAAGAGATTCATATAAAAATAGTGAACTTTTAAAGTGTTCATAACATCATTGAATTCATTTGGGTGCTTGGAAATGTTTGATACAATCGTACATAAACCTACCCTATTTATATAGTCCATAGACCAAACGAGTATAATTGATCAAATAAGGGTGAATGATTCTAATGGAACATGAGTTTGAATGTGTAAAAATGTTTAAAAACCTTTGACAAGGATCTAGGTTAACATTAGAATATTTATAAAGAGGCAAACCTCAAAGGCCAATGCACATTCAAGAAAACATATACAATCATTTGCATTTTCATTGTTTTATGCAATAAGTGGACAAGACAAGGAGTTTGAACTATTGGAGAAGTTTATATGGAATAATTTTTTTTTAAATGAATATTTGAGCTTTTGAAATGAAGTGAAACTCTATAAATGAAAATTTGAAAGCCCTCGGGCTTGTGTAGATGCAAGGAACCCTATAACTAGGTTTTTGATCATATAAGGAGTTTCCACCATCTAATTTGCATGAAAATTAATATTATAGTGTAATTTGGTCTCCTATAATATATTTTTTTGGTTTTGGATTATTTCTAGGTCTGTAAGATATGAAACCACCACTGTGTGCATAGACTAGGTCTAATAGGCCTAGTTTAGGAGGACATTAACAAAGGAAGTCATATCTAGAAGGGGTTTCAAGTAATTAAATTTTAAAATCACCTTAAAAGTGATATATTGTGTCTATAATTATTATTATATATCTATAATAGTGTTTGGTTTTCTCAAATAAAAAGAAATTTCTTAAAAAAAGGTTACAAGCCTTGAGAGAGTATGGTGACCTTGGGGTGTAAGAAGTAGTGATTAAGAGTGTTTAATTCCATTTAATATAATATGAAAAGTGTTATAAATTAATATAATACTATATATGAGAAAATATTGAGTCCTTTAAGCCTAAACCAAGACTTGATCCTTGAAACCTAGGAGTGGTTGTCTAGTGAATAACTAGTGAAGGTGTGAGAGCAAGCTTGTAAATAAAGTGAATGTAATGAGGTATGGAATGAATGGGTGAGTAAATTGATATGAAAATTAACATAAAATTTTCCTAAAATATCCAAGTAGTAATAAATAATCAAGGAAAATACCAAACACATTGAAAGGAAGAGTAAAACTAGTTAGAAATAAGGACAATCAAGAACAAGCCAAAACCAATGATTGTGATCATTAAAGATTGGAGTCAGATAATGATTATATTTAAGTATTATATAATTTAATATGCATAATTTTTTATCAAATTAAGGTAAGAGTGATTAAAATTTGGTTTTTGAATTCTTTACAAATTATTGATTTGAGATGAATGCATAGTGCTAGAAGGTATGCATAAGATGCCACCTTATAGGGTATTGAGGGAGAAGAGGATGTTTAAAGTTTGATCCATTGAGGTCAGAACAAAGGAATACTATATTTTAAATATAATATATACAACCCCAAATTCTTTTTATAAGGACAAAAATCTAGTTAAGGACTAGAAAAAAAGGTTGAAAAGAGAGCATTGAAGCTCCAAGAGAGAAGAAGGAAGAAAAAATAATCCAAAAGAGATTAAAGGAGGATAAGAATATGTAATATATAGAGGAAAAAATAAGATGAAATTCCCAAAATATGTCTAATAGTCAAGGTTGATAGACTTTATAAGAGGAAGGTCTAAATAGGCCTAGAAAATAAGGGAAGAAGACAAGATGGATATAGAAAGAGAATTTAAAAAAATAAGAAGAGAATTTGGGAAAGGTATAGAGAGGATAGAGCTCATGATTAATCTCATAAGAAAACAAGAAATCTAATTTACTAGTTGGCATATGAGGAGGAGAGTGAAGTGGCCACTAGAGTCACTTGTGAGAAGAAGGCATAAGAAAGGTGTCTTAAGAGATGAGAATAAAAAGAGAGATCATCCCAAAGAGGCATGAGAAGAGAGATGTTGCCAAGTGAGAAACATGATAAAGAGATTGAGAATAGTTCTCATTTAATATATAAATAAGAAGATAAAAGTTCCAAGAAGAACACCTGAGAGTGAAGATAAGAAGAGATGGATAATGTCTATGCCAAAGACATTCAAGGAGACTATGTGGTCTCTTATTTTATATGATAAAATTTCTTTCAAGTTTGTGTTTGTAGGCATGAAGAAAATTTTGGAGAAGTCCAAGTATGAGGCCTCAAATTTGGTAAAGGATGGGCCAATAATTTTACCCATCGAGTGGAAAAATGATGATAAATAAAGAGAGCCTCTTGAAGAAGACAAGATGATGGAGATGAAAGCCATTAAACATGATGAAATTGAAAATAATGAGGAATAATATGATGCATTACCATGCATATCATTTGAAACTAAATAAATGGTTTCCAAAGAGGATATGAAGGCCACCTATAAATACATAATCATGTAGCAGTTGCCATTGGACGTAAATGAATGCCTAAATGTTGATTTTGATTACACATATGATGAAGGAAAATATAATATGTAGGTTGAGATAAAGAATTATAAAATGCATCCCTCAAAAAGAGAAAAATGGAAATGATATGTATGGCCTAAATGGATGAAACAAATAAGTGATGAGAAGAAGGAGATAAAACTCAAATAAGAGGTCAAACAAGGCAAAGGCATAGATAGGAAATAAGCACAAGTGTGGATGCAAAAAACAAATGGTAAAGTGTATTAGTTGGCATGGTAGATAATAAAGGAATAAGGCATGAAATAGGTGAAATTAGAAGCAAGTGGTATCCCAAGAGGATACAAGAGAAAACTTTTATGATAAAGAGAATGAAACGAGTACAACAAGATCAAGATGCAAGTGTACTCCAAGCAAGCATGAGGATTGAAGAAGATGGTAAGCCCACAAAGCAAGCAAAAGAGATGGTGCATGAAAATAAATCCAATGATATCAAGGTACAACCATGTAATCAATAAGATGAGTTCATGCATTTTCAATAT
This sequence comes from Torreya grandis, assembly GCA_037957365.1. NCBI lineage: Eukaryota > Viridiplantae > Streptophyta > Pinopsida > Cupressales > Taxaceae > Torreya > Torreya grandis. The sequence goes on from JARHVA010000183.1 coordinate 3,527,832, forward strand.
TTGTTTTCAAAAGTTGTTTGTGATGATATGTTTGAAGTTGACTCCAATAGTGAAGATAGCTTGTACATAGAAATAATGACATTGATGAATGAGTGTGTAACAAGGCAAGTTGAGGAAAAAACACATATAATAGTGATTCAAAATACTGTAATGAATCATAATGGTTTTGATGTGACTCTCACAAATTAAGGAGTCTAAGGAGGAGACAAAGAACAAATTGCCTAAGATAATAAAGAACAATGTAGACCAAGGTTTGATGAGGATTTTTAAGAGATGGATGCACTAAAGTTACAAGAAGAGATGAGGATATTGGAAGAGGTATTAAATAAATATAATTGGATATAAATAGGTGATGTGTATCAGGTAAATATTAAATTTGTACTCCAAAAAACACCAAGAGAGAAGCAAGAAAGAGAAGCACAATAAGATGTACAAATTGACAAGCAAGAAAGCAAGAAAATGGCATATGAACACGAAAAAGAGGTGATATATTCCATGTATTAAGATAAAAATGATTTTTAATTTGATAAAAATTAATATGGAAAGCCCAAGATAGGTCAAATCATATTGTATTATGATGAGAATGAGTGGAACTAAAAGTTGCTCTTGCATAATAAGCATGATGAGAGGAAAGAGCATCAAAATGTGAAGGAATGTGATGTAGAGGTATAAAAATATAATATGATGAATAAAATGATAAATATTAAGATGTGTGAGAGGTAATTATATTCTAAAGGAGAATATGATAGCATGAACAAAGAGCCAAAATCACTAAAAAAGTAAGCCACAAGTGAAAACAATGAGGAAGCAAGCTATCAAACAAGAATGAAGAAAGAGAATAATGTATATTTGGTTGTATATGAGTATGATAAAGGATAAATGAACATGGAATAGGTTGTAAATACATCAAATATATAGCTACAATAGTTGGAACACTTTATAGAGTTAGAAGATGCATGGACAAGAAGGTTAGACAAAGCTAAGAAGAGGACAAGCAAGTGTTTGGCAAGCAAGAAGGAGAAAGAAAGAAATAATAACATGCAAGTGAAAATTAAATAACCTAATATGTGGAATTAGAAAGAAAGGAATAAAATTTTAAGCTCAATTTTTTTCCCTCTTGGGGAGTATGATGTAGGAACATCAAGCTAGGAAAGAACAATTTTATGTTTTGGTCAATTAGAGGTCAAATTGGGTCAAAGTCTGATGTCAATGTATGTGAAGGTCATTATGAGGTCAATTTATGTCCTTGAAATCCATTTTTAGTCATATATTTTTGTCAACAAGGTTCTAGGTGTTTTCCCTCCAAAAAAGGGAATTTGAAAATTCAAATATTGACAAGGGTCTAGGAGGGTCATTTGTAGGTTTATGGTGGTCAAGAGGGAATATTGGTGCTAAGGGTCATAAATATTTTTAATAGGTGTTATAATACACACACACACACACACACACACACACACACACACACACACACACACACACACACACACACACACACACACACACACACACACACACACACACACACACACACACACACACACACACACACACACACACACACACACACACACACACACACACACACACACACAAACACACACACATCCATGTTCATAAGGTGAAGAGTTAACTTTAGGCATGAGACCCAAAACGTCATGTAGAGGTAGTTATGGAAAAGAGGTTGGTGTAACCAACCCAAGAGCCTACATTGAAACAAAGATAAAAATTCATCTTATGGAGGTTGGATAACATATAGAATATGTGAGAGAGGAGTTATAGTTATCTAGGAATGAAAAATAGGGAGAAATGTATAATAATTGAAAAAACACCTCAAAAGGTACCTCAAGTTCATGAATGGATTGTTGTGTAACAAGGAATAACATAATGAATAAGCAAACGTGTTTTGGTGTGTGTGTTTACATTTAATGAGTGTGATTGAATCAAGTTATTATTTCCTTGTAAAGTTATTGAAAGCATGAAGACATTAAATTTTGGATGAAGTTTTAGGTTTTGACTCAAGATTTTGATCCCAATCTTAGGTGAGAAGGATATTTGGCTATTTTATATAAGGTAGTGGAATGCAAACTTGTCAATATATATTTGTTTGTTTATGTTAGTATGTTTCAGACCTTGAAATGGTTGGAAAACACTATATAATGGAGAATATCAAAAGGAATGTCCTTTGGTATTTGGAAACCCTATAGACTATTATACATAGTCAAGAAAAGAAGACTAGATTTGATTCTAAGGAGATAAACCATTAGCATGTTTGGACAATGGTTGACAAGAGGTAATAGTGGTCATTACCCTAGTTGCTTGATTATAATATTAGGGTGAAAAGATAAACACCCAACCTTGAAAGAGTTTTGTTTCCATAAATCATAAACCTTGTTAATACATCTAGCCTTGATTTACCTTTGGTTTTATTAACACTCCATCAACAAATCAGTCACCTTATCTACTTGACCATCATCATGGACCCCATCACACATCTCTCTGAGATATAATGACACTCATTTATCCACCATTCAAGACCCATAATTCTCTTAAGAATGTGTCTTTACTTAGGTTTTCACTCTTTAATTATAGTTGATTACCCCTTAAGATGTGTTGATAACCATGAAAACATCCTTCTTACTTCCTATGCATATGTATTTCCAAGAGGCATCACCAATATCTATCATGTCATAGCTCATCCATATTTCCACTCCACCACTCTTCTTTAAATTCAACCCATATATTTCATCCTCATGTCTCTTATTCCTCCCACCATCCTTCTTATTTAGGGAGAACTACGTTGGTCTGAGGTCTCTTGAGACTATGTAGGTAGCACTTGGTCACCCATGGTGCCCAAGAATAGCTCAATCACACTAACCAATCTTCCCATTTCCTCCCTTGGTCACTCGATCACATTATTTTCCTCTATCCACTCCTTACTCTTACTTGACACATGTTATGAGATACACCCATCATTAAAATTGTCAAATCCTTGTATTTTTGGCATGAAGCTCTCCCATCATGCATCCTTGCTTGGGATATGCGAAAAACTCATGGCCTTTATTATTCTGGCCCATATATCTCCTTAGCATGTATCCTTACCTGGGATACATTGAAATATTATGGCCTAATTCATCAATTTGTTTAGTCCATGGTTCTCCCTTACATAAATCCTTACTTGGCATATGTCAAATAACCTTCTGGCCCATTCATTGCATTCAAGATTGTAGTTTTTCCTTATATGTATCCTTTTTTGGGATACATTGAAATATTGTAACCTATTTTATTATCACTCAAAGATGTATCAATAACCATGACATTATCATCCTCAATTCCTTTGCATCTATCTCTACCATGGACAGTGTCAATTTTTATCTCACTACTCATGTCACAATACTCTTCTTCATCATAAATCTCACATCTATCATTCCCTTGTCTATTCACCTCACCCATATTTCTTCTTTTTGAGTGGCCATCTGTCTCATCCTTTTTTATATGTCTCCTCAAAGGGGTATATTACATCTAATAATTTGATAACACCCATCCATGATCATCTTTCTTCTTTGAAAGACCATTACTCCTTTAAATTGTAATGCCCTTTCAAAGAGGGGTAACATGTATGCACCTAATTTTGCTCACCAAAGTAGCTAGATAAATTATGCTTAATATCATCTAATATAAACACTTAATCCATATATACCAATTTAACATCATCTCTTTGTCCTCTTATTTCAATGAATTAATTAATCCTAACTACATAAAATACCCTTCTTTACATATTCATATTTTCCTAATATTCCAATTCCTAATTTACTGCACTTTCCACATAATTCCTAATATTCTAATTCTTTATTTACCCACTTTCTAATCACATTCCCCTCTCCCCAAAAATAAAGTCTAGAGGATTTTAACCTCTATAACTTTATCCCTTCTCAAATTTGAACTTTTAAAGGGAAATTTCCCCTCTAATTCCTTCCAAAAACCTTTTTAAATGTAAGGGGCATCCCCAAGCATGGGAATAACAAGGAATGAATCTAAGTTTATGTGACATTCATTGATATAGAATTAAAAAAGGCCTTATAATCCTTCATTTTATATTATCTCTCACACCCTTGTGCATCCATTATAGCATTCAAACATCTAAAGAAGCCATTAAATTGTCCATCTTGAATCCATCATCAAGCAATCCATAATCAATCCAAGTAGCATTGGCTAATTGGTCGGAAAATCTTAGAGGAATTCCAAAGAGGAGTGAGGTGATGATGAGAATCCATTGATATTTATGATTTATCCTTACATTCTCTCTTATTTATGTTCTTTGTAAGATTTAAGTTATACTCAAATTATATGAGGATTCAGTTTCATTGCAAGTTTTGTGTGAAACATAGTTTAATGTTATATTATGCATTCAAGAATGTTATTTATAGGTAAGTTCAAGTACACACTTTTAATTTTAATCTAGTACTTTAACTTTTATCCATTACTAGAATAAAAAAGGAGAAAATGTAGATACATAAATAAACCTTTAAGCTGAGATAGTGTAATTGTGACCACTCTTTATATGTACTTATCTCATGCCTCATTTAATGCTATTTCAATCACCTTTCCTTCAATTTTATGTGGATGCACAATTATTAAAATCAAATAATGATCTCAAAATATCCCAATTCCTAATTAAAAATAACTCAAACTTATCCATTAATTGATCTATACACCCAACTTAGTTGTATTTTTTCCTTAGACAAGGCAACACTATTTAGACTATCCTACTTCCTGGTCCTATCCAATTCTATTGACTGCATCCTCTTGACAAATAAATATTTTCTCAAGTTAAAACTTATGTATGGGTTTTTCCACATGTTTATCAAGATCTATTTGAAGGAATTCCAAATCAATCACTATAAATTCATAATTTCAAGCTATTTTTTACCTAGGAGTTTCACACATTGAAAAATACCAGAATTCTAATTGCACATTGAGATAAAATTACCTATTTCTCCCAAATATGAATAAATATAGCCCTAGTGTCCTGGATATAAGTAATAAACACACCTCCAAGGTTAAAAGTCATATTTGAAACACTTAATCACACCATGATTACATAAGCATCTAGCACTACACTAGTCTTTCACACATACCACATTATTATGGGAGAACTACATGGAGTTTGATCTCTCTTTAGAATATTGGTATCTAGGCAATACTCAAAACAAGGGGTGTTGAGGTATAGCATAAATTTAACCACTAAACCCTTTTACATTTTATGCATTTATGTTTCTAATTAATGGAGATAGGATTACAAGTGAGTAATATGACACACATTGGTTTTCATGATAGATCGAGATTTACCACATAGTCCAATATAACAAATAGGTGAAGTGAACATGTCATATAAGTCATAGAACACAAATCCTCACTAGACGTTGACACACCTTAAGGATAATAATTATCCCCATACTTTTTGAAACACATCAGCCTTGTCCTAGATCTAATAAAAACATATTTCTTGATTCACAACATCATCACAGAGCTTCTCATTCAGATTTATAGTTTCTATCTCTATCCTACAATGTCTAATTTATTGATAAGTAATTTATCTTTTTTATTTCATATTTTATCATATTTACAAATATAATAAATTCTAAATTAGTTTGTATCATTTATTTCATATATGTAACATTTTGATTTTACATAATAATTTATCTAATTAGGTAAATAACTCATACATTTTCCAAATTTGATAAAACAACATTATACTCTTGTTTATATAGATTAAATTACATATTTCCATGATGATACCTTACTACCTTAAACATAAAAATTTATATTTCATATATTACACATGATGCACATGATCCTTTTATTTTTGGATATGTGTTTCATAGGTACATCCCATATCTCAAAAGGGTGGAATATATTCCTCCCATTTATCCATACTCTAGACTCTTAGATCTAATCCCCAAACTCTAGATATTCATTGTTATTTTACTTCTATATAAGGGGGTATAACATGTTTTTATTTTCAAGACATACCGAGTGCATGAGACTTGTTCCCATCATTGGATATATTTTGGACATTTCCTAGCTCTACTCTCTTTTATATCACATTAGACTTATTTAGATTACATTTTTTTCACTAAAGAAATTGTATTAAAAAAACATGGAAAATATAGCTCATGTATTATTACTTGGACTTGTATATAGGAATTAATATTTGGCATATATTTGGAGATGGAAATAACATATTTAGGGATGACATCACATTCTTCAAAAAAAACAAGGTGGAATATTTCCAATTTATATTTTTTATATTATAGTATATTATCGATGTGAGAATTTATCCACATATATTGACTATTGTCGATTTAACAGGGACATCCACATATATACAAAATGTTGGGAACTGATAAATGGGTTGTTATTAATTCTCCAAGAAAACTAATTGCATTCTTATTAATTTCATTTTTTTAATTTTTTTGTAGATTATTAATTAATTAATCACTTATCTACATGAAATATCTTTCTAAGTTTTTTGTACACATTAGAGTTGCTATAATATATTCAAGAAGGTAAAATTTTATATCCACTTATTTGTTTTAATTTTAAATGTATGTGCACATGCACACACACACACACACACACACACACACACACACCCAAAATTAGGGCACTATGTAGACACCATTATTTATATAAAAGGATAATTGTTAGTCATAAAATTATATAATTCTATGGTACAATGTGTTTTTCAATTATTAGTCCAAATTAGAATATTATTGGCATGTTTTCTTATAACTTGGTTATTACCAATTTTATTCGACATGTTATTATCTCTCCTATATTGTTCTCTCTTACCATTTCACCATATTTTGTCTACCTATAACATTGAATGTATAGTTCTTAGGCACTAAAAAACATGAGTTTATAGTTATAGGAGTGTGTGTAATGTTTAGCCTTCAGACTCTCCTTCAGGTCCCCTAAGACTTATGGGTCCTTATTCATCAATTTTACACCCATTTTATATCACTGTGCATATTAGTGGGATATTAATTTAATTCAAGAAGTCTATAAACACATACATACATTAATGCATATAGAATAATAAATGTGTCAAAAAAATTGATTCAAGAATTTATAACAAATATTCAGGAGTCTAACAAGATTTGAAACATTATCTCTCTACCAAACATTCATTTTAACATGAAAAATAATATAAAGTAGACACTTGCACCATACTAGATTTCCCAGCTAAGGCATTGAATTATACATGGTGTTTTATTTTATATATTTTACATTATGGATGGGTTTAAAATGTATCATGGATATATAATTTTCTTTGTTGTTTTGAAAGCACTCAAATAAATCTATTTCCTTATTATTTTGTAGACCTAGCTTCTCTATTAGGGTTTTTGAGGATTGATATCAATTTCTTATATACCCATGTAAAATTTCAAAAATACAAGTAAGGTTTTCAAATTCATAGACATAAAAAACAAAGTCATCAAATTAATTTCTTCATGTGCAATGGTTTTTAAAAAAATGAGTTGACGGTATTGATAATGTGACTTTATGGTACTGAGAAATGATTAAATATGAAAATAGAATAATAATTTAAGAGGATGGAGGTGAAGGTGAGAAACCCATGATTGAATAAACTTAGATGGATGCTTGCATAAATTGGATTTATATGAAGTGATTGAAAACTATTCCACTCATATGAAAAATTTAAAAATGAGAATCAAATGCAATGGCAAAAAAATTCTAGGAGTGAAGCACAAAATCCTCTAAAAAATAAGATTGGGTACACTTGGTAAAAATCCCATCCATTGGGTTTTAATTTTTTTTTTTAGAAATATCATGAATTACACACAACCATGAAAATTCTAAAATTTCAATGGCTTCTATATCTACAAACAAAAACAAAAAATTCATAAAGAATAACATTTAAAACCCACAAAGATAAATAATAATCTCACCCACTTGAATGTATTCTATTGCTCAAATCCAAAAAAGTACATAATACCCACAAAGTTGTAACCAACCCTTCACAAGAGATTAAAAGAAATAAGATCCCCCTCCCCCCATTTGATAATTTGAATTATCTATGTTGCATAGGTTTTCACCCAAAAAGGAAGTTGTAAATCCAACCTTTGCACTAATTAAACCTATATCTTATTTTCCTCATAATAGAGTTTTTCCATATTTTATTTTATTATTTGGGAAAATAATTATTCTAAAAAGAATAAATTTAATTAATGAATACAAATACATAGCATTTTCCTTAGTGTTCTTCCTTGTATTTTTTATACGCACTCATTTTGATGTTCTTTGATGAATTTAAATAAATAAATAAATTATATAAGAATTAATAATTTAATAAAGTCATTTAATTTCTAGTTTGGGCCCACAAATGTCATCTTTAAAATTTATTTAATGTTGATTTTACTATAGTGTTGCCTTGTCCATTGAGTTGTATATTCATGTATAGCATTAAATAAGATTGAACAATTGAAATCAACTTGAATGGGTAGTGAAATTTGAATGAAAAAAATCACTACAATAATTAACTCTAACTATGGGACTGCATTTACTCATAGAATGTAGGAGAATCCTAAAACTCATCAGGTGATCTATGCATTATATACTAATTATATCCCTATTATGGTGTGTAGCATAGAATCATGTGTCTGGATATGGCCAAATGGTAGCTGATCTAGTTATCCCAAACATATGGGAAATGAACACTCACTATTAGGCTAGATCATTGCTTTGAAAACTCAATGTAAATAATTAGAAGGTAAAAAACAGTGTTTTAAAAAAAAAAAATTAAATATATTGTTATTAATTTTTATTTACTCACCATAGATTAAAATTCCATATTTTAACAAACCAAAAATTTATGTGAGACCTAACATATTGTTAAGTTATTTTACTTTGTACTTATATTTTTGTTATTACATGCCAAATATAAGAAAACAAGAAAACACATGCATTGGAAAATAAATTCATGGATGAGATAACATTAAAAACACATAATTTATGAGAAAATAAAAATTTAACAGAATGCAATTAGTCATAAACATTGTGCATTATATAAAACCAAGGCCTCCATCATTATAGATAAAAGCGTTGGTGAAAGCTTTGTTAAATGTTTTTGGAAGAATGTTTTGGTTATTTGTCAAAATTTCATATTTTTGGCCCTCTATGTAAATATATAAATATTTAGATCGTGTTTATGATAGTGTCCATCATGATGTAAAATATGTACCTATGTGTAAATTGGGAAAAAAATGGGTTTCATAGTTCCAAATCCTAAGACAATAAAATATTATCCCGATAGTGCACATAAAATTTTGCAAGTAAAGAAATAAAGTTTTGTTAAATGAAACTTTTTTTTTTTTTTTTAATAAATTTTTACGAGTATATATAGAATAATTTTAATATATAATTTTTTATATTCTAAAAATAAAAATTCAACATTCTAAAGTGTATATACTTAATGTAGTGTGCATAGTGGTAATTATGTATCGAAGTAAATATACACTTGCTTGAAATGATATAATTTATTTTTTGTTATCATTTTTTATTAAGGGTAAGATTTTTTTTTTTTAAAGGGTCCAAAAATCCAATAAAATAATAAATAAATATGAAACAATGAATATCAAAGGGACAAAGACAAGACATGGCTACTAAACAACCCAGACAAATGACAACAATAAAATAGCCAACAAGGGCACCAAGCCTACGACAAAGGAAATAAATAGGAAAAAGACAAAAAGATTACACTTTATTTTTTTTGTTTGGTTTTATATTTAGAGATAAATCCTCTTCTCTGAGAGATGTAATATTATCAAAATCATTTTTTCAATTCAAGATCCTAAGATAGTATATTGGAGTTTCAACATTTTATGGAAGTTATTTTGCTACTCTTTTGTTGTCTCCAAGCTATTAATCAATTGAATAAATTATTATTGTAGGATACTAACCTATACCTTATTTCTAAGGTAGATAAGTGGCTCCTATGTATAAATAAAGGTCTTGTACTAATACAATTGGCATACTAGTAATGATTCTTTTTTCTTATCTATTGATTCTTTAACACGATCACTAGAAGTCATAATTGAAGCCTTTGAAAAACCTAAGTCTTCCTCAACCTTCAAATTATGGATATGAAACTCTTATAAATGATCCTCCAAAGAATGAGGGATATAAAACTACACTAAAGTGTGACCAAGATTTGAACAAAACTTCGTATGGTTTGAATAGTCACAGGTGATCTATCTTCCCAGATCACAAAAGAGGGATCAACCTTATAAAATTTGAAATTAGTATTTAATTTTCTACATTTGTTGAAAAATGGGCACTTCCTATTTATATGACCAATTTTTTGGCACCTATAGCATCAAACATAGATATTATCATAGTTTAGTGGTTGAATCCAAATACCCTTGTTTAATTGAAGAGTTATACTTGATGGGACTATAATTTTCCCATTCCTCAGAACTACTATTTTGGATTTACTCATGTTGAGTTTAATTTTAAAATTTTCCTCCATTTTATCATCCATTCAAAATTAGTCAATAATGGCATCCCCTATTTTTGTGAATATGCATGAGTCAAAGCATAATAATGTGTCCCAATTTTTGGCATAAAGAGGCCACATACACTTTCATCTTCTCCTCAAAATATCTTGAGTTTGGGTTATTAAAATTAATCAACAAATATGTTTTAGAATATATATGTAAATATTTAGTGAATGTACATTTTATCATTTTTTAAAAACATCATTAAATATTTTTTAGGATTTATTTTCTAGTTTTTTTGGTTGGCTAGTGGGACACAATATTATGTTTTGACCCACATTCTTCCAAATAGTCCATAGGGAGAGCCTACATATTAACCCATATGGGGATGATATATTTGTTTTTAGTGAGAGGGTTAAAAATTTTAAACCATGGTTTAATTAAAATACCCCTCTAAACCATGAACCAACAAAATATGTATTCTAAAATATATCTAAAATCTTCCAAGATATAAAATTTAATGGTAAATAAGCTCTTGGATAAAAAAGTGACTTGGAAATATTTGTCAGGATAAAGTTTCCTACTTCATTCTTTACCTCATTCATGTTGGGTATTCTTCCTATAACTCTAAAAATGATAGTCTAGTCCTTAGAATTGCCTAGATATAAATTAACTTATTCATTTATAATAGATACGATTACAATAGTAGGATAATCTCACTTGGTATCATATATGGTTACATCATTATTTTTCCTAGCATAAATGCACATCATATTTGGATTGATACTTGCCATTTATAAGGCTAATGTTGTTTTATTTTCCCTTGAAACTAAGCCTCCTTCTTTTTTTCCTATGAATAAGTTTAATTGACTTGAACTTGACATATATGCACCAATGCTAATAAGAATGCTCTAAAAGTTCATTTACAATATAAAAATCTCCTTTTTTTGCACTTAAAACTCTCTTCACACTCCATTCACTACCATTCACTGTTCAAATGATTTTGTTTACTCTCTATATGCAATGAATTAGGATGGATCTATAACTTGTCTTACTTAGTGAATTCCAAGCTTAGAGAAGGTAATATTACCAACAAATCATTACATAGCTATTTATATCAAGACATGAGTAATTTATATCCACTAAACCTATCTAATGGATCACTTATCACACATTACCACTAAAGAGGGTTCCAAATACTTTAGTCAAGTAACACCACACAATAACCCTAGTTAGGTCTATAATATATAAAATAAATTTAATCTACTGCTCACTAAATCTTGTGGCATAAATGGGGATAGCTAAACAAACAAAACATAACATGAAAAGGAAAAATCTACTCAAGTCAATAGAGTGGTAATTTTAAGCGAGTAAAACATTCAACCTATTACATTGTGCAATATCTATCTACCAAGTGAAAGAGTAAAATTTAGGAATACTTACTTTGAATGAACCTATCGTGCCTCAATCTCTCCCTTGGAAATTAGTGTTTAACAAGAGGTTGTTGTGGATTTGTAAGGATCAAACTATATAAAATAGTTTTAGGCTAAAATAATCCTATTTTACATCCAAGACTTTCCTAAAAGATAATATTCTTTTCTTCTAAGGCAAAACCCTAAGCAATGACTCTTCAAGTGTATAATTAACAAAATTATGAACTATAATAATGCAAAAATGAGTGGTCCTCCCATTAGATTGAATTGAATGGGATATTTATAGCCAAGGATTGAACATAAACCCTCCCATAAGTTTAATAAAATGATCAACCAACTCAATTTTATTAGGCAAGAAAAGTGTTTGACTTAGTAGGAAAAATAATAAAAAGGGTGTTTGTTTAGGGATATGGATAAGGGCATGAAAGGTGATAAATATAACATATAACTTAAATTATAAATTGATATTTATACATGTACATATAATTCATTATAATTTTAGTCATATTTTATATTTATACTTTCATTATTTTTTAAAATGGTTTTGGACCTCTAGGTGCTATAATGCAAATTCTAGGTTTTGAAGGGTCCCATTGGATTTTAGACTTAACCATATTCAGGGTTTTAATATTTTAGACTTAGCCATATTTTAGGATTTCAAGATTTAAGGGAGGAATAATAATAGGTAAATGGAAATACACTCTAATTTTTTTTAATAATATTAGAAATGATACAAATCCATAACAATCTTGAGAAGCACCAATGGTCTGCCCACCCATTTCCCAATGCACCCTTTAAGGCATGTACTCAGAGATATTAAAACTCAACAAGTTCTTACAAGAGAAGAGGTGTTATTAAATGAAAAAAATTATAAAAATATTGTGTGTATAAACTCTTTGTGTACTATCTTTCCATAGACATACTTATTTTTTTGTCCATTCATGCTCCATTCACTATCCATTTAAAAAATAAATCTCGCTTACTCACTTGATTGTAATTTTTACTTTCCCCATTTTTTGTTATCATTATTAATGATAGTATTCTTGATATTTCTTATTATTGGGTATTATTTTATTACTAAACATTTATTTTTTCTCTAAGGTAACATACTCCTTTAAATATTTGTCAATTTCATAAAAGGAACACACACACACACAAGTTATTATTAAATAAATTACTTTATGTTAATATTTTTACATACATACATACATACATACATACATACATACACACACACACACACACACACACACACACACACACACACACATATGTGTGTGTGTGTGTGTGTGTGTGTGTGTGTGTGTGTGTGTGTGTGTGTGTGTGTGTGTGTGTGTGTGTGTGTGTGTGTTGTTATCATTATTAATGATAGTATTCTTGATATTTCTTATTATTGGGTATTATTTTATTACTAAACATTTATTTTTTCTCTAAGGTAACATACTCCTTTAAATATTTGTCAATTTCATAAAAGGAACACACACACACACAAGTTATTATTAAATAAATTACTTTATGTTAATATTTTTACATACATACATACATACATACATACATACATACATACACACACACACACACACACACACACACACACACACACACACACACACACACACACACACACACACACACACACACACATGTCTGTGTGTGTGTGTGTGTGTGTGTGTGTGTGTGTGTGTGTGTGTGTGTGTGTGTGTGTGTGTGTGTGTGTGTGTGTGTGTGTGTGTGTGTGTGTGTGTGTATATGTATGTATGTATGTATGTATGTTTGTATGTATGTATGTATCAAGATTCTAGATCTTAACCAATGTGTTCATTAGATGCATACCATATGGAATCCACCCTAAATACGTTACATGTCCAAGTCTATATATATCGAGGATTCATTAATCAACATCATATAATCCAAGCTCAATCATGGTTTTGATATGATGATGATATTAGAGATCTCACACATGTAAATCCATCTTCAAACACATAATAAAAATTGACATAATATATAATAGAATATGATAAATATCAATGTGAAAGATATTAACTAAATTCAATGAATGTCAAAGGTCATAACTGATTAGATATGGTTAATATCATTGGACATTAATGTTATTATTAGTTTTTTCTTTAGTTAGTACTATTGGAATAGAGGATTTGTTTTCATATACATGATGATACTAAATCCAAGATTTAATATGAAAGATGCTCTAAAAACACTTAAAATGCCTAAAACATTTAAAATTTCAAAATCAAAAATTCTAAAAAAATTCAAAATTGAAAAATTGGGTCAAAAAGTAAATAAAAGATCCATACCAAGTCCTTGGGATATTGGTCTTATATGGTGGTTTGCAAATTGTCAAATCAATGAGGTAGCACATATCGATGACTCAACATTATAATGGTTCAGAGCTCAAAATCACAATGTGTAAATGAATTTAAAAATTATAAAAACTCAACCTATTTATATCATCAAATTTTTAACTATGTACTATACCTAATCCAATTTCTAAATTGATACTTGATAACCTTTTACACATTCTATATTGAACACTACATATTAAAATCACTCCCCATTAATTACATTAGAACATAGAAAACACTTTCTCCCACATAGTATCTTTTTTAAGACTATTAATGGAAATATACACTAAAAATTTATGAATATTCTTCTTCCACACTAACAATTTTTGAAGTTTAACAGTTGCTTAGTGATCATTGGAATTCAAATATTCGAATATGTGAGGGAAGACTAGTCTACAAGTTTTATGCTATAACTTTTGATATATGCAAAATTTGATCATGTTATAAAAGGAAAAGTTGTATAAGACTTCATGGATCATAAAAAAAAAACTATTTATAAGGTATAATTAATTATATATTCAAATATATGGAGCTCTAAATTTGACTATGTATGTGTTCACACTCTACAAGTAACTTGAGAAGGGTAACTAAGTTGTTCTTGAGGCTATTTTGATGTTTTAAGATGAACTAAGTGATATGGAATATTATATAATTTATTAGGATCATATGTATTGATTATGGAGGTTTGACCAATACATATTCTATATGATCAAAGGATTAGAAGTTGACTATGTGTTCATTTTTGGTGATCGTATGTATATAATGATGTTTGGGCTAATTGTGCTATAGCAAAAGGGTGTTATGATGGATTTTTTCACTTAAGGTGGTCTTATAGATCATGTGAAATGGGTTTATGTATTTTTAAATTTTTATTCTATTATGATTTTGCTCAAATAACTATCAAATATGTGAATGGGTCTCCATAGGACCTAAAAGGACACTTAGGCCTATTTGAAAGAGGGTACTGCTTAAAGGTGACCCATGTAGATGAATTAGGAGTGACAGCATGTATTATAGCCAAAAAATAAGGTTATGAACATGATATCATTGATGGATCTATAAAATTTTAAATCAAAGGTGATGATTTCTAGACTTGTGAGAAGAGGTGTGTGTGTGTTAAAGAGTAAAAGAAAGAAGAAATGGTGGGTGCCCAGTGGATGGGTTGTAGAGTAGAGTAGATTGATGACTATGTGTAAGGATTATAGGTCATATTTTTGATTTTATAAAAATGTTATTTTTGGTTTGAATATTAAGAATGAGCGAGAGGTTTAGAGCGATCTAAAAGGATGTTTTGGATGCCTTGAGTGTGAATGAAGGATAAATGATGTCTATGTGAGCTTGGTGGTTTATTTGAGAGGTAGACAAAAGTACAATTTGTGTGTGTGATCATTTGGTCATGTTTTTGAGGTTATCATAGAGTTATTTCTGATAAGTGTAGAGTGATTCAAAAGGTGGTTTTGGATGTTTGTGGCTACGTGAAGAAGTGAATAGAATTGATATACATTATATCTCTATCAGATTGGTAGGTAATCAGTGATTATGATATGTTCATTTCATAAGTGTTGGGAGGGTGCTAAACATCAATGTAATAAGGACTTGATCATCCTAGGGGAAGGTGCTCCTTGTGAAATAGGTGTTTCACTAAAGCCAATCAGAAGAAATTAACCAACAAATGGTCAGAAGGACTTGATCATCCTATGGGTAGGTGTTCCTTGTGAAATAAGTGTTTCACTAAATTCTAGTCAGAAGGACTTGACTAGTCTCATGTTTATAATCATCTTATAGGACAACTGGTCTATGTGTTTTGAGGCTTGAGAGTGGGTTTTATTCCCTAATAGGATTTCCTACATAGATCTTGTGTTGTGTATGTGATATTGCATTATATTCATTATTTATTTATATAAACATCTTGTATGCTTCATGAATGTTTATATGGAATGATTAAGTGTTTGAAGGGTTTGGAAATTGAATTATATTGTTTATCACCATTGATTTACCCCCACTCTTAGTGATTGTACCTCTATAAATTGTTATCATAGTCAATATTTTGGTAAAGGTTTGATAGTTTGAAGGATATCTAAGGTACAACATGTGTAGCCATCAAATGTAAGGATATTTTTACACTAATCAAACACTGATATCCAATAGATCTAATTATGCTTTTTGGAGTGTGAGGATGAGGACCTACATCATGTACCTAAGGTTTGACACTTGGAAATCTATTATGGTTGGTTATTCTACACCTACTATTCCTCCATTTAGTGTTGTAGATAAGAGATTATTGAAAACAATTCTAAGGAAATGAATACTATCACTTGTTGTCTTTTAGAGACTGAATACACTAAGGTAATCCATTGCATATCTTCTAAGGAAATGTGGGATAAATTGAAGACTATTTATGAAGGAGACTAAAACATTAAAATGGAAAAGTTGTAAACTCATCAAAGATAATTTGAGAGTCTTAAGATGAAGGAAGACGATTTTATGGAATCCTTTCTATAGAGAGTTGATGAGATTGTGAACATCATTAGAGGTCTTGGAGAGAAGCTTGAGAAATTTACTATATTTCAAAAGGTATTAAGGTCTCTCTCTCTCAAGTTTTATTCTAAAGTATCTATTGTATAAGAAAGTCATTATCTTAGTTAAAGATGGTTGAATTACATGACATCCTTACTATCTATGAAACGAGAATAAATGATGATATACCACCAAAGAAGGAAGCAACATTCAAGACATAAATGAAGCCAAAGAAGAAGTTTCAAGGTAAGAAATTAAAGAGGATGACATATCTGATATTGATGAAGATGGACTAATTTCTTTGTTTATGAGGAAATTGAAAACATTGTCAATCAAGTATAAGGGTAAGCTAACCTTCAAATGCTTCAATTATGGAGAGGTAGGACATTTTGATAATAAGTTCCCTCATAATCATAATAAGAATGATGATTAATAGCATGGTCAAGGTCATGATGATGACATGAGATCATTTAGGTCTAATAAAAATAAGAAGGGATTAAAAATATTTGACAACAACAAGAAATACTTCAAGGGCAAGAAGACTCTCTACACCAACGAAGATTATAGCTCATTAGATGAGAGTGAAGATAGTGACTCTCTTCATGGTTGAGGAAGGAATTTTCTCATATCAAAAGGAGTCTACTTGGAGTGTTTCAAATTATGATAAAGATGAGGTGGACTATGAGACTGAATTGATGAATGATCTTAAAGAATTGAATATTGAGAAGAAGATTATCAAGAAGATGAAGTTTCAAATCAAGGACTATGAAGATCAATTTAGTGTTTTTGAGGTAAGAATGAATGAAGACACCAACGATCATAAAGATATAGTCAAGCATCTAAGTTATCAATTGGAAATTTTTTATATAGTCTTAAAAGCTAAAGAAGATGAATGTTCAAGGTATGTAATTGAAAATGAGTTATTAAAAGATGAGTTAGAGAATGAATATAGTAAGATGAAGTCATTTATGAGATTTTAAAAGAGCTCAAGTGATCTAGATAATATTTTGAGTGGTCAAGATCATGAAAGTGATAGAACTAGTATTTGATATAAAGAATAACCAAAAAATGCTACTCAAAACAAGATGAAGACTAATGTAAATCAGACCTTGAAGGTTAACCATTGGTTAAAGAATGAAGATGCTAGTAGAGTGAAGACAAATCAGATTAGACAACCAAATGGCCTAAGATATGCAAGTTTTAATGGTTACTATTAAACATGTAATAATTTTGGGTATAGCTATAGAGAATGCAAGAGACCTGTTAGAAATGAGTTTTCATGGAACTATGATGGGGGTCATCAATCAAAAGGTGAGTCTTCTTCAAAAGGAGTAGTTTGTTTCAATTGTCAAAAGAATGGACATATTGAAAGATTTTGTTCTAATCTAGAAAGATAAGATAACCTTCTTACAAAAGATATAGTGTGATTTAACTATTAATAGAGAGGTCAAATTATTAGATTCTGTAAGTAAAGGCCTAAAATATAGAATAGGTCCAATCAGGTTCCTAGAGTGTAAGAAAGAAGGCAAGTTAACTCATGGAAACCAAAGGTGTTAAGTATGAGTCATGATGAGTTTTTAGGTTCAAGTAATCTCTTTGCTATGGTGGAGAATGTTATAGAAGTTAGAGAGTGCTAAGAGCTCTCATTGATTGCTCCTATTGTGAATGAAGAGACCAAGCTTAAGGAGAAGACCAAGTTTTTGGTTGAGTCTAGTTTTAAGATGTGTTTGTATGATAATGAGAAAACTTATATGTGTGAGAAAGTTTTAATCTTGGTTCCTATGTTGTCAAGGTATAAGGGTGTTGTTCTACAATGCAAAGAAGACACTTCTTTGATCAAGGTATGTCAAGATTCTATGGTTGCTCCAAATGTTATATAATCTATTATAGAAGAAAAAGTGAGTGATTTAGAAAAGGAACAAGTTGTCAAAGTTTAGATTAAGAAGAATAAGAACAAGAAGTCTTATATCTATAAAATGATTCTAGTTGTTACTGAGGAGATGTGGGCCACTTCTAGCTTCACTTTGTTTTAGAGCATTGTGGCATAGAGGAGGTCTCTATCTATGCTTCTGAAGAGACTCCTTTTAGTGGAGAATCAAGTGTTATTGTGGTGTTATTCATAATGTCCTAAAAGGCAAGATATGAGTGTTTCTAGTTGGAGTTGGTGTATCAAGATGGGAGACATGATTTGATGAGGCTAGAGTGATATTAGGTGTTTTTTCTATGTATGTAGGATCAAAATGATTGTTTTTAGGTGGCATAATGAGATTGATGGAATGTAAAGAATATTTTGGTGCTAAAAAGGTTTTTAAACTTCTTTATGATGTGTTCCAGGTGGTTTTGTGTCTTGATGATCCTATTTGTGCCTTTTGGAGGTTTTTGTGTGCTCACAAGTTTATCTTTTTTATTGTAGATCAAAGGAATGCTATAGGAATTTAAGGTTCCCAAAGGTGTGAAGGATCAAATATTGGTCTAAAAGTGTGTGATGGTTGTCTCTAGTTGTATAATAAGTTTCAAAGGTTAGCTTTGACCAAAAAGAGGTTTTTTGACCTTGTTTATTTTGAGATTCTAAAGTTTTACACTATGATAAAAAAATTAGTTTGATTAATGAGTTGAGGTCTGAAGCTTCTTAATAGGTTGAATGGGACAAGTGGGTTGTCAAATCAAGCTTCATAGAGATTTTAAGGTTTGTGGTTTTTAAATTATTCAATTTTTTGTCAAAAAATGGAGGCCTAGTTAACTAATAGATATGTGAAGGAAGTATGTTTCATAGGACAATATAGGTGATGAAAATTAATGTTATTAAGGGGGAATATGAGAGTACTCTAGATATGAAGTTTTAGGTCTTGAAAGTATGTCTAATAAAATTTGTGGGCTTTGTAAGTTCTAGGTACGGCTACAAGGAGTCTAGATAGGCCTAGTGTGAAGATTTGATGTTTTTGCTTAATTTCTCAAAAAATAACAACGAATGAGTGTTTCAAGGTGATTTATTAGGTTGGTTTAGATCATGTTTCCTATTTTGTGAGTTGCATGAAGTTTTGTTGGTGGTCCTTGAGGTGGCTTGAGAGAGAAAACTAGTAAGCCTATGTGGTGGTTCTTCATGGTGTGTGAAGATCTAAAGATGGTCAAGAGGTGAAATGGATCAGAGATATTAGGGGGAGTCAATCTTAGATGTTTCTTGGTGAGTTCCATTAGATTTTAGTGCTTTTTGTGTTCATTCTTCATTAGTTGTAGTGCTTGTTCGAAGAGTGTGTTGTCATGTAGCAATAGAAAGTTGTTAAGGCAAGAAGAGGTAGGCTAAAGGTAAAGGGGAGTTTATATAATATTTATAAGGTGGTCCTCTCTTGTTTTTGGTATTTTCAAGTAATTAGGATTAGTTTTTGCCCACTTTGTCATTGTGTCGAAGGGAGAAAATGTTCTTATTATGAAAATATTTGAAGAGAGAGAAGGAAGGTGAGATATATGATGGGTGTTGACATCAATGACAAAGGGGGAGATCATTGGAGAGTTTTAAATGATGTCATGGAGGTGTCTAAGTGAGTGGATGAAGTGTCTTTATAATCTAAGTGTTAATGATAAAGTGTGTAGTGTGCTTGTCCTAGGATGCTTGAAGTAGGATTCATTGATCTTTAGTTTTAGCATGATTAGGAATGGGTCTAAAGTATTGAGAATGTGTGAGGGGTTACATCAGAGGCCAAGGATGATTGGATATATTGTGGAAGTGAATTGTATTCATTCAATTCTTCATTATGTTCATCTTGGCATAATTGGTTTTGTGATAGAAAAATCTAAGTAGGCATATTGATAACATTATATTTCACATGTGTGAAGGTTCTCATAACATCTTGATATATGGATGGATTTCCCTATGAAAGGTGATCACGTGGTTCAAGTTTTAGGTCATGCGATTGAGTGAAAAAAAATTTATTATGGTAAAAAGTTGGCTTCTTAGACAGAATTTACTATGTTCCTATACTTACCCAAACTGTCATTACACGTCATGTATATATGGATGAACCATAAATTTTAAACATTTATTTTTGATATTTATAAATTCAATTGAGATCAAAGGAGTTCATGGAGATATTATATATAGTGCCAAGAATGTCTCTTGAGGATTTAGAGTCTTGTAGTGTTTTCTAACTCAAGATATAAATCTTTAAAGTTGTACTTGCAGACTATGATAGGCCAGAGACTATCAAGATAAAATACACTAAAGTCTAAGGTCACTAGTTAGTAGATATAATGGTATGAATTAAATAATATATCTTGATCCAATGGTGTTTATAAAATTAAATATCTCAAATAATGAAGGTGCTAGTGATAAGTGTCACATTCACAGAGCTTGGATAAAAGATCAATAGTTCACAGGCATTTGTACTATCACAAGATCGATGGTTTGGGTCAATGTGTGCAGAGGCATGTATAGATACCAAGTGGCACAATCATAGGAGCTATGATATACATCTAATGGTGAGAATTTCTTGATAAATACCTAGCTACTCAGATGAAATCTATGGTGTGCGTTTGTTCCATATTATTAGGAAGTAGTGAGATGATAATAAGTGCTTGATGTTTAACAATGAGCAAAGGTAAATACTGAGATAATTATAATAAGAAAGATGGTGTGTATTTGATAAAAATATTTAAGGACATAATATGGTGGCAAAGTGTTCAAAGTTTAATAGTTTCTCAGTGACTGTTGGAATTCAAATATTCAAATTTGTGAGGGAAGACCAATCTATAGTTTTTGTGTTATAACTTTTGATATATGTAGAATTTGATCATGATGTTAAAGGAAAAGTTAGATAATAATTCATGTCACATATATATAACCTAGTTATAAGGTTTAATTGTTTGTATATTTAAATATATGGATCTATAAAGTTGACTATGTATGTGTTTATACTCTGCAAGTAACCTGAGAAGGGTAATTGAGTTGCTAAGAAAGGTAATTAAATTGTTCTTGATGGTATTTTAATGTTTTAAGATGAAATAAGTATTGGAGCATGTGAGGATCATATGTGTGTATTTTTGAGGTTTGACCAATCCATATTTTGTATGATCAAAGTCTTATAAGTTGAATGTGTGTTCGTTCTTAGTGATCGTATGTACAGAATGATGTTTTGGCTAATCATGCTATAGTAGAAGGGTGATGTGATGGATGTTTCCACTTAAGGTGGACCTATAGATCATGTGGCATGGTTATATTTATTTTTAAAGTGTTCTTGTGTTCTAAATTTTATTGGAGAAGTGTCAAAGAGGGGAATGGGTCTCCATATGACCTAAAAAGACACTTAGGCCTATTTGAAAGAGGGCATTGCTTAAAGGTGACCCATGTAGATGCCTTAAGAGTGAAGGCATGTATTATGGCCAAAATGGAAGGTTATTAACATGATATTATTGATGGATCTATAAAAGGTGAAATCAAAGGTGGTGATTTCTAGACTTGTGAGAAGAGGTGTGTGTGTGTGTTGAAGAGTGAAGGAAAGAAGAAATGGTGGGTACCCAGTGGATGGGTTGTAGAGTAGAGTAGGTTGATTATTTTGTGTATGACATGTAGGTCATATTTATGATTTTATAATACTAATCTTATTGGTTTTAAGATTGAGGATGAGTGAAGAGGTCTAGAGTGATCTAAAAGGATGTTTTGGATGCTGAGTGCGAATGAAGGATAAATGATCTTTATGTGAGCTTGATGGTTGATTTGAGAGGTAGATCAGAGTGTGGGTTGTGTGCATGATAATATATTCATGTTTTTTAGGTTTTGAAATTTTTTTTACTGAGAATTATAAAGTGATCCAAAATTTAGCTTTGGATGTTAATAACTATATGAAGAAATGAAGAGAGTTGATATACATTATATCTCCATTAGATTGGTATGAAATCAATGATCAGGAGATGTTAATTTTATATGTGTTAGTAGGGTGCTCAACATATAGGTTAGAATCACTTATTCAACAAGTGGTCAAAAGGACTTGATCATCTTAAGGGTAGGTGTTCTTTGTGAAATAGGTGTTTCACTAAAGCTGGTCAGAAAGACTTGACCAACAGGTGGTCAGAATGACTTGATCATCCTAAGGGCAAATGCTCCTTGTAAAATAGGGTTTTCACTAAATTCTTATCAGAAGGACTTGACTAGTCTCATGTTTGTGATCATATTATAGGATAAGTAGTCCATGTGTTTATAGGCTTGACAGTGTGTTTTATTCCCCAAGAGGGTTTCCCACATGTATCTTGTGCTGTGTATGTGATCTTGCATTATGTTCATTGTTCATTGTTGTAAACATATTATATACTTCATGAATGGTTGTATTAAATGATTAAGTGTTTGAAGGGTTTGGAAATTGAATTAGATTATTTGTCACCATTGATTCACCCCCACTCATTGATTGTACCTCTAAAAATGAGTACATATTGAAGCATTTATTTTGATGTTTTGATTATAGTTTTTAGTGTGTTTTGTTGTTTGACACCCTTATCCTACCATTATCATCTTCACATGACATATTATAGAGATCCTTAGCCCTCCCTGTCACCCTGAAGTATTTTAAGCCTTTTTTATGACATATTATAGAGATCATTAACCCTCTCTATCACCTTGAAGTATTTTAAGCCTAATTTTAGTTCTAACATTTAATGTCAGTATCAAATTTTGATACTCACCATAAATTATAGATTTTACCCAAGTCCCATTTAACTTTATTTTGGGAACTTTTTATTTTATGACCATTGTTTGGGCACATTTTATCTATAATTCTCAAAAGTTACATCTCAAACACATATGAAACCACACCAATTTTTTTAAACACTCCAATGAATGCAATAACTATTATGCATAAAAATGAAGTGACACTAACATGACATACAACTCAAGTTAACACAAAAACACAATGCCACAATAAGGTTGTGTTCCAACTAGTTACACTTCGATTTACCACATAAAGTAAAAAATAGAAAGAGTTAAGGCTCAAATATAATATGGATCAATTATTAGTGATTCAAATGACATAATGTTGACATAACTTGAATACCAAATTATTATAAGGTTTACACAAACACTTAAGGCTAGACAGGTTTTAGTTCTCTTTACAATTTTGCTAAGAACCTCACAACCAAGTAGAAAATAAATTTTATAACAACTTCACAAACATAGAAGGATCACATCCTAGTTATAGTAACATTGTCAAGCATAAATTTAAGAATAAAAAAAATCAAAATAACAATCAAGTCAATACTACAAGTAAACATGTCAAAATTACACTTAAGCTACAAAGGTTTGATGGGGCTAACAAGGTACAAAATGATGCTAGAATAAATACTCGGAGTAAGGTCTACACTATTATGAAATAATGAGTCAAATTTGTATGATAAAATCACCAAAAAAGAATTATTATTTTATAATAATGGTAAATGATGTGAATAAAAATAATATCAAACCAAACAATATTTAATGACATTTTTTGTCATTCCTAGAAATAGTAACAAACAGGGTTCAATGATGACTCATGAAAAATATCAAATAGAATTGAAAACCAAATAAGAAAGGATAAACATGAATATAAAACTCAAACTAATAGGTTACAAAATTTAGATTCAATAAATGTTAAATTGGGTGATTATTACAATACCCTTTCTAGAGTGACTTTATTGATCAAAATAAATTCGATAGATTTTTTTTGAATAAACTGGATTTTAAAAAGTTCAATAAAAATAGTAATAACATCCAAAATAACTAATTCAAATTTATTATATAAATTAATAGTAAAAATAATCACTAAGAAACTCTATTTTCTCTTTAAGACTCCTCTAGCTATTTTTGGCAACTCAATTTTGAATCGACTTCATAGGTTGAAAAGGAAATTAAGTGCAAAAATTTGCCAAATGCTTCTAAAACTGGATCTACCTAGAATTAGTAGAATGATGTAGAAAAATAACGGTTATAGAACCTAATTCAAATATGATAAATATGGATATTTTAAGTTTCTATTTTAGAAAATATCAAGTTTAAGTATTAATTTTGAACCCCATTCTGAACCAGTTTAGTTAATTTTCAAACAAAAAAATCATAGTGTAAACTTGCACTGAATCTTATAAAAGTGCATGCAATCATCCAACCATAATGATCCCAGAGAATGATATATTTAACCATGTGATTTTAAATATATGAATTATGTCTTAAATTCATTTACATTCCACTAACAAGATTTCAAAGGATACCTAAAGACCCGTCATGATCAACCTATACAATTTAGGCTTCTACAACGACTAAGCTAAAAGAATCATAATATTTATGTTGAGACACACAGTAATAATCTGGGTTAGAATTTATTAACTTTACTTGTTAATTTCAAATGTATATGTTTGACCCAATGCTAATTGTATAACTAATACTACATATTAAGATTAATCCATAATTTCACAATGTAAAAGTAAGTCAAAATCACTATATTTTAAGTCTATAATTACCAATGTTTTCTTTCCATAATATATTTTCAATGTTATTTTACTATTCAAATTGTGTTGTTCTTAACACTAACATTGTCATCCAACTATGAATCTTAAATATTAAAAAAATTGTTTATCCAAATGATTACTACTTTTCACCTAAAAATATTTAATTGTTCTGCTCAACAAGGTTCTCGAATCATAGATTAAATAATTTCCAAAACACTAGTAGATATAGCTATATTATTCAAACACTAGCCTATATATATTATTAATGCATTAAGCATTATAGATAAATCATTGATAATTTAGATTAAGGAATCATTTTACATTGATATCCTTGAATAATACAACAACCATTATAGCTATCTTGTACATAAGCTTCAACCTTGATCTTTCAATGGTAAGTCAACTCAAGTTAATGATAATTTCCAAAAAAATAACTATACAAATATCTCAATTAAACAACAAATATATAATCTTCATTTATTCAAAACACAAATTAAATAATATACAAGATGCTACTAATTTCGACATAAAAATAGTATATCTCTATACTTTATCTACCACTGGTAATTCACCAACTGACACTACAAAAATAATCAATAAAAGGGTTAGTTTATGCTAATTAAGAGACTCCTCCCTCTTAAATACTATTATTTTATAAGTTATTGAATAATTTAAAATAATGAATTTAGAGATCATTAAAAACATACATGTGACAATTTTATAAGCAACCTAAAGAGAAAAATAATTATTATGATTTACACAAATATGACACAAATCTTATTAGGACCCAATATCTACTCCAAATGTCTAATAATTACAATTATATTTATAGTAATAATAACAACTTAACCAAAATAGAATGACACAATCCCATCAAGTCAAAGCAAACAAAACTATCAATCATATACATTGTATTAACTAGTTGCTCTCTAAGTTCTCATCAAGTGTGATGTTAATAGGAATTAGACTAAGATTAACTAGTCAATTTCCATTTGAAATATTTCTTAATTTGTAAATTGTAGTATTAAATCATTTATATATTTATTAGGGTGAAAACCAATTTTGATGCCATTATTGGGAACACACATCTACAACATGATAATTAAAACCTTGACTTCACATCTCTATTCTTCATCACATACATGTATATAATTATAATTTTTTAAAACCTAATTCCAATTAAATAAATCTATATATAAATAAATAAAAACCATTACAGATCTTAACAAAAATAAAAAATATTAAAAAAAATATAAATATAAAGCTTCCTTTTCTTTTCTTTTTTAATATATATATTAAAAAGAATAATTACAAACCCTAATGAGGGTTTGGGTGGCCAACAACTGGACCTAAGGCCCTGGCCATGACCATGGCCACCGGTCAAATTGTAGTCAGGCTAGGGAGGGCTAGTTGGCATTTTCCCCTCCCCTCCCTATTATGGGATGGGATTCAGATGGCTCAACTGCCCCCCACCACAAAAAAATAAATATTTAATTTTTTTATTTCTTTTAAAAAATAATTAAATAAATAAAAGAATGCCTAGTACAATAATGACAAATACACACACACACACATGTCTAAAGTTATATATATTAAATGCCCAGAAGAAAATTGGCTCCTACAACTAGTAATAATTTCTCAGAAGTAAACAACAAGGTTTCTTGAACAAAATCATAGCTGAACACTCTAGATTTTCATCTAATATTTAACCTGCTCATTAGTTTAGAAAAAATTGGGAATTTAAAAAGAATAAACCCCTTGCCTATTTTATTGAAGCTACTTATTTCATTTGGTTGCTCCAATCTCCTTCACCACTCCTTCCTCCTCCATCTTCATTCATCATTCTCCCTCCACCTATTTTTATCCTTAGCAAATCTAAAAAATGGACCATCTCCCATTAGGTTAACTGTTAGTGGGAAAATCTATACTTTATTATTTTATTTTATTTTTAGGGTGAGAGTTTCCACTCATTTATTTTAAATTGATTTATGTGTTTGTTATTATTTTTATTTGATTATATTAATTATTACACTAAAAAAATTAAGTAAAAATATATATTAAATTTATTAGCAAATAAGTAATACTATTTTAACTAATAATAACATATAAATACGTTCATGCAAATACATGGATTAATATGTACAAATACTAGAATGATAATATTTGAAATAAATTATTTATTTATCCAGATTATGAATAAATATGCACATTTTTTATTTAATCCTCTTATCTAACAAATATCATTTTAATATGCATATATATATATATATCATTTTAATATGCATATATATATACATATATATATATATACATATATATATATATATATATATATATACATATATATATATATATATACATATATATATATATACATATATATATATATATACACACACATATATATATATATGTATATATATATATATACATATATATATATATATACATATATATATATATATATATATATACATATATATATATATATATACATATATATATATATATATATATATATACACATATATATATATACATATATACATACATACATATATATATATATATATATATATATATATATATATATATATATAATCTTATTTATTCCTATAATTAGATGTTACCTGGGGATAGTCAAAATCATAACAATGTTATTATTCTCAGTTCAAAAGTAAATTTTATCATCAAAACATCAAGAAAGATACAAGTCAATAATCAGGACCAACTTAACATAACAAGGCTACTCAATGGGTTCAAGTATAGTGTTTGAATTAATATAAATCTAGTTCAATGGATAATCTAACAAAAGTGACTCATCGACACAGAAATCCTTAGTAAGGCATAAATGACACAATAAGTGATAATACAAATAGTTGTTAGCATAAAACACACACACACCCAAGGGATTCCTACATGAGTTACAACTAACTTGGTACCCTATCACCATAATAAGGTAGCCAAGATTAAGATTAAAAACCAACCATAAGACATATCATTCGCAAGTCATGCACAAAGACACACACGACATGTTGGTAGTCCACATGATGACATATCATTAAAAAAAACACTGTAGATATTGAGAAGGGTATTGCATTATTTGCATGTCATTAGGTATTAAATTCAAAGTTAGAGACTCATATATATACAAAAATATTTTAAGGTATTTTGAAAGAGGCACATTACAGTCTCAAAAGATAGAAAAGATTTCATATTGCACCTATAGAATTGTTAGAGTTAAATCTCAAGCTCACAAGGGTTGATTCATATCTACATGTTTGTAGCAAGGAAAAACTAGGATAAAGAGGATTGAATACAAAATTATAAACACACACATTAATGAGAGAATTACATTTAAGTTTGAGACATCTATATAGTATTGTAAATGTAGTGTAATTTTTGGTATATCAAAGAAAGGGGATTGAAAAATTTCAGAACTTAACACTTTTTCTTGACACCCCCCAATTTTATAGTGGAAATTTATGTAGAACTAAGGTTTGAAGATACATGTGCTCTTACATGATTTTAAAAATAGATATAGGTAGAAATAGATATTACAAACATAGTTCCATCACCTCACAAGGCAACAATTTCTCAATGTGTGCAAGGTTAGTTTTAACTACTACATTAATTATTGACCAGATTCATTAGAGCTAATTAGAATAAAATAGCTAAGACAAATCATGGAGAGAGTAATGATATAGTCTTGAGATGTAGAATTCAAATAATTAGACTTCAAATCTGTGAGGCCAATAAGTTAATAGTTCTCTTACCTTTTGTATTATATTCATTACTATATTTATTATGTACAAATCATAATTAAGGTATTATTCTAATCATTATATTTTATTAGGGTTTATTAATCTAAACTAGGGTAAAACATATCATTCTCCTTGTTTCAAAACCCTACCTGTATACTAAAATATAAGTGTAAAATAAAGATAATGGGTGAAATGGATGGGTTAAACTAACTTTATCCACTCCCTATGAATAAGTTCTCCCTAGATATCTAATACACTAAAAAGGAAACTCAAATAGAATGTAGTTCTCCCACCTAGTTGAGTATGTGCAATCTTATGTAATACTAGTATGTAGTACAATCCTGTGTATGGTTTTAAAAACTAGAAATCATGTGCCTTGAACTCTTAAATTCTATTTATAATTATCTCATAACTTGATCCTTAAAGGAACTCATATTTGTAAACTCTAGGGTAGTTACTCTCAATGTGAAATGTATTTATAGTGATAAATAGATAAGTGTTAGATATGAATATGATTAGGCTTGGAATTATTATATAACTATTCTTTATGTAATTTCATTTGAATAGACATGCAAAATATACAAGATAACCCATATGAACATATTAAATTTGGGAAGCTATCCATTAAAGGGCTTAGGAAAATTAAGTTACAAATTATATTTCTTTTGACATTGTTGGGGGAACATCATCTCAAATGTTGTATAGTATGTCAAATAAAATGCCCACTAATTCTCCATTTCCTGCTAGTAAAATAAAATTGAAAAATCCACTTATTGAAAATGCATATAATTAAAATATTATTAAGACACATAAGAAATTTCTCCAAAGAGTGAATTAGTTATTGTTTATTTGAACATGATCTATATGCATGGAGAATTATCCAGGCATGAAAACTCAAATATCAAATGGATTATTCATTTGTTGTAGATTATTTTTAGAAAAAAAATTAGTTTCTCCAAATGGAACAGTATGGATATTGGAAAAAAACTGAAAGTTCTCTAAGTGTTAACATTAGTTAAGGAAGTATGTATAATACATGTTAATCTAAATTTATTTGTGAAACATGTTTGTGGCATCTTATATATATATATATATATATATATATATATATATATATATATAATTCATTCAGGTCTAGTCTTTTCCATAAATATAAAGATATGATACTCTACTATTTATAATTATATTTGTTTGGTTACTATGCATCTTAAGAAATATGATTATTCTATTAGTTTTATAATATTAGAGTCACTTTAAATTAAAAATAGATAAAATAGACAATATATATAGTGGAAACATTATTATATTCCATCATATTCTATCTATTCTATCTATTTTTCATTTAGAGTGTCCCTAATATTATAAAACTAATAGAATAATCATATTTCTTAAGATGTATAGTAACCAAAAAAATATAATTATATATAGTAGATTATAATATCTTCATATTTATGGAAAACACTAGACCTAAATGAATTATTTAGCTTATTCTAGGTTTGTGCAAGTGTGTGGTAGGATACAATCATCAATAATGTTTACAAAATAGCTTGTGAGTGCTTATAATTAAAAACAAGGTTTTTGGGCTATCCTATAAAATTATATTCTTATTAGATGGTTGTGTAGTGAGGCACTACCTAATAAGGAGTGGAACTATTCTATATGTTTGTGATGATATGTAGCAATTACGTTTGTTTCACCAACATCTAATAATGCTTCATGTGCATTTTTTTTAATCAAAATTGGGATAGATGGTAATATATATAATCTAATCTAGACAAAATTTGCATAAAATTAGAATGTATAAAATAAATATAAATTAAGAATTTTTTATTTGGAACTTACTAGATTTGAAAATATACTAAAAATGGAAAATACATAGAAATAAATGACTTAGTTTAAATTGGGTATATTGGACTGAGACAAAGGTTGTGTGATTGATTATGTGACTATGTGAGATGACTTTGAATTGGGAACATGGATTCACTTGATCTTTGGATAACTTCACCCTATATGGACTGGGCCACTTTGTACCATAGTTTTTAGGGTGCACAGTGTCTGATAGGGTTTTTCCCTCTATGTAAATATAGGTTTGTGTATTATCACCTATTGGTATTTTATATCAATATATCATAAAAGCCACTACATATCTTATTATTCACTTGGAACCCTAACTCAATAGATAATGGGTAATAAATGAAATAAAATGGGAAATGGGGTTACTAGCTGAAGTTATGTTTGACCTCAACATCCCTTATGTTTAGTGCTACCTACATACTAATACTCTGTAGAGGGATAAAATTCCATGTATCTCTCTCATGTTATGGTCATGTGTGTGAAGTAATATTTTAATGATATATATTGGTGCAATCTTGGTGTAATTATGTGCTTCAAAAATGACTTGTGACCTTGGAGGTGTTTATAGACTTAAAGGGCTACTTGGGTTGTGTAAACTTAGAATAGGGAGAAATAGATGTTTTTATCTCAATATCCAGTTAAAATAATTTTGGTGTTTGTAATATGAAAGCCTTTTTCCATTTAGTGAATAAATGAATAGAATATTTTCCTTTATAATGGTCTTTTAGGACATTCCTTGGATGGAACTTTTAAATGTGCGAGATGGCCCATTAGGTGAATTTGAATTTGATGAATTAGCCATTATTTGGTGGGAGGACACACTTGGTAAATTTAGAAACATAGTTTTTAAGGATAAACCTTGTCTAAAGATTAGAGATAATAAAGTGTGGATCAATCTAATAATGATTTTAGGTTGCATGGATTAAAGAATATGAGTTTTATGTATTATAATTGCTTAAGGTAGGTATCATCTGCATAGAAGTTGAGGAATAGTAGCTTAAAGCTATGAAATTGATCATGATCTAAGTGTGTCTAAGACAATGGTCACATGTACATTATTTTAGCATTAAATTTTATTTTTAGTGACTACATTTTCCCTTATTTTATTCTAGTAATGTAACAAAGCAAAAGTAGTAGAGTAAAATAAACACATCTATAGGCTTGGATTTAGGCCACACATTGAATTATGTTTCATGCAAATATGTAATGAAACATGTATATGTAAATACTTACTTAAGATGAAAATTTTAAAGTAAAGATATGAAAGCTTACAAATTAAATAAGAAGGAACAAATACACCTATTTGGGTATGCAAACTATTGTGTTTTTTAGAGCAAAAAAATGGTGATTATAGAGGGTAGGACCCTTGGATATTTATCTTTTTGTTGAATAACTTGGATAGGATTGTGCATGAACCAATACTCAATGATATGAAAGTTTTATTAAGAATAAAATCATGTTCAACTCTATAATCATACAACTTGAGATATTAATTTGGCTTAAAAACCCTATGTGAATTCCAATAGATCATTCTGGTATAAAAACTAGTGAAAAAGGTAAATCAACCATTGCAGATGGAATAAGATTAATTTCTAGTGAAAAAATAGTATGATCTAGGTCTAACATATATAACATATAAAATAACATGGTTTGCCATTATTATACAAAATTACTGCAAAATTGAGCATAATTGTGACCATGTGTTGCACCCATCCCCCCAATATGATATCTGAGCATACTGGTTATGGAGATTGAGTAAATCAATTGAGTAAAAACTTGGAACACATGCAAAACATTATGCTCCCAATTCAAGAAAAATATATGATATACTATATAGAATTATGGAAAATGTTTATGATAGATACTAAAATTGATATGTGCACTAGGTGTGATTTTAGGAACCTTGAAAATTATGTTTTTGACTAGTGGGATGAAAGTGCATTTTTTTGGATAGTTATGGCATGTGATGGTGACCAAATGGAGCGTTATTGTTTGAATATGATTTATAGGTATAAAATGAGTGTGAATTATGATCAAATAAGAAAATACTATCTTTACATGTATAACTAACCATGCATAGTGTCATGTCTAGATAGATGTTAAAAATTAGGAATACAATCAATAAATGATCAATACCAAGTACATAAACTTGATATAGATCTTCTTGGGGAAAGATGCATGATATGAATAATAGCATTAGCAAACTAGGGAGATGCATGATATTGATCATGTCATCAAAAATTAAGAAAATAAGATCAAACAAGAGTCATGGCCATGGCACATACACAAAGATCACACACAAAAGAACAAAAAAATTTAAGAAGGCCAAGGGTCTGCATACAAAGTGTAGACACCTAAATCTGGCCATTGATAACCTCTAATTAGGCTTTTGGCTAGTTTCTACCTAAAATGCACAATTTGGTCTAAAAACACTAAAACACACAAAATGATGTGAAAATGACATATTCAAGTGCTGATTTTGGCTAGGGTATCCCTAAATGAGGTAGTGAAATTTATGGGCCAACTAACTTTGATCAGTTCATTTTGAGTAAAAATACCAAATTTGTACCTAGGTGCTCTGGATTGCTCTTTCGTATCAAATCTTTTACACAAGGTATGTGCCTTTATTATTTGTTGTTAGCAACATCCTAAATGGGAATATGGTTCCAATGCATCTAACATCACCTTGTAATTCCAATCCAGTCAAATTTAGGACCAATAATAAAGCATTATGATCAATTTGAGTAATTTATGCACAAAGTGATTAATCATTCTTAAGAGCTAATTAACCCAAATTAAGGCATAATCAAGAATTCCATGGAAACTTGTTGAATACTTATTTTTAGAAATGCATATGGAATATCTACATCATCAAGTGAACTCATTTCTTGGGAAGACACCCCTAGGCCATAAATGCCATAAATATAAAGATTCATGCCCTCCATGCCTCATCAATACCTTCCATGATGCCATCCATGTCTCTTAGTTTCCCCTTATTCTAATGCCATGAAGAGGATAATTACAAATTTAATTCTAAAAATTGAATTAATCTTCAACCTCACATCTCACTCTTGAGATGGATGGTTCAGGTTGATTCTGATCAAATCTAAAAATCTATAAATAGGAGGCCTCAAAACATCATTTTTAATCTTAATTAGTGCAAATTTATAATGTAATATAGGTTTTAAAAGCTTTAAGCAAATAGTGTTATAATGCCAAATTTATTTCAAGCCAAGCCAAGCCACAAGCCAAAGGTGCCAAGGAGAAGAGGAGGTATCCAAGCCTCCTTTGATGAAGACTTCATGAGCACAAGCTGAGAAAGCCACTACTATAAAGGCTTTTGGAGCATCCAAGGAAGGTGAAGGGATTCTTATGTTTTCATTTCTTGATTTCTAGTTGTATTTGTCATTTAATTTTGTTAACTAAGCTCTCCCTAGTGTCTAGTCTTAGAGATGTTATGCTATTAGTGTGTTTATTTTATTATGTTTTCATTTTGGAACTAACACCATACTAACCATCATGTCTTGAGTCAAATTCCTAGATCACATAATGGCATGCCTAATGGGAATAGATGCATCTCACACCTACAGGAGATCATTTTACAACTTTAAAATATTTATTTGAGCCTTTAAAACTCTTGAAAATTGATTTTATAACTTTATTTTTCTATTTTTGGTTACCACAATTTTACATAGTAACCAATGTCAGTAAGAAATACTAACATCAATTATCTAACTTAACTAATGTTGGTCACCAGAACTAACATCGATTAGATATTGGTTAGCCATAATCAATGTCAGTGGTAATAACCAATGTTAATCACTATGTTTTTCCAAAAACATAGACCCAAGAATTACTTTTTCAAATTCTATTATTTCAAACTCAATATAGCTTCAAAGCTAAAGGACATTCTAACAATTTTACTACAGGACCAAGTTTAAAATCTGCTCAAAACATGTTTAAATCACTTTTGCATGCTTAAATATCAATTAGGGACCTTATTTTTGGGTGTTTGACAAAGAATTTAGATATTTTTGATGAATGTTTTCAAAATTTGCAACTAAGACCAAGGGGTCAAATGAACACCATCAAACATTTCATTTGGGTTTTAAAATTGAACACACTTGTCATTTCTTGTTTTCAATAGTTATTTAATCAAATTTTTGTTTGGAAAAAAGAAGAATGTTATGTGTATGATCTTCCATTTTTCCCCTATAGGGAACCCTTAGAATCAAAAGCACCATTCCTATTGCAAATATCCTAGTCCAAGGCTTAGGAATAATGTCACCTAAAGAACTCCCCAAAAACTCACCAAAGTATAGGTGACCTTGTAAGTGACCCTAAAGTCTTTCTACTTTCATGCTTTATTTATTTTTATCTTGGCTTGTGAGGGGGACATCATTATCTCTTGTGAGTTCTTTAAGGAATCTTTAACCTATGGTTTCACCTCCTAACATTAACTTCATTTGGCTCCTTTAGAGTTGCACATGGAATGTATCTATATTTAGACATCACACTACACTGAGTGAACAATAGGATGTAGTGGTTGTAAAAAGCACTAGACCTTTTACAACTAGCCAATGTTATAGTCACCCAATTTTTGTGCTTGTCTTTTGCACCATTTGACGTGAAAGTCATTATGCAATTGATTACCTTAAAATGTTAAAAAAATTGATAGTTTAGTCAACCCCACATGCCATACCCTTGATAGGATTTGGATGATTATACGTAGTGTATTTTGGTAATTTTTTATTGGTATGCTTTGAGACTAAAACTTGTTTGTTTGTTCATAAGCCATGTCAAAATAATTCCCTTGAGTTGTGAAGGGTAGTGTTATGCTACCCAAATTATGTCAAAACATTTTAAGCCTTTTAAGTCTTTTGAAACATATCATTGATCACATCATTCGATCATGCTTACACCGTTATGCTACTCAATTTATTTCAAGACTTCTTTATCATTATATCTAAAACTATTTGTTTCAAACCATTTTGTGTATACCATTTGGACCTTTGTATTATACCATCATGCTATCCAATCTTATCTATCCTTGTTTAGTCAAATCCTAGTTTTCAATGTGGAGTTTTCAATTAGCCTTGTTAAGTTTAGATAATTATTTTTTGTTTAGGCTTCAATTCATGGGAATGATACATAGATATTTCTCTTTTTAGTTGCATAATTTTAGTTAATTGATTACTCAAATTTGAAAACTATTGATGGTTTGTTTGTTTAATGCCTATCCTCATCAGTGTTTGTGCTTTTATTTGGGAGAACATGACCTTTATCAAAGATCCTTTTATCTTATTCCTTATGCCAAATGATCATGTTTATGTTTGATTTCATGTGTTTGGTCTATGTCAAAGTTGTTTCCAAACTTGTTAGATTAAATCAAATCATATTAGCCCTAGTTTCAAGTCTAGATTTTGATGTTGTTTGGTCAAAAGTCCTAGCATGCCTATTTGTTTAAGCCTATCTTTTGACTTTGTATTTGGATAAAAGACCTAGCAACTCAACTTTTCCCTTTCCTAGTGTAAATCTTGTTTGGAGCACTTTGACCTAGACCTTTGACATGCTGGTTTTTATTTAGGTACTTAACCTTTTGTGTGTATGACATTTGACATTAGACATTTGATGTTAGTTTGTTTTATTTCAAATCTTATCACAAATCATTTTAGAGATACAAATCCACTTTCAGACTATATTAGAGATACAATTCCACCCCTTTGACCAAGTTAGACCAAGTTTGAACCATTTGTACTTTGGACATAATTTTTTAGAGTTTGTAGAACTCTAAGTCTTTTTATTTTTAGAGCTTTCATCATTTATGTGGATATGTCTCACTACACTTATGGTAGAGTCACTTGCAATTTGACTTATGATAGAATGGCCACACAAAATGACTTTTATGGCTTTTATAAAGACCCCAATGATGCTAGTATGGTTTGTGAAATACATTTTTATCCACCTCATATTAATGATTCATGGGAACAAGGTCATGAAGATACTTATAATCTAACTCGAGTCCTTGATTGGTATGAAGAGGCTTGTGAAGAGGACTTTGAAGACCCAACTATAGATAATGTTATTTGGGATATGAATCCATACCTTCTTTACAAAAATTAGTACATGGAATAAAACCAAGAACCAACTTATGATCTAACTCACAACTAGGATGATATGGTTTATGAAGAAGAATGGAATGATTTTGCTTATGTAAACAATCAAGTTTCATGACATCCTTTTGTTATTTGATCATTAGCTACCCCTAACTCTCCTTTAGATTACATGAGCTATCAAGCTTTTTAATATCCAAGGAATACCATTACCATTCCAAGACCTAGTCCTTAGCTTGTGTGAGCAACCAAACTCCACAACGCCCAACAATTTATATACCAAGACCTCATCCTTTGGTTTGTGTGATCAAACTCCATAGTGCCCCTTCATCATTCCAAGACCTAGTCCTTTGGCTTATGTGAGTAATCGAACCCCACAACACCCTATCATTACCATCTTAGGACTTTATCCTTTAGGTCATATGATTAATCATGCTCCCTAAGGCCCTACCATTATCCAACCACAAGTCATTCCTCATTCAGTACTAATTCCATCCAAACCTCAATCCATATAATCCTTTAAAGACCAAGCTATGTTCAAAAACTAGTCTTTTCCAACTCATTGGAAACCAAGACCAAGAGAACCAATCAATTTGAGATGTTTCTATTGAATCAACCATTTATGATAATTTAGCCAATGATAAATTACCTATTAATCCTATACTAATTGTTGAAGAGTCTCACACTAATGAATCAGTCTTACCGAGTCACTTCTTAATGATTATAATCACCTTTGGGAAAATCATTACCTCGACCAAGTGACTATTTTTAAGGAGCCTCTTATTTACAAGCCAGTCTCTAAGGAGTTGTCTCTTAACCTATTTACCATACTAGAGGAGTCTCACTTTGACAAACCAATCTTTATGGAGCACATTATGCCATCATAGGCCATTACTTATCCAAAACCAAATATTTAAAAAGACATCATTATAAAAAAGTACTCATCAGATGAAGAATTAGAATTAGAGTCAGGTTCTATTCTTGAATTGACGTCAAATTTAGCATTAAAATTAAAATCAACATCAGTCTCAACATCAGATTCAGAGTCCCTTGAATTAGAATTAGATTCAGAAGAAGAATATGTTTATGGCTATTACAATATTGGTTATGCATGCCTCAGAGATCAATTTGAATACATTTTTGATCCTTCTACAGTTTTTGAGGATGAGTACTTCAGATTCGACACAAGTTATCCTAGTATCTTTTATGAGGATTATGTAGCCTCTCCCCATTCCATTGCCGTTCCACAGGCCATTATCATCAACCAAGATAGCCATATTATTGACATTTCATCTCCCAAAAGTGTCAATTGAGACTGATAGAATCATACTTTATTAAACTACATCCATGGAAAAATAGTAGTTGAATAAGAGTAAAGAGGCAAAGACAATAGTCATGTGGCAAAAGAATACTCTCCCAGTGAAACTTTTTCAAAAGTGCTAGAGGATAGTCCAAGTCAGAACTTAGCATCTTTTAGTGAGAATTTTTCAAAAGTGATAAAATAAAATCAAAGTCAAAAGTCAACATTCCTTAGTGAAACCTTCTCAAAGGTGCTAAAAGACAATCAAGACAACGTCATTGGTGAAAACCTTTTTGAGTCACCAATAGTTGAGCACAAAAGTTCTTCACTACTTGATGAAGACAAAGTCAAAAATCAAATCAAAATAGCTTCCTATCTATATCCTAATTAGATGGTAGCTACTCTCTAGATCAAACAACAAAAAAATATGGTGGTCCTATCGAGAGAATAAGTCTTCAGCCCCACCGCAACCAAAATTATGTTGAATCCAACATCAAAAAAATTATGTGTGACTAAAAGTCCTAATCTTCATTTATTTTCCCACCATTACAAATTCTATTATCATCTAAAATTCCATTTAATAATCAAACCTACCATCCATTATTTATCCCTATTTACCATCCATGACCACACTTCCATTGTAGAGGCTACAAAAATACTTTGTCTCGATACTTAAAGGAATCAAAATCAATGACTAAAGAAGAACACAAAAGCATTCTTGACTACCAGATCTGTATCAAGTTTTTGACAAAGCAATAATTCATACGAGATATGGGATATCAATCAACATTATTGAGTATTCTATTTTTATCAGTTTTTTATTAGGACATGCATCTCAATAGGAACAACATAATCAAAAACCACACCTAGGCCAACAATATGTACCATACCATTTCACACTACCATTGCTATTGTTACATATCCATTTTCCATTATTTTAGATCACTTGGGGACAACCCTCCTACCATTTAAACCCAATTATTCAACCCATCATTATCCTTAGCCAAATCAGACCATCCTATCATTCCATTCTTATTTAGACCAAAGCCTATTTTTAGTCATCCTACCTAATCCTATTTTGATCTTGGTTCATTTAGTTCTTCTCGCACCTTTTTGTGGGGGATTGTGATCAAGTTTCAACAATCAATCCAATTCATGTTTCAATGATAGTCTATGAAATTAGTGTGATAGTTGATCTAGCTAGATATCTTTTATCTATCCATGTTTGTTTATGTGAGCTTGATTATAACCACCTATGGCTAAATCAATATTTCACCAGTCTTGCCATAATTATAACCACCTATGGGAAAATTAGTATCATTGACCTATGCTATTGTATCTTAGTTATAACCACCTATAGGCAAACTAGGGGCAACACTTGTTTTAAATACATTATCACATCACCTTTCCATTACTGTTTTCATTTGACTAGTCATTTACCAAATTTAAGAACTTGTTGGGACCTAGTTGGTTTTTCCCCACCTTTTGTGTGGATGAAATTACTATAACTTGAGGTCATTTCAAGACTATGTGGGTCATGCTCAATTCATGTTAAGGTCACCTCAATCCCCCTTTCCATATAATTTCACCATTTTGTGAGAAACCTAAGCTAAACACTCTCACCATTTTATGAGCAGGTATCTTGTCATTCTCTAAAGAGTTAAGATACCTAAAAATTCTAAAAACATTTATAAAATTTCAAAAATGCAAAAATATTTATCCTATCTAAGCCTAGCCAATTATTCTTGATCTGCCTTACTAGGGCATTGTCATTGTTAGGATGCTTTCTTTTTTCTTTTTTTTTTTTCTTTTTGGATTTTTGTTTATTTATTTATTTCAGGCTAGTTGTTTATTTGTTTTTTTATTTATTCACTTGCATGTTTATTTGTTTTTAGTACTGTTGCCTTGACTCGGTCTATATGTATGCATTGGGTGATTCTTTACACACATTATTCTTGAGTCCATCCATATTCATATGTCAACATTGTCATCATGGTTTTTATCATTGGTACATTATTTTCAAGTGTTTATTCGATTGAGAGTCATTCCTTACACATATTTTAGCCAAGTCTTCATGGTGTTCTATCATGAAGCCTACTATCACATGCTACATCAAAAATCAGCTTCAAGAAGGTCTACAATCAATGGAGCTATAGAATTTTCTCCTTGTTACCTTGGAAAAATCCTTCCATCCCACCCTTGATCAAATCAACCCATTGACCATTATAGTTGTATCATTGCTAGTCAAGATGAGCATCTCCTTGTTGCTAGGTAAAATTAAATAATTCACACTGATCAATCTTATTCTTCTATTCATCTCTTTCATCACTTTTTACCTACTCATATTTAATATATATTATAGGTTATATCCTTGAGTTATGATTTTTAATCAACCCTAACTAGGGCATAATCATCTTAAGCTAATCTAGGTCATCTTCATGATTATAACCACCTATGGGCAAATCATTATTTTGACTTTTATTCTTGATTATAACTACCTTTAGGAAAATCAACATACTTTTTACATCAATGCATGCAAGCATTTTCTCATTTGGATTAATCTCGACCATGAGTTAATTCCACCTTTCTTCTTATTTCTTTTTGATGGACTGTCCATCAACAAATGTGACGGCCACTCCCTCAAGGTGGCATCATCATAGGCTTCCCAAAACTATTTGGTGCTTTATTCTTCAACTATCATCTTATTTTTGGCATATAGGCCATCTCTCATTCTTTGATAAGACATTACATTGCCTATAGTTTGTAATGCCTTCCCAAATAAGGTCAAACTATAGACACCTAAATCTAGCCACCAATAACCTCCAATCAAGCTTTTGGCTAGTTTCCACCTAAAATGCATAATTTGGCCTAAAAACACTAAAACATGCAAAATGATGTGAAAATGACATATTCAATTTCCAATTTTGGTTAGGGTATCCCTAAATGAGGTAGTGAAATTTATGGGCTATCTAACTTTGATCAGTTCATTTCGAGTTCAAATGTCAAATTTACACCTGGGCACTCTAGATTGCTCTTTCTTATCAACTCTTTTACACAAGGTATGTGACTTTGTTATTTGTTGTTGGAAACATTCTAAATAGGAATACAGTTCTAATGCTTCTAACATCACCTTCAAATTTCAATCTAGTCAAATTTAGGACCAATAACAAGGCATTCTGATCAATTTGAGTAATTTGTACACAAAGTGCTTAATCATGTTTAAGAGCTAATTAACTCAAATTAAGACATAATCAAGAATTTCGTGGAAACTTGTTGAATACTTATTTTTGGAAATGAATATGGAATATCTGCATCATCAAGTAACCTCATTTCTTGGGAAGACATCCCTAGGCCATAAATGCCATAAATATTAGGATTCATGCCCTCCATGCCTCATCAATGGCTTCCATGATGCCCTCCATGCCTCTTAATTACCCCTTATTACAATGACATGATGAGGATAATTACAAATTTAATTTCAAAAATTTAATTAATCCTCAACCAGACATCTCAATCTTGAGATGGACGGTTCAGGTTGATTCTAATCAAATCCAAAAATCTATAAATAAGAGGTCTTACAACATCATTTCTAACCTTAATTAGTGCAAAGTTATAATGTAGGATTGGTTCCAAAAGCTTTAATCAAATAGTGTTATAATGTCAAATTTATTTCAAGCCAAGCCAAGCCATAAACCAAAGGTGCTAAGGAGAAGAGGAGGTAGCCAAGCCTCCATTGATGAAGACTTCATGAGCACAAGCTGAGCAAGCCACTACTACAAAGGCATTTGGAGCATCCAAGAAAGGTGAAGGGATTCTTGTGTTTTCATTCCTTGCTTTTTAGTTGTGTTTATCATTTGATTTTGTTAACTAAGCTCTCCCTAGTGTCTAGGCATAGAGATGCTATACTATTAGTGTGTTTATTTCATTTTGTTTTCATTTTGGAACTAACACCATACTAACCATCCTCTCTTGAGTTAAATTCTTAGATCACATAATGGCACACCCGGTGGGATTAGATGCATCTCACACCTGAAGGAGATCAAAATCCTAGATCACACAAGGGACATGTTATAATGTCACTAAAATATATAGAAGCATGCAATAAGGCTTAGAGATTAAAATAAGGACATGTTCAAATGACCAAAATGTATAGCCAATAATATAGATATAAAACATGAAGTATATAATCGAACATGAAAATCATGTATAGATAAATGAAATTTATCTATATAGGAAATTTTAAAATCAATATATTCAACAACTTATGTATCCATTAGGATAAAAATGTGAAAGTAAGTGAGCAAACAATGAATTTTTTTTGCAATATATAATGTTTTTGACATGAAAAAAAGGGATAGTTATATAATGTTAAAACTTGATTAAAATATTCCTATTATGACCAACACATCTATTTTCTTAGAAGAAAATAGGACCTCTATTTCACAAAAAATTAAAAAAATATTGGCCTTGTATTGAGCCCAACCTGATCTTTAAGATTTTTTTCAACCTTGATAATAGCATGTTTTTTATACTTAAGCACCTTTCATAACTATTCACATTGAAAAGTGTCAGTCCCATTGCATTATTTAAGTGTTTCCACATTTAACTTGTTTTTAGGGATGCTAACTATTTTTTACCAAAAAACCATGCATAGGCATCTCCCAAAGGCTCATTCTTGGATCCATATTCCTGAATTCCAGGCTAACACTCTCCCAAGAGACTTTTGGTTGACAATTGAGCATCTATTTTCTTACAAGGAACTTTTTAATGACTTTGCTTTTTATGCATTTTTTATAAATCCTAGAGGTGTCATATCTATCAAACCCCCAAGAGGTATGATCTAATAAATATGTGCCACATTTCTCTTAACACCTAGAGGTGTCAAAATGATTAGAGATCTATAAATACCAATCCAATGAGGAGGTGCCATGTGTATATTAATATGAGAGTGTTATAGTTGTGAGATCCCTAGGAGGATTGATCTAATGAGGAGGTGCCACATGTCTCCTGACACCTAGAGGTGTCAAAGATATCATAGCCTTTGGAGTTCCTATCCAATGAGGAATAAACACATATCTCTTGACTCCCAAGTGGCCAAGTATGTCCTAAACCATCTTGATAAGTCAAAAATAGTATGTACTAAGAGTCCAAC
Organism: Torreya grandis; assembly: GCA_037957365.1. Lineage (NCBI taxonomy): Eukaryota > Viridiplantae > Streptophyta > Pinopsida > Cupressales > Taxaceae > Torreya > Torreya grandis. The sequence goes on from JARHVA010000183.1 coordinate 3,571,302, forward strand.
CTGGTAATATGATGCCATGTGTAATCTATACTCTCAAACAACTTACTTGTACAAGCACAAATATCAAAATAAATAGATCCCACCATGCTTAATTGGCATAGTACTCAATAGAATCCTCACTCTTTAATTGACACATGGCCAACTCTAGGGGTGATTACAATGCCACAAGGGCTAAATAAGAATTTGCATATCACACTCTTATATTTATTTAGATCGATGGAGGAGATCATGATATAATAGTTGGAGGGATTCCATTTCCACTAACCAACTTAAATGGGGATTATTTTCAAAATTTTAAATTAATTCCAAATTGGGAAATGACTAATTTGGTCAATGATGAATTTGGGCTTACACTATCAACTAAAAATTTATTTCATGTGATATGATCCCACCAAATCCATTACTATGGAAAATATCATATATCTCTATAATATCCCATTTGGATTGAGCACGATTACATATCTTATGTGCATCTAAATCATTCTAAGCTGTTTGCCTTGATTTCACTCTAGATCCCAAAGTAAACTCCTTACTAATTATATACACAAACAATAATTAATTCAAAAATACTTACCTCAACTTCAAACCTTATACTATAGTAAGATTTTTATGACACCACATTTCTATAGGAAATCATGAGATAAATCTTTAAAATGAGATATTCAAGAACATTAAAGATATATAGTTTCACAATAGTGATCATGAACCATAGGGTGATAATGTGGAGTTCACCACTAACCCGATATCCCTTAGGGCATCGATACTACATAAAGTGGATGCTAATATAGAGGTAATCCCATGCACATACCTCTTTGGTGAAAATTGCTAACTTTCAGATGTAGTATGAACATTATGTGCTCACAAAACACCAAATTTAGGATTGAAGACATATTTAGGCTAGTGTTCAAATATCATTGCAACCTCTTTGCGTACACTATCACTTACAAAAATGATATTTTTGACACCTATACCAAAAATCATAACATATATGAGGTCCTTCAAGAATAGGCTAAAGACTAGGATCATTGGGTAAACAAAGAGGACCCCTATTACTAAAAAATTAGGACATTTAGAGAGGGCATGTACATTATCATGTTTTTGTTGAATCACTTGTATGGGTAAAATGACAGGTGCACATTAACAAATACTGGGTTCCATTCTTCATAATCATCATGAGGGGATAGGTGGTTCTAAATTTGGGGAGTGCCATCACATTCATAATCACATAATAGGTGAATAGGTTTACATAATGTCCTACACCGTGGATGTTATTTGCACCACCTTAGACTTTAAGAGCTTGAATTTACCTTTGTATTACTAATGGGTATGTAGTGCACATAATGTTTTATAAATTTTAGATTCACAACTTTTTTAATGATATATGGGACATGTATGACCACTTTTACCCTATTATGTATCATGTCATAAATGAGAGGCCAATATAAGGCTTTTAGATGATATGAAGGATTACCTATAACCCATTAGATCTTACTAGTATTATAAGGATCATAACATAATCATGGTGGAAGGCATTTTTAGGCATCTTCTCTTGTTTCCATACACATTTATATACTACCTTATAGAGTTAGAGATAACTTACTAATTGGCCAATGATGTCTTGGGTCTCTTCCTTGGTAGGAATAATAATCTTAACCAGAATTACCCATGGTCATTGGTCACCATGAATAAAAAATATTATAGGGACTACAAGCCATAGACCAACACATATAATCATATAGATTGGGTAGGGTAGAACACACATAATGGGATCATTATGGTGTAGTGTAGGCTCGTGTGGATAAATACCAATTGTGCCTCAATATCACTTACCACCATGAGGACCATTTGAATGATGCAATTTACTTTAACCCATTAAATGACATTGAGGTAATTATAAAGCTATAGGTAGCCACCCTCTATAAGGTCCAAGTGCAAGCACAACTCAAGCTCATGTTGAAAGAAAGATCTATTCCTCCATAGCCATCTCTAGTGTAAATAGTATTCCTACAACAAGCCCCATAAGGACCTATTTTCAAGGACCTAATGATGATAATGATGATGATGAGACTCTATGAGAGAATATTGTATGGGGTCCTAGCTACTACAACTCTTTTAGCTTTGACATTGACCTTACCTATAGCCACCTCTTAGGTAGACTTGTAACAAACTACTAGTGTTCTTCATTTTAAAATTAGTTTAGACTCACAATAGATGCCACTTTGAAAAAATTATGGCATCCTCAAAGGTGTCAACCTCCACTCTTAGCCAGGCCAGGCAACCCCTTGATACTCCTCTTAGTTTTTCATCCCAAGTGAAACCTACCGCTATTGTGGCCCCTTTCATAGCAAACTTATAAATCACCTAGGACCCCTAGACCCATCAATTCTAGGTGAGTTCAATGTTTCAAGTCTATAAACCCAAGTCAAACTCTCTCTCTAATGAATCTTCATGTGCCCACACCTAAAAGTTACCATGTTCTCCTTGGTGCTCTACCTTTGATGATCTTTGGTGTTCTAAGCTTCATAGATAATCCAAGCTTCCCAGTTCCTCCAATCTTTCCCATAATCTAATTTTTTCTATATTCAACCATAATGGCATGGTCTACACCATTGATAACTCTTGGCCTAGTTGCATAGGTTAACACACCCCATCATAGAATATAAATCTTGATTGCTCCTACATTCTCAATCGCCCCTATGATAGTAGTTCCTCCTAGTGTTAAAACTACTCTTGTGACTACATGTGCCGCATCCCATATGCTCTAATTGATTATATCACACCATTGATCCTAATAGTAGTCCTTTATCTCTCATAGGTTTTTTCAAGACACTTTGAGATCAAAATCACCTTAGGAAATATCCAAGTAAATTTCTATTAAGTGACCAAGGTTGATTGTACTTAGACAACTTCTGAAACCTACAATTATACCTACAACATGTTTGTGATAATCTTTCTCTCTTACATTGGGCTCCTTAGTATTAAGCTTTGTTGATGCCTAAAACCCTCATTATAGGATAACAACCTTATATGGGAATATTTATAGATGTGGGACTCAAATACGGTCTGTAAAGCAACATCTAAGATTGTAGAAGTTGGCTCTTCAAATTAATTGGGGATAAAAGGGGGAAGGGAGAAATGTGAATAAAAATAAACAACCTAAGTTGATGCACTAAGATTTTAATACATATAACTACTATTGCATAAAATATCTTGATCCCCTTCAAACATCAAAGAATATTAAAGGAGTGCATGCATGAATTAAAGTTTGTAATCATAAACAAGAATCAATACTATAGAAGCATGGAAAATATACAACATAAAATAATATATTTCCACTTAGTTTAAAACAAAACACCATGTACTCTTTATTATTGGGTGGAAAAAAACATTAAAAATTCTAAAGGAATAGTATATAGTACAATCCTTCCTATGAGTTGCACCTGCTAAGGTCCTAGAATGAAAAATAAAAACTATTGTTACTTTTATTCCAGAACTAACTATTACAATGACTACAGTAGTAGTAAATGATTATCTAAAAGTTACAACCCTTTACAAAAAAGATCTCTCATTATATAAGCACGACAACCTCTCAAAGAAGTGACACATAAAACCAAGCACCTGCTCTCATGATGAGGCCATTACAACTGACTGGGGGACTCCATCTCATGAGTGTAGCTAGTCTTCATAAACTTGGATATGGTATAACTAAAATGACCTATGATGACCATGATGCTTAGAAGAAGCATAGTGGTAACATGTGTCCACCTATAGAATTTACTTTAGAATGCTAATTAGAAATTGGGGCCCACTCTTCTCTTCCAATGGTGATACTTAAAGGTCTGATAGGAAAATTTTTGCCTTAAACAAGCATCATGAAGCCATGTGGAAGGTTCACTTACTTCTTATTATAGCTGTGTGGTGGGCCCCATTCCTAACCTTATCAACCAATCATGTAATATAGATCCCTAATAAAAGAAAGCTTTACTCTTGAGGAGCATCATGATACCATGTGGTGAGTTCTGCTTCCTTCCCACTATAACTAAATAGTGGGCCCCACCCATTACTCTGTCAGCCAATGACACTCCTTGAAAGTTTACAAAAATAAACTTCCCTTATGTGAGAATCAGTATGTCATGTGTAAGGCTGATATTTCTCTTATGGAAGTTTATAACTTATAAAAGTTGAACGAGCACCAGGATGCCATTTGGTAACTACAGGAGGAAGCTGAGACTTAGCCAAAAATGAGAAAGGGGCCCTAAGAAAAAGATGGGGTTGTAACACAAATTTTGAACTTTCCAATCTTGTCCATGATAAAATACAACTACTTTAAAACTCCCAAATAATGATAATGATCCAAAATTCTTGGTGACTTCTAGGGTAATTCACCTATAGTTGGAAGAATGCAAAAAAATTGGTTCCTAGACTAGTCGAAGTAAAATTGCAAAAAGGGGCAAGGCCTAAAAAACTTACAATTTTTGAAGAGTAGCCTTCAAAGGCATCCACTCTTCCTCCTTTGTCTGAGTCTTCTTATTTAGATACTAAAAGACCCTATCTAAATCTATGATCTCCTTGAAGGATATGTTACTCAAGCCTTGAACAACTACTAACATTTGAAATTTTAGTTGGGTGAGAGGCTGTAAAATGGTTTCCACCTCAAAGACACTTAGCTCTTGACTGAGAGTCATAAAAATGGTATAGCCATTCTACTTATTTTTTAGTAGCTATTTTATTTTGTCCTTTTAGAGGATAGTGTTGTCTATGAGGAATATGGAGGGGAGTCCCAACTAGACCAACTATTTCACATGCCCCTTCATATCCCGAACCCCCTTTTCTAAGGCATCTAAAAATTATTTTTATTTTATCAATACCTTATTATATCTTAGGAACTCATTAAGTTTCACCACCACCTACCTTTGATTGGATACCCTTACTACCTATAGCATCCCTTCCATCATGATGTATAGTTTTTAGATGAGGAGCTATGAATCTTTAACCTTAGGGGACATGAAGACTAAGACCTAGTCTATGGATGTGCTTATCTGGGAGGTCAACCTTTGAGAGTCTATGATGAACTCAAGTAATGGATTCAAGTTTATGGTCACATTATTTACTCTCTCCCAATAATATACATATAATTTATGAACCATGGGGATGATGCCCATGGTCTAGGAGTGGATGGTGAGGTCATTCTATAATCATAATATTTCTTGGTCTTTAGCTGAGGAATCCTACTACATCTAATGCTATAATTGTATCCAATTATTTGTAATTTCCAATAGAGTATTATAGGTTTATGTGATATATTCTTCCTTCTCATGTATCTTATTTTACATAGCCTACTTCTCCTGCTTGAGACCCTCTATCTCGATCTATAGTTATGCAACCTAGATCCCCAACTAGGATTTTTGATTGGCTTCACTTGGAAGCCCTCATTAGTGATGTGGCTCTAAAGGTTAGATACTATTTTTGTGATCTTTACATCTTTTTACTTGGCCTCAGTATTGAGGTGGTCAATTGTAGCTTTCACTCTTGCGAGTTACATCTCTTTTTCTCTAATTATTGGCCAACCTTGATATAGTCTATGGTGACAGACTTCTACATTTCTTCCATCAACTCAAACCTGTTAGTGGGTCTAGCCTACTTGAGTTTGAGGATGATGAAATGTATTATGTAATCACCTAGTTTCATCTATTCTTGGAACTTGATTACTTGGGGTGCCATGTGTATAATCATTAGATATTATTGTGTTGGGTCAAAGAATGATTACATGTGAGGCCCTGCCAAGGCCTTAGCCTATTTTCCTCTTCTCTTCTCTACCTAGGCCTCTTGGGATTTTATAGAAGTCTCTAAATACTAATGAAACTACTTCTATGTCTAGATTAACTCCCCCATGAAGAGGTATCCTTGTGGCAAGTCAAAGGGAATGGTCACTTGATGTTATGAAGTAGCAAACTTTATTCCCTAGGGGATAAGTGGATGAAGGGTCAGGATAGAAAGAGAGAAAGGTGTGAGGTCATGGATATGGGTGTGGGGTGATTTCACCATAATATATGATGAGGAAATATGAGTGATAAATGGCTCAATGGATGTGATTGGCTACATAGAGGAAAGTGGCATGAGTAAGGTGATAGGCTAAGTAGTAGAGAGTGATGCGAGCTCAGTGAAAACTATGGACTATGAAGAGGGAGTTAAAAATGAAGAAAAAGTGGAATGAAGGGGATAAGAAAAGGATACATTCTTTTATGGGGCCCCTAGTGGAGGAATGAATGTTTGTGCCTTAGGCTATTTGGGTTAAGATGACCCCTCTTTGAGATGCCCTAAAGAGACTTAATGTTGTTTATGATGATTAGATATGAATATAGGGGAGGAGGCTAGGTTAAAGGCCTCTAAACCACTAAGATTTATTCCTACTTATCTAGAAGGTGTCCTCCTCTTCCTCTAAAGGGGTATCCTCCTCTTCCTTTATGATTGAGACTTTTTCTTTGACTCGAGTCTCTTCCTTATGGTGATATTCATAGAGGTTCTTAAATGTCTCATCAGAGTCCAAGTCCTCAAAATTATGCTCCCATTAGCCAATTTATTTCCTATATTCCCAATAGGCATCTATATTTTCATTTCAATAGCCCCTCTGAATGAGTTTTGCTCTCAACCCCTAGTCATTTTCTTCATGGGGTTTAACTCTTGAACTACTTTATAAAATTACTCTCATGGCTTATGGGTGTTCAATGGGATCTTAGATAGATCCATGTAATAATTGATATCATCTTCCATCAACAACCTTCATTCCTTGAAGTATGGTCAAGGCTCATGGGTGAATGGGGCATGGTTTTCAAGGAGGCTATGTAGCTACTCGAGTCACATTTCTACTGGTCATTAATCTGGTCAAGGCCAAAATCTATAATATTAAAAGTAAGTAGGTACTCTTATAACCTCTTGACCACTATGATGGCTCCTTTTGAGAAGGGGATGTCATATAGGGCCTTCTTCTTGTGTCCCACACCATAGACTAAGTCAACTACATTGAGCTAATGAGCCATTAGCAAGGCTAGAGTCCTATCTGTGAGTAGGCAAAGTAGCTAGAATGACTCCTTAAATCTATAAACCTAGATGAATGTGAAATGGGCATAAAAATACCAATCAACTAGAATTATACCACCAGTGATCCATGAACTCTAGTGATCAATCATTCTAAAAGTGATGGCCTCTTGGTTGAGGTTGATGATGACTAGAGACATGAAGGATTCAAAAAATTCATAGTAATCCTATGTGGCTAATAGGATGTGTATCCATGCAAATATTGGGATCAATATGTTGGAAAGGGTGCCCATTTCAATCAAATTTAAAATGATGTATGGAGAGAAGAACTAGGAGTTTTGATACAAAATTAGGTGGAGGATAAAGGAGGAATACCTAAAGGTATTCTATGTTGAGAAATTTTCTAGTTCATTGTGAATGGTAGTGGTGATGGCATCTGCAAAGTCCATCATGTAAAATTTCTCCTTGCTTACCATATTCAAAATGAAGATTGTGACTAATTGGAAATCATAAAAATTAGCATCCAAGTCCAACCTAAATATGAATGTTATCATGGAGAAGGCATCCTTCATAGCCTATGTCACAAAGCTTGCAAGAGTGATGGGCAAAGGAGGCACTTTAGTGTAATTAATTTGAAGAAATGAATTGATGAACTCTAGCTTCTATACATGGGTGTACCAAACATTATGTAATCTCTCCATATTGTAAACATCATCATTGGGGTTGATTGAGATTTAAAGCATCTCCCTTATTGTATCATCACTAATATCTAGTTTTAGGTGGTTTTTACTTATAATAACACTAGTGTTGGTATCATATCTATCTACACATAAGGAAATGATCTCTAGGCATGAGTGTACATGGGAAACCATGTATTGGTCTAGTATGGAGCTCCAAATATTGTACCCAAACAACTCAGTCATTTTTTAAAACCTTTTCAATCATTTGAGCATGGGCACCCTCTCTTAGGATCTTTGGGTTTTTGGCCAATTTGGGGTCAAAGATCCAATTTACATAATCTAGGATTAGTATGAGATCCCTGTAGCACCCATTGGTGATACTCTTAACATTTGGTACCTTGGGCCTTGGCTATGTGAAGGTGGAAGCATATGATTTATTTACAGCATACTATGGGGGAATGTCTCCATGACCACCTAACCCATGTGTTCTCTGCTTCTTTGGATACCTTTCGCTTCTATATGAGGATGTAGAAGTTTCCATCTTGTAAATCTTGTTTCAAAAATTCTCTTTGATCAAGGAAAAAAACTAGACATTGGTTTATGCTCACAATCCTTGTAATTCTTTCTTAATTTTCTTGGCTCAAGATGCTTTACTCAATTGCTTAATTCTATTAGACAATCTTAGGCATTTAAATTTTTGGCTCAATTAGGAGAGAGTTATTTATAGGCCAATACTTCAAACATGATCATCATTTATATTTTGAATTTGAGTGCCCCATAAATGTTAAGGGTGGCACACATGCTTGGAGAATGCCTAACAAGAGATTTGTGATGATCCTCATGGGGGATCATGTAATATGGAGCATCTAACATTAATGGATATGGGAGTGGGGTAGATATCCATCTATCACTAGATGATTCAAAATTAAGGGGGCCAAGGTATGGACACTTGGAAATTGAACAAACAACATGTGCCAATGACACTTATTATCAAAGGGAAACAATAACAAAAGCAACAAAGAAGAGAAATTAACTATGTATAAAGGAGAACTATTAAATAAATTAAAGTTTTTAAGTTGATTCCATTAATCAGAATCCATAATTTATTGCCCTATTCATCCTCTAACTCAAATGTGTTACCCTATCAATTATCTATGATGCAGAAAGGCCCCCTACATAGGGAATCAAACTTCACATGCTAGCCTAGCTTTACAACCCCTTGGTCATACTTGAAAGACCAAGTCTCTTGTCTTAAAGATTGGGTTAGACACCTTCTTGTCTAACCAACACTTGACTACCTACTATCACATGGAATTAGAATCACTAGCTCTTTCTCTCACTTCTTGGAGCTTGAGTAATTTTTCTAGCCTAACCTTCATCACCTTATTCTTCATTATCTCAATAGCTTTCAAAAGCTGTAAGGCATGAATATCTATTGATATGAGCATGACTACTTATTTATCGTATACTAGTTCATATGGGTATGTCTTTAAAATTTTCTTGGGAGTAATTTGGTTATCCCACAAATCCATCTTGAGATGCATATGCCACTCCTTTTGTTGGTCTATGCCCATCCTCTTGATTAGCCTAATCAAGTTTTTATTTGTCAATTCAGCTAACCCATTCCCTTATGGGTAGTAATTAGATGAATTATTTAGGAAAATAACATTTTAAAGTATGAATTATAAAACCTTTATACCGAGAAAGGCCTTGGCATTATCAGATGTAATCCTTTTCATAAGGCCAAACCTTGCCACTAGTTCTTCTAAGAAGTTGAGGATTACGTTCTTAGTCACCTCTTTTAATGGGGTTGCCTCGGTCTACCTTGTGAAGTAAATAGTGGCCATGTGTATCCATTATGGCCCATTATATATATAGGATTTATCATCTTGATGAAATCTAAGCCCTATTATGTGAAAGGTTTGTTGGTTATGATTAGATTCAACAACATGGTTGAATTCTTCTTCTTTGCTATGAAAAATTAACATTACTAAGACTTTTTGACCCCTTGATGGTAGTTAAATAACATGGTCAACCAATAATATCCTACGTTCATGATCTTGATCATGGTTGTCTTTGTAGAGAAGTGTCCACATGGAGGGGTGAAATGCATTTTTTTCAAGATCTTACTAACTTGGTTATTGTCAACACATCAGAGAAGTTCCCCATGGAAGTTCCTTTTGAAGATGGCCCCTTAGAATAGCATGTAGCTAGATCCTTGTAGTATGTATAATATCTTCTTATGTGTAGGGAGGCCTTTTAGATATCAGCCAATTTGCATAAAGTAGGTCCTATCAACAACCTAGGACCTATTAGTTTCATATTAATTCACTAGGACCATCTTTGATGTATCTTGTTTTTCTATTGGGGCATCTATGTATTGGGATAGATACTCACAAATCCCTCTTCCTTAGATCACCTTGGTTGGTTTGACCTCAATGTCATATTCTAGGATCTTGGTGATCTAATTGTCCCTTTTCTGAGTAATCTTTCTTTCTATTATATACTCTCTAATGTTGGAATTCACCATATATACCATTATCTTGTTCCCTACCACCAAGTGTTTGAAATTTTTGAGGCTTTTGATGATGGAAAAATCTTATTTTTTAATGAAATAATAGTTGGTCTTGTACCCATGTAAGGTTATTAAAAATAAGGTAATTAGGTGCTTGCCTATCCCTTCTTCTTCCTAAGATATGTTCACTCCTATAAACATATATGATGAAGTCTTTGGAGAAGTTAAGATTGACTAGTATAGGGGAAGTAGATATTTCATCCTTGATTTTATCAAATGCTACTCTCCCTTTGATGGTCCATTTGAAAGGTTGATCCTTTTTCAACATTAATGTGATTGGCCTAACTAGCCCTTTAAATTTAGATACAAATTTGCTAATCAAATTGATCTTTCCTAGGTAGTATTGGACTCCTTTATTATTAACTAGAAATGTTAAATCCATGATGGCCTTCACTCTATAGAGATCAATAAATACACCTTCTTTGGATACTATGTATCCTAATAAATTGATTATGAAGACATCAAAGATGAATTTTTTGGGGTTGAGAGATACCCCAAACTCTTGGCATTTTTAGAAAACCTTATCCAAATGATCAAAGTGATCTTTCTTATTCATGGAGAACACCATGAGATCATCTAAATAGACAAGGATGCTTTAATTTATTAGTCCTTGAAAGGCTGTCTATAGCTCATTGGAAGGTATCCCCTACATTAGAAAGGTTGAAAGGCATCTTCACATATGTGAAGGTTCCCCACTTTATGGTGAAGGTGGTTTTATATTGGTCCTCTTTATTGACCCATACCTAGTTATAACCAAAAAATATATCCAACAAAGACAAATTTTTTGCATCCACTATTATCTAGAGGATCTGTTACATCAAATGAAGGGGGTAATGATCCTTTAGAGATGATTTATTTAAATATCAAACATCCATGCATATCTATATTTATACATTCTTTTTTCTCACTATAACTAGTTTGAATACCCAAATCAAATGCTTGATTGGATATATGATTCTTGAGTCGATCAGTTTCCTTAGTTCCTAAACCATAAGAGACTCAATTTTTGGGTTAACTAGCCTTTGCTTCTGGAATATGAGTTTAGAGCCTTAAACTAGATCAATTGTATACTTAATGACATCATGATCATATCCCTTTAGGTCATCATAAGTCCAGGCCATCACTCCTTGATATTTGTTACGGAAAGACACTAGTTGGTCCTTATCCTTTTGGGAAACTTCTTTCCCTACTTTTAATTTTCTTTTGCTTTTGACATCAATCTCATAGTAGTCACTTTTATCTATGACAAAATTTTGTTTGTCATTCCTATCATCATCAAAATTGAATATACTCTCTAGGGTGATTATATCCTTTGGAAGTTTGTTGGACTTCAACTTCATGATCTAATCCTCATAGGCTTCTTCAATCTTTGAATGCAACTGATCCATAAAATTACATGGCTGTTAGAGAAACATGATTATTTTGGCATTGATTTCAAACACTTACCAATTTTGGTCATTATTTAGAATGGTGATCCTGAGAATCACCCATACTACTTGTTCAATGGTGAATAAATTAGTCACTACATCAAACTGGGAGCCAATCACCGCCATCATGTCCACTTTCAACTTCATAGACTTGGGATGGATTTGAATACTAAATAATTTAAATAATTCAATCAAATCCCATATTAAGTGGTGGTAGGATAACATTCAAATATTCTTCATATCCATGACCCCTATTACTTGTCTCACCACTAATTTAGAATCACTAAACACTTTTAGTTACTTCAAGCCCATAAACTTGGTGAGGCTGAGGCCATGGACTAACTCTTCATATTCAACTTCATTGTTCATGCAAAAAAATTGGAATTGAAAGGCTCATGGGATCTATTTTCTAGATGGAGACACCAATTGGATGCTAGTTCTAGAGTCAATTTTTCATTTTGCACTGTCAAAATATAGATTCCAAAAATTGGACTCATTTTCAAGTTCTTTGGTTTGATCCTCCTTATTCTTCATGACCTTAGGGATGTCCTAATCTACATCATGGATTACATAGGTCCTAAGGCTAGTGGCATAAAAATTTGTGAAAGGATCATTCTCAATAAATTTATAGATGAAAAATTCTTACTTTAATCTCTTATTTTCTGTCATTCCTTCTTTGAGCATTTATACATGATACATCTCTTTCTTAGATAAAGAAGTGCGTGTTACTTCAAAATTTGCCATAGCATCATCAGTTATGTGTTTTATATGTAGTGGCTTGGATAATACTTTCAATTTAAATCCATATTTGGTCCTTACGATTAAGTGAGACCAATCCAAAGATAAGTATCTACCTATCTTGGCAGTGAAAACTCTTGATAGACATAGCTCAAATATTGGTGGGATGTCTATCACTACAACTTCTTGGGTGATCATGATATTGGAGTAAGATTAAAATATTAGGGGAAGAACTCTAATAATACATATAGTTTGAACCTTATTCCCATCTAAATTCATCACCCCTTTATTCAAAGGTTCATATTGAAGTTGTAGTCCATCCACAATCTATTTGGGCATCGCTGTGGTGTTGGGGCCATAGTCGATCATGGAATTGTGCAGTAGTTTATTACCCATAATGAGGGTTAAATAGAATATGTTCACTTTTGTTTTACTTACCCCCATCTATGATTTTATTAACATTAATGGCATATGGGTGGTGCATTATTATTGGCTTACTTCCCATTATTTTGTGTTGGCTCCGTAGTCAAGTTAGTTTTTGCAAGTTTTTATCAATATTCCAATGCTTCTTGAAGAAAATATTTTTTCTTTGGGATAGATACAACATCCCAAAGGAAGACATTGGTCAGAGCCTTCTTTAACTGCTCTACTAAATTAAATCACCCTTGTGGTTGTACCTTAGGGTCCTTTAGCTTATTTTGTGTTGTTTCAATTCATCTTTGATATGCCAAAGGTGGTGGTTAGGGCCCATGACTTTTTCAAAAGACACTTTATGCATTGAAAAAGCTTCTTGGGTCTCACCTAGTCTCTTCTTAGATCAGGTGAAGTAGTTTTATTGGACTCCAAAGGCCTTTAGAAAGGGGATCTCACTTATGTAAATTGTATCTTTGCCCTCTACCTAAGAGAAAAGTGCATGTTTTGGGGCTATTTACTCTTCTTATTCTAAGGACATTTCTTGCATATATGCCATTAACATAGCATTTTCAACCCCTAAGGATTGGTACCCATAGGAAGATGAATTAGGCACATTTCTTTACCTTTATTACTCAACAAATTTTTACTACAAGTTACCTCTTAGGCACTTTCAAGGTGCATGTGCATAATTACATGGGAAGCACCATGAATTATAATCACCTACCAATTTTTTGGTTAGTGACTAATTCTCTATTTGAATTTGGTATGACCATTTACAAAGGATTAAGGACTAGGATAATTTGGTTTATGGGTTACACTTGGTGATCTAACACCTAAGAATATTAGTCCCTAATGATTTGGACTTTACCTTTATTGGTACTAGTTCAGCTAGTATGACACTCTTCTTTCCTAGTAGTTTTGAAAATGAGATTTCAGGGGCATAACTTGCTACCTTTTAAGATTTATGATCTCATTGGAGAAGTTTTACAAGATACTCTATATGCCATTCATCTCTATATCTAGTGAGGATAAAGAGGTAATATTCTCTTGAGTAGACATACATGGAAGGTATCTCTTATGAGGTGCTTGGTACCTCCTCTTGTGATAACATCAACATTTTTAGGAACATTGGCATTGGTGGTCAAGGGGGAAGATTCCTAGTAATAATTAGATTATTCTCCACTCCAATTACCCATTCATAGGTGTCTAACAATGTTTCTCCTCTAAGGGACTAAATCATAACCACTATATTTGAGTTAAATTCCTTGAGGTAGAAGATAATGACCATACCTACGAGTGATTGAGCTGCCACCAAGATTCTTTGCCAGGTCTTATCAAACCTTGTATTGAAATCTATAATAGCCTCTTATAAAGCTCTCTTTATAGTGATTAGTTGTTGTAGGAGAGATGACTAGTCTACTTTCTCATTGAATTTTGTGAATAATATATTACCCAAGTCATCCCAGGTGGTGATGGAGTTAGGTGGTAAAGGCTGGTACCAGTCGAGAGCTCATCACTTGAAAGAGGTGGCTAGTAGCCTCAAGGACACATTTTTCTATGTGACAATGCATAATATAAACATTGGTGTCATCTTGAAAATGTTTTGCTACACTTTTGAAATATTCTGTTGTGAATTTAGGGAGTGCCTTTAAGGCATTAGTAAGAATAAGATCCCATGTAGCTAGGGATACTAGAGGGATGAGTGGGATACCACTATTCCATGCTATGAAGTTCCTTGGTGGTCCTAGGATCACTATTTTTTAAGGTTAATATGTTACACTTAACTTTGTGATCTTTTGGTGAGTTACAACTACCAGATGTGGTGATAACAAGCCTAGATTCTTTAGTATTTGTGGCCTCATAATAGGCCTTTGACTCATAAACTCTAACTTCTAATAAAATGATTATGGGTTTGAGTCCCATCAATACCACCATAAAAGAAGAAACTATTGATGCCTAAAACCCTCACTCCATGAGAAAAACCTTCTATGGGAAGATTTATAGATGTGGGACTCAAATGCGGTCTATAAAGCAACCTCTAAGATTTTGGAAGCCAACTCTTCAAACTAATTGGGGATAAAAGGGGGAAGGGATAAATGTAAATAAATTGAAACAATCTAACTAAGGGGATGTACCAATATTTTAATGTATCTAACTACTATTGCATAAAATAGATTGATCCCCTTCAAATATCACAGACTATTAAAGGAGCACATGCATGAATTAGAGTTTGTAATCATAAACATGAATAAATACTATAGAAGCATGGAAAAGAAATAATATATAGCAATATATTTCCACTTAATTTGGCACATAACACTATATCATCTTCATTTTTAGGTAGAAAACACCATATAATAGGCCAAAGTATAGTATACAGTATAATCCTTCCTATGAGGGGCACTTGCTAAGGTCTTAGAGTGAAAAACAAAAAATATTATTACTTCTATTCTAGAACTAACTATTATAATGGCTACTCTAGTAGTAAATGATTATCTAAAATTTCTATCCCTTTACAAAATAAAATAGCTCTACTTATATAGGTGTAGTGGCCTCTCAAGGAAGTGACACCTATAACTAGGTACTTGATCTCATGATGAGGCCATTGCAACTAACTGAGGGACTCTAACTCATGAGTGTAGCTAGTCTTCAGAAACATGGATATGACACAACTGTAATGACTTATGATACCCATGACACTTATAAAAAGTGTGGTGGTAACACATGTCCACCTCTAAAATTACCTTTGGAATGCTTATTAGAAATGGGGGGCCAATATTCTCATCTAATGGCACTACTTGAAGGTCTGATAGGAAAAAATTCACCTTAGACAAGCACCATGATACCATGTAAAAGAATTACTTCCTTCTTGTTATAACCACATGGTGGGCTCCATTCCTAACCTTATGTGCCAATCATGCAATCCAGAGCCCTAAAAGAATAAACCTTTTCTCCTAAGGAGCATCATGGTACCACATGGTGAGGTTTACGTCCCACTTTAAATTCATATTGGGCCACACCCATTACTCTATTGGTTAGTGGCATTATTTGAAAGTCTGATAAAAATAAACCTCCCTTGGGTGAGTGTCAGGATGTCATGTGGAGGGTTGGTGATTCTCCTAGGGAAGTTGAGAACTTATTTGAGTGTAACAAGCACCATGATGCCACATGGAAGCTATGAGAAGATGTTGAGACTTAGCCAAAAATAGAGAAAGGGATCCCAAGAAAAAGAGGGGTCTAGAACACAAAATCTAAACTCACCAATCTCATCCATGATAAAATCCAACTACTCCAAAACTCCCAAATGTGGATAATGATCCACAGGCTTCAATCAACATATTTATTCATTCCAAATGAACATTTAGCTCTTCAATGTAATTGGCCCCCATGTCTTCCTTACTTAGGAGTAACTATAGCCCACTTTTTCCCTTGGGATTCCCATTTTGTATTTATTCCTATTTCCTCCATGCTTCCCCCTCCATCTTCCATACCATTACATGTGGCCCATCTATTCTTGTCTCCTCCACCTTCCACCTCAACTACCACCACCCCTCCTATATTATCTTTCGCTGCCTTGGGAACATTCGCTAAATTTTTTTTGGTGGCCCTATAGAAGTATTAGGTGCACAAAGACCGAAAATGGTCTATTATGGGAACACAAATATTTAGTTAAAATTAATATGGTGATGACCTAGACCTCCACATAAGATGGAGATCTTGTTGTCTAGAGAATATATTAGGATTTATTCTCTCTCACACATAAGAGGACCACTAAAAGGAAAGGTAAGATTATAGAATACCCAGTCTTAGTGATCAAGGCCACCAATGAGCTCACTATTTTTTTAGAGGACATTAGGGACCAAGTCAGGACCCTGGAGACCTAGATGAGAAGTTCATTCCTTATTGTCTTGATTAACAAAGTTAAGGATGCTTTGTATAGTTGTTTGCTTTCATCAAGAAGGTGAATGAAGCTCTCTCAAAGAGAAATGTGATATTACAAAGATCAAAAAAATACCTAGATAGGATCATCTGAATGGATAAAAAGTTCATGAATATGGTGGTGTTCATCATTAAGGTAATGATCACAGAGCTCACTCTCATGCCTCTCACTGATTTGAACTTGTATCAAACATTCATTAGGAGGATGAGGACCTCATTATAATATTGGATCAAGGATATCTAGGAAACCATTGGTCCCTTTGGATAATAGTAAGGACCAAATCCTTGTATAATTCAAGGAGGTCAACATCATAGTCCTCTTCCACTCAGATGACACTATGCTTAACTTTAGTGAATTTAGGGTCCACCTCAACCACTTAAAAGAAATAATGAATAGGAAGGTGGAAATAGGCAACATAGATGGATGTAAGTCTATCCTATATATTTCCATGTAGTCAACTACAAGTATAAACTAGGTTAATGAGGTGAAAGTCTCATCAAAATCCCCCCTCAAAGTTCATGATAGGCTACTGACTCAAGCAGATGTGATCTTCCAAGAGCCACTTGTCAATTTTCCTAATCTATACCAGGAGGGAAAATTAGTGGTTCAATTTTTGATAACTCATTAAGATGCCTCAAATTAGTTAGGATGTGGTCCCCCATTGATCTCAAATTTAATATCTTGGTGGTCCCATTTAGGTGTGTGCTATCAAACTTTGGGTTTGTTTGTTTCTTCCTTGGATTTTTTGGGATTGCAATTGTAATCATTGGTTTGTTATAAGTGTTTGGGCCATGATGTCTAGGAGTGGGACTTTGTGTTATTTGGAGATATGTCCCGTCTCTTTTCCTCTACATTTTATTATGCATATC
Organism: Torreya grandis; assembly: GCA_037957365.1. Classification (NCBI taxonomy): domain Eukaryota; kingdom Viridiplantae; phylum Streptophyta; class Pinopsida; order Cupressales; family Taxaceae; genus Torreya; species Torreya grandis. Next base: position 3,588,980 of record JARHVA010000183.1, read on the forward strand.
TTTATTATGGTATTCATTTTTTAATCTAATACTTTGAATATTAATGCAAGTCTTTGTTTTTATGCTTATAGGGTTTTTCATTTCATGAATGTCTTCCAAACTCCTATGGTTTAAGAATAATTTTAATGTTAAATAAATTAAACATGTGTTTTCTATAGGTGTATGAATTAATTATAATTATCCTTGAGATATTTTAATTTATTTATTGAATTATTTCCACTTTATTATAAACCCTTATAGGTCTAGGTGTGATTAGAAACATATCTCTTATGTGTTTACTTATAGAAAGAATTCTAGGAATTGAGCATTCACTACTTCATTTTGATTGCCTCCCTTATGTGGCTAAAGTATGAGCTCCTATGAAACTTGACATACAATGGTAAATTTGTAATTGGGCACATCCTTAATTCTCAAGCATTGATATTTTTATTTGATCTAAAGAGCTTCCTTTTTTGCCTTACCATTCCATTTATTTGATATTTATTTTTTATTTGTAACTCTTTACCCTATTGTAAAAATTGTGAAGTGAAGTGTAAGGGGATAAATTCATTGAATTATAATAAATAATGTGAAGAGGTTTTGTATCAAGTGGGAAATATGAATTGCATATCTGATGGTAGCACTACATATCTTGGAGATCTATTTCAAATAGGCTATTTCATGGAGCCCAATACCTATAACTTGTGCCCTTGATTTTTTCATAAGTAGCAGTAAAATGAGAGGATGAAACTACATTATTATCTCTTAAACTTCATCTAGTGTACTTACCTCAATAAGTGTATTTGAGAGCACCAAATGTTGGGAAAAACACAAATTCTTTCAGTGAACTTTTTGTGATACATAAAAGCTTTAGAAGGCATGTGACTAGTTTGAATTTGAGAATTGATTATTGGGATAAATCTATTAGATTGGGATAATAGCACATTACATGACTATATAGAGTAGAGTGTTGTTATCTTTGTAAAGTTTTTGGGTCTGAGACAATATCACCACCTACAACTACATATGGGTATGACAATCTATATGTTCTGATAATCAAGTAAACTTGTGAATCATTTTTGATATAAATGGATAGAGAGAAATATTATATATACTAATCATAAATAAATTGATGTAAATTAACTACACATATTATGCATAGGTCTTGATATTTTAAATTTCTGTAATATTTGATTTTCTTATATTTTTTGAATATATGAAAATTTTAAGATCTAAGTAACAAACAACACATCCAAGGAATGTGGATAATTGAATGGTGGATCTGGTGTAAGGTGTTTGAGTTCTAGATATTGAATCTTGTTAAAATCATATAGATCATCATCACTATGATCATCATACACTCATGCTCTATAAATTTAGCATTATCTTTTACACTTTTTTGAAACTTGTGCATGTGTATAACATGTTTCTCTAATATGTGAGAATCATCATGGGCATTTTTTGGATAAATAAATTTTGAGCCTTGTTTAATATTTCTAATCTAAAATTTTCATCTATACCATCATAAATAATATGAATTGTATTGTCCTAAAATTTTAATGTAAGACATTGTTGTAGCCTATCAATTGCAACTTCCATTTTATGAAACCACTATTGACCAAATGTAACACTTATCTAAGTTCCTATTTTCATAAAAAAACTCAGTATGCCAAGAACTTTGGGACCACATGGAATCAATATTGTAAAATTTCATATTGAATCTTGGAAATATATAACTTTTTGTAATTCATCTTAACCTTGACCCATGCGCCAAATAAATGCAAGTGTATATACATTTGGCTCTCTATCCTCATCTATTTTCACATGCTATCTATATTCATTCTCAATAAAATCCTAAATATTCAAAGGATTCCTTCTAGAAACCTTATAGTTTCTATGTATTTGACTTAAATATTGATCCCTAGTAGGTTGTAGTATGGGCTATATAATTTGAATAGTGTCTTTATCTTTATATTTCTTAATTTTTTGTTGTAATATTTAACAAATATTAGTAGTGTGCCCTATTATTTTATGAAAATGACAAAATATGTTTCCCTCTTGATTTGATAATTTACTAGTAGACATATGCATTAATGTTGGTAAAGTAATTAATTCCCTATCAGCTAATATCTGAGACATAACATGTGGTCTATCATGTGCATTATTAGCTTGGATTCTAATAACTTGTTCTATATCCATGATCTCCACATTATTTACTGAATCTATGAATGGTGATCTATTCATACTTATAATACATTGATATATGTATTATGCCTCTTATTCTCTAGCAATGCTAGATTTAACAAATATATTAGTCCATGGTATACCTGATAAAATAGTATATTTTGTAGTAGCTATATTACAACATTCTTTTATCAATATATGAAATCATTATTTTTCCTTTATTTTTGTTCACTAGAATGATTTACTTTGAATCATATCTATATTCACCTAGGCCAACTGGTGTAAAATTAAAACCACGTACATAATCATCAATGTTCATTTATATTACATTTGTATCATCATCATAATTAATATCAAAATCATCATCAATGTCTTTAATAGATATGAAATTTGGGTATTTTAAATTGACTAATAAAGGTAATTCATATACATGTTCCTCTTGTTCCACCTTAAGGTTGTTATTCTGAAACATCTATAGATGGAAAATTTTGTTCACTTTTAATAGATTCACCAACCTCACATGTATGCATTTGTTTTATAGGTATGATATCCAATGGTGACACTAAGGTAGGTTAAAGTGCCTTTAATCATGATTGATTCTTAATAGTAATTTTGTAATCTTATAATATTTCAATGTGTACAGGGTCAGTTCCAACTACTACATTTACTAACGACTATCACTATTAACCAGATTCATTAGAACTAACCAAAATAATACATGCAAAGGCTAATCATATGGAGATCAATGATATAGTCTTGAGGTGTGGAATTCAAATAATCAAAATTTAGATCTTTGAGGACAGTAAGATAATAATTTTTTGACCTCGTGTAGTATATTCATTATTATATTTAGTATGTGTATTTTTTTTATAATGTGTAAATCAAAATTAAGGTAATATTATAGTCATTTGTATCTTATTAAGGTAAAAAATATCCTTCTCCTTGCTTCAAAATCCTAGATTTGTACTAAAGGGAAACTATAAAATAGGGATAATAGGTGAAATGGATGGGTTTAGATAAATTTACACACTCCCTACGACTAATTATTTCTTATGTATCCAATAATACAAAGAGTGAAGTCAAACTAAATGTAGTTCTCCCACATAACTATGTGTAATACTAATATAGTATAATCTTATGTGTGTCTTTAAAAACTTGAAAAATTGTGCCTTGAACTTGAAAATGGTATTTAAAATTTGCTCAGGGTTTCCTCCGTTGAGGGATTTCATATTTGTAAACTCTAAGGTAGTTCCTCTCAACGTGAAATTTATGTCTAGTGATAGATATGAATATGATTAGGCCTGATATATTTATATATCCTACTCTTTGGATAATTTCATCTAAATAAACATGTAAAGTGTACAAAATGACCCATATAAACATATTAAATTTGGGAAAATAAAAACTCTTGATTATTAAAAATACTTAGAATTAAAACCTTATTAATACACATAATCAATTTATTAATAGAGTGGATTAGTTATCATCTATTTAAATATGAAATATATGTATGGAAAATTATTCAAGCATGAAATCTAAAATATCAAAAAGATGATTAATTTGTTGTAGATAATTTTCAAAATAAAAGTTTGACATTTCTCTAAATGGAACAATATGGATCCTAGAGAAAAACCTTTAGTTATTCCAGTGTTAAGATAAGTTAAGGATATGCTTATAACATTGTTAATCTAATTTTAAATGTGAAAAATGTTTACAGAGGCATGTACGTGCACGCGCATGCGTTTTGTGTGTGTGTGTGTGTGTGTGTGTGTGTGTGTGTGTGTGTGTGTGTGTGTGTGTGTGTGTGTGTGTGTGTGTGTGTGTGTGTGTGTGTGTGTGTGTGTGTGTGTGTGTGTGTGTGTGTGTGTGTGTGTGTGTGTGAAGGACACATTATTATATTCCCTTTTTTTTTTGGTTTGATGTGACCCTAATAGAATAAAATTAATAGAATATTTAAATTTCTTAATATGTATAATAACCAAATAAATAAAAGTATAAATAACATAGTATAATAATTTTTTATTTATGAAAAATGCTAGAGAAACTAAGTATTTAGATAATATTAGGTTTTTAAAAGTTTATTTAGGATATAGTCATCAACAATGTTCATAATATAGCATGTAAGTGCTTAGATATGGAAACAAGGTTTCTATGTGATAGTAGATAAGTTTATGTTTTATGGATGTTTGCATAGTCAGGAATCATCTAATAAGGTATGGAACTATCCTACATGCTTGTGTCAATAGGTAGTAGTTCTAATTATTTCACCTACATATAATAATGTTTCACATACATGCATATGTATTTGATCATACGTGAATATTTCTATTATATTTTAGATACTCAATTTTGGTACAAGCCTTATTTCATAACCTTTTTGAGCAAATTTACATTTGTAGGCCTCAAACCATGAATTAAGAACTTAGTAAAACATTTATTTTGATAATTTATTATCTCACTAATTTTATTTGTCTATGTGGCATCCTTATGATACCATGATCAACTTCATGTGACATATTACAAAGATCCCTAGCCCTCCCTGTCATCTTAGATTATTTTAAGCCTTGGGTAAGTTCTAAAATTTATGATCAATATCAATTGTCAATATTGACCAAAAATGGTGGAATTGACATAGACCCCCTTTTAATCTCTATTCATCATATTTCATTTTATCAACATTATTTAGTTGATACTGACCATAAATGCCAGTAACTAACCCATGACCCATTTTAATTTATTTTTGGCACATTTCATTTTATGACCATTATTTAGGCATTTTTTATCTTATTTGATTGGCTTTGGCTCCAATAGGTCTTAAACTCAAAATTATAGACTCATATATTATATAAAACTACTATAAAGTATTTTCAAATAGGGACATTACATTCTCAAAAGCTAAACAAGATTTCATATTGCACTTGAGGAATTGTTAGAGCTAAATATCAAGTTCATAAGGGTAGATTCATATATGTATGTTTATACCAAGGAAAAAATAAAAGAAATAGCATATATGATTTCATTTATAATTACACACACATATTAAATGGAAAAATACATTCAAATTTTAGACCTCTTTAGAGTATTATAAATGTGGTGCAATGCTTGTTATATCAAAAGGGATTGACCAAGGTAAGTATAACTCAACCCTTTCACCCTATTGGAAGCAAAATGACTGAGAGGGGGGTGAATAAATTTCTTAAAAACTTTATTTCAATTCCTCCTTAGAATACATGAACCATCACATCAATATATAGATCAAATAATGCATAAACAATCCACCATACAAGCATGAAATAATATTACATAAGACAACACATCATATATGTGGGAAACCATCAAGGAGAATAAAATCCATTGATCCCTAAAAATGGAATGCATTCCTATAATTCAAAATATCACAATTTAGTGAAGCACCAACTCCACATGGATATCCACCCCCAACTAGCTAAGCATCAACTCAACTAGGCTTTAACAAGAACAAATTCGAAAGAGGCACCAACCCCCTAGATGACTCAAAACCAAATAAAAAATATAAAAAAATTGATATATTTCATAACATATTGTTTCTTATACAATAAATTATGATCACCTTTATTTTTCTTTATCTTTTTTCATTGTTTTATCCCTCTCAAACTGCCTTCTAGGCTTCTTCACTCAACTAGGTCTCTTTAAGATATGTTAAGTCATATGACCTTGATATTAATATATAGACACACTATCATATATTCATTAATTATCTTTTACACACCTATTATTATATATAATACCTCCTTATATTAAAAAATGTGTTATTTCAGTCGCATAACCTTATTCATCTCATATAGGCCTAAAATTGCCTTATATTTATACAAGCCTCTTGCTCATATCCCTCTTGGTCAGAAATACACACTTGATCACTTGGATTACCCTTTAAATAGGTATTATAAAACATTCATATATGTATCAATCATTAAAATAGGTTTTACACAACTTAAAATACCAAAACCTCTTTTAGGCTTTATGGAGACCTAATTCAATTAGGTCTTCATTAGTACATGTTACCTTATGTTATTATTGAAATAATTTACCTTCATTTATGACATTTTTTTATCTCATATATTGATAAAATATACCCTAATAAATATCTTATAATGTCCATAAAACTTTTTAGTACCAACCCCTTCATGAACACTCCTTGTAGCACTATTCATAATTAGGCCTGTGAACCTACAGGAAGTCTACCAAACAAAATTGAAGAATGTACACAATTTAGTCACATAAACATGAAAATAAATCAAATTAAAATAAACTTCATGATATTAATTAAATAACCATGTGATTTATGCTTCACAACTTAGGGCAAAAGGACTCAAACACTTCTTTGTAAATAGCCCACTTAGAACTGCCAGAACACTCCAAAACCCAGTAATGAACAACTTGATCTTCAACACTTGAAAGATAAATTTTCATGACCAATGATAATTTAAAATTATAAACCAATATTATATACAAAAATCATGAGGTATGATGTCAAATATTGGTCTTGCAAATCAATATTTTGTCCTCACTACACATAATCAAACCAGAACTAGACAAGCCATTTTAGTTTTAGCATTTCAACCACTTTCACTGACTATAAAATATTATAAAAATAATTTATAGGACAAAAAATTACCAAAAAATAACACTATATGTATTTGATACTTTAAATCAGGGTATATAGCCTAAAAAACACCTCTATGATTACTCATTCAGAACTACCAATTTTCCTCAAAGACCAGCCATGGTGACTCAGATCTCCAACATCTGTATATAAATTTTAAATGAATTATTATGCATGTATATTATATTATGATACTATTATAAAAATATAAAATATAAATATAATATGTTCAAATGGTAAATATTGGTCTTGTAGACCAATCTCATGACCTTATATCTCACTATCTCGTCTGAACTAGACATGTCAACTTGTGAGCAACTTTTTTACCATATTCATTGACCTCAAAAACTTATGTCCAACATGAAAATTTGTTAAAATAGTTAATAACATCTCTATATTCTTGGTTTCATCATTCTATCATGATAACACATTGCTAATCATCTTTTCACTATTGCTTGGGTTTTTCATTGTTTCTACCATTAGTCTTGTTAGCGACTAGATAACTTGGATGACCAATTTAGAAATATTGAGGGATTAAAAATATATATAAACCTTCATGGACATGAAACATGAGTTTTAATATTCATCCTCAATCCGTTTTATTTTCTTGACCAATGCAAGTTTTGATTGTTATAACAAAATCATAAATAAGCCTGTATATATGTATTTTCTCTCTCATCTGACTAACCAATACCATTTAGAGGTACTTTGGAGAGTCAATTATGATATAAAAAAATTTAAATAATCATTCCAAACCATCCTATACACTTTTGAATCATATTTTCAACATCAGGTCACTATTAGAGTTTTAAGAGGGTTTAAACACACTTTCACTGTTAATGATTGTTCATAAAGCACACCCCCTCAATCCAAAAACTAATGCCTACAATTTTGATTTATTAACCTTTACCATATACCATCAATATCTTAGGTTCCTATTCATAGGTTTAATGAGATGACAAACACAATAAAATCCTTCTTGGGTTGATAACCCTTCATTTTATGCAATTGAGAGGCCTCAAAGCACCTTTTCATGCCTTTTCTTGCAGACATTGACCTAAAAATACATGAATAAGCTTAAAAAAGCTTTAATCACATTTTTAAATTCTCACCTACTCACACTTTCCTAGGAAACTAGTCATGATACCCCATTAGGTTTACACACTCTCTCTCTACACCATAGTCTCCATACCTCCTTAGGCCTTGAACTATCCTTCATGCCTTTTTATATGATCTCAAAACCTAAATTTCATTATAAAATATCTATCTCATTGCATAAAACCTATCTCATTCTTAAACATATCCATACATCTTTCATATGCCTTGACAATAACTCATAATACCTCATTAGGTCAAGTAGGGTCTAGAACTGGTCTATTTGCAGATTTGGACTGAAGGTCTTACCCCTATAGGATCACCTTAAAACCCACATATATCTACACATATCTCTATACATACATATTTCTCACATGACTTACTTGATCCTAAGATAATTTCATATCTCTACACATACATATTCATGCTCACTATGTACATGCTAATGATATGACTATGATTGTTATGACTAGGATTCTCAAGTCACCTTGTACTCAGGTGTAGAAGAATCTTAGGATACCACTACAATAATCTCTTTCTAATCAGCATGCTCTTATGACCTTATGCAGACCTAGAGCCTCGTAACCATGCTTAAATACTCACTTGACCATCACACCTCTTTGTGACACCACTAACAACTTTAAGGTATCCTAAACATTGACATCAACCAACATAAGAGACATTAGGTTTACTTAAAATTAGCTCTTACCTTAAAATTGTCTCTTTCCTTAAAATTCTCTCTTATCACATGGCTTCTTTGTCACATCAAGCATGCAGGTTCATACCTCAAAGACATCAATGACATCAATGACATCAAATTTGACATAAATTATAACACTTATCAATAAAATAACCTTTTATCATTGATGGAAAACACACTACAACCTAATCATTGTCATCTCCCCTATTTTAGTCTTTGTCCCCCTTTGACATTAATGACAAAGGCCACAAACTGCCATTTAGAATCACACCATTTTACAAAAAAATATTAACACATAAAGTATGAAGCATTACAAGAACATTCTCCCCATTATTCCATGCATAACTACTTCAAATGAGCTCAAATATACAAGACTACTTACTTTCCTTTATGCACCTTGATGCCACAAAGATGAATGATATCCATCTTCTTTTTTTTGTTCAATCTTCATAAACATCCAACTTGTCTTCATGATTCTGCATATCTTCTCTACACTAACACCTGATCTTGAATCTTATGAATTATGTTATTAGCTCTCCCTTTGTCCTTATATCTTGTGCTCAACACTTGAGTCATTATGAATCTCAAACCATCCTCAACCTCATGATTCTATAGATATATGAGTGTCTCCATGAAGCTTAATGGAGTCACCCATTTTAATAGGGCACTAAAACAACACAAACTTAGGAGATCCCCATATATCCATGATTTCAAAATATTGAATATCCTTTAGGATCATTTTAGGCTTGATTATTCTATTTGTCTTGACCTCTTAATCATCTGTGCGGTTAACAATTTGAGCTGATAATGAACATTCCTAACTTGATTTCACATCTAAAGTATGTTCTATCATATAAAATAGTCCACTTGGGATTTTGGATTGATCATGACTCACCTTTATTGTCTTTATTTCCACACATTCATTTGTATTCTATCTTTCACTCTAGGGGATTCAAATCTCTTATTTTGACTTGATGGCCTTATAAATCTATTAGGATAGAATCTTGAAATGTGTCCCACATTATGAAAATTGTAGAAAGTAACCTCATTCATACTTCTTGACTGATGATTCCTTCCATAATACCATGCATATTAATTTTTAGAAAGTCTTATACATTCTATTACTCTATGACCAAACTGATTACATGTAAAATAATAATCATTAAATGAATTAGCATACCTCATAACATTAGGCTATCTGATTGGTCTCTTCATGTTGATCTTCTTATCTTCATTAGCTTTTTCCATGACTTGAGTTGTATCCTTTTATTCTTCTTTGAAACCAAGACCTATCTTATCACTTGAAGACTTGTAACTATTCAAGGTGTTATCTAGAGCATTAGTACTCTCTTAAAACTTCATAAATGTCTTCAACTTTCTATATGCTTGATCTAACTTAGCTTTCAAGGATTCTATTTTAGTTCCATACCTGGTGCATTATTTCTCTTTAGCTTTTAAGATAGTAGTAACTATCTCCATTTGGGATTTGATATGATTGATGATCTCATCATACTCCTTGGATGTGTTACTTAGTCTCTCTCCAAACAAACCAATTTGATCTTCATAGTCCTTAACTAATGATTTGAGCTTGTGATTTTTCTTAATTTTTAACTTTAACTCGTCTAGAGCACTTAACAATTCTACCTTAAGTTTCACCTCAACCTCTTCTTCATGTGATTTTTAATCATCTATAAGTCCTTTCCCTTTTGAGAAACCCTCATTATCTATTTCTATAGACATGAATATAGCTTCATTTTTTTCATGTTCATTTTTATTACTATCATCATCATTATCATATGTACTTGTGTCCTCACATCAAATGAGTTAGTATCTTCTTTGGTATAAAACTTTTCTTGTTCTTGAATGACCCTTTCCTACCTTCATACTTCTTGAAATAATTCTTGATTTTGTTAGGCTTATAGACTTTCTTATCATCACCATGATGTTCATCATGTTCTTCATCATGCTTAGTCATATCCTTGTTAAGACACTTAGATGAAAATTTACCAATCTTATCACAACTTAAACATTTGAAAGGTAACTTACCCTTGTAAATAATAGATCAAAAAACTTAATTTCTTGGCAAACATGGCTATCATTTCATCATCATCAACATATAAACATAGCTCATCTTTGAGCTTCTTGGATTTTTAATTCTTCTTATCTTTTAATGTTTCTTCCTTCTTGATATGCCTTCCTTCATTTTTCTCATCTCATAGGCAGTCAAGATGTCATAAAGCCCATCCATTTCTAGCTTGTCCAAATCTTACATCTCTTATACTAAAAACACCTTGGAATCAAGCTTAGGAGTTAGTGATATTAATTCCTTTTGAAAAACTTTAGACTCTTTAACTTCTTCTCCTAATCCTCTAATTACATTAACCACTTCATCGACTCTCAGAGGTAGGATGTAATGGTTTCATCTTTAGAATTTTAAACTATCTCTAGTGGGTCTATATTTTGGCCATATTCACCTTAATGTCTCATTCATAGATAGTATTAAATTTTTCCCATATATCTATGTCCTATTAAAATTATATATTGTGAATAATATTGTGAAGGTGATGTATAAATTTAGTAGGACATCCGTTGGTGTTGTAGGAGGTGGAGTGTATCCATCCATAAATTAATAGCATATGCCATGTCCTATTAAAATTATATATGTCCTCATTCTGATGCACCAAAAATCATAATTAGTCCCTTTGAATAATAGAGCCTTACTAGTATAAAAACCTCCTTGAACTTAAGTACTAGCCATCCTTGGTTCTAGGATCTCCTTTAAGTTGTTAGCCCTAATTTAAAGGACCTCCTCTAATACCTAATGTTGGAAGTAAAATTACTAATGGTGGGGGGTGAATTAATCTCTTAAAAACTATTTCAATTCCTCCTTTGCATACATGAACCATCACATCAACACATAAGTCAGGGAACGTATAATAAATCAATCATACATGCATGAAACAAGATTCCAAAGACAACATATCATATATGTGGGAAACACTCAAGGGGAATGAAACCCACTAATAAATATAAATAAAATAAATTAATATAAGTCAAAACATCATAATTTAGTGAATCACCAACTCCACATGGAGCTCTACCCCAACTAGCTAAGCACCAACTCAGCTAATCTTTAGCAAGCATAAACTTACAAGGAGACACCAACCCCCTAGATGTCTCAACACAAAATAAAATACCGTGATCACATTTAAAACACATTTTTTCTTATAAAATATATGATGATCACCTTCTTTATCTCTTTTCACCATTCTATCCCTCTCAAACTACCTTCTGGGATTCTTCATTTAACTAGGTCTCTTCAAAACAAATTAGGTCATATAAAATTGATATTCATATATATACACACTATCATATATTCATGACTGATCCTTTACACTCTTTTTATGGTTTATAATACCTTTTTATGCTAAAAAATGTGTTGTTTCATTTGCATACCCTTATTCATTTCAAAGAGGCCTAAAATTGCCTTGTATTTATACAAGCCTCTTGTTTGTATCCCTCTTGGTCATCCATACAAACTTGATCACTTGGATTAACTTTTCAATAGGTATTATAACACATTTTATATATGTATCAATTGTTAAAATATGTTGTCCATAGCTTAAAAGACCAAAACTTCTTTTAAGCTTTAAAGAGACCTAATTCAATTAGGCCTTCATTAGTACATGTTATCTTATATTCTTCTTGCAATAATTTACCTTCATTTATGAAAAATATTATTTCATATATTGATCAAATATACCCAAATAAAAATATTATAAGGTACATAACACTTTTTAGTACCATCCCTTTTATGAACACTCCTTGTAGCATTGTTCACAATTAGGCATGTGAACCTGCAAAAAGTTTGCCAAACAAAATTAAAGCATGTACAAAATTTAGTCACATAACCATGAAAATAAATCACATGAACAAAACATCCATGACATTAATGACAGAACCATGTGATTTGTACTTCAAAATTTAGGTTAAAAGGACTCAAACACTTCTTTATAAATGATCCTCTCAGAAATGCAAGAACACTCCAAAACTTAGTCATGAACAACTTGATATTAAACACATGAAATAAAACTTACCATGATAGTTGACAATTTAAAAATATCCTTTGAAATCTATAGACCACTCTTAGATAAAAATTCACAAGGTTTGATGTCAAATATTGGTCTTGCAGATCAATCTTTTGTCCTTTATAGTCATATAAAATGTCAAAATTGGTAGCATGAGTGTGGCTTGTGATACCCAACCTATATGTCCCTCTTTCATGATCTCATGGCCCTTATAGACACATTTTTTTCTTATTCCTAGTCATAATAAGTTCTCCAAATAATCATTCCACCTCAACTAGGCAACATTTCCTAGACCAATCCTATCCCCCTAGGTCTTACACCTATAAGACAAGAGTGCCCAACTTGGACTATAGCACCAAACCCTAAGGTGTCTTATTTCGATGCTCCTATCCAATCTAATTTTGAATATCAATGGTTATTTTCTTTTGGTTCTTATCCTTCATCTTGTTAGCCTAACATGAATACATTTGACCCATGACTAATAGATCTGTATAAAATCCTATTCAAATTTCATTTAGAAGGAGGTTGGCAAATATCACAAAGGAAACAAGAGTACAAACAAAACCACTACAAAAAATTTATCAATTTTCTACATACAACCATCCAATATAGCTACAAGCATATCCAAATCCTCTCACCAGTCCCTAACCACCTCAAGCACACCTAATTTAGCATTATTTCATCTACATTACACTATTGCACAAAGCACATTAAGTGGGAGAAATACATATGGTTTGATCCCTCTTCAAAGTATTGGTATGTAGGTAGTGTACCCACACAAGGGGTGTGGATACATGTTCAATGAATCTTACACATACTAACCCCACCTTCTTTTTCAAATTTTATAAAAACATAATGAAGTCTAGGGTTAGGGTTTGAAGATTAAATTAGATCTATAAGGAGTTTTGTAGACTTTCAAAAATTGAGATTTCATAGGCAAGTTCACACATGGACATAAAATAAAACCCATAAAACATAGGTCTCTCCAAGGAGTTTGAACAACAACAATAGAAGAGGATAATGACACAAAAATCTAGGGCATCCTATCTTTTCATAAAATAAAAGCCAAATACTAATTTATGACATTGTCCCAGTCCTACAAAACCAATATCAGACCCTGCAATAGCATTTTTAATTCATTTAAAAATAAGTCTTATTTTCTCCATATTTATTGCTATTTATAAAAAGGTTAAAAATATAAATAAATTATAAAAATTAGTGGTTAATTATTACAATATTATTTACTAATTTATTCAACCTAGAACTTTAACTAAATTAGGAATAAGACACTAATATTCCAAAAATAGTTAAATCATTTGGTGAACTCGACTTACTTCATTTGTGCATAAAACCTCTAGAAACCTTAGAGAAAATTCCTTCCTAATTTTTCTAATTTTTTAAAAAAATTTACCTACATATTTAAATAAAAAAATTACATTAATTATTAAAATTCTTTAATAAATTTAAAAAAAATCATTTTCTTTCAAACCCTAGTTGAATTTATTAGGTCCATTTACATCAAAAATTTTCCAATTTTTTTTTGATTTTTACTTGCATATTTAATTAAGAAATTCACATTAATTTTTAAAATTCCATAGTAATTTTAAAAAATCATCATTTTTGAAAACCCTAGTTGCATATACCAAGTCCCATTATTTTTGAGGTATCACCTTACATAATTGTGAGCTTCATATCCTTTTTTATGCATATTCCAGTTCTATGTTTAGATTATATTTATTTAATCTACTCTTTCATTTTTCAAGTTGCTTTCCTTATGCCATCTAAGCTCCTTGCATCTCTTCCTTTGAGACAAAGTACAAGACTTAGTGGCAACCCCCCTGAATTGACCTAGATTCCTTCAACCCAACCATATACCATGGATAAACAACTATCTCAACTTTTTACTATAAACCCTACACATCTAGATTACAACATTTTCCATGTGGATAATTTTGACAATGAGTAGTATGAGTGTAAAAATGATAATACCAACACTGATGTTCATGATCAATCATATCAAGTTCTTGATCCACTTCCACCTATTGTTGATAATAATGTTATCCTCAACAAAGACTTGATTCTACAAAATTTTAGAGAAAGACTCATGGAACAACCCTGATATCATACTCTTATCTTACAATCTATCATGGAAATTAAAAAGGCTAAGTGAGTTGAGTCTTCTATTCCTTCAAAATCAACCAGTTGAAAATGACATTATGGGGGCAAATATATCTCAACAACTCCCTATAGTAGCCAACCTTTTTTTATGCCACCACTAGCTACATCTAGTACATCTTTGTCTCTTGATGTGGTTGCCCTTGTGCAAGAGATAAAATATCTTCAACCCAAGGTGTTACATATTGAGCAAGGTGATTTTAGAAAAACACAATATTTGGATTCTTTT
Source organism: Torreya grandis (assembly GCA_037957365.1). Classification (NCBI taxonomy): domain Eukaryota; kingdom Viridiplantae; phylum Streptophyta; class Pinopsida; order Cupressales; family Taxaceae; genus Torreya; species Torreya grandis. Next base: position 3,604,072 of record JARHVA010000183.1, read on the forward strand.
GCTCTACTACATACACCATTAGCACATCATATTGATTTAACACCTTTGCCAACAAGTTTTGTTTAACCCAAGCTCACTTTATATGATGGCAAGGGTGATCCAGAAACACATTTGAGATTTTTTCATGTAGCATGCTTGGAATATATTTCAAATGACTGGCTACTAACCAAGCTATTTCCATGGAGTCTAAAGGATTATGATTTACATTGGTTCTATAGTCTATCGAATCAGTTAGTTAATACATTCATTCCTTTAGCCAACATGTTCCTAGCTTATTTCAGCATTAACATTGGTGATAAGGTTTCCTATGCCCAAGTTGTATAATAGAAAAATAGATCAAATGAACATCTCATAGATTATGTTATTCAATATAAGACTATCATGTCTAAGATGACTAGCCCCATGGCCAATCAAGAGTTACAAGATCTCTTCAAATAGAGTCTTCTACTAGCTTTGCATGAATCAATAATATTCAAAAGTTTCTCTTCCTTCACTGAGTTATGTCATACACTAAAGGAAAGGGATGCCAAATTAATTTCAATGGGAAAACTCAATTACACAAGTATATCAAAAACAACAAGTAAGAGTAACAATAATGTCTCATATAAATTCAAGGTCAATGATAACAAAAGTCAAAAGCAATCTATAGTCAATGTGGCTTCAGAGCTCCCTCAATAAGTGGTTTTATCAGCACCTCCTCAGTGAAACTTTACCAATCTACCAGTTTCTCCAACTAGAGTTTTATAGTAGCTTTTGGAATGTAATATCATATCTCTCCTTATTTGAGAAGTTAATCCAATAAAGCCTCTTCTATAGGGATATGACCAGAATATATTTTGCAACTTTCACAGGGCACTAGGCCACATAAAAAATAAATACATCAATTTTAATCAAAAAATATAGGACTTGATAGATGATAATCTTATTGATCTTGACACTCTAGTTGAGCATATGTAGGCAAAGCAAACACAAGACAAGGCTTTAAAATTTTTCTCAGATCCTTTTCCACAACATTCTAAATAGGAGATAAGGGACACATCAAGTGTTCACCATGCATATCATGCACATACACCACCAAATAAATACAAGGAACCTTTAGTTCAGCCACATCCTTTGAGTAGAATGATTGGTGTGTACAATTCCATAGTTCCAATAAGACCTTAGATATCCTTCTCAAATCAAGAGATAGTTGAGTATGATTCATATTATCATGCACTCTTTATTAGATCTTACATTCATAATCATCCTATTCATAGTGTTCTCATATACAATGGAGCCAATGTGAACATGTTCACTATGACATTATTGCAACATTTAGGATATGCAGAGTAGGATATTACCTTGACATACATAGTTATTAGTGGGCACATATAGAGTTCATTGGATGAGATTTTAATTCCTTTATAGGTTGGTCTAACACATGTGGCCACATTATTTACTATAGTTTTTAGTGTAGGAGTCTTCTATATATTTCTTGGTTGATCATGGATTCAAAAAATTTGAGAAGTATCTTCTATAATTCATAAATACATGAAATTCATTCATGCTAATTAGGTTGTTATAGTTGGTGGAGTTTTGTATGAGTTACCACTCCCCACTTTAGATCCATATACTAATTTTTAGTCACTAATTTAAGTTTCTCCACCTGCTATAGGTCTTCATCTAGTTTAGATTTAGACACAGTCAAGGCCTCCATCACCAACATAGAGAGTTCATACACTTCCACAGTGACCTTTTTTAGAGCAACCACAGTTTCAAAATTATAGATAGCTTCCAACTATAGTGTTCACACCTAGGGTAGTATCATTGAGTTCTCATACCTCTACACATAGATCACATGTTCAGAGAGATTCTCTTACTTCCAGATGGGTCCCTAAGAACCCCACAATTGCATCCACTTCTTAGAGTTACAGGGGGACCCCACAATTGGTTTGTACTTTAAATATTTTAGAGCATTTATAACATACACAAATTTTAGAGTTACATTCTTAGCCTCTCTATCATGATTTATGATCATGAATGATCCCTCTCCTTGATATAGGATACCATGATAGGGAGTCTTCCATGAGACTCATCAGTTAGTATCATTTATTCTCAGTATTTCTTATACATAGTTTTTTTATGATTGCTTGTACATAACTTATTCCATAAAATCCAAAAACATTTAAATATTTCAAAATACCGAAATCAATATAAAAACATTCAAATAATTCAAAAAAACAAAAACATTTCAATTGTATGCATTATCCATGCTTTACATTTCTACTACCATGTTAGACTTACATTTGTTATTCTATGCTATTGTTTGTTGATTTATCTACATTACCATGTTTCACTTGATCTTCTTTGAGTGTATGCAATGACATACATATCCATGATTAATTCACTCTACCCATTGAGGGGGCATCTTAATTCTACATTTGAGACATACATTGATATATCTACCCATTAAGAGCGTATTTTACATGATTATACCATCTAGGTTATGTCATTCCTACACCACACACTTTAGTTTTCATGTTGACATACATTACTTACTAAATTACACATATTACTTTATTGAAATTCAATTGTATATATCACTTACATATTTCTTAGCATATACCTAGTCTTGTACTCCATATATTGCATAATTTCACCTCTTACTTTGATTAGTAGATGTGATTGTATTTCCATCATTTACATGCCTTCCTTTCTTGCTTTACAATTTATAGATGTGATTTCATTTCTAAGTTCCTATTATATGTCTTGTGTGTGCCTTAGGACATTTTCAAATGTCCTTTGCTTATACTCTTATGTGTGCCTTAGGACATTTTCCAATGTCCTTTGCTTGTACTCTTCTATGTGTCTGTGGCCCTTGTGCCAACCTTACTTTTTCAATCATATATGTATGTGACATTTGAATATGACTTGTATTCTTGCTTTCCATTTTGAGTGACATGTGTTCATGTACCTTATTTTCTTGGCCCCTTGGTCACTCCTGTATGCTTCTTGATTCTTACCTTGCATGTTTGTTTCTTGTTTTCTTCTCAATTGTTTGTAATGTCATGATCCACATCATGCATTCTCTTACTTTCTTGGATGCCATGATGGACATATTAATCCATCCCTCCTTGACAAATAAAAACTAACCAGACTTCAAATTTTAGTTCACTAAATTGCATATGTTATTACATTGTTATATCTATCTAGGCATACCCCTATTGATCTAACAATCTCTCATACAAACTATGTTATATCTTGAGATATCTTGTCAATTATCATTATTATATCATGTATTTTCATAGCATAAAACACTTATAGGGATATTTATTCTAAGGATCATCATTTCAGGGTCTTCATTCCTACCCTCAAAAGAGGAGGTAATAAACAAAGGCTTTTTCATATAGATTAGAGCCTCTAACTGATCAAAAATTAGTTTTCAGACTTCAAACTAGGTAGAATAGACCAGATAGATAGTGATAATTATAGAACAATCTTCATAATTAGCATAGAACAAGATTTCCAACTTTGGATTACAACACTAGACAATAGAGTGTCCTATTTTGGTGTTCCTATCCAAATGGAAAAAAATAGATTTTCTAGAAATACACAAAAAATTAAGTACATTTATAGTTTTGTTAGCAACAATTTAGTTCAAAATCAGCAATTTTAATATAGTTTTTCTCAAAGAATCTAGAATAGGGGGCATCATACATAACATGATGGATCTCATTTCTAGTTTTATATTAGGTAGTTGGTATAACTTCCAGATCAAAATCCATTTTATAAACACCAATGACTAGGTAGAAGTATGTGGCACATTTGCTTTCTCTTCTTTATAGTTTATGGCATTACCCAGGCATTCTTAGTAGTTGTATGCCTTATTTCCATGTGCAGGTGGTTGGAATCATTCCCAAGTGGCTTCCACATAAGTTTATTGTCTAGTTTTGGAGTGGATTTCATATAAGCCTAATCTCCACCTTTTTCCAAGTGGACAAGAGTGACCTAGTTTCCAACACACATTTGGCTATTCATGCCACATTATCAAATTATATATCATTCATGGGATTTAAGAGCCATCTCATATGACACACATTCATACCAGTATTAGTTTATAACTTTACTTTATGGGGCAATGATGAAGCCAAAGGACTATCTATCCTTTATATTCTTGAGCCACCTACTCAGAGGGACTAGATACATAGTCCAAACATCGATTAACACATGCATGATCACATAGCTTCACTTAGTGGGTGATGATGGAGATAAAGGGCCAACCTTTGAATTCTTCAACCACTCTCAAGGAATTGAGCACTTAGCTCCATTCACAATATTACTTTTGGTATAACATCATTCAACACATATCTAGTATACCCATCATCACGCAATATTACTGAAAATCACAAGTTTTGTATTGGTTCGCATAATTTGTGAGGTGTATTCATTCCTTTATCTTCCTCTCTCTTTTACCCACCTTTTATACATTTTTACTTTAGACATAGCATGTCTAGTAAGAATTGATCTATTCCTAATTTTATTTTATAAAGATTTATACTTTATAACGTGGTCTCTCTATGCACACCTAACATCACACAACTTCATGAGCTTCACCTTTGTAGGTAAATTTAGGTACACTTTCTGATTTTATTTTATCCTAGTATTTTACTTTGCTACATCACTAGAATAAAGGTGGTGGGGAATTTAGTCATGTAAATATCAAAATTAGTAGCTTGAGTGTGGTTTGTGATACCTAACCCATAGGTCCCTCTTTAATGATCTCATGACCCTTATAGACACCTTTTTGATTATTTACAGTCATCTTGAGCTCTCCAAATGGTCATTCTACCTTAACCAATTAGAATTTCTCAAGCCAATCCTATCCCCCTAGGTCCTACGCCTATAGGATAAGAGAATCCAACTTGGATTAGAGTGATAGACCATAGGGTGTCTTATTTTGGCACTCCTATCCAATTATATTTTGAGCTCCAACAATTATTTAATTTTGATTCCTATCCTTCATCTTATTGGCCTATAATGAATACATTAGACCCATGACCAATAGATCTCTATAAAATCCCATTCAAAGTGCATTTAGAAGGAGGTTGGAAAATATTACAAAGCAAATATGAATATAAGCAAAACCACTAAGGCAATTTTTCCTATTCTCTACATACAACCATCCAGTATAGCTACAAGCATATCCAAATCCTCACACCAATCTCTATCCACCTCAAGCACACCTAGTTTAGTATTTTTGCATTTGTATTACACTATCACACAAAGCACATTAAGTGGGAGAACTAAATATGGCTTTATCCTTCTTAGGAGTATTGGTATGCAGGCAACATACCCACACAAGGGGTATGGATACATGTTTAGTGCATATTACACATACTAACCCCCTTTTTTCTCAAGTTTTATCAAATCATAATGAATTATAGGGTTTAAATATTAAATACTATCTACAAGGAGTTCTATAGACTTTCAATAGTCAATATTTCATAGGCAAGATCACATAGGGACAATGAACAAAACATAGAAAACTTAGGTCTCTATGAGTAGTTTGGAAAATAGTGGTAAAAGAGGACACCAAATTCTAAGGTGTCTTATTTTAGTGTTCCTATCCTTTCATAAAATTAAAGATATATCTTAATTTGTGACATTTTCCTAATCTTGTACAACTAATATCAAACCTTACAAAAGCTTTTTCAATTCATTTTAAGCTAAGTCTTATTTTCTTTATATTTATTACTATATATAGAAAGGTTTTTTAAAAAATAAATTATAAAAATAAATGGTTAAATTATTTCAATATTATTTACTGATTTGTTCAACCCAGACCATTAAATAAATTAAGAATAAGACACTAACATTACCAAAATAGTTAAATCATCCTCACTACACAGTTAAACCAGAACCAAACAAGCCATTTTGGTTTCAATATTTCAACCACTTTCACTAAATATCAAACCTTATACAAAGTATGGATGGATAAAAGTTTGAAAAAACAACACCATATGTATTAGATACTTTAAAATAGGGTATATAACCTCAAAAACACCTCTATAATTTACTCACTTAGAACTACCAATTTTCTTCAAAGCCCAATCATGGTGACTTAGACCCCCAACACTTGTATAGACATATTCAATGACTTCCAATGAATGTAAATGATTTTATGAGACCATTATAAAATTATTAGATAGAAATATAATATGGTTAAATTGTAAATATTGGTCTTGCAAACTAATCTCATGACCATATATCTCACTGTCTCATCTAAACTAGATAGGTCAACTTGTGAGAAACACTTTCACCATATTAATTGACATACAAAACTTATATCCAACATGAACATATATTATAAATATTTAATAACATATATATACACTTGGTTTCATCATTATATCATGATAACACATTCCTAATCATCTTCTCACTGTTACCTAAGTTTTTCACTATTTCCATCATTAGGCCTATTAATGACTTGCTAACTTGGATGACTGGTTTATCACACTTGAGGGATTGAACTTGTATATAAACCTTAATATAAATGAAACATTAGTCTCAATATTCATCATCCATCCATTTTATTTTCTTTACCAATGTAATTTTTGATTGCTATAGTAAATTATTTACAAATAACCCTATATTTATGCATTTTCTCTCTCATTTAACTAACTAATACCACTTGGAGGTACCTATGAGATTACACTATTTATAAGTGTCTTCATTTATGTCATTTTATTTCAAGGTTAATGTCATTGATGTCAATATACATCTGTTGAAGATGCATGGTGAGTGGTCTATGATATATGAGCTTGTGTGCCTAATGTGACAAGGGAGCCATGTGACAAGAGATAATTCTAAGGAAACCAAATGTCTCTATATTGATAAATAATTTAAATGAAACTTAATTATTATTCTAAGGTTGATGTCAAGGTTAGCTGTCAAGTTTCAAGTGCTTGAGAAACCTAGTCATTACACTATTCATGTCATGTAAAGCCCTAATGAAAAGGTTTGATCATGGTGGCTTGATGATATAAGTGAAAAAGGGCATAAGAGGTTGTATTAGGTTGATTTAGAATATATGAGGCATTAGATCACTCAAGATATTTTAAATATGAGCCTATAAGGGTAATAACTTAAGTCAAAGTCTACAACTAAATTAATTCTAGACCTTACCTGACCTAATGAGGTGTCATGAGGTGTTTCCAAGGAATATGAAGGATGTATGTAAGTGAATATGCAGGATAATAGGTTTCATGGCATGTATATGAGTGTTGAGGTATTGGACAATGGTTATAAGGTTAGTTTCTAGGCCTAATATGATTTGTAGGTCAAGGTCTAAATAAGCAATGAGAAAGAGTATGGCCTAATGGGGTATGAGGTTTAGTTTTAAAGTTAATTGTGAATATGTGAGAATGGACAAAGGTATTATATGATCTTCTAAGTATTTTCACAAGTTTTGAGTTTATGGTTTGTAAGATAAGGCATGAAAAGTGATTTAAAGTCTCTTGAGCACATAGAATGAAGGGTTCTAAACTCAAAAAGGACTTTTAAGTATTCATTGGCATGTGTAACCTCTGAATGTGAACTTTATATATTAAGAAGAGATGGATAATGGTCCTAGATAATATATCTAAGCATTATTTTTGGAAATGAGGTGCAGTTTTTTTACAAACAATCATTAACACTAGAAATAGTGTTAACCCTCTCTACAACTTAACAATGACCTGATGTGAAACATCTTATTATAAAGTGCCTAAAATGGATTGGTATGTATATTTAAGTTATTTTAGGTTGTATTAAACTCTCCCAGTCATCTCTAGGTGTGATTGGTTTGTCAGTGAGTGAGTGGAACCTATAGGAAATGCCTTATTTCTTAAAGATTTACTATAACAGTAAGAGTTGACCAAGCCAAAGTTGATAAATGGATGTAGGAAAAATATTGAGAAATTTATTTGATGTAAATGGTGTATTATAAGTAATTTATATCCTTCAAGTGTGCTAAACTGGTCATACAAGACAACCTACTGCTAACAGACCTAATGGTGCAAATAGTGAGAAACCTAAGAAGAAGTGAGAAGATGATTAGGGATGTGTTATAATGGAATAGGGATGCATCCAAATACATAAATACATTTTTAAATACTTATAATATATGTTAATATTGGATATAATTTTTTGAGGTTAGTGGAGATATTGAAAATATTTGTCATAAGTTGACCTATTTGGTTCAGATGAGACAGTAAGGTACAAGATTATAAGATTGGTCTGCAAGACCAATATTGCTATTTGAACATGTTATATTTATATCTAATAATGGTTTTATGAGCTCATAATATGATCCATATGCATTATAATTTTATGTAAATGGTCATACAAGTGTTGAATATCATTATCACCATGACTATACTTCAAGGTACACTGATAATTCTGGGTAAACAAGTTTAAATGATGAGTTTGAGGCTCTATGCCTTGAGTGGAAGTTTTTAATAAACATGATGTTATTATTTAATACTTTAATAACCTATTTTAAAAATATTTTAAATTAGTGTAATATTTTGAAACATTGAAGTGAAAATGGCTTGATTAACTGAGTAAGGTCTGTGAGAGAGAAGGTCAACAAATTGGTCTACAAGACCAATAGTTTCCATTAGAGCTTATGAGTTTTTTGTTGGAGTTTTATTTGATGATGTTTTAAGGTAATTTTAATGCATTATAACTCCTTGAGTGTGTTATTTTATGTGTCATAAGTTCAAGTTTCCATGATTGTGTTTTTAGGGTAGTTGGCAGTTCTAAGTGGGCTATTTATAGAGAAGGATTTGAGTCCTTTTTCCCTGAGTTGTGAAGTCCAAATAATATGGTGATGACCATGAGGTAATTTAGATTTTTTATATATGATTTTTTTTCATGTTTATTTGTAAAAATTGTGTTTTATCTTCAATACAAACTTTTTATAGTTCAAGACAAACTTTATGGGTATGCACAAACCTAATTATGAATAACACTAATGGTGTGTTTTAAGTAGTGGTTGGAGATAAAAAGTGTTATGGAGCCTAGATGAGATTATAAAAGGTATATATAAGTGAAATATGATATGTTACTACAATTTGAGGTGTTTTAATGTGTAATTATTTTAAATTTTAATGTGTCCTAAAGTAGACCTAATGGGATTAGGTCTCCATGAGACCTATAGATGAAATAATGCCTAATTAAGGTATGATAGACCTAAAAAAAATAATCACGTTTGATTAATGTTTTTAATATGTCATAATATATATTATATGTCTAAAATAAGATTTTAAGGGTATTTGTCCAACTAAGAAGTATATAATCAAGAGGCTTGTATATATACAAGACAATTTTAGGCCTATTTGAGTGTGTAGATAGTAAGTGAATGAAATAATAGATTGGTAAGTATAAGGAGGTCTTGTATACCATTTTAAAGATATAAATAAACTATAATAAATATTTTATATAGGTTATATGTATTAAAAATAAGGTCATATGACCTAATCAAATCAAGAAGAGGGTAGTTGAGTGAAAAAGGTCAATAACCAGGTTGAGAGAGATAAAAGTGTGTGAAGAGTTGAAGAAGGAAATCATCATCTATTGTATTAGAAACATTTTTTTAAAATGTGATTAAGGTTTTTAGGTGGATTATTTTGTGCTAATTAATCTATGGGGTTTGTTTCTCCTTGCAAGTTGGTGTTTGCTAAAGCTTAGCTGAGTAAATGCTTAAATAGTTGGGGTTGGTGTTCTATGTGAAGTGAGTGCTACAATAAATTTGGTATTTGTATTATAGTACTTTAGTCCATTTTTATATATTAGTGGGTTTTATTCCCCTTGAGGTTTTTCCACATATATGATGTGTTCTTATGTTTCATGCTCTTGTGGATTGGTGTTTATGCTTGCTAAAGATCTATTGCTCATTTGAATAGTTCATGATTGCTTAAGTGAAATTGATAAGTAAGTTTTTGAATATTGATTCACCCCCCCCCCCCCCCCCCCCCCCCCCCCCCCCCCCCCCACCACCCCATCTCAATAATTTTGATTCAAAAATCCACTTTCATCTCCAAACACTTACTTGAGCATTCCAAACCATCTCAAGCACTTGTGAATCATGTCTTCAACATTGGGTCACTATTAGGGTTCTAAGAAGGTTTAAACACACTTTCACTATTAATAATTGTTAATAAAGAATACCACCTCAATCCAAAAACTAATGCATATAATTTTTATCTAGGACCCTTATACCTTTATCCAATTTTAATAAAACCTTTATACCTTTCATGACCTTTTCCACGTGGAATTCCATTCTAATTTGCATGGGGGAGGGTGAGTTTGGTTTACATGTCTTATTACCCTTTTAACCATGTGGAATCTCCATTTTCCACTTAGTGTGGTTGGAATTTCAAATGGAAGTAATGGCCTTTGTTTTACATGGGGATACATTTTAATTCTTTAATCCTCATGTCTTTGGTATGGAGTTAAAATCCTTAACATGCATGCTACCCACCTTTTACTCCATGTTGTTCATCATTTTATCTTTTTCATGGTTGGCATTTGGTGGGAAGATCATGGTTGTTATTTATGGTAAGCATCTTTATTAAATAAGACATGGCATTGAAACCTCCTGTTAATTATGAGATTTCATTCCATTTAGAATGCATGCAAACTAATTATGGGAGATAAACACACTTCGAGGTAAATAATGTTATTATCCAATGTTGGCTATAAACAATTTTATTTCATTTTATATTGAAGATTATTATATTTTAGAGTTAGAGAACAATGTATACAATATTACATAAGTTGTATATTTTTTGTATAGAGAAAGAATTGTAAAAAATATTCGAAGCAGGGACATGCCATATAGGTGAAGTATATTATGTTGGAGAACACAAGTTATTAAACTTAGAGGATTGATTGTGTATATTTTTACGAAGGCATAATTTTGAAATATCCTGATTGAGGCCATATTGCCTATTATAGAATCTTTTTTTATCTGTATTAATCATAGAGGGATTTTTAGAAGCCAAGGATATTATAAATCCTTTGAGAGTTTTTTCCTCATGTTGAGATAATTATTAGCCTATTCAAAAGAATTATAAGCATTTGAAGATATTGTTTGGTTTAAGAGAATAATATTTTACGTGTTGTAGATGAGTTATTCATCTCACATAGAGTTACAAGTTTCCTTAAACCATTCAGGTATGTAAGTTTTAAATATTGTATTTACATATTATTTATAATGGAATGGTTTAAATGAACCTAGGGATGTAGCTAATTAATGAATCTCGTAAACAATCTCTAGTTTCTATTTTATTTTCAATTTTCCATCAGTATATCAGATTTAAATTATTATTGATATTTGGTATTTAATTATTGGAAATTGATTAAGGGATTATTTATAGAGATAAAATATAAATGGAATGTTTCTAATTAAACAATAGATTTATATGAGTTTATAGAATACTCATAATCAAAATCAAAATTATTGTAGACAATTTACATTCTGATTAAAAAGTCAATTTTATTTTAATAAATTTAGGAAACTGATATATTTTTAAAATCTATTTAAATAATATTGTATTTATTAGCATGAGATAATTACAATTTATAGATCATTTTGGTATCAGAGTAGTTGATCAACAATATTTAATAGTGTGGTTTACCTGTGGTTAATAGTTTGATATTTGATAATTATTCTAGTTGGTTTAGTTGTGTCTTAAATATAAGAATAGGTGAACTATGGGCAAGTTGTCAAAATAGGAAAATCTCAATGAACTTGAGTCATATAATCAACAGATTTAAGAAAATAACTCTCTCTTAAGATCAAAATTTTATTCCTTAGAAGAAGAAGTTGAAAGGTTGAAAACTGAGTTGTTAAACAAGGATAAGCTCTTGGCAAGATGACAAGATGGTGAACAAGTGAAGGATTTGAATTCCACATTAGATGTAGATATCATGATGGATGAATGCACTAAAGTGAATGTGAGTCACCTGTTAATTTCCCTTCCCATGGTAAATAAAATTTTGGTAAATTTAAATAGTATACAAAAGGAATAGGTTAAAAATTATGTGTTAAAATGGTATTTAATGAAAAGGCCTTGATAAATATGGTCAAGGCAATAATAACCCCATTTAGGTAGAGGATAGACCTCATTTTATAGGCTTGGGATATACTAGTGTAAAAATGGAAGCTGGGGAAAATTCTAGAACCACTGAATCAAGACAATCTTCCAACATCAAAGTGTTCAAGGCACTAGTTTTGTAGAGTGATAACATGTAGAGAAAAAGAAGTCCATCCCCACATAAATATAGTGTTGTGTGCATACATGATTTGAGAAAAGTTAACATCATCCTACCTTCTCATTCTTTCTCTATTCCTAAAAAATATGGTAAATATTCCAATGTATATTTCAATTATGAAAATAAGGACTTATTATCATAGGATTATTGGTCTAAATATCCATGTAGTTTTTGTGGATTAAATAATCACTGTGTTGCCTTATATTTGAAAATAAAACTAGTTCTTAGGATGTTTATGCTTTTTAAAGAGAAAAAATGGGCAATAATCATTGCACTCATTATAATCGAAATGGTCAATGAAATGATAAATGTTGGGTATTGTATCCAAAACTATGTCCTAAGTATTTCAATAAGACATCCATGAAGAATGATGCATTTGTAAGCAAGCAAGATGTTGTTTTAAATCCAATAGTTTCATATATGACCCATACAGCTACTTAGATATTCACTGAGGAATTTAAACTATCTAAATAGGAAAATGTGATAAAGTGGGTTGCTAAGCAATTCCTTAGTTTCATGTTTGCATAGATGTGATATTTTATTAGCATGAAAATATTCAAAGTAGTTTTGGTATTCTTCTAAAATTAAAAGGAATATATTTTATTTTTGAACATAATTTTTGGAGCCACCAGCTGTGAGAAAATCTAAGTGACAGGTTTATCATACTTGGATTATTTTCTCATATTTGTGGTTTTGCTAAGCTCTATATTTTTCTCCTAAATAATTTTTGAGTTCCTGGTGCATTGAAAAAGGAATTAACTCATGTTTAAACTTGGAGATATTCTCAAATACTTTTAAGATTTGAATATGGTTTATTGGAGTGACCTATAGAGAAAATCCAAGGGATAGGTTTACCATACTTGGATTATTTTCCCATGTTTGGGTTTTTGATAAAAATCATTTTTAAAACCTTGATAATAGTATATGCAGATTATATGGGGCATGATCAATATGCCTATTTTGAGAAAATTTACATTTTAGTATATATGTTGTCATTTACATTGTGCAAATAAAGGCTTATAAGATCTTTTTCAGGCACCATTTATAATTTTAAGAATTTTACAAAAAATTTGTATCCATACATGATATTTATATATTTTATAAGTTCCTCATTCATTTTGGGAATTTATTTGTAACTATCAAATATGGTTATAATTAGTGTGTATATTTATTACACTAACAAAATGGGTTGCAGTTGCAATTTGTGATCATTTTGTAGTGATTGGAAGATTCACCATTTTGGAAGATGTGACATTTATATCGGCAATTTGCTTCTATCTATAATTTGGTATTGGATAGATATTTATTTCATTGGCATTTCAAGGATTTAGTTTGAATTTGAATCATTACCATGATATTTTGTAGTGATGTTTTGTAGAGTGAACCATTTGCATATTTAGTGGGTGATTTGACCTTTTGGAGACCAAAAGGGTCCTATTAGGGAGGTCTGATCCAGAGGATTTTCACTCATCATATGGTTCTAATGAAAAATTATGGAAAAGACAAGTTTTGTAATGGGAAAGTTGACATGTGACAAAAATATAAAGATTTTATATAATTAATTTTTATATTAGAATTATTTTGTTGATAACAGGTGTTGTGTTATAGATGAGGGACCAAACTTACCTTTATCCACATTACCCCATTATCAACTTTACCATACAATTCCACTAATGCCACCAAGATATTCCTTTCCTTATATCCATGATATTTCCAATGGGATAATCTTTTATGAATAATATCTAGATTATGGTTTTTAACTATTCCCACCATAATTTATCAAAATATTATTAATATCCTATTTTATGGTTTTATTAAACCATTGGATAATTTTGCCTATGTCCCAAATTTTAATTATCCCCACATGGATGGCTGAAAAAAATACCAATGGGATATTGTTTTAAAAAAAAAATCCTTTATCCCATTTTAATAAAACCTTTATACCATTCATGACCTTTTCCATGTGGAATTCCATTCCACTTTGTGTAGGGGGTGAGTTTGGTTTACATGGGGTATGTTTTTAATAAACTTTATCTCTTACCTTTTTATGTTTTTTCCACTTAGTGTGGTTGGCATTTCAAATGGAAGTAATGGTCTTTGTTTTACATGGGGGATATATTTTAATTCTTTAATCCTCATGTCTTTGGTATGGTGTTAAACTCCTTGACATGCATTTTACCCACCTTTTACTCCACATTAATCATCATTTTATCTTTTTCATGGTTGACAGTTAGTGGGAAGATCATGGGTTTTATTTATGGGAAGCATCTTTATTAAATAAGACATGGCATTGGAACCTCTCGTTAATTATGGGATTTCATTCCATTTAGAATTCATGCAAGTTAATTACGAGAGATAAATGTACTTCAAGGTAAAGAAGGTTATTATCCAATGCTAGTTATAAATAATTTTATATTGAGTATTTTAATATTCTAGAGGCAGAGATTGTACAAAATATTATAGAAGTTGTATATTTTTTTTGTATAGAGAAAGAATTGTAAAAAATATTTGAAGGGACATGCCATACAGGTGAATTTAATTGTGTTGGAGAACACATGTTATTAAATTTAGAGGATTGATCATGTTTATTTTTATGGAGGCAGAATTTTGGAATAACCCGATTGAGGTTATTTTGCCTATTACAAAATATTTTTTCATTTGTATTAATTAGAGAGGGATTTGTATAAGGAAAGGATATTATAAATCCTTTGAGAGTATTTTTACTCATGTTGAGATAATTATTATCCCAATCAAGATAATTATAAGCATTTATAGATATTATTTTGTTGAAGAGAAAAACATTTTATGTGTTGCAGATGCGTTCTTCATCTCACACAGAGCTGCAAGTTTCCTTAAACCATTTAAGGATGTAAGTTTTTAAATACTATATTTACATCTTATTTATAATGGAATGATTCAAATGAACCCAGGGATGTATCCAATTGGCAAACCCTGTAAACAATTTTTGGTCTCTATTTTATTTTCAATTTTACATTAGTATATTAGTTTTAAATTATTATTGATATTTGGAATTTAATTATTGAAAATTAATTAAGGGATTATTAAAAGAGAAAATATAAATGGAATGTTTTAAATTGAACAATATATTTATGAGTTTATAGAATACTCATAATCAGAATCAAAATTGTTGTAGACAATTTACATTCTGATTAAAAGGTCAATTTTATTTTAATAAATTTTGGAAATTGACATATTCTAAAAATCCATTTAAATAAAACTATATTTATTAGCAGGGGGCTAATTATAGTTTATGAATTAGTATCAACTATCAATATTGACCATATTCATTAGAACTAAACATAAGAAAATAGGCAAAGGTAGATCTTGTACAGAGTAGTGACATAGTATTTAGGTGTAAAATTCAGATAATTAGACTTTAGATCCAAAAGGCTAATAAGCTAATAGTTATCTTTCCTCTTTTAGTATATTCATTACTATATTTAGTACATGCATTTTTTAAAATTTTAAAATCATAGCTAAGGTATTATTCTAATCATATTTATCCTATTATATGTTATTAATCCAAATTAGGGCAAAACATTTCCTTTTTATTACTTCAAAACCCTAGTTGTGTACTAAAAGACCAGTGTAAAATAGGGATAATGGGTGAAATTTATGGGTTGAGATAACTTTAGCCTCTTCCTAAGACTAATTTTTTCCTATGTATCCAATAATCCAAATAGGGAAGTTAAATTGATCATATTTCTCCCATCTAGCTTAGTGTATGCAATCATGTGTATTACTAGAATGCAGTGAAATAATGTGTATAGCTTTAAAATATTGGAACCTTTTTCCTTGAACTTGTAAAAGGTATTTATAATTAGCTCAATGATTTCTCCTTTGAGGGATTTTATATTTTTAAACTCTAGGGTATTTCCTCTCATTTTAAAGTGTATTTTTAATGATAGATAGATAAATGCTAAGTACAAATATGATTATCTTGATATGTTTATATACCTGGCTCTTTAGGTAATTTGATCTAAATATACATGCAAATAATTAGGTAAACTGGCCATTAAAGGGATATAAATGTAAATTATTTTTATTTTTACATTGTTGGAGGAACTTCATATCAAATTTTGTATATTATATCAATTGCCAACTAATTCTCCATTTCTTGTTAGTAAAAGAAAATAAAAATACCCACTTATTTAAAATCCATATAATTAAAAAATTATTAAGACACATAAGCAATTTCTCCATAGATTGTATTAGTTATCTTATATTTCAAACATGCATTATACGCATGGAGAAGTATCTAAACATGAAAAATTAAACATCAAATTCATTAATTATCTATTTTAGATTTTTTATAGAAAAAGTTCATCATTTCTCTAAATGGAACAATATTGATCTTGAAGAACGACCTGTAATTATTTAAGTGTTAATGTAGGTTAAGGAAATGTGTATAACACATGTTAATCTAATTTTATAGATGAAACATATTTGTGGAGGCTAATATAAATATAGTGGACACATTATTAGATTCCCTTTATTTATCTATTTTTTGTTTAATGTGACCCTAATAGGATAAAATTAATAGAATATTCATATATCTTAAGATGTATAGTAACCAAACAAGTATAAGTATAACTACTAGAATATAGTAACTTGTTATTTATGGAAAACACTATAGGAATGAAGTATTTAGCTTGTTTCAAGTTTTTACAAGTTTGTTGTAGGCTAAAGTCATTAGAAATGTTCATAAAATTGGTTGTGAGTGCTCATATATGGAAATAAGATTTATGGGTGATCCTTGACAAGTCTATGCTTATTGGATGCATGTGTAATTAGGTAATATTTGATAGGATATGGAAATATCCTACATGATTGTGTTGATATCTAAAAATTCTAACTATTTAACCTACATCTCACAATGTTTCACATGGATTCCTATGTTTTAAAACTATTGTGAATGTCTCCATTGTATTTTAGATACCTAGATTTGGTACAAACCTTATTTTAATAAATTTTTATTCATCTTTGCATATATAGGTATTGAACCATGAACTAAATACATAGTGGTACATATATTTTTATCTTTTGATTATCGTACCAATTTTATTTAGTTGTGTGTCACCTTGATCCTACCATGTCCAACAACACATGACATACTATAGAGATCCCCAGCCTTCCCCATCACCATGTAGTATTTTAAGCCTTGTGTTAGATCTATCAAATATGACTAGTATCAACTATCAATAATGAACACAAATAGAATAACTAAAATAGGCCCCATTTTTAATTTATTTTGGGCATGATTTATTTTATGACTATTGTTTAGTTGATACTAACCATAAATGTTAGAATTGACCTAGGATCCATTTTAATGTATTTTGGGCATATTTCATTTATAACCATTATTTGGGAACATTTTATCTTCTATTATTAGATTTTAGTACACTAGGTCTTAAATCAAATTTAGATACTCACACACCTACACACACAGTTATTATAAGGTAATTTGAAACAAGAACATTACATTATCAAGATCTAAATAATATTTTATATTGCACCTAAAAACATTTAGAGATAAATCTCATGTTCATAAGGGTTGATTCATATATACATGCTTATAACAAGGTAAAAATAAGACAAAGTGAATCTAGACACACACACACACACACACACACACACACACACACACACACACACACACACACACACACACACACACACACACACACACACACACACACACACACACACATTAATGAGAGAACTACATTTGAGTTTGATTTCTCTATAGAGTATTGAAAATGTAGTGAAACACTTGATCTATCATTAGGAAATGACTAAGGTCAATCCAACTCAACCCTTTCAGTTGACACCCCCATTTTATATCAGATCATTTGTGTATAGCTAGGGTTTGAACATATATGTTTTTATGCATGATTATAGAAATAGATATAGATATAAACATACATTACAAACATAGTCACATCACTTCAGAAGGAAATAATTACCCAATAAGTTCAGGGCCCATTTTGACTACTATAGTTGGTATCAATTGTCAATATTGATATAGCCATTAGAACCAACCAAAACAAAACATTTGAAGGTAGATCATGTATAGATTAATTATGAAATCCTAAGGTGTATAATTAAGACAATCAGACTTTAGATCAATACACCCAATAAACTAAGAGTTATCTTACCTATTACAATATATTCATTATTATATTTAGTGTGTGTATGTATGTATATATATATATATATAATGAAAATAAGAATTAAGGTAATATTATAGTCATTTATATAATTTTAATTAAAATTAGGGTAAAACATATTGGTGAACTTGAATATGGATTTAACCATCCTCCTGAGGTTTTATATTTTTTATCTTAGGATTTTAAATATCATTTTTTGTATCTTTGCACTGTGGACACCTAAATTTGATCACAAGTACTTAACAATGTTAATTCTTAACACATCCTATTGGTAGTAAAATATGAAGTGTAAAATAATAAAAGTAATGTATAAGTGACAAGTGTGAAATATATAATAATTTATATGTAATTTAACTTTTGGTTGAATATAGAAATATTGTAGAAGATGAAAAGCCATCTCTAGTGCTATAATGGAAAGCTCATGAATACAAAGTGATAGAGCCTCATCAAAGTGATATAAATAATTTTATTTTTAATAATAAATATTTTTGATTTTTTGGAGTTAATAATGATACTAAAATCAATCTATGGTTCCATTGAATTTTTTTTGTTATTCTATGTGCATAAGTTTCCCTATTTTGTTCAAATCTGCATGTTTAATGTAAGAGAGATGTATGATTGTAGCTTATGAATTGTGCTTAAAATAATGTATGTTAAGTAATAATGGCTATAATTTTCATAATTATATCTAAATATTATGAACTTATAACCAAAATCACACAATACAAACATTAACATGTTATGATGAGTATTTCCAAGAAACTATGCTTATAATGGTGTTATGAGCATGGATATTGAAACATGTTGAGAAGTTTACCCCATCAAAGGAAATAATTAAAAAAATTCAAAATAAGAAACCAAATGAATTAGAGGATATGCAAAGGAAATCATAGCTAAACACATTCATGGTGATTTTTATGACATTTTACTATAAATTTCCTAAATTACTTGATGTTCAGTTGTCAAGGATTGAGTATTAATAAGTTTAGGCCTAAAGAAGTAGAGCACTTTGTTTGGACCAACAAAATCTCTAAAAACTATAAAAATTGGATACCTATTAGATATTTGTAATTGATCATAGGCTAAAAACCACAATTTAAATATATATAACTGAATTTGATGTGTAAGGATATATTATGTTTAAAGTTATGCATGACTTATTTTTTAGAGTGATCTTGGGAAAATTATTATAATGACTACCTCTACTCATAAAAATGTTATTTTTTAAAAATTCCATGGTGATAATTCTATCCAACATGTAATAGTTATTTGGGCACTATGGACATGTGGACTAGAAAGAGTGGAATGAGGAAAATTTGAGATAAGGAACCTAAGCCTAAACCTAGAATATGGATGATGCATTAAAGTAGAGAAACAAGGTAATTATTGGACTTCAAAGAGAGATGAAACAACAAAATAGGTGGAATAAACATAGTGATTTTAAAGGAACTACTAGTAGGAATGGATTAGAGACTATGAAGACTACAAGTAGAACTAGAATTTCAAGAGAATGCAAATTATATGTAGATGGGGAGTTTAGATCATTGGAAGGAATTGATGGTGCCAAAAATACCATAAATGTCATAGAGACCATCTAATATTCAAATATAAACCCAAGTAAAGTATAATGAAAAGATGAAATTAATTGAGAATATGTTTTAGAGAGGATTTTATAAAATTTATATAGTATAAAGTAGTTGTTGAAGAAGATAGAGTTTGATGATGAAGCATAATTTTTTGAAACTTATGTTGAATATAAAGATTAAGTCAAGTTCAAGATCGATATGATAAGTTACATTAGTTAAATTTTATTAAATACAAGGAGACACATCCCATGTGCCTAATTGGTTAATTGGAAAAAAATAAGAGACAAGAAATCAAATGTGGTTTGATAATTTCTTAGATAAATTTAGAAAGATTAGTATGGAAACTAAGAAGTTATTATAAATTAAATGTACTACTACTCCAAATACAGTTACAAAGCATTTTTGAGAATTATTAGTGATGTCATGGTGATATAATAGAGATGTCTTGGTGAGTGGATGAAGTTATTTGATAACCTAAGTAATAATGACAAAGTGTGCAATGTGCTTATTCTAGTGTGCTTTATGTATGGTTGGTTGATATTCAATATTGACATGGCTAGAGAGGATTAGGGATGAGTATGGTGATTTGATAATGTGCAGGGGGTCTTATATAAATTCAATAATTATTTGAGTTCTTGTGTGCATAAGTGGAATTCATATGCTTGATCATAGTTTTCATCTAGACATTTTGGGTCCAGTGGTAAAAATTCTGAGGCAATTTGATGACATCACCATTGCCACATGGGAATGAGTCAAGGGGATTTGGTCATATGGTTGTGATCACATTAATCCATAGTTTTTATACACCAAATATCAAGTCATTCATCAAATTTTGATAAAATTTATGAGTGTGAAAATTTGGCTTCTTCGTCAAAATTCATTATTTTTTCATACTTAGCCAAATTTACAATGTGGTTAGAAAGAGCTGAGTAAGAAGTTTGATGATGGAAAATATCACACATGTGGATGTTTCAAGATAAGGTTATCATATGGGTTTATCTAGTTTTGGACCTAGTTTATTTACACTAAATTTTAGATCTTATGATGAAGTGTGGTCAAAGATATGCATATGCAAAGTTGGGCTCCCAGACAGTTTGATTGTGCTTTTCCATAGCCAAATTTATATAAATCAAGAAAGAGTTGAGTAGTAATTTTGATGGTGTTATATATTTCACATGTGAATGTGTCAAGATAAATTGATCATATTGGTTTTTTTAGTTTTTAACATAGTTTATTTGTGCTAAATCTGAGATTATGCACTGAAGCACATAAAAAGTTTTGCAGGAACAAAGTTGGCCTTCCAAGTAGATTTTGACATTTTTGGGTATGTGATAATATTTTGAGAAGTTAATTTAATGGTGTTATATATTTCATGTGCAAGGGTTATAGGATTTTTTTGTCACATGGTGAGATTCTCCTATGTGAGGATATCATCTAGTTCAAATTTGAGATCATTCAAGTAAGAACAAAAGAATTTATTAAGGTTAAAAATGGATACTCATGCATATTTAAAGGGTCCCCATACTTAATAATTTTTTAAAGAGTTAAATATTGAGTAATATTTATAGTGTGCATTGCTCCAAGAAGTCAAAAAGTAGTGTGATGAGGATATGTGCACGATGTTTAATGATTGAGTAAAGGTATAGGATAAGGATCCAAAAATGAGCAGGTGTTCATATAGATTGATCAAATTATGAGCATTGATCATTAAAGACCTATTTGATCCATAGAAATTGATAGAGCACATTGAGTCAACATTTCAAGATGGCTAGAGATGAGGTCAAAGTGATTGAGGTTTAACATCTAGCATTAGAAGACTATGTGTTAGATATTGAACAAGATCAATGGTGCATATTCAATATGAGTTGAGAGGACACAAGAATAGAGAATTGTGACCATTTGAATTCAAATATTTGAATTTAACATAGGTAAAAACTATATCTCTATATTTTATCCATATCTTTCGATAGAAGTCAATTTTTTTGGTGCAGTAAAAAGAAAAGTGGTAGAGGAATCCAAAACATATCTTATATATATATATATATATATATATATGTATGTATGTATATATATATATGTATGTATGTATATATGTATGTATGTATGTATATATATATGTATATATGTATATATATATGTATATATGTATATATATATATATATGTATATATATATATATATATGTATATGTGTGTGTGTGTGTGTGTGTGTAGTTAATTGTGACCATTTGAATTAAAATATTTGAATTTAACATAGGTAAAAACTATATCTCTATATTTTATCCACATCTTTCGATAGAAGTCAATTTTTTTGGTGTAGTAAAAAGAAAAGTGGTAGAGGAATCCAAAACATATCTTTATATATATATATATATATATATATATATATATATATATATATATATATATGGATGTATGTATGTATGTATGTATGTATGTATGTATTTATATGTATGTATGTATATATATATATATATGTATGTATGTATGTATGTATGTATATGTGTGTGTGTGTGTGTGTGTGTGTATACATATATATGTATATGTATATATATATAATATATATGTGTGTGTGTGTGTGTGTGTGTGTGTGTATTTGAAGATTTGAAAGTGAGTACAATCAAATATATAGAGCCTAAAAGTTGACTGTGTGCTCATGCTTGTTCTATAAGTGACTTGAGAAGGATATTTGAGCTTGTATTGATGTTGTTTCAAAGTCTCATGATGAATTTTATATTTTGAAGTGTTTTAGACTCATGATGATGCTATGTGAGTAAATTTTAGGTGTGATCAATCAATATTTAGTATGAACAATGCTTAAGAATATGATTGTATATTTGGTAATGGTGGTCCTATATATAAGGTATTTGTTTAAGTTATTTGAGCATAGGTAGAGGTGAGCTAAGTTGACTGTGATCATTTAAAGATGTTAAAAGGGAAATAAGGAGTGGAACCATGTATTTTAAAGTGGTCATGTGTTCTTATTTTTCTTGAGGGTGAGATAAATGAGTGAGTAGGTCTCTATAAGAGCTATAAGGGCCTTATTAAAAGGTGTAGCTACTTATGGGTGACCCATAGATTCTATGTCTAACCTATGAATAATATTTTGAGATATGTCTTTGTATGATATATGTCTTAAGGGTTAATACATTCCTAATGGCTGAGCAAGGTAGTAATTATCAAGATTTATCTATAAATAGTGAAATCAAAGATGGTGATTTTTATGTTGGGTGTGAGAGATTTGGGAGAGTTTTGAGAGAGGCTTGTGTGTGTGTTTTTTGGAGAAAATGAGGGGTATAGTTACCTAAGGATGATTTTAAGATTAGATTAGTTTTAATATTATTTTGATGACATGTTGGTCATAATTCTATTAGCAGAATAGTGCTCTTGTAGATTGAGTGTGAGTAAAGGTAAAGAGTGATAAGCAAAGGTCCATCATCAGGTGTTGTAGACATCAATTTACATCTAGATGTGTTCATAGGTGTTATTGTGGTATCTTAGAATATAAGGTGGTTACAAATTCCTTGCAAGGTAAAACGTACTAAAAGGCCTAGTTGTTATTACAACTCAGCTAGACAGGTGTGGCATCACCTTGTGGGATTGAAGTCTCACTAAACAGGGATTGTAGTTACATGATCATTTTTGGATGGTCTAAATTGGATTTATTTATTATAGTATTGTATTCCAATTGTAGGTTCTAATGGGTTTTATTACCCAAGAGGTTTTCCCACATATTTCATGTGTTATGTGATTGATCTTGCATTATTTCTCTTTTTCATTGCTATGAATGTTGTATATGCTTCATGAATGCTGTTGGTAGATGATTAAGTATTTTTAAAGATAAAAATTGAATTTGGATTATTTTGCCTGATTGATTCACCCCCCCTTCTTATTGATTGTACCTCTAATAATTGGTATCAAATTAGGTCCTTTGGTAAAGGTTTAATAGCTTATAGGTGATCCAAGGTACAATATGGGTAGTCATCAAGGAGGTTTCTCTACTAAGCAAGCACCAATGTTGAATGGATCTAATTATGCTTTTTAGAGTACAAGGATAAGGACATATATTATGTCCCTATGGTTTAATGTATGTAATTTTTTTTAGATGGTTATGTTGCTCCTATTAATCCTCCATCTAGTGTTGAAGATAAAAAGTTGTTTGAGAACAATTCCAAGGTGATGAATACTATCACTTATGGTCTTTCAGAGATTGAATACACCAAGGCAATCCATTATACTTATACTAAGGAGATATGAGACAAAATGAAGATAATTTTTGAATGAGATTCAAAGGTTAATCTTGATAAGATGCATATTCACAGAAGGCAATTTCAAATTCTCAAGATGAAGGAAGAAGATTCTATGACATCCTTTCTATAGAGAGTTGATGAGACTGTGAACATCATCAGAGGTCTTGGAGAGAATATTGAAGAGGAAATTGTATTATAAAAGGTATTAATATCTCTATCTCTCAAGTTTGATCTAAAAGTATCTGCTATAGAAGAGAGTCATGATCTTACTTAGTTGAAGATGGATCAATTGTATGTCACCCTTAATTCATATGAGATGAGAATAAATGATGATATACCACCAAAGAAGGAAGTTGCATTCAAGACAGAGATGAATCCTAAGAAGAATTTATAAGGTAATAAATCCAAAGAGGATGACATATTTGACATTTATGAGGATGAACTAATTGCTTTGATTAATAGGAAATTGAACATAGGCTCAAGGAAGTATAAGGGTAAACTACCCTTAAAATATTTTAACTGTGGAGAGATAAGATATTTTGCTCAAAAGTGCCCTCATAAGAATGAGAATAAAGATGATGAAGATCATGGTTAAGGCCAAGATATTGATAAGAAGACTTATAGGAAGAAAGGGTTTAGAAAGTTTAATAAGAAAAAGTTATTCAAAAACAAGAAGAGTCTCTACACCGAAGAAGATTCTAGCTCATCAGATGAGATTAAAGATAATGACTCAAAATATGATCATGAAGATGATGATCCTACTAAAGATGAATCTCTATTCATGGTTGAGGAAGGAAGTTAATCAAATTAAAAGGTGTCTAATTGGAGTGATTTAGATAATGAAGAAGATGAGGTGGACTGTGAGATTGTATTGATGATGCTCTTAAAACACTAAAGATTGAGAGAATATTAATAATAATATGAAATCTAAACTCAAGGATTATGAGGAAAAATTTATTATGTATGAGGAAAGATTGAATGAAGAGACCAAGGAGCATGAAGATATGATCAAACATCTAACCAATAATCAATTATAAATTTTATCTACAAGCCTAAAAGCTAAAGAAGATGAATGTTCAAGGTATGTTTCTAAAAATGAGTCTTTGAAATTTGAGTTAGAAAAGATAGCTAGGAAGGTGAAAGACACTTGTGAGATTTGAAAAGAGCTTATGTGATCTAGATAATATTCGGAGTTGTCAAAAGCATGCTAGTGATATAGCTAGTCTTGGATATGAATAAAAACAAAAGAATGTAACTTAAGACAAGATAAAGACCAATGTGAACTAGGATAATAATACTTTGAAGACAAATCATCAGACAAGGAATAAAGGTGATAGAAAAGTAAAGACAAATTAGATCAAATAACCAAATGACATGAAGTATGCAAGATTCAATGGTTAGTGTCATATATGTAATCAATTTGGTCATAGGGATAGAGAGTGAAAAAGCCTTGTTAGAAATGAATTTTCATGGGACTATGATGGGGGTCATCAGTTAATAGGTGTGAATAGAATCAAGTGCTTTAACTATATATATGTGGGACACTTTGAAAACCATTGTCCACATAATATTAGATAAGGTGAGTCATTCTCAAAAAGGGTAGGTTGTTTTGTTTGTCATGACATATGACACATTACAAATTTTTGTCCAAGTAAGGCAAGGAAAGATACATTTCTTGCAAAAGGTATGGTGTGCTACAATTGTGAAAAGAGGGGTCACATTGATAGGTTATACAAGTAAATGTATATAAGTTAGAATAGATTTAATTAGACTCCTAGAGTGAAAGGAAGAAGGCATGTTAACACATGGAAGCCAAAGGTGAAAAGTGTGAGTCATGATAAGACTGTAGGTCCAAGTAACCTATTTGATATGGTGGAGAATGCTTCAAAAGTTGAAGAGTGCCAAGGGCTCTCAATGTCTACTCATGTTGAGAGTGAAGAGATCAAGATCAAAGAAAAGACCAAGGTATTGGTTGAAGCTAGTTCTGAGGTATGTATGAATCCAAGTGAACATCTTTTTATTGTTAAACAAATGCCTAGTGATGAGGATCCAAGCTGCAAGGAAGATTCTTTAGATGAAAAGGTATGCCATGAATCTATGTTTTCTCCATGTATTGATAATCTAATCATAACATAAAAGTAAAATGTTGTAATAGTTGAGGAAGTTGTTTCTCTAAAGCCAAAGAAGAAGAAGAACTATAAGTATTAATTAAGCAAAGAGGAGATGGAATATGAAGAGTTATTTTTGTTTTAGAGTATTGAGGTATAAAGGGTGTCTCTATCTATGCTTTTGAAGAGACTCCTTTTAAGTGGAGAAGCAAGTGTTGTTATGGTGTTTTTTAGTTGGAAAAGTCTGCAAGGTCATATTGAAGGTTCCCAGATGGCAAAGGAGGATTCTGGATTTGTCAAGGTAATATTTTTACATAGAAAGCTTCATTGATCTTATCCTAGCATGCTTGAGGTGGTTTTATGATCTGAAGGCTCCCAAAGGTGTGAAGGCTCATTTTTTGGTCTAGAAGTGTACGATGGGTGTCTCCAAGTGTGCAAGATGTTTTTTAACTAGAAGGAGGTTTGTTAACCCTATTTATTTTAAGATTATAAGGTTTTGGGCCATGCTAAAAAAGTGGTTTAACTTATGATTTGAGGTCTGATGAATCTTAATATGTTGAATGAACAAATGGGTTTTCAAATAAAGCTTCATAGAGATTTGAAGGTTTGTGTTTCTTAAGTTATTCAAGTTTCTATTAAATTGGAGGTGTAATTAACTTGTAGGTTTGTGAAGGAATTATGTTACAGAAGATGAGCTTGGTGATGAAAATTGGTGTTATTAAGGGGGCATATGAGAGTGATATATATATGAAGTTTTAGGTTCTAAATATGTGTCTACTAAAAATTGTGGGCTCTGCAAGTTCTAGGTATGGCTATAAGGAGGCTAGACATGCCTAGTTTGAAAAAGATTGGTTTTTGCTTAGTTTCTCCAAAATAGAAAGGTATGTGTGTTTCATGGTGAGTTATCAAGTTATTTTAGTTCATTTTTCCTATTTGGTGAGTGGCATGAATTTTTTTTGGTGTTCCTTATGGTAACTTGAGAGAGAAGAATAGTAAGCATATGTGGTAATTTTTTATGGTGTGTGGAGATCTAAAGATGCTCACAAAGTAAACTTACTTAGAGTTATTAGGAAGAGTCCCTCTTAGATGTTTCTTGATGTGTTCCATCATATTTTTGTGGTTTTGTGTGTTATTTCTTCATCAGTTTCAATGCTTGATTAAAGAGAGTGTTGGCATGGAACAAGAGGATGTTATCAAGGCAAGCTAAAGTAGGATCAAAGTAAGGGGGAGTTTGTATCATCTTTATAAGATGGTCCTTTCCTATTTGGTAGTCTTTTTAGGTCCTCAAGATTAGTTTATCTTCACTTTATCATTATTTCAAAGGGGGAAAAAATTCATGTTGTGGAAAGTTCCTATTGTGGGAGTCTTTGAAGAGAGAGAATATGAGTAATATATTACTATATTGATGGGTGTTGATATCAATGACAAAGGAGGAGATTTTTGGGAAATTATCATTGATGTCATGGTGATATCATGGATATGTCCTAGTGAGTGGATAAAGTTCTTTTATAACCTAAGTAATAATGACAAAGTGTGCAATGTGCTTATTCTAGTGTGCTTTATGTAAGGTTGGTTAATCTTCAGTATTGACATAGCTATAGAGGATCAGTGATGAGCATGGTGATTTAAGCATGTAAAATGGGTCATATTTGAAGTCAATAATTTTTTGAATACTTTTATAAATTATTGTAATTAATTTGGTTGATCATAGTTTTCATCTAGACACTTTGGGTCTGGTGGCAAAAGTTTTGAGTAGGTAGTTTGATGACATCACCATTGGCATATGAGAGTGAGTCAAGGGGAGTTGGTCTTATGGTTGTGATCACATTAGTCCCTATTTTTTATTCTCTATATATAAATTCATGTATCAAATCATGGTTAAAGTTATTAGGGTGTAAATTTGGCTTCTCAGTCATAATTCATTATTTTTCCATAGCCAAATTTGTAATGTGGCTAGAAAGAGACAAGTAAGTAGTCTAATTATAGAATATCTTGAACATGTGGATGTTTTAATAAAAGGTGATAATATGAGTTTGTTTAGTTTTTTACCTAGTTTATTTTCACTAAATTTTAGATCATGAGATGAAGCAAGATCAAAGATATGCATATGCAAAGTTGGGCTCCTAGGTAATTGATTATGTTTTTCCATACTTAGCCAAATTTTCATTAGCCAGAAAGAGTCGAGTAGGAATTTTTATGGTGTTATATATTCCATGCATTAAGGTGTAAAAAAAAATAATCATATGGTTTTATTTAGTTTTTATCATAGTTTATTTTTTCTAAGTTTTAGATCATACACTAAAGCACGTCAAAAGTTTTGTAGTAGTAAAATTGGCCTTTTAGGCAAATTTTGACATTGTTGGATTTGTGATAGAAGATTTTGAGAAGGAAATTAAATGGTGTTATATCTCACATACATGAGGGTTTTAGGAGATATTTTTCACATGGTTATATTCTCTTATTTGAGGAGATCATTTAGTTTAAATTTGAGATCATGCGAGTAAGCACAAAAGAAGTTATTAAGATTCTAAATGGCTATTCATGTGTATTAAAAGGGTACCCATACTTAGTAATTTTTGAAAGAGTTAAAGCTCAAACAAGATCAATAGTAGGGAATACTCCAAAAAATTTGGTAGAAATGAGATGAGGATAGGTGCACAATGTTTAAAAATTGAGCAAAGGTATAGGATAAGGATCCAATGGTGAGTGGGAATTTGTATAGATTGATGGAATGGTGAGAGTTGATCATTAAAGACCTAGTTGATCCACAAAGATTGACAGAGCATATTGATTCAACATTTCAATATTGCATGATATGAGGTCAAAGTGATTGAGGTTTAATGTCTATCATGGATGGACTATGTGTTAAAAATTGAACAAGATCAACAATGTGTATTCGATCTAAGCTAAGAGGGCATAATATTAAAGTATTATTTTTGAAGGTTAACTATGAGCGTTTCAATTAAAATATTGGAATTTAACATAGGGAAAAACTAGAGCTCTATATTTTGTACATATCTTTTAATAAAAGTCAAATTCACTGGTACAATAAAAATAAAAGTGGAAAAGACTCCAAGATGCATTTGGCTATATAGATTTAAATATTTGAAAGTGAGTACAGTCAAAGATATCAAGCCTAGAAGTTGATTGTGTGTTTGTGCTTGTTCTACAAGTGACCTGAGAAGGATATTCGAGCTTGTATTGATGTTGTTTCAATGTCTCATTATGACTTTGGTATTTGGGATTTTTGTAGACTCAATGAAGATTCTTTGAGTATTTTGGAGGTGTGATCAATCTATCTTAAGTATGAACAATGCTTAAGAAGATGACTATATGTTTGGTAATGGTGTTCTTGTGTATAAGGTCTATGTTTTATTTGTTTGAGCATATGAAAAGGTGAGATAAGTTGATTATGATCATTTAAGGATGTCAAAGGGGATTTAAGGAGTGGACCCATATATTTTAAAGTTGTCTTATATTCTTGTTTTTCTCAAGGGTGAGCTAAATGGGTGAAAAGGTCTCCATAAGACCTATAAGATTTCAAGGAACTTATTAAAAGGTGTAGTTGCTTAAGGGTGAACCATAGATGCTATGGTCAACCTATGAATAATTTCTTGAAAAATCTATTCATATGATATATGACTTAAAGGTTAATACATGCCTAATGGCTAACCAAGGTAGTAATTATCAAGATTGCTCTATATATAATGAAATCAAAGATGGTGATTTTTAGATTAGGTGTGAGAGACTTGGGAGAGTTTTGATAGAGGATTGTGTGTACATTTTGTGTATTAAAGAAGGGTTAGAGTGCCTTTAAGATGATTTGAAGATCAGATCAATTTGAAGGCTATTTATATGACCTATTGGTCATAATTTTCTTGGCAAAATAGTGCTCTTATAGATTACGTATGAGTGAAGGTGAAGAGTGATAAGTAAAGGCCCATCATTAGGTGTTGTAGACATCAATTCAGAGGTGGATGTGTTCATAGGTGTTGTTGTGTTATCTTATCATCTAAGGTGGTTATAGCCTCCTTACAAGGTAAAACTTTCTAAAAGGTTTAGTTGTTTTTGCATCTCGGTTAGATAGGTGTGGTATCACCTTGTGGGATTGAAATATCATTAAATATGGATTGTAGTTCCTTGATAATTTGTAGATGGTCTAAATTAGATCTTGTTATTCTAAGATAGTATTATAATTACAAGTCCTAGTGGGTTTTATTTCCTAAGAGGGTTTCTCATATATGTCATGTGTTATGTGATTGATCTTGCATTGCCTCTCTTGTTTTGTATTATGAATGTTGTATGTGCTTCATGAATGCTTGTGGTAGTTGATTAAGTATCTGTAAAGATTATAATTGAATTTTGATTATTTGGGCTCACTGATTCACCCCCACCCTCTTAGTAATTATAACTCTAAAAAGAATTTGAATACATATGTTAAATAAAATAAAATAAAAATAGTTAGATCAAGTGAAAATGTAAGAAATATAGCCCTCAATGTGGGAGTTTTTGTCACTCTGACACCATATGATGAGTCCTCTAACTTAGATTAGTATCTCTTCACCTAAGAGATGAAATGGTGGGTTAAATGTGTAACCAATGATTATTATAAAAGGTGTGAACTCATAAAATCTCTAACAAGTAGAGTTCTATAGTTTATTTAGGAAAATAATATGGGGAAATTGACATTATAAAAATTCAAATATAAATTTATTGGTGAGTTCAAACTATTAAAAACGTGCAAGTTAGACTATTCATGAATTGAAGGAGATCCACCAAAGACTGGGAAAAATAATATGGGATTACGATCGTAAGTTTTCAAACATCATGAATTGAGTAAATTTCTAGTTATAAGACAAAGATAAATCCATTTTGTTTGTGAAAGGTTTGTGACATAAGATCAAGTTTTCCATTACATAGGCTCAATTCTATAGTAAAGCTAAGAAAATATTTATTTCAATTTGGGTGGAACAAATAAATATTATGGAGAGTGTTCTCCCTCTTCTACTAAAATGGAAGAAAAGATAGATGTTTTCTTACAAAATATGAATAATTTTAATATACCATTATTGGAAATATGGTGTACAAAGTGTGCAAAATAGGGAAATAATATGAAGGAATTTTTAATGATAAAGGTAAAATTCTATAAAATTTGATGCATATCAGGGCATCCCACTATGAAATTTCATCTATTACAACAATAAATACATCAACCTCAAAGTTTGTTCTAATTTTTTTGTAAATCACACAATAATTATGAGAATAAATACCAAATCCTTTAGGATTTGAAGGAACATATTACTAACAATGTCTACACAGTAGTTGTGTAGTAGTCTCCAGTTGCACAACTATAAGTACCAATTCTAGATGTTGTAATGACAATAACAACACATTTTGCTTCTGGATGGATGCCACAATCACTAAAATAAAAAATTGGGTGGAATTATAATTTAAATCATGGGTAAGTAGGTTTTAAATCACATTATCCATAGTATTAGGAAAGATAGACACCTCGAATCCCATAATACTAGCAAGGTTAGAATCCTACGTCTCCACAACAATAATTAGGATGTGATCCATCTAAACCATAAAGACAATATGGGGGATATTGTGGTCAATATAAAGTATGGGGTTATCCAAAAATTAATGGTGGATACTAAATAGGTATCTAGAATCATAAACAAGGGGACAACATGCTAGACAACCTATTATTTATTACATTTATGGTGAATTCAATGATATCACATGAAATTATCCCTAAAATACAAAATGATAGACATAATACGAATATTGTAAAATTAATAAGTATCACAATATAAAATATTGTCCCATATTAAAAAAAGGAAAGGAAACCAGTGTAAAGTGTTAACATGGTGAACCTTCATCTTAAATATACAATGTTTATGCAAGTTATCACTAGGAATCATTATAAAGAGAAAGGACTGCCACCTCTAGAGATTATTTAAGAGAATATTTTTAGGAAGGTTCAACATGATGAATACCTATATATTATTAGATTTAAGGTCTTAATGTTAGAAGCAACTCAATTTATCTAGTCCATAAAAAAATAGAATGGTTCTAAGAGAGATGTTACAAAGTGAATGCACATATATATGGCTAGATTTTTCACATCCTAAATTAAGAGGGAGTAGTAATATCCCTAAAATATCATATTAAGATGGTAATTACTCTATAAAATGAATATATACCACATAATATTACACAATTATTGCATAATTTATTGGATTGTGCAAAAAGGGGACAATAGAGAGCCAAATAGGTTGTTTGGTATGTTAAGACCAAAAATCCCAATGATGTTGATTATAGAATGGACATAGAAATCACAAGCTATGATTTCCCTAGTGTTGCCTTTGAATTTAGGAGTACAAAAAATATGATTACTAAGTCTATGTTGGAGGCTATTAGATGACCAAACCTTAGCTAAAACCTTGACACATTGATCCTTATAGACTATGGCTGAGTGGAACCCATTAGGAGATTATCATATTTAGAAATAATAGTAACTGATCTAATTCTATGTAGAGACTTAAAATTTATTGATATGAAAACTAATGAAGTGCACTACCATGTGTTAATAGGAATAATTGGGTGTATGATGGCTAGATGTCCATCAATATAATAGATAATATGGTATAGGTACATAAAGGGGAGAATATCAATATCATACCATTGAATAAAGTTGAGAACAAGTCTTACATCATTACCAAAGATCTTTCATCACCATATGCCTATATAAGAGACAACTAGTTTAAATTTGGCACAAAATTAAAATTACAAGCCTTATGAAATAAATAGTTCACTAATTTTATGTAATATGGTCAATAGTTTCCATAGATGTAATAAATAGAATGTATTCATATTGGCCTATCAAGATAATGGATAAAGTTCCACAATTACACATGGAGTAATGCATGTATCATTCAATGTAATCTCCAACAAGGTTATAAGTGGATCTCTTATATCAAGTGACTCCTATAGATATAAATTACATAGTGTTTCATGTAAATTTTTCTTTATTTCTTAAGAAAAAGTTGTAAAACTTGAAAGAAGGGTGAGTTTAGTAGAATCTAGATTAGGTTTGTGCTCTATGATCTATATAGTTTTAGATACTCCTCTTTGGATTGGGATGAATGACCTGTAGATAAGAAATCACTAAATAAATATTAGCTTAGTTAGATAGTAGGTTAGATTGACTATCAAGATAGATCCAAGAAGCACAAACTTTCTTAGAGGCTATTAATCCACACTTTTAAACAATCAAGTTCAAGAAATGAAAGATAAATTACTTGCATGAACAATAAAAGATACTGAGATCAAATACAATAAGTGCTTGAAAAGATGTAAATTTGCCTAATTCTAGCAATACATGATTGAATATTAATGCTAAATGAATCAAACATGGTTTAAAAAATAGGGTGATGTTTTTTGATCAAGTAGAAGGTCATAAAGTGGGATTTGGTTAAGGTTTGATAGGTGGAATTTGCTTGTTATTGGAATTGTCACACAGTGACCATTGGTGGTTGGATGAACCATCAATGTTTAGGTCACCATCAGTGGTTGGGTGAAAATTTGTGGTTAGGGTAAAACCATTGGTGTTTAAGTGACCATTGATGGTTACTATTATATTTAGCTTAGGTAAGGGTAGGTCTGGTTGAGAAGGTGGTTGAGGGATTCTAGGAGGTGGGTTTAGGCTAGATATTGGTTGAGATATATAAATAAAGGAAATAATTACTAAAAATAGATACTTAGCTCTATTCCCTAAATAATGTTAAGGTGAGCTGTTGAAAACCCATTATAGAGCCTAGATCAATCCCAATAGAGTGTCAATGTCTTATCTATTATTGATGAATTGTAATGTTTATGCTCTCTATCTTGGTCAGTAGAAGCTTTCTTAGATTTGTTATAAGAAGACCTACTAAATAAGTTATGATATAAAAAACTTTTATAATTATTGATTCTCTCTGATGATTCCTCCTTCCTTTTTCACCTCTTCCTCTTTTATTTTTATAGAAGGAAGGGAAAGGTGAAATAATGATTTCAAACAAGGTCTCAATAAGTCATCTAATTTTAGTCTTAACATGCTTAATTATATGAGTGGCTAAGAATAAAAAATCAAGGTGGAGTTGAGCTAGATTTATAACTTAAGGTAGTTAAAGGCTGACCATTGGTGGTTGGATCTATCCGTCAGTTGTTAAGGGCTAATTATTAGTGATCAATAGGTCAAAGGTAGAATGGTTAGAGTTAGTTATGGTGACTTAGGTTTGGCAGTTGAAAAGGTTGTTAAGTGGCCTTGAGGGGGTCCAAGGGTGGTATAGGGGTTGGTGTGACATCTATAACTATAGTGTATAGATTTCTAGTGTCTACATTTTGCCCATTTTTATTATGCAATTTGTATCTGCAAGCTATAAAACAAAAATAAAAGGTTGGATCAAAGGTTAAACTACCTGAAGTATGGGAGGAGGTGTTCCCCCTCAAAATGGAATTCTATGAGTTGAAACATAATTAGGTTCAGGTTTGACAAGTGATTAAATGGGTGATAACATTAGTTGGAGTAGACATCAAGGTGCAAACATGTGCAAAAAATCTAACTAAATGCGATAGCACATATCATGCATAGACTAAAATGCCATGGTTAAATTAGTTGGTAAAATAGGTGGTATTAGAAGAATAAGTGATAAGTAGACCAAGTGACCATATTCAGGCATGATAGTTAAGTTTTACTAGTAAATATAAGTCTTCTAAGCAAGGTCAGTGTATTCACAGGTATCCAAGGTAGGAAGTGCTCCCAATAAGACACAATTGGATTGGTGCACAAAAATATCATGAGTTCAAGTTTTTCAAGATGGGAATATAGTCATAGTGGTCAAAGTGACCAATGCAATGTCACTACAAAACTTATGAAAGTTAGGCAAAAATGAGCAATGTCAAGGTTATGTGGTTGGTTGTTCAATTAGTGGATAATAGGTACTCTAATGGTAGGTAGTTGGTAATTGTTAGGGTATAAGTGGGTAAGAGATATTTTGATCACATTTGAAATGAGAAGTTAGGTTGTAAAATTTTAAGGAGGCTGACCATCAATGGTCAGGGTTAATCATCGATGGTCACTTAATGACCATTGGTGGTTATACGTAAGCCCTAAAAAGGTGAAGTAAAAAGTCCATCAAGGGTTTTTATTTGTTCATTTGAATATTGAAACTTATTATGCTTGGAATTTTTTCATTTTTTAGAAGAAATGGTAGTGATTCAAGGTAACAAGGTGAGTGATCATGTGGATTGAGTTGAGTGTGTGAGGTTGATTGAGATTGACTAGGTGGTGAATAAATATGTAGAGGGGTTGAGGCAAAATTTGGGGCACAATAGTGGTTTTAGAGTTTCCTCCATGATGAAAGTTGAGGAATGAGGTAGGATCTATAATTTCATTTGTAAAGTGAAGTTAAATTTATTTTTTGTTAGATTATGGGTGGGTTAGACCTAGGGCTAGGACTAGGTATAAGGTTAGGGTTTTGTAACCTAGGGTTGAAAATGGTAGAGAGGGGTTGAAAAATTTTAAGGGTAATTTAGGGGAGGGTAGATTGGCTTAGATAAGTTGTAAATTGATTTTGGTTGTTATTTTGGTATATTTAAGATGATAGGCTTAGGGTTAGTTCATCGATGGCCACCACACATTAACTATCGATGTTCACTATTGACCATCATTGATCATTGAGTGATTATCAGTGACCATTGATAGGTCATTATGTGGTGACCATTGGTGGTTGGTCCCCTAATCATTAGTGGTCAATGGTGTGATCGGTAATGTTTATAAAAGGAACCATCACTAGTCAATAGTTGATGGTTGATGAAAACAAGTTAAAGTTAATTTTTTTTTAAAAATGGGTTGGGGTTTAGTTAAAGCTAAAGGGTTTGTAGGTTGTTTAGGGGTGAATTAGGTAAGGGTTAAGGTTAGTGGGTAAGGGTGTAGGTTGTGATTTTAAGGAAGGCTTGGGTAGGTGAATAGGGATAATAGGTAAAATTCATAGCCAAAGGCATGTTGAACTACATAAATTAATGCATTAGTATCAAACCTTGTAGGTGAGGGAGTAGCTATAGATGAGAGACTACATGTCCCAGATCCTTGATTAGGTGTGCCAAGGTATGATGGATGTAGACTGAGGTCACATAACTGAAGTAGGTTTATGATGCATGAGGTATTATTAACATGTACCTCAAGATGTAGTGATGTTAGTATCACTCATCGAGAGATGGTATCTAGCCACTAACACATTCCTATTATCGATAGGTGAAATTACTATTTTGTTAAAGGACATCTATCGTATATTATAACTACCTATATAGGGTAAGTTGATATACCATATCATTATTAAGGAGAGATATGAGTAGATGGATCACCTATATGGAGAGGATTATGTGCTCACAAGATGGAATTTTAGAGGTTTCCATTATACACCTTTGTATCAAATGGATAGGGATAGTAGATGGTTATTTATGATGATGATGATAGCTATGATATGTTATGCTTTTCCCAATTCTAGCATCAGGATATTTCCATACTTATTTTTAGGGGTTCTAGTGGAGATGTGGTTGGCTTGTATGGTGTTTGAGTGGGTATATATTTGATTAGTTCATATCTATTGGGATTTATGGGGACATTATGCCCTTAGGAGATATGGGATCAATATTAGTTTTGTGTTACATTGTTGGGCTTATGTGCATGTCAAGTTATTGAGAATTAGGGGACTACCATGGCATAGTTTTATTCGTATGGATTACAGGGTCAACTACATGAGTTGGAGAGGTAATTACACTCTCATAGGACTAAGAGGAAGAGACTGAGACCTTGACTAGTACAAAGACTAACTAGATGCCTTGGTTTTGGGAGATGTGATTTGGTATCCATATGTAAAACTTTTAGCATGGGTGAGTTATGTCTAACACACATTATCATTATAAATCTATATATGGATCTTTAAGAAGTGAGATCATGAGATCAATATTATCCATTTTGATAAGGTGAGGAGGTAGTTTGGATTGGTACAGGATATCCTCAAGGATTTCCCTAGATATAGGAGGGAGGACACAAAGTTCCCATTGCCTGATCTAGAGCCCAAGGATGTGTTGATTGATCATGAGGAGATATTAACAAGGGCTTAGGTTGATGATGTAGGAATTATTGATGGGTTCCCTACATAGTTCCAAGCACAATATGATACTTAGGGGTGATGGTGGCTAGAGGTACATGGATGTGGACATAGAGGTGGGGGGGGTGATCATAGGGATGTAGATGCCCCAGATAGATATGCATTAATTATTGATAGGGATCATGCATGTGTATCACTAGACATAGCACAAACATCCTTATAGGTATTGACCTTAGAGAGGGATGTAGCATAGGGCCAGGTGGCCACTCTTACTAGGGAGAGGGATTAAGCTAGGGATCAACTAGACATGGTTATTTAGGAGAGAGATTCTCTAAGGTACTAAAAGCTATGATACCACTAGGGAGTATCTTGATGGTGAGACATGTAGTGATAGTTGAAGAGCTTTGGTACTATGAGGCATTGGTTTTTAGATGTCTAATAGATGATCCATAATAGGGAAAGTATAGAGCTGAGATCATTTGAGGGGATTACAATGTGATGCCAAGTTAGTGGGACACATCTACAAGGGGTAGGTAGGTACGAGAGGGTATGCTTTAGAATGTAATGGTGCTCTACGGGCTTAGACTATTATGAGTCATTTTTATTTTTGATGTATTATATGTTTTTGATATTGACGTATGAGCTGATGTAGTGAGATGTATATACATTTTGAGAGACATGTGCATTATTGTATATATGCTCATTATTTTGATTATGAGATTATGATATATAGATGTGGTCATGGTTTATGGTTTGTGTTGATGTTAATGGATGTGAAGTTTTTTATGATTATTATGTTCATTTGATTATCATGTTATGATTTATGTGTTCTTACCTAGCTAGGCATGTGATGATGTGGCTATTTAATTTATATTCATTATGATATTTGATATTTATGGATGTTATTTATGATATGATATTATTTATGTTTTGTTAGAAATTATTATGATTTTATTTTTATTTTTATGGTTATGTATGATTGTGATGTATTTTATCTTCATGACATGGTTATGGGTTAATGGATCAGAGTTCTATGGATGTGATAGATGGTAGGATGATTATGATGTTATGATTAGGTGATGTGATGTTTATGATGTTATAATATGATGATGTTTGTTATGAAGAAATGTTTTTTTGGGCATGTGGATGAATATTTTCTTTCTTACCTAGATAGGCATGTGATGGATAACATATGTGAATGATGTATGATTGAACAGTGATAGACATTTCATGATTAGGTGGTGTTGTTGGTTATTTAGATGAGATGATTGTTATGTGATGATGTTATCTATGATTAGATATATTTTTGAGGTAGATGTGATGACTTTATGATGTGATACAAGGTAATATTGTGATTATTGTATGTTTTTTATGATTGGTTATGATGACTAAGATGTTCCTTTGAAAAAAAACACTTAAACAAGGCACAACACATACTTGGTTTTCAATTGTTTTTAATGATCTTCATATGATTCGATGAAGGTGGTTGAATCTTAAGACACATAAATTAAGTTGTATTAGAAAACTAAATGTGAGGAAGATAGGATAACTGAGAGATAAATATCATAATGAATGTATTAACAATTAGATATGAGAGAATAAGAAAAAGGCACAATGCTTATTTTTTGGCAAGGATTGAAACAAACCAAAGTATGATCAGCTTATGAACATAAGTCCTTAGAATGTTTTACATGAGCATTCATTGGTTAAAAAAGTGTCTTGATCACATAATGTCAAGTAAACTCCAAACACCTTGTGTATAGAGTGTATAAAGGGGGGATGGATGAAAATGGAACCTTCTTGTGAGACTAACATGCCTTTTAATTAGGTTATCAAAAGAGCCAATAGAAACAAGTTCATGTCATATGAAGTGTAGATTGATTGATGTGGGAAGTCTACTTATAAAAGTTGATTATGGCTTCCAAAAATTATCTTATTTTTTCTAATTTTTTAAAGTGGGCCATTTACTATTTTGTTATTGCTTAGAGGGATGGGGGAAGTTGATCAATGTAAGAAGCTTCCAAGAAATAACTATACTTTGGACAAATGCTTTACTCAACCATCCTTTACGGGAGTGGTCTAAGTTTGTGAGCTTTGTTTAATGATTTTGTTAGTTATCCTTCAAGGGAGTAGTCCACCTTATAGTGAGAAATTATGATATGTTTTGGTAGTTATCCTTCAAGGGAGCAGTCTGTAAATGCTTGGAATGACCCATATGAGTTTTGGCTTTTTTGGCAGTCTGTAAATGCATTTGCTTATACAGGCTCAAACGGTTCACCTATATGAAAGAAAAAATAGAGCACAAGAAGGTTGATGATGAGTAAAATAGTTCTAAGAAAAAAAGATTATGGGAATCCATTCTATAAGGGGATGGAAAGTACCATGAGGATCATGCCAAGGGTAGAGTCCTGGTACCCATGTTCAAGATTAGGTGAAGGCTATATCTGATAATCACATGATTCAACTTTAATTAGTTGTACTTAAAATAAGGAGATATATGTGGGTGAAAATAATGGATGAGATTAAGTTACATAGAAAGTGAGTTCAATATTATTTACTAAAAGAAAGGATGCAAATATGAAGCATTGAGGGGCTCAGGTTCTAGTTTTTCATCAAGAGAGGATAGTTAGTAAGCTCATGATCCATAATTATGCATTATGATATAAGGTCCAAGCCAATTGAAAGAAAATTTACCCCACTTATTTTTCTCTATATTGGTGACATGTTGATTTTCCTTTAGGATGAAGTCTCTGATGTTAAATTCTCACACTTTGAGGTGTTTGTTATAAGTGTGCTTGATTTGCTCTTGATAGACACAAAGATGGGTTAAGCACAATTAAATGTCATTTATCAAGTATCTCAAGTTAGGTTAAATGTTCTTGATGATAATAATTCTAAAAAATGAGATGAACCCATAAGGGTTTGGATGCTATTGTGATATGCCCATAAGGTGAAGGGGTTGTGTAAATACCAATCCTGACTAGATGCATTAACCATTTTAGTTAGCATGTTGTTAAGATTTTTATTAGAGGCTTCTACCTATCCATTATCTTGTGGATGATAGGGTGATGAGAAAATTAACTTGATACTGAAGCATCATAAAGACCCTAGACTTTTTTGTTTATGAAATATTTTCCATTATCGATGATAATTTTATGAAGAACACCAAAATGATAGATAATGTGATGGTTTATAAAAATCAGCAATCTTTTCAGCTTTGGTTGAGATGAGAGGAATAGCCTCTATCTATATGGTTAAATATTCTATTGTAGTGATGATATAATGATGTCACTATGAAGAATGGGGGTCAATTTCACTAATAAGATCCAAACCCCATTGTAATAAGGGTAAGATATCCTTGGATACTTAGAGACTATGGTTAGGTGCATGATGTAAATTAGCATGTTGTTGATAGTTAATGCACTTTTTCACATAATTAAATTAATATTGGCTAAGGGTGGCCCAATAATAGCCAAGGTGAAGGATGCATTTAGTGATGGCTAGGCCACTAAAGTATTTACTTTAAATCCCATCATGCATTTATTTAATAGCATGAGAGGCTTCGTGAATACATATGTAATAGAAGAGGAGACCATCAAAGCCATGTTTATAAATAATTCCACCCATTATGGTATAACATGAGGTACTCTGAATAAATGCTTTTTGAGCATTCCTAGAAAGGTTGGAAAGGATGATGGCAAGGTTAAGATAGTCAAAGGTCTACTGGTACCAAAGGTTGGGTTGGGTCTCTTCCACATTGAATATGGTGAAAGAGTTTGATTTGATATAAGAGGGCTAGGTAATTCGATGGATAATAATAGATATCATAGAGTTAGAGGGTACAAATGGGATCTAGGATGTGAGAGAAGTCATTATGCCAATGAACTTATTCATAGATCATGGAGTGGTTTGGATAAGGTAACATTCAAATGATGCTAAGAATATATCAGCTAGTTGTTTGTACTATTACAAAACATAATTATTACATTTATAATATTTATTAAGTTGATTGAACACCACTAAAGTCACCAAATATTTTGATCATTTTAACTCCCAAGGATAATGCAGTTTGGAGACCTATCACTAGGGCTTCATACTCAGACATATTATTGGTACATTCAAAATATATCTTGAAGGATAAAGGAAAAATTTCACCTTGAATGGGGATAATAATGATGCTAGATCATCCACCATGTTGATACTTTGATCCATCAAATAACATGGTCACTTGATAGGTGAAGTCTACTTGAGAGAGGGTCATGATGAACTCATCTAAAAACTCAAGAAGGGGAGGTCAATTGTCTAGTAAAGGTGCCTCAACCAATTGGTCAGTAATAAATTTTTGGTATGTCTTAGAGTGCATATACTTGAGTGGGTTGATATTGATTAAGACATATGTCTTGTGGTTGAGAAGGTAATGGCAAAGTTTGGTGGCCACAAAGACAAAGGTGAGGCAAAGATTTTTGATATGGGTGTATTGAGTCTCATACTCTAAAAGTGTATGGCTAATGTAGTAGACAACTTATTTTTTATGATTCTCATCCTAATGAGCCAACATTGACCCTAAGGAGTGGTCAGTGGTAGAAATATAAAGGTAAAAAGGTTGATCTTCCTTGGGAGAAATGAGGATGGGTAGAGATAGAATGTACTCTTTAAGTGAATCAAAGTCATTTTGATAGTCATTATTCCACTAAAAATATATATCCTTATTAAGAAAGTGGTGTAAAGGCTAGCATCAATATAAAATTTGAGAGATAATGTGACAAATGGATTGGAATTTGCCCTATAAGATACAAAGTTGCTTGTGGTGGGTAGGAGGAGGCATGTCAAGGATTGATTTGATTTTGGTAGGATCTATTTCAATTCCATGAACAGAGATGATAAATCTAAGGAGTTTTCCTGACAAGACCCCAAAAATATAGTTTTTGTGGTCAAAGTAGGCGTGGTAATGGATAAGGTGCTTGAAGATAATCTTAAGAATGACTGAATAATCTTTACAATAATTTGATTTACCAAGAAGGTCATTGACATATTCTTCTATGATTTTTGGAATAAGGTTATGGAATATGTAGGTCATAACATGTTGGTAAGTTACACTAGCATTCTTCAGACCAAAATGCATGACCCTATAGTAGAAGGTTCCCTAGGGGGTGATAAAAGTAGTTTTGTGTTGATCTTTAGGGGAAATCAAGATCTTATTATAACTTGAGAACCTATCCATTAGAGATAACATCTCATGGTCATCTATAAGATCAACGAGCTGGTCAATACTTGGAAAAGGGAAGTCATCCTTTGGGCAAGTAAGGTTAAGGTCATGAAAGTCTACACAAATATGAAGTCCCCTTATGGCTTTGGTGATAGGTACAACATTTGAGACCCATTAGGAATAATAAATAAGTTGGATGAAATTGATGGATAGGAGACACTAAAGATCTTCTTTGACAAGAAGGGTTATGCGAGGGTGCATTCATCAAAGTTCTTACCAAACTGGCTTAACATCATGGTTGGTGACTATATTTTGGGTAGCAATGGAGGGGTTGATTCTTGGCATGCCACTATAAGACCAAGTAAATGTTATGTTATAGTCTTAAATGAAGGAGGGGAAGTCTTGAAGCTCCTTAAAATATAGATATTGGCTAATTTTAACAATGTGCGAGTTATCTAAAGTACCCAAGTTAATATCTATGATGGATTCATTTAGTATAGTTGAAGTTTTAGGGGGGAGAGATTTATGGATAGAGGAATCTTATGTACCTAGATAGGTAAGAATGGAATCATCATCCTGACATCAAATAATATTAATGGTAGGAGAGTCATCTCCTACCATCTTAGGGTGGGTCAGAGGAATGGTTAAGATCACCCCATCCTTTTGATAAGTCAGGGGCTTAAGGTTGATCATGTTGATGGAAACAAAAGTTAAGGGGGATGATGTTAGAATACTTAGTTATTGATGGTAGAGTGGATAGTGAGGATGGGATTTCCTCATCAATGTCGATAATGGGAGATGGGTTGGTTTGATTTCTTAGGTGGCATGAAATTTAGGACATACTTTTCATGAGGTTTTTAGGTCTTGATTAAAAGTAACTCATGCATCCCATTTTCATACCAGCCTAAACCAATCCCTTTCAAGCACACCTATAAGGATATGTCTTGGCAAACTTTAGCTTATCTAGATAGAAAAAGTTAGAGGTGAATGGCCAAGGTGAAAAAGAGGTGGTGTAAATGTTGAGGGGTTTATTAAGTCCCCCATAGATGAAATTGTTTTGACAAGTTGAGGGCCGAAAAGGAATAATCACTCAAATATTAGGGTCATAACTAGGTTATTGGTCATGACTCCCATACTCTTTCGGAGTAGGAAAAGTGTCTAGTGTCAAAAGGTGATACTTCCCCAATGAAAGACATTATAAAGTTGATTCCAAAGGGTCTATTATAGGGATTTGGGTGGAAGGGACAAATGAACTAGTGGATTCTTCATTGGTAGAAGAATATAGGGCTTCATATTTTACTGATGAAGGCTTGTTGGATGAAGGAAAGAGAACATCATTGGGTCAGTATCTCATGTTGCATGATATAAAATCACTTAGGTTAGATTTTATGGTAATAACTTGACCCTGATGTTCAAATTTGATACATCGATGTAAGGTGGATGGCATACAGCCCATAGAATGAATCCAAGGGTGTCCCAGTAAAAAATTATATTAGAACTAACTTTATAATATGTATAAGACATCAAGAAGCATGTGGGGTCCTAGGCAAATGTGAAGGATAATAGTTCTTAAATTTTTGGCCATGGTATCATTAAATTATTAGAACACTACTGAGGTTTTTGACATAATGTTCTCAGGTAATTTGAGTTTAATACAGGCATGGGAGGAGATAATGTTGATGTTATCTCCCCTATCAATCATAACCCTTTTAATGTGTGTCTCATTGATGTATGAAGTAATGAAGAGGGGAGGATCTAGATCCTCAGGATGAATGGAAGGTATTTTTGAATCCTTGATGGTAATAAGGCTAGAAAGCTAAAGAGCTCTACAAAAAGCTGCTATAGGTTGTGGGTCTCCTAGTTGGACCACTATGGATTATAAATCCTCTATCATCACTTGGAAATGATGGGATGAGGTATTGATTAG
Organism: Torreya grandis; assembly: GCA_037957365.1. Lineage (NCBI taxonomy): Eukaryota > Viridiplantae > Streptophyta > Pinopsida > Cupressales > Taxaceae > Torreya > Torreya grandis. The sequence goes on from JARHVA010000183.1 coordinate 3,648,801, forward strand.
TTCATAAAAACTCATTTACATCGATGTTTGGTGAAATTACTTCAAAACTACTCATTAGATTGACTTAGAAGGGTTGGATTGAAAGGGACCCAAGATGGACACCTTGGGTTTGGTTGAAGTTGAAGGTGCTTAGTGTTGGCTAGGTGATTAGGTGGTGGAAGAGGGATATGTCCATGGAATGGATACCTTTGACTTTCCCTTATCCTTTGGCTGAGCTTATGATCATGTGACCACATGGATGGTATGTATTTAGGAAATAATCAGACTAGAGGATTGCTTCAATTCTACTTCACTCTGAGATGAGAGTGAGAGAGTATGTATGTTTTGGTTGATAGCTATTAGTTCTTAGGTCAGTGGTGGGTTTAGAAGAGGATCATAAAACAATAATTCATCCTAATGAGAAAATTGATGGATTATGACTTGGTGAGCTTTATAGTTCTTAGTATCATGCCTAGGTGTTCTATGATATGCACATACTAATTTGTCATTATATCAGGACAGTTTAGTACTATATGAGTCAAATGGTTTGATAGGTGTTAAGGTTAAGCAATATGCTTATAATAGCCTATGTATAATTGTTGACTAAGACTCATATAAAGGTGGAAAAGGCATGGAAGTTTTAGTTTTGGTAGGTGAGGTGGAAGCCCTTTTAGGAGTAGGCTTGATGGTGGGAGATTTGGGTGAAGTAACATTCTTAGTCGATGGCTTTGGCATAGATTATTTAGGGGTTAGTCGCTTGGGGGTAAAAGGTGTTGTCATATGTGCCTAAGAAGTAGGAATTTTTGTTAAATAAGGTTTGGTAAAAATAGGTGAGGATTAAAGCAGGAGTGATGGTGTAACCAAAAGTGGTGGTTAAATTTGTGTTTTGTTTAGGATGGTTGGTTTCTTTACTAAGGTAGAAGGATGAGGTACCAAAATAGAAGGCAAAGTGGAAAGGGGAGGTAGAATTTTGGTTTATGGGACCTTAGGTGCTTTTACCCTCTTTTTTTTTGACCATGGGATTCATTTGGTGGACTTAAATCCAACTTTATTGATGGGTAAGGCTCAGTATAGGGAGCATGCCTAGGTTTTTGATGGGTGTGGTTATGATGAGGGAAGCTACTTTGTTTGTTTCAACTATGGTTTGAGGGGTAGAGGTTTCTAAAGGTTTAGATGGAATGATGATGGGTTCAATAGTGAAATTATAAAGCTGGGTAGACAATGGCATGGTTAGAGGCTCTTGTTTGGTTGGATAAGGAAGCCTAAGATGGTGCCAAAATATGATATGATCTATTTTGGTTTGGGATAAGTACTCCAAGTTTTGAGCTAGTCTAGAGAATGGATTATATATGGGTTTAATCCCTTCAATATTTATTTCAAAGGATAAACCCATGGGTGGAGAGAGAGGAGTGATGACCTTGTCCTTTTCCTCAACAATAGGTTCTAAGGTTTCAGAAGATGATTCTTCTTAGGGAGGGGTAGGTAAGGTGATATTTTCCTTAAGAATGATTTCTAAAGGAAGAGTGGATTTCTCAAAAATGGAAGAGAATGTTATGGTGGCAATGGTTTCCTCCTTTGGTGTGTCTCCCAAAGGATAGGTAAGGAGTTCTACCACCTCAATGGGTGGATAAAGAGCAATAAATTATTCCTCTATTTTAGTTTTCAAAAGAATAGATGGTAACTCCACTACCTCAATAAGTAGAAGAGAGGGAAAATTGGTCTAGGCAATGGTTTCTTCCTTAATAATACTCTCTAAAAGAAGAGTGGATTTTTCTATGATGGAGGAGAAAGGTGGAATGGTAATGGTTGCTTCCTCTGGTATGTATATCAAAGCATAGGTTGGAGAGTCTAGTATTTTGATAGGTGGAGGGGAAAAGGAGTGGTTTGGGTAATGGGTTCTTCAGTAATGAGCTCACCAAGAAACATGTTGATAGTATGGGACTCATGGTTATGAGAGGATTCCACTTTATTATTTTTGTTGTTTGTGGAATGGGAATGGTTGGAAAATGGTTGTCTGAATATGTCAAGTGATTGGTTTGGGGGTGTATGGGGGTTATCAAGCACAAGTTATCCCTTATCAATGATATTTTAGATGACATTCTTGAAGGTATTTCACCTACTAACATCATGTACAATGACATGGTGGAAGGCGAATAATTCATTTTCCTTATACCAAGTAGGTACAAGATGAGAGGAATATAATTAATATGGAGGTTTGATCAAGGGAAGTTGTATGATCTTTGCTTTCAATAAATTGTCTAAGACCAAAGCATATGACTCCTCTAGTAGAGTAAATTATTTTTGGTTGTAATTTTGGTTTCTAATGTTCTAATTGGAGGAACTAAAGGAGATGGGTTGATTAACAATAGGTGGAGGAGTGGTTTTAAGGATAATTGCATTCATATTTCCCCTATTTTTGGTGTTGGTTTGATTGTTAGGTTTGGAGGAGGGAGCCTCATTTTATTTGAAGGTGGAGTTCTTGTTTCTTAGTTTTAGTTTCCCCCCATCGATGACTCTATTCTCTAGTTTCTATGCCATATTGAAAGCCTCATCAAGGGTCCTAAAGCTCTAAACCCATAAAGTAGAGATAATGTGTTTGGTACATGCCCAAGTGAAGAACTAAATCAATTTAGGTTGGGTCAGAGATAAATAGAGTTGGTTTATAAAAATTATCCAACTCACTATGAAGTTAGCAATGGATTCATCCTCAAATTTTTGAATGGATTAAAGATCAATGATGGAAACTTTCTTAGAGATGTTTATGGAAAAGTGATCTAAGAAAGTCTGAGTTAGTTGGGAAAAAGAAAAGAGGGAGTGTTTTGTAAAAACACTATACCAATTGAGTGTTGGACCTAATAGAGACATGAGAAAGGTATAGAGAAGGAGAGCACCATCATAGGTGATCAAATAGAAAGAATGCCTAAATGCTCTCAAATTTTTTTGAGGGTCTTCCTTTCTCTAAAATTTTGGAAGTTCCTATTGAGGAGGATAAGGTTGAATGGGGACAGATGGATGAATTGGTTCATTACATATTTGGTCATAAAATAAGAGGTTATGGGCACCATAAATAGATGACTCCAAATTAGTTATTTTATCCATTAACATTTTGAAAAGATCTATTTGTGGTTATGTACCCTCGTATTTGTAGAGTAAACTATGTTGGGTTTGGGTAGATGTAACATATAGATAACTAGTGGGGGCTTGAGAAGCTGACTCGTATTGGTATGTGGACATGGGTGGTTGGGATGATGAAAAATATGAATACGTGGAGATATGTGGTTGGGTGGAAGGTAGAGGTATATAGCCTTATGGTTTAGAGACATAAATTAGGTTTTGTGTAATGGGAACCTATGGAGGGATTAACATAGGTTGGGTAGGATGTATGGTTGGGTTGGTAGGTAGAGGATAGGTGGTAACATTTTTAATATAGGTGGAAGGGTATAAGGTATGGGAACTACCAAGATTTGGAATAGAGTGGAGTTAGGTAGGTTGGAAATAAGAATAATGGTGGTGACACTAGTAGTGGGTACTCCCATAATGAGCAGAGTACTAGTGCCCAAAGGTTGGGCTACCCCTATCCTAAGAGAGTTATTAGTTGGGGTGGAAGGTGTTTAGGTGTTTGTAGGTTAGGTGGGTTGGTTTTAGATGGTGGTATCAATGGGATTATTAGTATAAAAATATGCCTGGGTAACTAAGGGTTGGGTGGAAATGGTGGAAACATAAGTGTTACCCATAAGGTGGGATGGTATGACATAGGGTGGGTCAATAGGTGAAATCAAAGCATGGGTACAATGAGACATGTTGTTAAGTTAATGTTGGAGGGATATGGGGTTGTTATTTAGAAAGGTGGTGAAATCTACATCACCTTGGGAAACCATCCAAGGGATGCTAGGACTTCTAAAAGGATGGGAAGAACTCTCTGCATCTGAGATGTACTCCATGGATGAGGGAGAAGAGGAATATGGATGATTAGGAGGTGGATCTTGATTTTATTGGTTTCTTAGTTATTTCCTAGTTAAAACCATGAAAATAAGGGAAAGAGGAAGATACAAAAAATCTCATAACTCAAATAAAGAAAAGATCAGAAAAAGTCAAGGAAAAGAAACACACACTAAATAACGTTAAATCCTAAGGTTATTTTTAGTCTCTCTTGTGTATTATGCCTTAAGATTTAAGAATTATGTGACTCAACTTAACTTGTAGAGTGGGTACTAAAAAATAAGTCTATAGTTGGTTTCAATTTTTGTTTAGGCTCTCAAAGGGATCTATGTTAGAAATCAGTACATGGCTTGATATTAGGGCCTACCCCCTCACTTCACATATTGTAATAATAAGGGTGTCAAGTGCCTAGCCAAGATATACCAATTATCAGATATTATACTCAATCAATTAACTAAGTTGATTCTCCCCTTGGTGATGAAATCTAAGTAGGATAGCCAAGAAAGGTGACCACTAGGTGATGAAATCCCAGTCGGGCCTTATGTCAATGTTTCTATTCTTGATTAGTTGTAAGTGGTTTGTTATTATGTGTGTGTTAAGAGTGAAGCTATGATTAATTCACTGGATTAATTAAGTTATGTGAGCTAAAATAATCAAGTAAACAGTGTATGTAGTCAATTTTATGCCTAAAATAAAAATTTGATTTTGTTGTATGAGTAAAAAACAAAAAAAAGAAGCACCTAGATGCAACTTTAAACCCAAATAAATACTCAAGGGTCCCAGTGGACATGCCAAAATGTTTCACATAAATTTTTATTTACTTCTTACGAAGAAAGTTGTAAAACTTGAAAGAAGGGTGAGGTTAGTAGAACTTGGATTCAGTTTGCACTGCATGATCTAGATGGTTGTAGATACTCCTCTTTGGCTTGGGAGGAATGACCTACAAATAAGAAATAACTAAAGAAATGGTTGTTTATTTAGACATTAAGATGGATTTCATAGCAAGCTAGATCCAATAAGCACAAGATTCCTTAGAGGCTGTTAATCCACACTTGAAAAAAATCAAGTTCAGGAAACGAAAGATAAATTGCTTGCATAAACAATAGAAGATATTAAGATCATATACAAGAAGTGATTGAAAATAGGTGAATTTGCCTAATTATATAAATATATGATTGAATATTAATGCTAAATGAATCAGACATGGTTCAAAAAATATGATGATGTTTTGTGATCAAATAGAAGGTCTAAAAGTGGGATTTGGTTAAGGTCTGATAAGTAGAACTATTTTACTATCAAAGTTGCCACATAGTAACCATTGGTGGTTAGGTGAACCATAAATAGTTGGGTAACTAGAATAGGTTGGGTGAGGATCAGTGGTCTAGGGAAAACTATCAATGGTTAAGTGATCTTTGATGGTTACAATTAGATTTAGCTTAGGTAAGGGTAGGTCTAGTTGGGAAGGTGGTTGAGTGGTTCTAGGATGTTGGTCTAGTCTAGACGTTGGTTATGAGATATAAATAAAGGAACTAATTATTGAAAATATATACTTAGCTCTGCTACCTGAAGAATGTTGAGGTGAGTGGTTGAAAATCCATTGTAGATCCTAGATCAATTTTGGTAGAGTGTCAATGTCTTGGTTGTGATTGATGAATTATAGTGTTTTTTCTCTCTATTTTGGTTGATATAAGCTTTATTGGATTAATTATAATAAGAAATAAAAAATATGTTTTGATAAAATAAACTCTGATAATGGTTAATTCTCTCTAATGATTCCTCATTCTCTTTTCACCTCCTCCTTCTCTCTTTTTATAAAAGGAAAGGTGAAACAATGAGTTCAAACAAGGTATCAAAAGGTCTTATAATTTTAGTTGTAACATGCATAATTATATGAGTGGCTAATAATAAAAAATCAAGGTGGAGTTGAGCTGGAGTTAAGCCTTATGGTGGTTAAAGGCTGACTGTTGATGGTTGGGTCTAACCATCAGTGGTTAGGGGTTGACTGTCAGTGGTTGACATGTCAAATGTAGAATGGTTAGAGTTAGTTAGGGTAACATAGGTTTGGTGATTTAAAATTTTGAGAAGTGGCCCTGAGGGGGTATAGGGTTGGTCTAAGGTTTGTTGACATTTAGAACTATAGTGTACAAATTTCTAGTGTCTACACATATAATGCACCCATGAGGGAAATTTACCATGAGAAGTTGTGTCTTCTATAAGTGGTGACTTGGATACACATATACTGAATTAGGTATGTGGAGACCATGAGGTAAGGTCCATGATAATGTTTTATGCTAATAAGATACAATTTCTATAGTATTTTACAACAAAGGATTTAGCATAATTTATTTCTATGTTGTAACAACATGTCACCAATATAGATATGTGAATAAGTGTTCTAAATTATGCCTTAAATTACATTGTTAAAACATGGTGGGTAGTTAAATTATGACTATAGGATATTATTGGATGTAACCATAGATTTCATAGGTAGCATAATTGTTATGATATTATGAGGATGTATTTCCTATTAAAAAATTTTAGAAGTCATAGGTGTAGATGCTTCATTGGGGATATACATATATAGTAGGAGTGTGATAAGCATATTAAAAATAATCTGTATAGACTAAACATGTATATGGTGCTGAAATTCAAGGAATAAATCAACTAGATTTAGGATGAAAAAATCATTTACATAGTTAATAAATTAGACAGGGTAAGTCCCATGGTGTTGTAGCCTAATAATTATAATAAATACAAGTTTGTCGACACTATAGAACACTAAATGATACATGCGTGAATGATCCTTTCCTAATTCCATTTAAATATGATTTTTTAGAGTTAGTCATAGAACATGAAGTTTAATCCTTCATATATGGTTTTAGTGGCTATCACCAAATTCCTATCATAGTAAAATATCAAATGAAGACAACTTTTATGATAGAATGGGGATCCTTTGTATACAAGGGAATGTCTTTTGGTCTTAAAAATGCTTGTGTTATATTTTATAGAGTTATGGTCATTGAATTATATGCACTTAATACATGATTTATTTGAGGTTTACCTAGATGATTGGGATATTTTATTCTTTTTCAAATACATATTTCAAAAATACTAATTATGTTGGAAAAATATAGACCTCTACGCATTACACTAAACTTGAAGAATTGTTTATTTTTTACATCATAAAGTGTTATACTATAACATGTGGTTTATAATGATGGAATACTTGTGGATAAAGAAATGATATTAGTATTTATGGGAATTGAAACCTGTATAAATTCTTCTGAGTTGTGATCATTCCTGGGTCATACTCAACACTATCACAAGTTTATACAAGGATACATTATGATATCACCACCATTCGATAATTAAATGTGCAAAGATACAAAGTTTGAGTGTATAAAAATTCCATTGATCTTTCATTGAATTAAATCTAATGTTATTCATAACTCTAATCTTGATCTTTCCTAATTGGAATAATTCATTGCATGTCCATATGGATGGGGTCCTAGATCACCTTATCTACTTCACATGTCATAAGCTTTCAATAAAAAATAATAATTACACCACCATAATATGGGAGGATGTGGATATTATGTTCACAAAAAAAAAATTCATGCATTATCTATTGGTTATGCCATTTTATTTCTTCACAAATCACCAAATACTATGATACAAGTGATGAATAATATTATGTTAGGTGGGAAAATATCTAGCAGGTTGATCTTATTCTAGGAATTTTGATTCAAAATAAATGTGAAAAAGGGAAGAAAGATTTTGGGTCCTGATCACCTAAGTAATATATATAATGGTGAAGAGCTAGAGGAGTTACAAGATGAGTCACTAGATGCTCACTTATTTACAGTCCTTATGATTTTATAAAACATGGAGAATATATAAAACTATGGAGTAGGGTGTTTTCTATGTACATTATGAGTAAATTGATAAAAATCAACTAGTTTCATGAGCATTACAATTATCAATGGATTCCTATAAAATATGGTAAAGATGATGTTATGTGAAAAGTAGCTTTGGATCATGAAAGGCCATAGTTGATAGAAAAAGTGGACCAAATAGTTGGAGGAGAGCATTTAATCAGAGAATATAATGTGATAAAAATATTAAAAATTGGTATCTAGTGGTCTAATTTATTTCAAGATGCACACAAATTCATAAAACACTGTGATGTATGTGAAAGAGTAACATATCAAATCAGTAGGATGAAATGCTTTTAAATTCGGTGTTAGTTATGAAACTATTTGAGTAATGGGTAATTGATTTTGTATTGCCCATTAATCCACATAGAAATCATATTAATTTTATATATATAATCATTGAGATGTATTATTTTACAAAATGGGTGAAAGCTACTGTGGCACTAAGTTGTAGTGCCAAAGATGCAGCTAAATTCTTGCTTGAAAAATATCATAACTAGGTTTGGGTGTCACATAATGCTATTTGGTGAAAAATAACACATTTATTAAAAAAACATAAAATACCTAACTAAAAATTTCATGATATCACATCAAAAAATCATGACTTATCATGTTCAATTAAATTAGCAAGTTGAAGCATCAAAAAAGGTACTAGAAAAGATGTTGACTAGGATCTGTAATGTTTAGAGGGATGATTGGGAAGATCTCATACCTATGATCCTATGGGATTAAATAACAAATTAAAATCATATAATGATTTTCACACTATTATTGTTAATATATGACATGAAATCAATCATGCCTATTGAATATAAGTACCAATCATATGAATCACACTAATAATGTGACTATCATTGGTAGTCACTTCAGGCATAGTTTATAGATTTAACTATAATGGAGGAAAATAGACAAAGGTAAATTTGAATATAGATGATTAATAAACAAAGTCAAAAATCTTGGCACCATCACAATGTGTGTTCAAAATAATTTCATAAAGATCAAAAAATATTCTTATGTGAAAATAAATTTAAAATGCACCTAAGGAAATGACATATTAGATGGAAGGGTCCATATATTATTCATTAAGTGTCACAACAAGGAACTATAAAAATTAAATCCTTTAAATAACCATTATTTCAAGTAAATTAAACAACTATAGGCTTAGTTGTATCAATAATGATCTCTATAAAAGGAGTGTGTGGTGAGTAACACAATGTAGTTAGCAATTTAGTTTTTGTTATAGTTTGTTGTTATTTTTTTAGGTTTTAGTGTAGATGTATATAGTGTGATCTCTATATTATAGACATTTAGAGCATGTATTATAGTCAAAGTCATAGAACATGAAAAGGAAAAAAACATCTTCTAAGTAACACACCTGTTAAAGGATTGGTAAAAAAAATAAGTTGGGAATGAGGGACAAATACAAGGTATGATGGAGCAGTACAAAAATAGTAAATACCAAGGTAGTTAATTATATATTATATTGAATATTGTGACAATTCCAATGTGCATGGATTTACATAGATGAATTTAATTCACAATAAAATAAAATCCCAAGGAATAAAATTTAGAACATCACATCATTAAAAGTTGTTAAAGAAAACATTGAATTCAAGCATTATAAATTTAAAGTCACATCACATCAACCATCAAACTTAAAAATAAGGAGAATAATGATGCAAAAAGAAGATTTAGGAATAAATGATGGTGTCAGAGAAGATTTGGTTATCAAATTTATATTAAATCTAGGGCATATAGGGGAAAACACACTTTTAAAAATTGAAATAAATGTTTACCTTATGAGATATATCTTTTAATGAATTATTTGATTAAAAAAAACACACACAGTTGATCCATAATGAGTAAAAAATAAGGATTCATCAAATCCTTGTACTAATGTCTGATTCATGAAAGGAAGAAATGTTAAATGGGTTGGACCTAATGCAAGAAAAATTATATATCTCATAGCCATCCAAATTCATAGATGGAACCAACACTAAGTGGTTCCCTTAACCATAAACAACTAGTTTGTATTTAGGAGCCCTTGCACTATTAGATAGGCTACAAAGTTTAGATGAAAAAAACTATTAAAGATGCCCATATTTAAATAGCTAAATGAAGTAATAGATGCCCATATATATCTCAAATTACATGGTTATATACATCATTACCAACACAATGGTGTAGGCTAATGGATTACCAATAAGGGTAAATATACCAGTGCCCTAAAAAATCAAAAATTTTCCTATCCATTTAGACATCAAGGAGGTGTATGAATGAAAATAAAGAGGGATATCAATAAACTAATTAATTAATACATAATTGAAAGTGTTGATAGAGTGCATAATTAAGAGGTATTAGTAGATAACCAAGAGTGAAAGGTAAACTACCAAAGGAGTAAAAGATATAACACATCAGATGATCAAGCTAGGAAATAGTTCAATTGGTCAAAGTTCCTAATATTAGATATCATTTATAACATATATAACTTCATATTAAGAACACCATGTCCTTCTAGTATAATTTTTTGGTGATTATATTATGTTTCACATATTGGGAATCACTTGAAGACCAAGTTGCACCAAACATGGATTACTAGCTAGGGAATACCTTTTCAATCCTTTCTTAGCTAAGAGACATATGAAATTATGAACAAATTATGAGGTTCAATCCATGGTGAATAAAAATATAGGGATTTATTAATTCACACCCTTAGTCACCTTAGGATGTGCTCAAATACTTGGGGTTAATTAATAAAGTAAAAAAAATGTATAACGGGGTCCAAATATGAATCCATGAACTCATCAAACCACATGTAATGCCTTTGTCATTATTCATTAACATTAATTATTTGAAGGCAAAATTACAATGACAAAGATATATGGTTAATAGATTAGTGCAACTATTAAAATTGATGCCATTAAGAACATAACAACCACTACCATATATGCATTTAGAAGTGCAAACCCAATCTTATCCACAATAAAAAACATATTCATCCTCTTCCTAAAAAACTCTAGCCAAGAAAAAAAACTAACTTATCATCCATCACTAACTCTAAAGATAATTCACAACTTAACTACCTAGCTCACATATAAGCAGATGCCAAATATTGTAATAGAGTATGACATGGAAACAATGGGAGTCACACCAAATGAAGTTTATAGATTACTACTAGAGGACATCAAAAATTATTTTTATGAGGAGGAAGAAGAAAATGTATTTTTTATTTGGAAGTTCATTCATACATTCCAAGTGTGAAACATTATCCCAGTTGTTTTGAAAGTGTAGATTCCCCCACCGCCTCCATAAATTATACAGGATAATGTTGGGTAGGAGGAAGAGATGAAGTGGAGAGCATAATTTTTTTTTCAAAGATGCACATTAGGATTAATTTTATTACCTACAATGTCTTCACTAGCATAGCTAACCATGAAATAATTTTTTTTGGAACAAGGGCATAACAAGAAATCCCCCTGAGGTTATGAACTCACAAAATTTGCACTTCATGCACTATGAGGTCCTCTCAAACAATCACAAAAATACGTGGAAACATTTTTTTAGTCTAAGATGTTAAGGAAAAATAAGTTTAAGAGGAACAAAAATAAGAATAACAACCTATTTTTTAGACCCATTCATAAAAATGAAAGAAGGTTTTAGTCACTCTACCTACTTGACCAAAAATAGGTGTATGCAGATAACAAGTGATATTTTCCCCATATTCCTTGCCACCATATTGAACCCCTTAGTCCCCATATTCCCCAAAACCACCATAAGTACCCCCTCCTAGTCCCTAAATTATTGATCCATTGGTAAAAGGTGAGAAACAACAAAAACCTTTGATAGATCAACCTCTAACATATGAGCACCCAAACCAATCCAAGCCATAAGATGAAACCATATAATAACAAGTGTAGGAAATTGTAAATTCTAAGGTGGAAGCATAGAAGGCCAAGATTGAAAAATACAAGGTTGAGAAGCATAATTAAAAGGAGGAAGAAGAGAAAAATAAAAAATAACAAGAGGAATGAGATGCATATGAGTTGCAGAGAAAGTGTGTCAAGGTTCAATAGGCAACAAAAAAAGTTGAGGAAAAGAAAAAGGGAGATTTGTGTATAAAATAGGAACAACATAAGAAACTTGAGGTTGAAACAATAGCCAAATAATCTAAAGATAAAAATAAATAAGACCTACATAGTTAGGAATTACTGAAAAAAATACAAAGAGGAACAAGCAATGATGGATGTCATAGGTCAAGCTAAAAAAGAAAGGGTTAAATAAGATGTAAAGGAGCTAGTATAAAAAGTGGAAAAAGTACAACAAAAACAAGATACAAAGGGAAAATAAATATAGGATAAGAATCACAAGGATGGATCATAATCAAAAGTCCAAGGATCTAATGGCCAATAGAAAATTGCACAAACACAATAGCCATATGAATTTGTGAAGGGTATGACCTCCAAGGACCAAGCATAACCTTCAAGAAAATATAAAGCATTAGGGTCAGATTATAGAGAATTAATAAAAATGAGATACATGATAAATATGAAATTAATAGTCATTATAGACTAGATGTTCAAGCTCCACTATTGGTTAGAACAACATTCACCCTTCCAGTGGCATAAATTAGACAATAGTCTGCACCTTGGAAAAATGTTATGAATTCAATTGATCTTGAAACACCAAGCCAAAAAGTATCAATAGATGTTACCAGATTAACCTTGGAAAAATAAATTGAAGGAGATTCTACCTTGCAAGAGTCTATTATACACAAAGTGTTGGAGATAGAACAACATCACATTTAGTTATGAGAGAAAAACATAGAGTTCCATGATAGATGGACCAATGTGTGTAAGATGATAGATGATATATGACCAATGTTGGTCTCATAGGTCTTAAGATAATAAGTAGTGTTAGAGGATAAAAAACTCATGGATCTCCTAATGTACCTTAAAAAAATTGGGTTGACACATAATAATTTTAACATCTGTGAGATTAAGGTTAATAAATTTGAGCATAAACAAAATCCATCTTCAAGTCATTCAAAGAATACGAGTAGGTTATTGATAATGAAACACATCAGGAAATCCAAATTTTTTACCTCATGTTTTACTAAAATAATTAGGTAAAATATAATTGGAAATAAATTAATCTAGACATCTCCATGGCCAACAACTCAAAAGTGATCATGTAAAGTTAGAACACCACTCTAACTACCATCAATGTTACATTGAATGAATCAATACAAAGTAGAGTTAATTTCATGTAGAGGATACACATTTTGGATAATTAGATTCTTTGTAACATGTTTTTGGGCATGAAAATAGATAGATATGAAGATAAAATGGAGTTGATATCATAGGACATCCAACACAAGGCAGCTTAGTACAAGCTTGTCATTGTAATTATGGAGGATGAGGACATCTAGATAATCCTACAAATCCAAGCTTCCCTACACATTTTTCTCAACATGGTACATGAAATTTTAGCTAATTGGTGATAATTAAATCAATATTTTTCAAATCTTGATAGTTATATTCAAGCCATCATTGATTAACTATAGTTCATTCCACCTACCTAGCTCATTCAAGCCCTACATGTTTCCAACTATTTTTGCTTTCTACATTCAGAAGAAGTAAGAAACTAGAGATGATGGTCAGGAGTTAGATAATACCTAGATGAAGTTTGCACACTATATCTAGACGATTGAAGGAGCTCCTCTTTGGCTGTGGAGGATGACATCTGTAGATAAGAAAGACTTAAACAGAGAGAGTGTTAGATAGATAAATGGTGGATTGCCAAGCAAAGCTCGGTCCCAGAAGTGTAAAGACTTCCTTGAGGGATGACAATCCACTAGTTGATAACATAATGTTGCTAGAAAGAGAAATGGTGAAAGACTAAATAAAGGAAATAAAGATAATGCATACCTATATTTTGCTGTTGGTCTTCCACAGTCACCAATGTTGGTTATGCTACCGGCGTCGATTGGTCAAGTTGTTGACGTCAGTTAGTCTGCCAATGTCGGTAGGGGTAATGGCTGATGTCGGTTAGGTAAATGGCCTTGGATGGGTTTTTGGACAGGTTTATGGTCGATAGAGGAGTTTGAAGGGTCTATAGGAGTTGTGTAGGGATGCAGGGTAATTGATAGAGTCTTTAGGAAGGGCAAGGGGTAGAGGATAGGTTGTAAAAAAGGGGTGAGGATGTGGGGAAGGCCTCTCAGCCTCTTCAGGAAAAAGGTCAGGTCTGGTTGATAGCCAGGTCCGGTTGATGATACTAAGAAGTGCTAAATAAGAGCTAACTGCTAATGCATTTCTAGATTACTGAAATGAAATAAAGGAAGCATACTTAGCTCTTGTTTGCTGAAGGAGTGTAGAAGACTGGTTGCTGATGTAGCTGATGTAGAAGACTTCCTACAATGTGAGCTCCTGTAGCCTGTGATGCTTGGTGTGTGTCTAGGAGAGAGGGAGAGAGAGAGAGAGAGAGAGAGAGAGAGAGGTCAGATTTTGAATGCAATAGAATTTACCTTCATGGGGCTGGGGGAATAAGATTAGAAGATTTGAAGATTAGCATTTTGGGCACAGAATGCAATTTTAAGGCAACTAACATCGGCGATACCGCCGATGTCGACCGACTATTGACCGACGTCAGTGGCCAAAGAAATAGGAAAAGGGTTAAAAATAACCTTTTGCCCATTCTTCCATCTACTGAGGTTAGCTGGTCATGTTTAAACGGTTGAAGGCGGGTTAAATGAGCACGAGAGGTTAGTGGGAGGGTTAAAATGGGGTCTAAGCATTTAAGATTTGGCATGGGGTGATGGAGGTATCCAAGGAGAGGTATCCGAGGTGGGGTGAGGTGTCATGGGTGATGTGTCAAGGGTGAATTATTAATTTAAAATAGGTATTTTAAATTAATAAAACATAGGTTAGGCATGGTGAAGTTTGAAAGGGATCAAGAGGGAGTGGACCAAGGAGTAGACATGATTTTGGTGTCTATATTTTGCCCCTTTTTATCTTGTTGGTTGTTCTAACGAACTGTAAGATAAAAATAGGAGTAAGTTGCCCTAGATGTGGGATAAGGTTGATTTTGTCTTGTTGGTTGTTCTGACGAACTACAAGACAAAAATAAGAGTTGATTGCCTTGAGGTATGGGACGAGGTCGATTTTGTCTTGTTGGTTGTTTTGATGAACTGCAAGACAAAAATAAGAGGTGATGAGGTATTCCCCATCAAAGTGGGAGTCGATGGAAGGGAACTCAATATCGGGTGCTGATTTGATAGATAGTGGATGGGTATGGTGAAGTTTTAGTGTAAGTGCTGTAAAAGTTATGATTGCACGCATACCACTTCATGTGATAGGTAGGTCAAATTGTCACAGGTCAAGGTCAAGGAGTGCCAAAATCAAAGTAACTGAGCCCCAGCATTTAGTTGTAGCTAATCAGGTTATTCAATCTAAGCTATAGCTCTAATGGTCATGATGTTCCAAGTATCCTGGGCTCAGGAAGTGCTCTTGGAAAACACGAAAATGTCACAAGTAGTGGGGACCAACTTGCTTGTGATCTGATACTTGTGAGGGTCATAATGTGATTGCAAACAATTTTTCTATCTATTCGTGAGGTAGCATACATGCAATCAAAACTAAGACTGAGTTGTCTCGAAAGTGGTCATGGTCAGAGGAGATAGGCGTGATCTCCATGGTCATTGGTTGAGTCGGGTTGAGATATAAGTGATCTCAATGGTAGTTTGATGTGGTCAAGGAGATGTATGTGATCTCCAATGTGCCCCATGAGGAGTCAAAAGTGACTTTGCATTGTTAGGGCTAGTTGATTGGTCATGATTAAAGATGATATGGTTTTTCCATTAGGAAGAGGAACGAACGAAAGGCTGACATCTTTAGAGAGACGAACGAGCAGATGGATGAAGGAATGGCTGAGCTAACCTCAGAAGACCCCATGTCAACTGAGTGCTACCTACATAGCCCCTGTTTAAAGGGCCTTAGGCCAATGTAGTTCTCCCTAAAGGGAGGAAGGGTCAAAGTGGTTGATAGGTTGGTTTGGTCATAGATTGGTTGTTGACTACGTTAAGTCATGGTTAAAGGAAATATGGTTTGTCCATCAGGTGGATGAACAAATGGATGTGGCTAAGCTAACCCCAAAAAATGCCATGTCATATGAGTGCTACCTACATAGCCCCTATTTTAAGGGCCTCAGACCAATGTAGTTTAGATGAAGAGAGTAGGATATGGATTGGGTTTTGACTAGGTTAAGTCATGGTTAAAGGTAAAATGGTTTGTCCATCAGGTAGACAAATAAACAGAAGACGTCATGTCATCTGAGTGTTACCTACATAGCCCCTATTTTAAGGGCCTCAGAAAAATGTAGTTTAGAAGAAGAGTCAAAGAGGTTGATGGGTTGGTTTGGTCATGATGATGGCTTAGCACTTCCCATGTGTCTGATGGTACATGCTTGAAATGATGAGGGTAAGATGATGTTATAACCTTTTCCATATTGTGTGATGGTGTATTCTGTAACATTGGTGATGTGGTCTTTCATCCCTAGAAATTTTTCATATTAGTAATGGTGTATGCTAAAAATGAATTGAGGTTATTTATGCTTCAACAAGTAATGGTTTATGCTTGACATAAATTGTGTCTGGTCGATAGTTTCCATGTGTATTGTTGTCCATAAAAACTAGTGTGAATAGGCTACGATCAGAAAAAAGGTTTGGTTGGTTTGGTTTGGTTGAATGTGACCAAGGTGTGAAGAAGTGAAAGGTGTGTTGCTTTTTCATTGATAAGGACTATAATGATAGCATAGGTAGGGGGTTTTTTGAAACAAAAGTCCCATTTATGCATTACGTCATTGACCATTGGTTATGTTAGAGAAGTAATCGAATCACTTTGACATTAAAATGAGCTCGAAATCCCTTGAGTATGTTGGGGTAATAGGTGATGTGATAGGGGAGGATATCATAACCCTTTTTAGCAAGGATAACTTTGCCCCTTTTTATAGGAGACCCTGAGAACAACTATAAGTCAAGTCCATGACCCCCCCTTTTTTTTTTGGGTAGACTGATCGATGCGGGAAGTCTATGAGGGATGTCATTTTGTTTTGTGGTCACCATCCTTCGAGGGAGTGGTATATATTTTTGCTTTATATGTTTTTGAGGGCTTTGAATAGCTATCCTTCAAGGGAGAAGTCTATTAGCTACAGTAATGATGATGCAACTATCCTTCAAGGGAGCAGTCTGCATTTAAAGTTTTTGACCTTTTGATAATTTGACATCCCAATTTTATTTTTGACAAAATTTTTAGTCATGGACAAGACTATAGAAGTTTAAGAGCTCCCTTTTATTAGGACAAAGCATTCATACTTGACAAAAGGGTTGACTAATGTTTGGAACAAGGGTTGAAAGAAATAAGGATTAAGATGACAGGGATTGCTCAAGGGATGAGCTCAAGTTAAATATCAAGTGAATGAGTGCTTGATTAACAGTCAAATGGTCGTAGATGCAAATCATTAAGGGGCTCAAGTTCTGGTTAGCCTTCAAGAGAAGACAGATGATAAGTCCCTGATCCATACTTATGTGTTATGATATAAGGTTTGAGCCAATTAGGAGAAAACTTGTCTCATTTACTTCTTTCCACATTGGTCACGTGTTGGTTGATGCTTGATGGTTGACGTCTGGTCGATGCTTGGTTGATATTTGGTTGATGTTTGGTCGGTGTCTAGTCGATGTTTGGTCGATGTCTAGTTGATGCTTGGTTGATGTCTAGTCGATGTCTGGTCAATGTCTGGTTGATGTTTGGTTAATGTTTGGTCGATGTCTATTCGATGTCTGGTTGATGCTTGGTTGATGTCTGGTCGATATCTGGTCAATGTCTGGTTGATGTTTGGTCAATGTCTGGTCGATGTCATGATAATTGGTAGAAAGTCAAATTCCCCCAGTTGCTTTGTGACAAGGATAATGAGAAGATGATGAAGCCCCTCTTTGACAGGGAGTACGATGCAAGAATGTATCTTATGAAGCTCCTCAAAGGCTTAGTTTAAGAGGATGAGATCTTGATCTTCTAGGTCAGAGACAAAAATCTTAGAATTGTTGACGGAGACAATGGTGGGTAATGATTTGACCAAGGTAGCCAGTGGTTGGGGGTCTTTAGTTTGGACCACCACCACTTGTAAGGCCTTGATTAAGGTGTGTCGATGTTGTGGAGAGCTTTGAATGAGGTCATACAAAGATGTCTTCACAGGGGGTTGGTGAAGTTGTTTCACCATGGAGTCACAGATTGGCTTCAAAGATGTTGGTCAAGATGTGCCCAAGGTTGAAGTCTTGGGTTTTAGTGATGGAAAGGGCTTGATGGATGGATATGTCCAAGGAATAGAAACCTTTTCTTTTCCTTTATCCTTCCTAGTTTGTGACCTGCTGGCCACATTGATGGTGTTAATTTTTAATAAAGGGGGACAAGGTGGTAGAGGGACCATAGTCTTGCGTTGAGATCCCAATTTTGGTGAGGATGTTTGAGAGGTAGGGGATGATGTTGATGGTTTGTTGAAAGGGTGGTCAAGAGGATCCTTTTTAAGAAGGGTATCCTTTGTCAAGTGATGATGAATGACAGCTTTAAGAGCATAGAAATGTTTAGTGTCATGTCCAGGTGTGTGATGATATGCACATATTTGAGTGTCATCAAACCAAGCGAGTTTTGGTCTGAGAGGTTGGTATGGTTTAAGAGACAGGAGATTGATGCTAGATGACTACAACAATTGGCATAACAACAAAGTATAGGAACCTGCTAATGGGTCTACACATTTTGTTGCAGTAGAGGTTGACAACTTTTGTTGAGAAGGTGGTGAGGGAGTGTTTCATGTCACTTTTTTCATGGGTGGTGTAGCTACACGCGTAGATGGCACTTTGATAGTGAGAGGTGTTAGATGTTTTGGAGGAGGCATGTTCATGTTAGGTTGAGAGAGTAATGGAGGCAATTTTCCTCTATGAGGTGTTGGATGTTTTAGAGGGGGCATGTTCGTGTTAGGTTGAGAGAGTAATGGATGTGATTTGTTGTTGGTAGGGGTTGGAGTAGGAAGGACTCCTATTAAGGTGGATGGGTGTGGGCCCAAAATGGAGGGCAATGATGAAGGTGGGGGAGGAGTTCTCTGATGTGTTTTAGTAGCCTTATTTTATTTGGGGCGAGGGCCACTATTGTGCGAGGCAAGGTTTAAGTCGACCTTCACTTGTGGGTGAGTGAGGTTTGATAAAGGGTGAACGCCAAGAGATTTAACTTGTTTTGACTTGGTGGTCACTTGTGAGGGTTTAGGTGAGGTGGCATGAGGTTTTATAGTCGGTCATTTAAAGGGTTTGGGTGAGGTTGCATGTTCCTCTCTCGGTGGAGAAGGGATTGGAGATTTGGGCTCTTTGAGTGGCAAGAGCTCAGGAATAGTCATGGCTTCTGCATGTGGTCGATGAGCAGGGAAGGTATGGTCATCTATTGATGATAAGAAGGATGAAGATGAGGCTACTGGTGTTGGTGCCATCAAAGCATCCTCCAATATGGGAGAGGTCAAGGTAGAATCTCCCACATGTGAAAGTGGGATGGATGAAGGACTAATAGGAGAAGAAGATTCTTCTACCTATGATGGACAAATAGGAGAAGAAGGCTCTTCTACCTGTGATAAGCAAATAGGTGAAGAAGGCTCTTCTACCTATGATGGACAAATAGGTGAAGAAGGCTCTTCTACCTATGATAGGTAAATAGGTGAAGAAGGCTCTTCTACCTGTGGTGGAGGGATAGGTTGACTAACCTCTTTGGTTTGTGGAAGAGGTTGGTTAGGGATGAAAGGAGAGACCGTGTTGACCGTGCGTATATCATGCTCTTAGGAGTCATCAGTCATTGTCTGAATATTGTTTTGCCTAGGGGGATGGTTAGGAAAAGGTTGTCTAAAGATGTCTATGTTTTGGTTAGGTGGTGCTTTTGGGTTATCCAAAATAAGATCCCCCTTGTCTAACATGTCTTGGATGATGTTTTTGAAGGTTTGGCAGTTGTTTGTGTCATGGCCTTTGACACGATGATAGTGATAGAAGTAATTTTCCCTATACCATGTAGGGATGGCTTTTAAAGGGTCAAATTGAGGTGGTCAGATTTGAGGGAGATTGAGGACCCCCTTCTTGATGAGTTTATCCAACACGAAAGTGTATGATTCTCCTATTAGAGGATATTGATGCTGTACATGCCGTTGTTGGAATTGTCTTGTGATATATTTCGATGTAGAAGGTTGGGATTGGTTTGTTGTCATTGAAGATGATGGCCTAGTGACCACAACATTTGCCACTCCTTTAGACCTGGAGTGGGAAGGAGAAGGTTTGGACGAAGAAGGGTCATTGGATTTTGCATTGTTATTATGCAATTTGACCTTATTTTCTTTGACAGCATGGAGTTTAAGCTTCCTAGCCATGGTGAAAGCTTCATCAAATGTGTGGAATGTTTGGACCCACAAGGTAGATGAGATATGTTTGGCACATGCCTGTGAAAAGAGCTCAATGAGCTCAGGTTGAGGTAAAGAAAAGGAGAGTTGGTTGATTAAGCTACTCCAACGGGCGACGAAATCGGCTATTGATTCATCTTCAAATTGTTTGATAGAATATAGGTCCATGATGGAGACCTTTTTGGTGATATTGATTGAGAAGTGGTCAAGAAATAGTTGGGCTAGTTGAGTGAAAGAAAAGATAGAATGACTAGTAAGGGAGCTATACCAATCAAGGGCAGCCCCCGAAAGTGACATGGGAAACGTGCGTAGTAATAACGCATCATCATGTGCTATAAGGTAACAAGCGTGTCTAAATGCTCATAGATGTTGCTGTGGGTCTTCCTTATTCTAAAAGTGAGTGAACTTTAAAAGTTCCCACTGGTTAGGATATGGTCAGATTGGGACTGAAAGATGAATCGGTTCATTACAGATTTGTTCATATGAGAGAACATTTCTTGAACCCAAAACGGATGCCTCAAGATTAGACATTTTGTCCATCAACATTTTGATTAGATCGGTTGATGGATTTGTAGGTGGGGCACCCCCTAGGTTTTAAGGTGCTTGGAAGGTGTTAGGTGGGGCATATGACGTAGTTGGTTGCGCTTGTACAGGTGCAACATATTGGTAACTAGTCATAGGGACTGATGTTGAAGCCAATGGTGGTTGTGTCATGAAGCTAGGAGGCACAACTAGGCTTGATGTTGCCAAAGGTGGTTAAATGGTGGCAATACTAGCCAAAGGATGAGTAACCACCCTTGTGTTGATGGGTGCAAGAGTAGGTGGGATGGAGACAACTAGGTTTTGGACTGGTGTAGAGTTTTGTTGAATAGTCTGCGGTTGATGGGGGGCCGAAATCCCAATGGAAGTAGGTCCAAAAATAGAAGGAGAAGCCACACTTTGAAGATTAGCCATGGTCGGGTTATTAGTTGAGGTGATGGCCTAGGTGTCTATGGGTTGAATTATAGATGTCGTTGATATGGCTGTCGTCTCAACTACAGAGGTTGGCATCCCATAAATTGGGTTGCCTAAAGAGTCTCGCATTTGACTTCTTGCGAGATAATGTTGAAGGGCCTTGACATTGAGGTCAAGGAACCTTTCAAAGGCTTGGTCCCCTTTGGGAATAATATGGGGTTGAGTTGGGGTTGGTTGGGTAGGAGTTCATTCAGTCTCTGAATGATACTCCATTAGAGGACTTGTTATGGAAGGCGAAGGCGGGAGTGGTTGTTGCCTTGCGTGGTCAACAAGAGTCTTGGTTTGACTACATGTTAAAACCATTCAAGGCAAGATGATATGTCCTTACTATCTCAAAAAACTAGATAAAAATAGAAAATAAGATGAAGACAAGCAGACCCTAAACATTAAATTCCTAAGAATAAATTTTTTTAGAGTTGTGTTGGCTTATGCCTTAGAGTGTGTTTGGGAAGTTGGCTTTTAGAACGAGTCCTAGAAGAAGTAGTCTAAGGTTGGTTTTGGGTTAGTTTTGGTGCTCAAGAGTTTGTATTGGGTTCCGTACGTGGCCTGGTGCTAAGGAGCAAGCTCCCCTCACTTCACGAGCCCAGAGATAAGCTGGGTCACGTAGCCAATATATACTTCCCCTAGAGTTTATACTCTACCAGAGAATAGAGTGGGCTTTCCCCTTGGTAGTGAAGTACAAGTGGGATTGTTGGAAAGGGTAAGGTAGCTGCTAGGTGATGAAATCCTAGTTAGGCCTTGTCTCAGGTATGTTTAGATGTTTGATTTGTGAATGTGGTCAAGTCGTGTAACATAAGTGCACTATGGTTTATTCATAATGCGTTTTTAATTACTAGGTGAGTGGACTAAATATGCATTCAAGCATAAACGAGATGCAATAGATTTTAAGCCCAAATTGAAATGTGTGCTCGGATGCAGACAAGTGGAGAAAAGGTTTAAGAGGATGAATTTCACTACTCTAATGCAAGAAAGAAATGACAAGAAAAAGAAAGATTCTTTTTAACTTGTACTAATAGTGTCTTTTCGAAAGAGATAGAAGAAGGGATGCAAGAAGATAAATTTTCCTAATGCACCTATATGAAAGTTTGTTTTAGAAGAAATGAACCCAAGAAAAGTCTAGGGTCCCACCGGGCGTGCCATAATGTTTCCAACTATTTTTTCTTTCTACATTCAGAAGAAGTAAGAAACTAGAGATGATGGTCAGGGGTTAGATGATACCTAGATGAAGTTTGCGCACCATATCCAGATGATTGAAGGAGCTCCTCTTTGGTTGTGGAGGTTGACACCTGTAAATAAGAAAGACTTAAATAGAGAGAGTGTTAGATAGATAGATGGTGGATTGCCAAGCAAAGCTCAGTCCCAAAAGTGCAAAGACTTCCTTGAGGGATGACAATCCACTAGTTGATAACAAAATGTTGCTAGAAAGAGAAATGGTGAAAGACTGAACAAAGGAAATAAAGATAATGCATACCTGTATTCTGCTGTCGGTCTTCCATAGTCATTGATGTCAGTTATGCTGCCGACGTCAGTTGGTCAAGTTGCTGACGTCGGTTAGTCTGCCGATGTCGGTAGGGGTAATGGCTAATGTCAGTCAAGGAAATGGCCTTGGACAAGTTTTTAGACAGGTTTATGGTCGACAGAGGAGTCTGAAGGGTCTATAAGAGTTGTGCAGGGATGCAGGGTAATTGATAGAGTCTTTAGGAAGGGCAAGGGGTAGAGGATAGGTTGTAAAAAAGGGGTGAGGATGTGGGGAAGGCCTCTCAACCTCTCCAAGAAAAAGGTCACGTCTTGTCTGGTTGATAGCCAGGTCCGGTTGATGATACTAAGAAGTGCTAAATAAGAGCTAACTGCTAATGCATTTCTAGATTACTGAAATGAAATAAAGGAAGCATACTTAGCTCTTGTTTGTTGAAGGAGTGTAGAATACTGGTTGCTAATGCGGTTGATGTAGAAGACTTCCTGCAATGTGAGATCCTGTAGCCTGTGATGCTTGGTGTGTGTTTGGGAGAGAGAGAGAGGTCAGATTCTGGATGCAATAGAATTCAACTTCATGGGGCTGGGGGAAGAAGATTAGAAGATTCAAAGATTAGCATTCTGGGCGCAGAATGTAGTTTTAAGGCAACTGACGTCGGTGATATCGCCGACATCGGCCGACTACTGACTGACATTGGCAGCCAAAGAAATAGGAAAAAGGGCTAAAAATAGCCTTTTGCCCATTCTTCCATCTGTCGAGGTTAGCTGGTCATGTTTAAACAGTTAAAGGCGGGTTAAATGAGTGCGAGAGGTTAGTGGGAGGGTTGAAATGGGGTCTAAGCATTTAAGATTTGGCATGGGGTGATGGAGGTATCCAAGGAGAGGTATTTGAGGTGGGGTGAGGTGTCATGGGTGATGTGTCAAGGGTGAATTATTAATTTAAAATAGGTATTTTAAATTAATAAAACATAGGTTAGGCATGGTGAAGTTTGAAAGGGACCAAGAGGGAGTCGACCAAGGAGTTGACATGATTTTGGTGTCTACACTACAAGCATATAAAAATTGAATCACTACAATAAGTGTGTCCAAAATAACCAACACCTCCAAAATATGACTCCATAACAACATCATCATCAATAATTTATCTAGTATATCTAATCCTAGCATAAATGGACTCAACTTTAGTTTCATAGTTTATGCCTCCAACTTCATAGCAAGTTATTGTGAATGCAATTTATTTTTTTCAATTTTGAAGATTGTTAAGTTTTTTAAGGCAATAAAATTTGTGAGTGGGGATAGGAAGGTTTAAAACCCATAAAAAACATAGGCATGCTCCCTATACTGAGCCTTACTCACCCATCAATAAAGTCAGATTTAAGTCCACCAAATGAATCCCATGGTCAACCAAAAAAGAGGGTAAAACCACCCAAGGTCCCACAAACCAAAATGCTACCTCCCCTTTCCACTTTGCCTTCTATTTTGGTACCTCATCCTTCTACCTTAGTAAAGAAACCAACCATCCTAAACAAAACCCAAATTTAACCACCACTTTTGGTTACACCATCACTCCTAATTCAATCCTCACCTATTTTTACCAAACATTATTTAACCAAAATTCCTACTTCTTACGCACCTATGACAACACCTTTTACCCCCAAGCTGCTAACCCCTAAATAATCTATGCCAAAGCCATCGACTAAGAATGCTACTTCACCCAAATCTCCCACCATCAATCCTACTCCTAAAAGGGCTTCCACCTCACCTACCAAACCTAAAACTTCCATGCCTTTTCCACCTTTATATGAGTCTTATTCAACCATTCTACATAGGCTATTATAAGCATATTGCTTAACCTTAACACCTATCAAACCATTTGACCCATATAGTACTAAACCGTCTTGATATAATGACAAATTAGTATGTGCATATCATAGAACACCTAGGCATGATACTAAGAACTATAAAGCTCACCAAGTCATAATCCATAAATTTTCTCATTAGGATGAATTATTGTTTGATGATCCTCTTATGAACCCACCATTGACCTAAGAACTTATAGCTATCAACCAAAACTTACATACTCCCTCACTCTCATCTTAGAGTGAAACAAAATTAAAGAAATCCTCTAGTCTAATTATTTTCTAAATACATACCATCCATGTGGTCACATGATCATAAGCTCAGCCAAAGGATAAGGGAAAGTCAAAGGTATCCATTCCATGGACATATCCTTCTTCCACCACCTAGTCACCTAGCCAACACTAAGCACCTTCAACTTCAACCAAACCCAAGGTGCCCATCTTGGGTCCCTTTCAATCCAACCCTTCTAAGTCAATCTAATGAGTAGTTCTGAAGTAAATTCACCAAACATCGATGGAGATGAGTTTGTATGAACTAATCAATACATTATTCCATCATTTCTAAGCGATGATAGAGGATTTATAATCCATAGTGGTCCAACCAGGAGACCCACAACCTATAGCAGCCTTTTTTAGAGTTCTTTAGCTTTCCAGCCTTGTTACCATCAAGGATTCAAAAATACCTTCCATTCATCCTGAGGATATAGATCCTCCCCTCTTCATTACTTCATACATCAATGAGACACACATTAAAAGGGTTATGATTGATAGGGGATATAACATCAACATTATCTCCTCCCATGCATGTATTAAACTCAAATTACTTGAGAACATTATGTCAAAAACCTCAATAATGTTCTAATAATTTAATGATACCATGGGCACAAATTTAAGAACTATTGTCCTTCACATTTGCCTAGGACCCCACATGCTTCTTGATCTCTTATACATATTATAAAGTTAGTTCTAATATAATTTTTTACTAGGACACCCTTGGATTCAATCTATGGGCTATATGCCATCCACCTTACATCGATGTATCAAATTTGAACATCAGGGTCAAGTTATTACCATAAAAGCTAACCTAAGTGCTTTTATATCATGTAACATGAGATACCGACCCAATGATGTTCTCTTTCCTTCATCCAACAAGCCTTCATCAGTAAAATATGAAGCCCTATATTCTTCTACCAATGAAGAATCAGCTAGTTCATTTGTCCCTTCCATCCAAATCCCCATAACGGAACCTTTGGAATCAAATTTATAATGTCTTTCATTGGGAGAGTATCACCTTTTGACACTAGACACTTTTCCTACTCCCAAAGAGTATGGGAGTCATGACCAATAACCTAGTTATGACCCTAATATTTGAGTGATTATTCCTTTTGGGCCCTCAACTTGTCAAAACAATTTCATCTATGGGGGACTTAATAAACCCCTCAACATTTACACCACCTCTTTTTCACCTTGGCCATTCACCTCTAACTTTTTCTATCTAGATAAGCTAAAGTTTGCCAAGACATATCCTTATAGGTGTGCTTGAAAGGGATTGGTTTAGGTCGGTATGAACATGGGATGCATGAGTTACTTCCAATCAAGACTTAAAAACCTCATGAAAAGTATGTCCTAAATTTCATGCCACCTAAGAAATCAAACCAACCCATCTCCCATTATCAACATTGATGAGGAAATCCCATCCTCACTATCCACTCTACCATCAATAACTAAGGATTTTGACATCATCCCCCTTAACTTTTATTTCCATAAACATGATCAACCTTAAGCCCCTGACTTATCAAAAGGATGGGGTGATCTTAACCATTCCTCTGACCCACCCTAAGATGGTAGGAGATGACTCTCCTACCATTAATATTATTTGATGTCAAGATGATGATTCCATTCTTACCTATCTAGGTACATAAGATTCCTCTATCCATAAATCTCTCCCCCTAAAACTTTAACTATACTAAATGAATCCATCATATATATTAACTTGGGTACTTTAGATAACTCACACATTGTTAAAATTAGACAATATCTAAATTTTAAGGAGCTTCAAGACTTCCCCTCCTTCCTTTAAGACTATAACATAACATTTACTTAGTCTTATACTGACATGCCAAGAATTGACCCCTCCATTGCTACCCAAAATATAGTCACCAACCATGATGTTAAGCCAGTTTGGTAAGAACTTTGATGAATGCACCCTCACATAACCCTTCTTGTCAAAGAAGATCTTTAGTGTCTCTTATCCATCAATTTCATCCAACTTATTTATTATTCCTAATGGGTCTCAAATGTTGTACCTATCACCAAAGCCACAAGGGGACTTCATATTTGTGTAGACTTTCATGACCTTAACCTTGCTTGCCCAAAGGATGACTTCCCTTTTCCAAGTATTGACTAGCTTGTTGATCTTATAGATGACCATGAGATGTTATCTCTTATGGATAGGTTCTCAAGTTATAATCAGATCTTGATTGCCCCTAGAGATCAACACAAAACTACTTTTATCACCCCCTAGGGAACCTTTACTATAGGGTCATGCATTTTGGTTTGAAGAATGCTAGTGTAACTTACCAACATGTTATGACCTACATATTCCATGACCTTATTCACAAAATCATAGAAGACTATGTCAATGACCTTATTTTTAAATCAAATTATTGCAAAGATTATTTAGTCATTCTTAAGATTATCTTTAAGCACCTTATCCATTACCATGCCTACTTTAACCCCAAAAAGTGTATTTTTGGGGTCTTGTCAGGAAAACTCCTTGGATTTATCATCTCCATTCATGGAATTGAAATAAATCCTACCAAAATCAAATCAGTCCTTGACATGCTTCCTCCCACCCACCACAAGCAACTTTGTATCTTGTAAGGGAAACTCCAATCCATTCATCACATTATATCTCAAATTTTATATTAATGCTAGACTTTAGACCACTTTTTTAATAAGGATGTATAATTTTAGTGGAATAATGACTATCAAAATGTCTTTGATTCACTTAAAGAGTACCTTCTATCTCTACCCATCCTCATTTCTCCCAAGGAAGATCAACCTTTTTACCTTTATATTTCTACCATTGACCACTCCTTAGGGTCAATGTTGGCTCATCAGGATGAGCATCATAAAAAATAAGTTGTCTACTACATTATCCATACACTTTTAGAGTATGAGACTCAATACAGCCACATCAAAAATCTTTGCCTCACCTTTGTCTTTGTGGCCACCAAAATTTTCCATTACCTTCTCAACCACAAGACATATGTCGTAATCAATATCAACCCACTCAAGTATATGCACTCTAAGACATACCAAAACCAGTGCATGTCCAAGTGGCTCATGATTTTATTTGATTTTGACCTTGATTTCCTCTAATAGAATATAATTAAATGGAAATTTATTACTGACCAATTGGTTGAGGCACCTTTACTAGACAATTGACCTCCCCTTCTTGAGTTTTTAGATGAGTCCATCACGACCCTCTCTCAAGTAGACTTCACCTATCAAGTGACCATGTTATTTGATGGATCAAAGTATCAACATGGTGGGTGATCTAGCATCATTATTATCCCCATTCAAGGTGAAATTTTTCCTTTATCCTTCAAGATATATTTTGAATGTACCAATAATATGTCTGAGTATGAAGCCCTAGTGATAGGTCTCCAAACTGCATTATCCTTGGGAGTTAAATGATCAAAATATTTGGTGACTTTAGTGGTGGTCAATCAACTTAATAAATATTATAAATGTAATAATGATGTTTTGCAATAGTACAAACAACTAGCAGATATATTCTTAGCATCATTTGAACGTTACCTTATCCAAACCACTCCATGATCTATGAACAAGTTCATTGGCATAATGGCTTCTCTCACATCCTAGATCCCATTTTTACCCTCTAACTCTATGATATCTATTATTATCCATTGAATTACCAATCCCTCTTATATCAAATCAAACTCTTCTACCATATTCAATGTGGAAGAGACCCAACCCAGCCTTTGGTACTAGTAGACCTTCAACTATCTTAACCTTGGCATCATCCTTTCCAACCTTTTTAGGAATGCTCAAAAAGAATTTATTTAGAGTACCTCATGTTATACCATAATGGGTGGAATTATTTATAAACATGGCTTTGATGGTCTCCTCTTCTATTACATATGTATTCACGAAGCCTCTCATGCTATTAAATAAATACATGATGGAATTTACAGTAAATACTTTAGTGGCCTAGCCATCACTAAATGCATCCTTCACCTTTGCTATTATTGGGCCACCCTTAGCTAATATTATTTTGATTATGTGAAAAAGTGTGTTAAATGTCGACAACATGCCAATTTACATCATGTGCCTAACCATAGTCTCTAAGTATCCAAGGATATCTTACCCTTATTACAATGGGGTTTGGATCTTATTGGTGAAATTGACCCCCATTCTTCATAGTGATATCATTATATCATCACTACAATAGAATATTTAACCAAATAGATAGAGGCTATTCCTCTCATCTCAACCAAAGTTGAAAAGATTGCTGATTTTATAAACCATCACATTATCTATCATTTTGGTGTTCTTCATAAAATTATCATCGATAATGGAAAATATTTCATAAACAAAAAAGTCTAGGGTCTTTATGATGCTTTAGTATCAAGTTAATTTTCTCATCACCCTATCATCCACAAGATAATGGATAGGTAGAAGCCTCTAATAAAACTCTTAACAACATGCTAACTAAAATGGTTAATGCATCTAGTTAGGATTGGTATCTACACAACCCCTTCACCTTATGGGTATATCACAATAGAATTCAAACCCTTATGGGCTCATCTCAATTTTTAGAATGATTATCATAAAGTACATTTAACCTAACTTGAGGTACTTGATGAATGACATTTATTTATGCTTACCCATCTTTGTGTCTATCAAGAGCAAATCAAGCGCACTTATAACAAACACCTCAAAGTGTGAGAATTTAACATCAGAGACTTCATCCTAAAGGAAAATTGACATGTCACCAATATGGAGAAAAATAAGTGGGGTAAATTTTCTTTCAATTGGCTTGGACCTTATATCATAATGCATAATTATGGATCATGAGCTTACTAACATCCTCTCTTGATGAAAAACTAGAACCTGAGCCCTCAATGCTTCGTATTTGCATCCTTTCTTTCAGTAAATAAGATTGAACTCACTTTATATGTAACTTAATCTCATCCATTATTTTCACACACATATATCTCCTTATTTTAAGTAAAACTAATTAAAGTTGAATCATGTGATTATCGGATATAGCCTTCACCTAATCTTGAACATGGGTATCATGAATCTACCCTTGGCATGATCCTCATGGTACTTTCCATCCCCTTATAAAATGGATTCCCATAACCTTTTTTTCTTAGAACTATTTTAATCATCATCAACCTTCTTGTGCTCTATTTTTGCTTTCATATAGGTGAACCTTTTGAGCCTGTATAAGCAAATCCATGTCAATAGCATAAAAACACAATCAATCAAAAAAGCCAAAACTCATATGGGTCATTCCAAGCATTTACAGACTGCTCCCTTGAAGGATAACTACCAAAACATATCATAATTTCTCACTATAAGGTGGACTACTCCCTTGAAGGATAACTATCAAAATCATTAAACAA
Source organism: Torreya grandis (assembly GCA_037957365.1). Taxonomy (NCBI): domain Eukaryota; kingdom Viridiplantae; phylum Streptophyta; class Pinopsida; order Cupressales; family Taxaceae; genus Torreya; species Torreya grandis. The sequence continues at coordinate 3,679,131 of JARHVA010000183.1, forward strand.
AGCTCACAAACTTAGACCACTCCCTTAAATGATGGTTGAGTAAAGAATTTGTCCAAAGTATAGTTGTTTCTTGGAAGCTTATTGCATTGATCAACTTCCCCCATCCCTCTAAGCAATAACAAAATAGTAAATGGCCCATTTTAAAAAATAAGATAATTTTTTGAAGCCACAATCAACTTTCATAAGTAGACTTCCTACATCAATCAGTCTACACTTCATATGACATGGACTTGTTTCTATTGGCTCTTTTGGTAACCTGCTAAAAAGGCATGTTAGTCTCACAAGAAGGTTCCATTTTCATCCATCCCCCCTTTATACACTCTATACATAAGGTATTTTGAGCTTACTTGACATTATGTGATCAAGACACCTTTTTAACCAATGAATGCTCGTGCAAAACATTCAAAGGACTTATGTTCGTAAGCCGATCATACTTTGGTTTGTTTTAATCCTTGCCAAAAAATAAGCATCGTGCCTTTTTCTTATTCTCTCATATCTGATTGTTGATACATTGATTATGACATTTATCTCTCAGTTATCCTATCTTCCTCATTTAGTTTTCTAATACAACTTAATTTATGTGTCTTAAGATTCAACCACCTTCATCTAATCATATGAAGATCATTAAAAACAATTAAAAACCAATTATGTGTTGTGCCTTGTTTAAGTGTTTTTTTCAAAGGAACATCTTAGTCATCATAACCAATCATAACAAACATATAATCATCACAACATTACCTTGTATCACATCATAAAGTCATCACATATACCTCAAAAATATATCTAATCATAGATAACATCATCACATAACAATCATCTCATCTAAATAACCAACAACACCACCTAATCATCAAATGTCTATCATTGTTCAATCATACATCATTCACATATGCTATCCATCACATGCCTATCTAGGTAAGAAATAAAATATTCATCCACATTCACAAAAAAAATTTCATCATAACAAACATCATCATATCATTACATCATAAACATCCCATCACCTAATCATAACATCATAATCATCCTACCATCTATCACATCCATTGAACTTGATCCATTAACCGATAACCAGGTCATGAACATAAAATACATCACAATCATACATAACCATAAAAATAATAAAAAAAAATCATAATAATTTCTAACAAAGCATAAATAATATCATATCATGAATAACATCCATAAATATCAAATATCATAATGAATATAAACTAAATAGCCACATCATCACATGCCTAGCTAGGTAGGAACACATAAATCATTACATGATAATCATATGAACATAATAATCATAAAAAAAATCACATCCATTAACATCAACAAAAACCATAAACCATGACCACATATATATATATCATAATCTCATAATCAAAATAATGAGCATATATACAATAATGCACATGTCTCTCAAAATGTATATACATCTCACTACATCAGCTCATAGGTCGATATCAAAAACATATAATACATCAAAAATAAAAATGACTCATAATAGTCTAAGCCCTTAGAGCACCATTGCATTCTAAAGCCTACCCTCTCGTACCTACCTACCCCTTGTAGATGTGGCCCACTAACTTGGCATCACATTGTAATCCCCTCAAATGATCTCAGCTCTATACTTTCCCTATTATGGATCATCTAATAGACATCTAAAAACTAATTCCTCATAGTACTAGAGCTCTTCAACTATCACTACATGTCTCACCATCAAGATAGTCCCTGGTGGTATCATAGCTTTTAGTACCTTAGAGAATCTCTCTCCTTAATAACCATGTCTAGTTGATCCCTAGCCTAATCCCTCTCTTTAGTAAGAGTGGCCACCTAGCCCTATGCTACATCCCTCTCTTAGGTCACTACCTATAAGGATGCTTGTGCTATGTCTAGTGATACACATGCATGATCCCGATCAATAATTAATGCATATCTATCTGGGGCATCTACATCCCTGTGATCACCACCCCCCACCTCTATGTCCACATCCATGTACTGATAGCCACCATCACCCTAAAGATGGTTGTATCATAATGTGCTTAGAACTATGTAGGGTACCCATCAATAATTCCTACATCATCAACCTAAGCCCTTGTTAATATCTCCTCATGATTAATCAACACATCCTTGGGCTCTAGATCAGGGAATGGGAACTTTGTGTCCTCCATCTTATATCTAGGTAAATCCTTGAGGATATCTTGTACCAATCCAAACTACCTCCTCACCTTGTCAAAAGGGATAATATTGATCTCATGATCTCACCTCCTAAAGATCCATATATAGCTTTATAATGATAATGTGTGTTAGACATAACTCACCAATGCTAAAAATTTTACATATGGATACCAAATCACATCTCCCAAAACCAAGGCATCTAGTTAGTCTCTGTACTAGTTAAGGTCTCAGTATCTTCCTCCTAGTCCTATGAGAGTGTAATTACCTCTCCAACTCATGCAGTTGAACCTGTAATCCATACGAATAAAACTATGCCATGGTAGTCCCCTAAGTCTCAATAACTTGACATGCTCATAATCCCAACAATGTAACACAAAACTAATATTGATCCCATATCTCCTAAGGGCATAGTGTCCCCATAGATCCCAATAGATCTGAACTAATAAAATAAATACCCACTCAAACACCATACAAGCCAACCACATCTCCACTAGAACCCCCAAAAATAAGTATGGAAATATCTTGTTGCTAGAATTGGGCAAAGCATAACATATCATAGCTATCATTATCATCATAAATAACCATCTACTATCCCTATCCATCTGATACAAAGGTGTATAATGGAAACCTCTAAATGCCACCTTGTGAGCACATAATCCTCTCCATATAGGTGATCCATCTACTCATATCTCTCCTTAATAATGATATGGTATATCAGCTTACCCTATATAGGTAGTTACAATATACGATAGATGTCCTTTAACAAAATAGTAATTTCACCTATCGATAGCATGAATGTGTTAGTGGCTAGATCCCATCTCTCGATGAGTGACACCAACATCACTACATCTTGAGGTACATGTTAATAGTACCTCATGCATCATAAACCTACTTCAGTTATGTGACCTCAGTCTACATCCATCATACCTTGGCACACCTCATCAAGGATCTGGGACATGTAGTCTCTCATCTATAGCTACTCCCTCACCTACAAGGTTTGATACTAATGCATTAATTTATGTAGTTCAACATGCTTTTGCCTATGAATTTTACCTATTATCCATATTCACCTACCCAAACCTTCCCTAAAATCACAACCTACACCCTTACCCACTAACCTTAACCCTTACCTAATTCACCCCTAAACAACCTACACACCCTTTACCTTTTACCAAACCCTAACCCATTTTAAAAAAAAAATTAACTTTAACTTGTTTTCATCAACCATCAACTATTGACTAGTGATGGTTCCTTTTAGAAACATAACCGATCACACCATTGACCACTAATGATTAGGGGACCAACCACCAATGGTCACCACATAATGACCTATCAATTTTCACTGACAATCACTCAATGATCAATGATGGTCAATAGCGAACATTGATAGTTAATGTGTGGTGGCCATCGATGAACCAACCCTAAGCCTAACATCTTAAATATACCAAAATAACAACCAATATCAATTTACAACTTATCTAAACCAATCTACCCTCCCCTAAATTACCCTTCAAAAATTTCAACCCCTCTCTACCATTTTCAACCCTAGGTTACAAAACCCTAACCTTATACCTAGTCCTAGCCCTAGGTCTAACCCACCCATAATCTAACAAAAAATAAATTCAACTTCACTTTACAAATACAAGTATTGATCCTACCTCATTCCTCAACTTTCATCATGGAGGAAACTCTAAAACTAGTATTGTGCCCCAAATTTTGCCTCAACCCCTCTACATATTTATTCACCACCTAGTCAATCTCAATCAACCTCACACACTCAACTCAATCCACATGATCACTCACCTTGTTAGCTTGAATCACTACCATTTCTTATAAAAAATGAAAAAATTCCAAGCACAATAAGTTTCAATATGCAAATGAACAAATAAAAACCCTTGATGGACTTTTAACCTCATCTTTTTAAGGCTTACGTATAACCACCAATGGTCATTAAGTGACCATCGATGATCAACCCTGACCATTGATGGTCAACCTCCTTAAACTTTTACAACCTAACTTCTCATTTCAAATGTGAACAAAATATCTCTTACCCACTTATACCCTAACAATTACCAACTACCCACCATTAGAGTACCTATTATCCACCAACTAAACAACCAACCACATAACCTTGACATTGCTCATTTTGGCCTAACTTTCATAAGTTTTGTAGTGACATTGCATTGGTCACTTTGACCACTATGACTATATTGCCATCTTGAAAAACTTGAACTCATGCTACTTTTGTGCACCAACCCAATTGTGTCTTATTAGGAGCACTTCTTACCTTGGATACCTATGAATACACTGGCCTTGATTAGAAGACTTATATTTAATAGTAAAACTTAACTGTCATGCCTGAATATGGTCACTTGGTCTACTTATTTAGTAGGTCTTCTTCTAAAAAATCTAAGAAAGCTTCTACTGACCAAGATAGAGAGCATAAACATTACAATTCATCAATCATAGATAAGACATTGACACTCTGTTGGGACTGATCTAGGCTCTACAATGGGTTTTCAACAGCTCACCTTAACATTATTTAGGGAATAGAGCTAAGTATCTATTTTTAGTAATTAGTTCCTTTATTTATATCTCTCAACCAACATCTAGCCTAAACCCACCTCCTAGAATCACTCAAGCACCTTCTCAACCAGACCTATCCTTACCTAAGCTAAATCTAATAGTAACCATCAATGGTCACTTAAACACCAATGGTTTTACCCTAACCACCAATTGTCACCCAACCAGCGATGGTTACCTAAACACTGATGGTTCATCCAACCACCAATGATCACTGTGTGACAATTTCAATAGTAAGCTAATTCCACCTATCAAACCTTAACCAAATCCCACTTTATGACCTTCTACTTGATCACAGAACATCAAACTATTTTTTAAACCATGTTTGATTCATTTAGCATTAATATTCAATCATGTATTGCTAGAATTAGGCAAATTTACATCTTTTCAATCACTTATTATATTTGATCTCAGTATCTTTTATTGGTCATGCAAGTAATTTATCTTTCATTTCTTGAACTTGATTGTTTAAAAGTGTGGATAAATAACCTCTAAGAAAGTTTATTCTTCTTGGATCTATCTTGATAGTCAATCCAACCTACTATCTAACTAACCAACTATTTATTTAGTGATTTCTTATCTACAAGTCAATCATCCCAATCCAAAGAGGAGTATCTACAACTATATAGATCATAGAGCACAAACCTAATCTAGTTTCTACTAAACTCACCCTTATTTCAAGTTTTACAACTTTTTCTTAAGAAATAAAGCAAAATTTACATGAAACACTATGTAATTTATATCTATAGGAGTCACTTGATATAAGATATCCACTTATAACCTTGTTGGAGATTACATTGAATGATACATGCATTACTCCATGTGTAATTGTGGAACTTTTTTCATTATCTTGATAGGCCAATATGAATACATTATATTTATTACATCTATGGAAACTATTGAGCATATTACATAAAATTAGTGAACTATTTATTTCATAAGGATTGTAATTTTAATTTTGTGCCAAATTTAAACTAGTTGTCTCTTATATAGGCATATGGTGATGCAAGATCTTTGGTAATGATGTAAGACTTGTTCTCAACATTCTTCAATGGTATGATAATGATATTCTCCCCTTTATGTACCTATACCATATTATCTATTATATTGATGGACATCTAACCATCATACACCCAATTATTCCTATTAACACATGGTAGTGCACTTCATTAGTTTTCATATCAATAAATTTTAAGTCTCCACATAGAATTAGATTAGTTACTATTATTTCTAAATTTGATAATCTCCCAATGGGTTCCACTCAGCCATAGTCTATAAGGATCAATGTGTCAAGGTTTTAGCTAAGGTTTGGTCATCTAATAGCCTCCAACATAGACTTAGTAATCATATTTATTGTACTCCTAAATTCAAAGGAAACACTAGGGAATTCATAGCTTGTGATTTCTATGTCCATTCTATAATCAACATCATTGGGATTTTTGGTCTTTACATACCAAACAACCTATTTGGCTCTCTATTGTCCCCTTTTTGCACAATCCAATAAATTATGCAATAATTGTGTAATATTATGTGGTATATATTCATTTTATAGAGTGATTACCATATTAATATGATATTTTAGGGATATTACTACTCCCTCTTAATTTAGGATGTGAAAAATCTAGCCATATATCTGTGCATTCACTTTGTAACATCTCCCTTAGAACCATTCTATTTTTTTATGGACTAGATAAATTGAGTTGCTTCTAACATTAAGACCTTCACTCTTATAAGATATAGGTATTCATCATGTTTAACCTTCCTAAAAATATTCTCTTAAATAATCTCTAGAGGTGGCAGTCCTTTCTCTTTATAATGATTCCTAGTGATAACTTGCATAAACATTGTATATTTAAGATGAAGGTTCACCATGTTAACACTTTACACTGGTTTCCTTTCCTTTTTTTAATATGGGACAATATTTTATATTATGATACTTATTAATTTTACAATATTCATATTATGTCTGTCATTTTATATTTTAGGGATAATTTCATGTGATATCATTGAATTCACCATAAATGTAATAAATAATAGGTTGTCTAACATGTTGTCCCCTTGTTTATGATTCTAGATACCTCTTTAGTATCCAACCTTCATTTTTGTATAACCCCATACTTGATATTGACAAAAATATCCCCCATATTGTCTTTGAGGTGAAGATGGATCACATCCTAATTATTGTTGTGGAGACATAGTATTCTAACCTTGCTAGTATTATGGGGTTTGAGGTGTCTATCTTTCCTAATACTATGGATAATGTGATTTAAAACCTACTTACCCATGATTTAAAAGATAATTCCACCCAATTTGGTACTTTGGTGATTGTGGCATCCATCCAAAAGTAAAATGTGTTGTTATTGTCATTACAACATCTAGACTTGGTACTTATAGTTTTTCAACTGGAGACTACTACACAACTACTGTGTAGACATTGTTAGTAATATGTTCTTTCAAATCCTAAAGGATTTGGTATTTATTCTCATAATTATTGTGTGATTTACAAAAAAATTAGAACAAACTTTGAGGTTGATGTATTTATTGTTGTAATAGATGAAATTTCATAGTGGGATGCCCTGATATGCATCAAATTTTGTAGAATTTTGCCTTTATCGTTAAAAATTCGTTCATATTATTTCCCTATTTTCCACACTTTGTAAACCATATTTCCAATATTGGCATATTACTTCCATAAAAATTATTCATATTTTGTAAGAAAACATCTATCTTTTCTTCCATTTTAGTAGAAGAGGGAGAAAACTCTCCATAATATTTATTTGTTCCACCCAAATTGAAATAAATATTTTCTTAGATTTACTATAAAATTGAGCCTATGTAATGGAAAACTTGATCTTATGTCACAAACCTTTCACAAACAAAATGGATTTATCTTTGTCTTATAACTAGAAATTCACTCAATTCATGATATTTGAAAACTTATGATCGTAATCCCATATTATTTTTCCCAATATTTGGTGGATCTCCTTCAATTGATGAATAGTCTAACTTTCACATTTTTAATAGTTTTAACTCACCAATAAATTTATATTTGAATTTTTATAATGTCAATTTCCCCATATTATTTTCCTAAATAAACTATAGAACTCTACTTGTTAGAGATTTTATGAGTTCACACCTTTTATAATAATCATTAGTTACACATTTAACCTACCATTTAATCTCTTAGGTGAAGAGATACTAATCTAAGTTAGAGGACTCATCATATGGTGTCAGAGTGACAAAAACTCCCACATTGAGGGCTATATTTCCTACATTTTCACTTGATCTAACTATTTTTTTTGAATTTTATTTAACATGTGTCTTCAAATTCTTGTTAGAGGTATAATTACTAAGAGGTTGGGGGTGAATCAGTGAGCCCAATTAATCAAACTTCAATTATAATCTTTATAGATACTTAATCAACTACCACAAGCATTCATGAAGCATATACAACATTCATAACAATAAGCAAGAGAGACAATGCAAGATCAATCACATAACACATGACATACATGAGAAACCATCTTAGGAAATAAAACCCACTGGAACTTGTAATTAGAATACTATCTTATAATAACAAGATCTAATTTAGACCATCTACAAATTATCAAGGAACTCCAATCCATATTTAATGAGACTTCAATCCCACAAGGTGATACCACACCTATCTAACTGAGATGGAACAACAACTAAAACTTTTAGAAAGTTTTACCTTGTAAGGAGGCTATAACCACCTTAGATGATAAGATAACACAACAACACTTATGAACACATCCACCTCTGAATTGATGTCTACAACACTTGATGATGGGCCTTTGCTTATGACTCTTCAACTTCACTCATACTCAATCTATAAGAGCACTATTTTTCCAAGAAAATTATGAGCAATAGGTCATATAAATAGTCTTCAAATTGATCTGATCTTCAAATCATCTTAAAGGCACTCTAACCCTTCTTTAATACACAAAACACACACACAATCCTCTATCAAAACTCTCCCAAGTCTCTCACACCTAATCTAAAAATCACCATCTTTGATTTCACTATTTATAGAGCAATCTTGATAATTACTACCTTGGTTAGCCATTAGGCATGTATTAATCCTTAAATCATATATCACATGAATACATATTTCAAAAAATTATTCATAGGTTGACCATAGAATCTATGGGTCACCCTTAAGCAACTACACCTTTTAATAAGTTCCTTGAGCTCTTATAGGTCTTATGGAGACCTATTCACCCATTTAGCTCACCCTTGAGAAAAACACGAATATAAGACCACTTTAAAATATATGGGTCCACTCCTTAAATCCCCTTTGACATCCTCAAATGATCATAATCAACTTATCTCACCTTTGCATATGCTCAAACAAATAAACCATAGACCTTATACACAAGAACACCATTACCAAACATATAGTCATCTTCTTAAGCATTGTTCATACTCAAGATAGATTGATCACACCTCCAAAATACTCAAATAATCTTCATTGAGTCTACAACAATCCCAAATACCAGTCATAATGAGACATTGAAACAACATCTATACAAGCTCGAATATCCTTCTCAGGTCACTTGTAGAACAAGCACAAACACACAATCAACTTCTAGGCTTGATATCTTTGACTATACTCACTTTGAAATATTTAAATCTATATAGCCAAATGCATCTTAGAGTCTTTTCCACTTCTATTTTTATTGTACCCATGAATTTGACTTTTATTAAAAGATATGTACAAAATACAGAGCTCTAGTTTTTCCCTATGTTAAATTCCAATATTTTAATTGAAACGGTCATAGTTAACCTTCAAAAATAATGCTTTAATATTATGTCCTCTTAGCTTAGATCGGAAACACATTGTTGATCTTGTTTAATAATTAACACATAGTCCACCAGTGATAGACATTAAACCTCAATCACTTTAACCTCATATCATGCAATCTTGAAATGTTGACTCAATATGCTCTATCAATCTTTGTGGATCAACTAGGTCTTTAATGATCAACTCTCACCATTCCATCAATCTGTACAAATTCCCACACACCATTGGATCCTTATCCTATACCTTTGCTCAATTTTTAAACATTGTGCACCTATCCTCATCTCATTGCTACCAATATTTTTGGAGTAATGCCTACTATTGATCTTGTTTGAGCTTTAACTCGTCCAAAAATTACTAAGTATGGGTACCCTTTTAATATTCTTGAATAGCCATTTAGAATCTTAATAACTTCTTTTGTGCTTACTCACATGATCTCAAATTTAAACTAGATGATCTCCTCAAATATGAGAATATAACCATGTGAAAAATATCTCCTAAAACCCTCATGTATGTGAGATATAACACCATTTAATTTCCTTCTCAAAATCTTCTATCACAAATCCAACAATGTCAAAATTTGCCTAGAAGGCCAATTTTACTACTACAAAACTTTTGATGTGCTTTAATGTATGATCTCAAATTTAGAAAAAATAAACTATGATAAAAACTAAATAAAATCGTATGATTATTTTATTTTGACACATTAATGCATGCAATATATAACACCATAAAAATTCCTACTCGACTCTTTCTTGCCTAATGAAAATTTGGCTAAGTATGGAAAAACACAATCAATTACGTAGGAGCCCAACTTTGCATATGCATATCTTTGACCATGATTCATCTCATGATCTAAAATTTAGTGAAAATAAACTAGGTAAAAAACTAAACAAAATCATATTATCACCTTCTCCTAAAACACCACATGTGCAAGATATTCTATAATTAGACTACTTACTCAGCTCTTTTTGGCCACATTACAAATTTGGCTATGGAAAAATAATGAATTATGACTGAGAATCCAACTTTACACCCTTATAACTTTAAACATGATTTGATACATGAATTTATATATAGAGAATAAAAAATAGAGACTAATGTGATCACAACCATAAGACCAACTCCCCTTGACTCACCCTCACATGCCAATGGTGATGTCATCAAACTACCTACTCAAAATTTTTGCCACTAGACCCAAAGTGTCTAGATGAAAACTATGATCAACCAAATTAATTACACTAATTTACACAAGTATTCAAAACATTATTGACTTAAAATATGGCCCATTTTACATGCTCAAATCACCATACTCATCACTGATCCTCTCTAGCCATGTCAATACTAAAGATTAACCAACCTTACATAAAGCACACTAGAATAAGCACATTGCACACTTTGTCATTATTACTTAGGTTATACAAGAACTTTATCCACTCACTATGACATATCCATGATATCACCATGACATCAATGATAATTTCCCAACAATCTCTTCCTTTGTCATTGATGTCAACACCCATCAATATAGTAATATATTACTCATATTCTCTCTCTTCAAAGATTCCCACAATAGGAACTTTCCACAGCATGAAAATTTTTCCCCTTTGAAATAATGATAAAGAGGGTACAAACTAATCTTGAGGACCTAAAAATACTATCAAATAGGAAAGGACCATCTTATAAAGATGATACAAAAGATGATACAAACTCCCCCTTACCTTGATCCTACTTTAGCTTGCCTTGATAACATCCTCTTGTTCCATGCCAACACTCTCTTCAATCAAGCACTGAAACTGATGAAGAAATAACACACAAAACCATAAATATATGATGGAACACATCAATAAACATCTAAGAGGGACTCTTCCTAATAACACTAAGTAATTTTACTTTGTGAGCATCTTTAGATCTCCACACACCATAAAGAATTACCATATATGCTTACTAGCCTTCTCTCTCAAGTTACCATAAGGAAAACCAAAAAAATTCATGCCACTCACCAAATAGGAAACATACACTAAAATAACTTGATAACTCACCATGAAACACACATACCTTGATATTTTGGAGAAACTAAGCAAAAACCAATCTTCTTCAAACTAGGCATGTCTAGCCTCCTTATAGCCATACCTAGAACTTGTAGAGCCCACAATTTTTAGTAGACACATATTTATAACCTAAAACTTCATATATAGATCACTCTCATATGTCCCCTCAATAACACCTATTTTCATCACCAAGCTCATCTTCTGTAACATAATTGCTTCACAAACCTACAAGTCAATTACACCTCCAATTTAATAGAAACTTGAATAACTTAAGAAACACAAATCTTAAAATCTCTATGAAGCTTTATTTGACAACCCATTTGTTCCATTCAACATATTAAGAATCATCAAACCTCAAATCATAAGTTAAACCACTTTTTTAGCATGGCCCAAAATGTTAGAATCTTAAAGCAAATAGGGTTAACAAACCTCCTTCTAGTCAAAAAATGCCTCTAAAACATCTTGCACACTTGGAAACACCCATCGTACACTTCTAGACCAAAAAATGAGCCTTCACACCTTTGGGAGCCTTCAAATAATAAAACCACCTGAAGCATGCTAGGATAAGGTCAACAAAGCTTTCTATGTAAAAAGATTACCTTGACAAATCACAAATCCTCCTTTTCCATCTAGGAATTTTCAATATGACCTTGCAGACTTTTCCAACTAAAAAACACCATAACAACACTTACTTCTCCACTTAAAAGGAGTATCTTTAGAAGAATAGATAGAGACACCCTTTATACCTCAATACTCTAAAACAAAAATAACTCCTCATATTCCATCTCCTCTTTGCTTAAATAATACTTATAGTTCATCTTCTTCTTCTTTGGCTTTAGAGAAACAACTTCCTCAATTATTATAACATTTTACTTTTATGTTATGATTGGATTATCAATACATAGAGAAAACATAGATTCATGGCATACCTTTTCATCTAAAGAATCTTCCTTGCAGCTTGGATCCTCATCACTAGGCATTTGTTCAACAATAAAAAAATGTTCGCTTGGATTCATACATACCTCATAACTAGCTTCAACAAGTACCTTGGTCTTTTCTTTGAGCTTGATCTCTTCATTCTCAACATGAGTAGACAATGAGATCCCTTGGCACTCTTCAACTTTTGAAGCATTCTCCACCATATCAAACAGGTTACTTGGACCTACAGTCTCATCATGACTCACACTTTTCATCTTTGGCTTCCATGTGTTAACATGCCTTCTTCCTTTCACTCTAGGAGTTTAATTAAATCTATTCTAACTTATATACATTTGCTTGTATAACCTATCAATGTGGCCCCTCTTTTAACAATTGTAGCACACCATACCTTTTGCAAGGAATGTATCTTTCCTTACCTTATTTGGACAAAAATTTGTAATGTGTCATATGTCATGACAAACAAAACAACCTACCCTTTTTGAGAATGACTCACCTTATCTAATATTATGTGGACAATGGTTTTCAAAGTGTCCCACATAAAGATAGTTAAAGCACTTTATTCTATTCACACCTTTTGACTGATGACCCCCATCATAGTCCCATGAAAATTCATTTCTAACAAGGCTTTTTCACTATCTATCCCTATGACCAAATTGATTACATATATAACACTAACCATTGAATCTTGCATACTTCATGGCATTTGGTTGTCTAATCTAATTTGTCTTTACTTTTCTATCACCTTTATTCCTTGTCTGATGATTTGTCTTCAAAGTATGACTATCCTGGTTCACATTGGTCTTTATCTTGTCTTAAGTTACATTCTTTTGTTTTTATTCATATCCAAGACTAGCTATATCACTAGCATGCTTTTGACCACTCAGAATATTATCTAGATCACATGAGCTCTTTTCAGATCTCACAAGTGTCTTTCACCTTCCTAGTTATCTTTTCTAACTCAGATTTCAAAGACTCATTTTTAGAAACATACCTTGAACATTCATCTTCTTTAGCTTTTAGGCTTGTAGATAAAATTTCTAATTGATTATTGGTTAGATGTTTGATCATATCTTCATGCTCTATAGTCTCTTCATTCAATCTTGCCTCATACACAATAAATTTTTCCTCATAATCCTTGAGTTTAGATTTCATATTCTTATTAATCTTCTTCTCAATCTTCAATTTTTTAAGAGCATCATCAATATAATCTCACAGTCCACCTCATCTTCTTCATTATCTGAATCACTCTAATTAGACACCTTTTGATTTGATTAACTTCCTTCCTCAATCATGAATAGAGATTCATCTTCAGTAGGATCATCATCTTCATGATCATATTCTGAGTCATTATCTTTAATCTCATCTGATGAGCTAGAATCTTCTTTGGTGTAGAGACTCTTCTTGTTTTTGAATAACTTTTTCTTGTTAAACTTTCTAAAAACCTTTCTTCCTATAAGTCTTCTTATCAATATCTTGGCCTTAACCATGATCTTCATCATCTTTATTCTCATTCTTATGAGGGCACTTTTGAGCAAAATATCTTATCTCTCCACAATTAAAACATTTTAAGGGTAGTTTACCCTTATACTTCCTTGAGCCTATGTTCAATTTTCTATTAATCAAAGCAATTAGTTCATCCTCATCAATGTTAGATATGTCATCCTCTTTGGATTTATTACCTTATAAATTCTTCTTAGGATTCATCTCTGTCTTGAATTCAACTTCCTTCTTTGGTGGTATATCATCAATTATTCTCATCTCATATGAATTAAGGGTGGCATACAATTGATCCATCTTCAACTAAGTAAGATCATGACTCTCTTCTATGGCAGATACTTTTAGATCAAACTTGAGAGATAGAGATATTAATACCTTTTATAATACAATTTCCTCTTCAATATTATCTCCAAGACCTCTGATGATGTTCACAGTCTCATCAACTCTCTGTAGAAAGGATGTCATAGAATCTTCTTCTTTCATCTTGAGATTTTGAAATTGCCTTTTGTGAATATGCATCTTATCAAGCTTAACCTTTGAATCTCATTCAAAAATGATCTTCATTTTGTCTCATAGCTCCTTATTATAAGTACAATGGATTACCTTGGTGTATTCAATCTCTGAAAGACCATAAGTGATAGTATTCATCACCTTGGAATTGTTCTCAAACAACTTATCTTCAACACTAGATGGAGGATTAATAGGAGCAACATAGCCATCTAAAACAAATTTACATACATTAAACCATAGGGACATAATATATGTCCTCATCCTTGTACTCTAAAAAGCATAATTAGATCCATTCAACATTGGTGCTTGCTTAGCAGAGAAACCTCCTTGATGACTACCCATATTATACCTTGGATCACCTATAAGCTATTAAACCTTTACCAAAGGACCTAATTTGATACCAATTATTAGAGGTATAATCACTAAGAAGGGGGTGAAGCAATCATCTCAAATAATCCAAATTCAATTTTTATCTTTAAAAATACTTAATCATCTACCAAAAGCATTCATGAAACATATACAACATTCATAGCAATGAGAAAGAGAAATAATGCATGATCAATCACATAACACATGAAACATGTGGGAAAACCTCTTGGGTAATAGAAACCGTTGAAACCTACAATTGGAATACTATACTATAATAACAAGATTCAATTTAGACCATCCAAAAATGATCATGTAACTACAATCCTTGTTTAGTGAGACTTCAATCCCACAAGGTGATGCCACACTTGTCTAGTTGAATTGTAATAAAAGTTAGGACTTTTAGTAAGTTTTACCTTGTAGGGAATTTAAAACAACCTTATATTCCAAGATACCACAATAACACCTATGAACACATCTACATATAAATTGATGTCTACAACACCTGATGATGGACCTTTGCTTATCACTCTTTACCTTTGCTCACACTCAATCTACAAGAGCACTATTTTGCTAATAGAATTATGACCAACATGTCATCAAAATAATATTAAAACTAATCTAATCTTCAAATCATCCTTAGGTAACTATACCCCTCATTTTCTCCAAAAAACACACACACAAGCCTCTCTCAAAACTCTCCCAAATCTCTCACACCCAACATAAAAATCGCCATCTTTGATTTCACTATTTATAGATAAATCTTATAATTACTACCTTGTTCAGCCATTAGGAATGTATTAACCCTTGTCTTATCATACAAAGACAACACCTATGAACACATCTACATATAAATTGATGTCTACAACACCTTATGATGGACCTTTGCTTATCACTCTTTACCTTTGCTCACACTCAATCTACAAGAGCACTATTTTGCTAATAGAATTATGACCAACATGTCATCAAAATAATATTAAAACTAATCTAATCTTCAAATCATCCTTAGGTAACTATACCCCTCATTTTCTCCAAAAAACACACACACAAGCCTCTCTCAAAACTCTCCCAAATCTCTCACGCCCAACATAAAAATCACCATCTTTGATTTCACTATTTATAGATAAATCTTATAATTACTACCTTGTTCAGCCATTAGGAATGTATTAACCCTTAAGACATATATCATACAAAGACATATCTCAAAATATTATTCATAGGTTAGACATAGAATCTATGGGTCACCCATAAGTAGCTACACCTTTTAATAAGGCCCTTATAGCTCTTATAGAGACCTACTCACTCATTTATCTCACCCTCAAGAAAAATAAGAACACATGACCACTTTAAAATACATGGTTCCACTCCTTATTTCCCCTTTAACACCTTTAAATGATCACAGTCAACTTAGCTCACCTCTACCTATGCTCAAATAACTTAAACAAATACCTTATATATATGAACACCATTACCAAATACACAATCATATTCTTAAGCATTGTTCATACTAAATATTGATTGATCACACCTAAAATTTACTCACATAGCATCGTCATGAGTCTAAAACACTTCAAAATATAAAATTCATCATGAGACTTTGAAACAACATCAATACAAGCTCAAATATCCTTCTCAAGTCACTTGTAGAACAAGCATGAGCACACAGTCAACTTTTAGGCTCAATATATTTGATTGTCTTCACTTTCAAATCTTCAAATACACACACACACACACACATATACATACATACATACATACATACATACATACATACATACAAACATACAGATACATACATACATACATACATACATACATACATACATACATACATACATATATATATATATATATATATATATATATATATATATATATATATATATATATAAAGATATGTTTTGGATTCCTCTACCACTTTTCTTTTTACTGCACCAAAAAAATTGACTTCTATCGAAAGATATGGATAAAATATAGAGATATAGTTTTTACCTATGTTAAATTCAAATATTTTAATTCAAATTGTCACAATTAACTATACACACACACACACACACACACACACATATATATATATATACATATATATATACATATATATATATATATACATACATATATATATATACATATATACATATATACATATATATATATATACATATATACATATATACATATATATACATATATACATACATACATATATACATACATACATACATATATACATACATACATACATACATATATATATATATATATATATATATATATAAGATATGTTTTGGATTCCTCTACCACTTTTCTTTTTACTGCACCAAAAAAATTGACTTCTATCGAAAGATATGGATAAAATATAGAGATATAGTTTTTACCTATGTTAAATTCAAATATTTGAATTCAAATGGTCACAATTCTCTATTCTTGTGTCCTCTCAACTCATATTGAATATGCACCATTGATCTTGTTCAATATCTAACACATAGTCTTCTAATGCTAGATGTTAAACCTCAATCACTTTGACCTCATCTCTAGCCATCTTGAAATGTTGACTCAATGTGCTCTATCAATTTATATGGATCAAATAGGTCTTTAATGATCAATGCTCATAATTTGATCAATCTATATGAACACCTGCTCATTTTTGGATCCTTATCCTATACCTTTACTCAATCATTAAACATCGTGCACATATCCTCATCACACTACTTTTTGACTTCTTGGAACAATGCACACTATAAATATTACTCAATATTTAACTCTTTAAAAAATTATTAAGTATGGGGACCCTTTAAATATGCATGAGTATCCATTTTTAACCTTAATAAATTCTTTTGTTCTTACTTGAATGATCTCAAATTTGAACTAGATGATATCCTCACATAGGAGAATCTAACCATGTGACAAAAAACTCCTATAACCCTTGCACATGAAATATATAACACCATTAAATTAACTTCTCAAAATATTATCACATACCCAACAATGTCAAAATCTACTTGGAAGGCCAACTTTGTTCCTGCAAAACTTTTTATGTGCTTTAGTGCATAATCTCAGATTTAGCACAAATAAACTATGTTAAAAACTAAAAAAACCAATATGATCAGTTTATCTTGACACATTCACATGTGAAATATATAACACCATGAAAATTACTACTCAACTCTTTCTTGATTTATATAAATTTGGCTATGGAAAAACACAATCAAACTGTCTGGGAGCCCAACTTTGCACATGCATATCTTTGACCACACTTCATCATAGGATCTAAAATTTAGTGTAAATAAACTAGGTTCAAAACTAGATAAACCCATATGATAACCTTCTCTTTAAACATCCACATGTGTGATATTTTCCATCATCAAACTTCTTACTTAGCTCTTTCTAACCACATTGTAAATTTGGTTAAGTATGAAAAAATAATGAATTTTGACTAAGAAGCCAACTTTTCACACTCATAAATTTTATCAAACTTTGATGCATGACTTGATATTTTGTGTATAAAAAATATGGATTAATGTGATCACAAACATATGACTGAATCCCCTTGACTCATTCCCATGTGGCAATGGTGATGTCATCAAACTGCCTCCTTAGAATTTTTGCCACTAGACCCAAAATGTCTAGATGAAAACTATGATCAAGCATATGAATTCCACTTATTCACACAAGAACTCAAAGAAATATTGAATTTAGATAAGACCCCTTACACATTATCAAATCACCATACTCATCCCTAATCCTCTCTAGCCATGTCAATATTGAATATCAACCAACCATACATAAAGCACACTAGAATAAGCACATTGCACACTTTGTCATTGTTACTTAGGTTATCAAATAAATTCATCCACTCACCAAGACATCTCCATTATATCACCATGACATCACTAATAATTCCCCAAAAATTCTTTGTAATTGTATTTGGAGTAGTAGTACCTTTAATTTATAAAAACTTCTTAGTTTCCATACTAATCTTTCCAAATTTATCTAAGAAATTATCAAACCACATTTGATTTCTTGTCTCTTATTTTTTTCCCAATTAACCAATTAGGCACATGGGATGTGTCTCCTTGTATTTAATAAAATTTAACTAATTTAACTTATCATATCGATCTTGAAATTGACTTAATCTTGATATTCAACATAAGTTTCAAAAAATTATGCTTCATCATCAAACTCTATCTTCTTTAACGACTACTTTATACTATATAAATTTTATAAAATCCTCTCTAAAACATATTCTCAATTAATTTAATCTTTTCATTATAATTTATTTGGGTTGATATTTAGATATTGGATGGTCTCTATGACATTTATGGTATTTTTGGCACCATCAATTCCTTCCAATGATCTAAACTCCCCATCTACATAAAATTTGTATTCTCTTGAAATTCTAGTTCTACTTGTAGTCTTCATAGTCTCTAATCCATTCCTACTAGTAGTTCCTTTAAAATCACTATGTTTATTCCACCTATTTTGTTGTTTCATCTCTCTTTTAAGTCCAATAATTACCTTGTTTCTCTACTTTAATGCATCATCCATATTCTAGGTTTAGGCTTAGGTTCCTTATCTCAAATTTTCCTCATTCCACTCTTTCTAGTCGACATGTCCATAG
Source organism: Torreya grandis (assembly GCA_037957365.1). Classification (NCBI taxonomy): domain Eukaryota; kingdom Viridiplantae; phylum Streptophyta; class Pinopsida; order Cupressales; family Taxaceae; genus Torreya; species Torreya grandis. The sequence goes on from JARHVA010000183.1 coordinate 3,698,689, forward strand.
TGCCCTAGATAACTATTCCATGTTGGATAGAATTATCACCATGGAATTTTTTTAAAATAACATTTTTATGAGTAGAGGTAGTCATTATAATAATTTTCCCAAGATTACTCTAAAAAATAAGTCATGCATAACTTTAAACACAATATATCCTTGCACATCAAATTCAGTTATATATATTTAAATTGTGGTTTTTAGCCTATAATCAATCACACATATCTAATAGGTATCCAAGTTTTATATTTTTTAGATATTTTTTTGGTCCAAACAAAGTGCTCTACTTCTTTAGGCCTAAAATTAGTAATATTCAATCCTTGACAACTGAGCATCAAGTAATTTAGGAAACTTATAGTAAAATGTCATAAATATCACTATGAATGTGTTTAGCTATGATTTCCTTTGCATATCCTCTAATTCATTTGGTTTCTTATTTTGAAAACTTTATTATTATTTCCTTTGATGGGGTAAACTTCTCAACATGTTTCAATATCCATGCTCACAACACCATTATTAGCATAGTTTCTTGGAAATACTCATCATAACATGTTAGTGTTTGTATTGTGTGATTTTGGTTATAAGTTCATAATATTTAGATAGAATTATGAAAATTAGAGCCATTATTACTTAACACACATTCTGTTAAGCACATTTCATAAGCTACAATCATACATATCTCTTACATTAAACATGTAGATTTGAAAAAAATAGGGAAACTTATGCACATAGAATAACAAAAAAAATTAAATAGAACCATAGATTGATTTTAGTATCATTATTAACTCCCAAAAATAAAAAATATTTATTATTAAAAATAAAATTATTTATATCACTTTGATGAGGCTCTATCACTTTGTATTCATGACCTTTCCATTCTAGCACTGGAGGTGCCTTTTCATCTTCTACAATATTTTTATATTCAACTAGAAGTTAAATTACATACAAATTATTATATATTTCACATTTGGTAGTTATACATTACTTTTATTATTTTACACTTCATATTTTACTACCAATAGGATGTGTTAAGAATTAACATTGTTAAGTACTTGTGATCAAATTTAGGTGTCCACAGTGCAAAGATACAAAAAATGATATTTAAAATCCTAAGATAAAAAATATAATACCTCAAGAGGATGGTTAAATCCATATTCAAGTTCACCAATATGTTTTACCCTAATTTTAATTAAAATTATATAAATGACTATAATATTACCTTAATTCTTATTTTCATTATATATATATATATATACACTAAATATAATAATGAATATATTGTAATAGGTAAGATAACTCTTAATTTATTGGGTGTATTGATCTGAAGTCTGATTGTCTTAATTATACACCTTAGGATTTCATAATTAATCTATACATGATCTACCTTCAAATGTTTTATTTTGGTTAGTTCTAATGGCTATATCAATATTGATAATTGATACTAACTATAGTAGTCAAAATGGGCCCTGCACTTAGTGGGTAATTATTTCCTTCTGAAGTGATGTGACTATGTAATGTATGTTTATATCTATATCTATTTCTATAATCATGCATAAGAACATGTATGTTTAAACCCTAGCTATACACAAATGATCTGATATAAAATGGGGGGTGTCAACTGAAAGGGTTGAGTTGGATTGACCTTAGTCATTTCCTGATGATAGATCAAGTGTTTCACTGCATTGTCAATACTCTATAGAGAGATCAAACTCAAATGTAGTTCTCTCATTAATGTGTGTGTGTGTGTGTGTGTATCTAGATTCACTTTGTCTTATTTTTACCTTGTTATAAGCATGTATATATGAATCAACCCTTATGAACATGAGATTTATCTCTAAATGTTTTTAGGTGCAATATAAAATATTATTTAGATCTTGATAATGTAATGTTCTTGTTTCAAATTACCTTATAATAATTATGTGTGTATGTGTGTGAGTATCTAAATTTGATTTAAGACCTAGTGGCACTAAAATATAATAATAGAAGATAAAATGTTCCCAAACAATGGTTATAAATGAAATATGCCCAAAATACATTAAAATGGATCCTAGGTCAATTCTAACATTTATGGTTAGTATCAACTAAACAATAGTCATAAAATAAATCATGCCCAAAATAAATTAAAAATGGGGCCTAGTTTAGTTATTATATTTGTATTCATTATTGATAGTTGATACTAGTCATATTTGATATAACTAACAGAAGGCTTAAAATACCACATGGTGATGGGGAAGGCTAGGGATCTGTAAAGTATGTCAAGTGAAGTTGGACATAGTAGGATCAAGGTGACACACAACTAAATAAAATTGGTACAATAATCAAAAGATAAAAATATATGTACCACTATGTATTTAGTTCATGGTTCAATACCTATATATGCAAAGATGAATAAAAATTTATTAAAATAAGGTTTGTACCAAATCTAGGTATCTAAAATACAATGGAGACATTCACAATAGTTTTAAAACATAGGAATCCACGTGAAACATTGTGAGATGTAGGTGAAATAATTAGAATTTTTTGATATCAACACAATCATGTAGGATAGTTCCATATCCTATCAAATATTACCTAATTACACATGCATCCAATAATCATAGACTTGTCAAGGATCACCCATAAATCTTATTTCCATATTTGAGCACTCACAACCACTTTTATGAACATTTCTAATGACTTTAGCCTACAACAAACTTGTAAAAACTTGAAACAAGCTAAATACTTCATTCCTATAGTGTTTTCCATAAATAACAAGTTACTATATTCTAGTAGTTATACTTATACTTGTTTGGTTACTATACATCTTAAGATATATGAATATTCTATTAATTTTATCCTATTAGAGTCACATTAAACAAAAAATAGATAAATAAAGGGAATCTAATAATGTGTCCACTATATTTATATTAGCCTCCACAAATATGTTTCATCTATAAAATTAGATTAACATGTGTTATACACATTTCCTTAACCTACATTAACACTTAAATAATTACAGGTCATTCTTCAAGATCAATATTGTTCCATTTAGTGAAATGATGAAAATTTTCTATAAAAAATCTAAAATAGATAATTAATGAATTTGATTTTTAATTTTTCATGTTTAGATACTTCTCTATGCGTATAGTGCATGTTTGAAATATAAGATAACTAATACACTCTATGGAGAAATTGCTTATGTGTCTTAATAATGTTTTAATTATATGGATTTTAAATAAGTGGGTATTTTTATTTTCTTTTACTAACAAGAATTGAAGAATTAGTTGGCATTTTATTTGATATAATATACAAAATTTGATATGATGTTCCTCCAACAATGTCAAAATAAAAATAATTTACATTTTAGATCCCTTTAATGGTCAGTTTACCGAATTGTTTACATGTATATTTAGATCAAATTACCTAAAGAGCCAGGTATATAAACATATCAAGATAATCATATTTTTACTTAGCATTTATCTATCTATCATTAAAAATACACTTTAAATTGAGAGGAAATACCCTAGAGTTTAAAAATATAAAATCCCTCAAAGGAGAAAGCCTTGAGCCAATTGGATACATCCCTGGGTTCATTTGAATCATTCCATTATAAATAAGATGTAAATATAGTATTTAAAACTTACATCCTTAAATGGTTTAAGGAAACTTGTAGCTCTGTGTGAGATGAAGAACGCATTTGCAACACATAAAATGTTATTCTCTTCAACAAAACAATATCTATAAATGCTTATAATTATCTTGAATGGGATAATAATTATCTCAACATGAGTAAAAATACTCTCAAAGGATTTATAATATCCTTTCCTTATACAAATACCTCTCTAATTAATACAAATAAAAAAATATTTTGTAATAGGCAAAATAACCTCAATCGGGTTATTCCAAAATTCTGCCTCCATAAAAATAAACATGATCGATCCTCTAAATTTAATAACATGTGTTCTCCAGCACAATTAACTTCACCTGTATGGCATATCCATTCTTCAAATATTTTTTACAATTCTTTTTCTATACAAAAAAATATACAACTTCTATAATATTTTGTACAATGTTCTCTGCCTCTAGAATATTAAAATACTCAATATAAAATGAAATAAAATTATTTATAGCTAACATTTGACAATAAACTTCTTTACCTTGAATTACATTTATCTCTCATAATTATCTTGCATGAATTCTAAATGAAATGGAATCCCATAATTAACGAGAGGTTCCAATGCCATGTCTTATTTAATAAAGATATATATCCCCCATGTAAAACAAAGACCATTACTTCCATTTGAAATGCCAACCACACTAAGTGGAAAATGGAGATTCCACATGGTTAAAAGGGTAATAAGGTGTGCATGGTAAAACATAAAAAGGTAAGAGATAAAGTTTATTAAAAACATGTCCCTTGTAAACCAAACTCACCCCCTACACAAAGTGGAATGGAATTCCACGTGGAAAAGGTCATGAATGGTATAAAGGTTTTATTAAAATGGGATAAAGGATTTTTTTTAAAACAATATCCCATGGTATTTTTTTTAACCATCCATGTGGGGATAATTAAAATTTGGGACATAGGCAAAATTATCCGATGGTTTAATAAAATCATAAAATAGGATATTAATAATATTTTGATAAATTATGGTGGGAATAGTTAAATACCATAATCTAGATATTATTCATAAAAGATTATCCCCAAGGAAATATCATGGATATAAGGAAAGGAATATCTTGGTGGCATGTTTGAGTATTATTTATTGAGTACAAGGTGTCTTCGGAAGCCTATACATATCAAGCATAGCCATATCATGTACATGTGCATGGTAAGCATGAAGATGTATGTGCATAGGTATGTATAGAGGTATGGAATTATTTGAGGAGCATTTAAGGCATGTGATAAATATGTAGAGTTATAAATTAAATTTTAAATGTGAGCCTACAAGGTTAAGACCTTTAGTCCAAGTCTATAACTAGACCAGTTCTAGACCTTACCTGACCTAATGAGGTATAATGAGATGTTGTCAAGTCATATGAAGGATGTATGGATATGTTTAAGTATGAGAGAGGTTTTATTGAATTAGAGTGATATTTTTATCATAACATTGAGGTGTATAGATCATGTAAAAAGGCATGAAGGATAGTTCAAGGCCTAGTGAGTTATGAAGACTATGGTGTAGAGAGAGTGTGTAAGCCTAATGGGGTATCAAGATCAGTTTCTAAGGCAAGTGTGAGTAGGTGAGAATTTAAAAATGTGATTAATTTTTTTTAAATATTATTCATACATTTTTAGGTCAATTTTTTCAATAAAAGGAATGAAAAGCTACTTTGAGGCCTCTCGAGTGCATAGAATGAAGGGTTCTTAACCTGAGAAGGGTTTTATTATGTTCACTAGCTTGTCAAACCTCTAGGTGGGAACCTAAGCTATTCATGGTAGATGGGTAATGGTCTTAGATAAAAATTATATGCATTAGTTTTTGGATTGAGTTGGTATTCTTTATTAACAATTATTAATAGTGAAAGTGTGTTTAAATCTTCTTAGAACCCTAATAGTGACCTAATGTTGAAGATATGATTCACAAGTGCTTGGGATGGTTTGGAATGCTCAAGTAAGTGTTTGGACATGAAATTGGATTTTTGAATCAAAATTATTGAGATGCGGGGGGCGGTGTGAATCAATATTCAAAAACTTACTTATCAATTTCACTTAAGCAATCATGAACTATTCAAATAAGCATATAGATCTTTAGCAATCATAAACACCAATCCACAAGAGCATGAAACATAAGAACACATCACATATGTGGAAAAATCTCAAGGAAAAGAAAATCCACTAATATATAAAAATGGACTAAAGTACTATAATACAAACACCAAATTTATTGAAGCACTCACTTCACATAGAACACCAACCCCAACTATTTAAGCATTTATTTAGCTAAGCTTTAGCAAACACCAACTTGCAAGGAGGAACAAACCCCATAGATTAATTAGCACAAAATAAGCCACCTAAAAAACTTAATCACATTTAAAAAAAAATGTTTTTCATACAATATATGATGATTTCCTTCTTCAACTCTTCACACACTTTTATCTCTCTCAACCTGGTCACTGACCTTTTTCACTCAACTACCCTCTTCTTGATTTGATTAGGTCATATCACCTTATTTTTAATACATATAATCTATATAAAATATTTATTATAGTTTATTTATGTCTTTAAATTGGTATACAAGACCTCCTTCTACTTACCAATCTATTATTTCATTCACTTACTATCTACACACTCAAATAGGCCTAAAATTGTCTTGTATATATACAAGCCTCTTGATTATATACTTCTTAGTTGGAAAAATACCCTTAAACTCTTATTTTAGACATGGAATATATATTGTGACATATTAAAAACATTAATCAAACATGATTAGTTTTTTTAGGTTTATCATACCTTAATTAGGCATTATTTCATCTATAGGTCTCATGGAGAGCTAATCCCATTAGGTCTACTTTATGACACATTAAAATTTAAAATAATTACACATTAAAACACCTAAAATTGTAGTAACATATCATATTTCACTTATATATACCTTTTATAATCTCATCTAGGCTCCATAACATTTTTTTATCTCTAACCACTACTTAAAACACACCATTAGTGTTATTCATAATTAGGTTTGTGCATACCCATAAAGTTTGTCTTGAACTATTGAAGTTAAAACAAAATTTTTAAAAATAAACATGAAAAAAAAATCATATATAAAAAATCTAAATTACCTCATGGTCATCACCATATTATTTGGACTTCACAACTCAGGGAAAAAGGACTCAAATCCTTCTCTATAAATAGCCCACTTAGAACTGCCAACTACCCTAAAAACACAATCATGTAAACTTGAACTTATGACACCTAAAATAACATGCTCAAGGACTTATAATTCATTAAAATTATCTTAAAACATTATCAAATCAAACTCCAACAAAAAACTCATAAGCTCTAATGGAAACTATTGGTCTTGTAGACCAATTTGTTGACCTTCTCTCTCACAGACCTTACTCACTTAATCAAGCCATTTTGGCTTCAATGTTTCAAAATATTACACTAATTTAAAATATTTTTAAAATAGGTTATTAAAGTATTAAATAATAACATCATGTTTATTAAAAAAATCCACTCAAGGCATAGAGCCTCAAACTCATCATTTAAACTTGTTTACCCAGAATTATTAGTGTACCTTGAAGTATAGTCATGGTGATAATGATATTCAACACTTGTATGACCATTTAAATAAAATTATAATGCATATGGATCATATTATGAGCTCATAAAACCATTATTAGATATAAATATAACATGTTCAAATGGCAATATTGGTCTTGCAGACCAATCTTATAATCTCATACCTTACTATCTCATCTGAACCAGATAGGTCAACTTATGACAAATATTTTTAATATCTCCACTGATATCAAAAACTTATATACAATATTAACATATATTATAAGTATTTAAAAATGTATCCATGTACTTGGATGCATCCCTATTCCATTAGAACACATCCCTAATCATCTTCTCACTTCTTAGGTTTCTCACTATTTGCACCATTAGGTCTGTTAGCAGTAGGTTGTCTTGTATGACCAGTTTAGCACACTTGAAGGATATAAATTACTTATAATACACCATGTACATCAAATAAATTTTTCAATATTTTTATTACATCTATTTATCAACTTTGACTTGGTCAACTCTTACTGTTATAGTAAATATCTAAGAAATAAGGCCTTTCCTATAGGTTCCACTCACTCACTGACAAACCAATCACACCTAGAGATGACTGGGAGAGTTTAATACAACCTAAAGTAACTTAAATATACATACCAATCCATTTTAGGCACTTTAGAATAAGATATTTCACATCAGGTCATTGTTAAGTTGTAGAGAGGGTTAACACTATTTCTAGTGTTAATGATTGTTTGTAAAAAACTGCCCCTCATTTCCAAAACTAATGATTAGATATATTATCTAGGACCATTATCCATCTCTTCTTAATTTATCATGTTCCCATGTAGAGGTTACACATGCCAATGAATAATTGAAATTCCTTTTTGAGTTTAGAACCCTTCATTCTATGTGCTCAAGAGACTTTAAAGCACTTTTCATGCCTTATCTTACAAAACATGAACTCAAAACTTGTGAAAATACTTAGAAGATCATATAATACCTTTTTAAATTCTCACATATTCACACTTAACTTTAAAACTAAACCTCATACCCCATTAGGCCATACTCTTTCTCATTGCTTATTTAGACCTTAACCTACAAATCATATTAGGCCTAGAAACTAACCTTATAACCATTGTCCAATACCTCAACACTAATATACATGCCATAAAACCTATTATAATGCATAGTAACTTACATACATCCTTCATATTCCTTGGCAACACCTCATGACACCTCATTAGGTCAGGTAAGGTCTAGAATTAATCTAGTTACAGACTTTGACTTAAGGTATTACCCTTATAGGCTCATATTTAAAATCTATTGAGTGATCTAATGCCTCATATATTCTCAATAAACCTAATACAATCTCTTATGCCTTTGTGCACTTATATCATCAAGACACCATGATCAAACCTTTTCATTAGGGCTTTACATGACATAAATAGTGTAATGACTAGGTTTCTCAAGCACTTAAAACTTGACAACTAACCTTGACATCAACCTTAGAATAATAATTACATTTCATTTAAATTATTTATCAATATAGAGACATTAAGTTTCCTTAGAATTATCTCTTGTCACATGGCTCCCTTGTCACATTAGGCACACAAGCTCATATATCATAGACCACTCACCATGCATCTTCAACAGATGTATATTGACATCAATGACATCAACCTTGAAATAAAATGACATAAATGAAGATACTTATAAATAGTGTAATCTCATAGGTACCTCCAAGTGGTATTAGTTAGTTAAATGAGAGAGAAAATGCACAAATACAGGGTTATTTGTAAAGAATTTACTATAGCAATCAAAAATTACATTGGTAAAGAAAATAAAATGGATGGATGATGAAGATTGAGACTCATGTTTCATTTATATTAAGGTTTATATACAAGTTCAATCCCTCAAGTGTGATAAACTAGTCATCTAAGTTAGCAAGTCATTAATAGGCCTAATGATGGAAATAGTGAAAAACTTAGGTAACAATGAGAAGATGATTAGGAATGTGTTATCATGAAATAATGATGAAACCAAGTGTGTGTGTGTGTGTGTGTGTGTGTGTGTGTGTGTGTGTGTGTGTGTATATATATATATATATATATATATATATATATATATATATATATATATATATATATATATATTATTAAATACTTATAATATATGTTCATGTTGGATATAAGTTTTGTATGTCAATTAATATGGTGAAAATGTTTCTCACAAGTTGACCTATCTACTTCAGATGAGATAGTGAGATATAAGGTCATGAGATTAGTCTGAAAGACCAATACTTACAATTTAACCATATAATATTTCTGTCTAATAATTTTATAATGGTCTCATAAAATCATTTACATTCATTGGAAGTCATTGAATATGTCTATACAAGTTTTGGGGGTCTAAGTCACCATGATTGGGCTTTGAAGAAAATTGGTAGTTCTGAGTGAGTAAATTATAGAGGTGTTTTTGAGGTTATATACCCTATTTTAAAGTATCTAATACATATGGTGTTGTTTTTTCAGACTTTTATCTATCCATACTTTGTATAAGGTTTGATATTTAGTGAAAGTGATTGAAATATTGAAACCAAAATGGCTTGTTTGGTTCTGGTTTAACTATGTGTATTGAGGATGATTTAACTATTTTGGTAATGTTAGTGTCTTATTCTTAATTTATTTAATGGTCTGGGTTGAATAAATCAGTAAATAATATTTAAATAATTTAACCATTGATTTTTATATATATATATTTTTTTAAAAACCTTTCTATATATAGTAATAAATATAAAGAAAATAAGACAGCTTAAAATGAATTGAAAAGGCTTTTGTAAGGTTTGATATTAGTTGTACAAGATTAGGAAAATGTCAAAAATTAAGATATATCTTTCATTTTATGAAAGAATATCAACACTAAAATATGACACCTTAGAATCTGGTGTTATTGTCCTCTTTTACCACTATTTTCCAAACTACTCATAGAGACCTATGTTTTCTACGTTTTATTCATTGTCCCTATGTGTTCTTGCCTATGAAATATTGACTATTGAAAGTCTATAGAACTCCTTTTAGATAGTATTTAATATTTAAACCCTATAATTCATTATGATTTGATAAAACTTGAGAAAAAGGGGGTTAGTATGGGTAATATGCACTAAACATGTATCCATACCCCTTGTGTGGGTATGTTGCCTACATACCAATACTCCTAAGAAGGATAAAGCCATATGTAGTTCTACCACTTAATGTGATTTGTGTGATAGTGTAATATAAATGCAAAAATACTAAACTAGGTATGCTTGAGGTGGATAGAGATTGGTGTGAGGATTTGGATATGCTTGTAGCTATACTGGATGGTTGTATGTAGAGAATAGGAAAAATTGCCTTAGTGGTTTTGCTTATATTTTTGTTTTCTTTGTAATATTTTCCAACCTCCTTCTAAATGCACTTTGAATGGGATTTTATAGAGATCTATTGGTCATGGGTCTAATGTATTCATTATAGGCTAACAAGATGAAGGATATGAATCAAAATTAAATAACTGTTGGAGCTCAAAATACAATTGGATAGGAGTGCCAAAATAAGACACCCTATGGTCTATCACTCTAGTCCAAGTTGGATTCTCTTATCCTATAGGTGTAGGACCTGGGGAGATAGGATTGGTAGAAATTCTAATTGGTTGAGGTAGAATGACCATTTGGAGAGCTCAAGATTATTGTAAATAATCAAAAAGGTGTCTAGAAGGGTCATGAGATCATTAAAGAGGGACCTATGGGTTAGGTATCACAAACCATGCTCAAGCTACTAATTTTGATATTTACATGACTAAATCCCCCCCTTATTCTAGTGATGTAGCAAAGTAAAATACTAGGATAAAATAAAATTAGAAAGTGTACCTAAATTTACCTACAAAGGTGAAGCTCATGAAGTTGTGTGATGCTAGGTGTGCATAGAGAGAGCACGTTATAAAGTGTAAATATTTATAAAATAAAATTAGGAATAGATCAATTCTTACTAGACATGCTATGTCTAAAGTAAAAATGTATGAAAGGTGGGTAAAAGAGATAGGAAGATAAAGGAATGAATACACCTCACTAATTATGTGAACCATTACAAAACTTGTGATTTTAAGTAATATTACGTGATGATGGGTATACTAGATATGTGTTGAATGATGTTATACCAAAAGTAATATTGTGAATGGAGCTGAGTGCTCAATTCCTTGAGAGTGGCTAAAGAATTCAAAGGTTGGCCCTTTATCTCCATCATCACCCACTAAGTGAAGCTATGTGATCATGCATGTGTTAATCAATGTTTGGACTATGTATCTAGTCCCTCTGAGTAGGTGGCTCAAGAATATAAAGGATAGATAGTCCTTTGGCTTCATCATTGCCCCATAAAGTAAAGCTATAAACTAATACTGGTATGAATGTGTGTCATATGAGATGGCTCCTAAAGCCCATGAATGATATATAATTTGATAATGTGGCATGAATAGCCAAATGTGTGTTGGAAACTAGGTCACTCTTGTCCACTTGGAAAAAGGTGGAGATTAGGCTTATATGAAATCCACTCCAAAACTGGACAATAAACTTATATGGAAGCCACTTGGGAATGATTACAACCACCTGCACATGGAATAAGGCATACAACTACTAAGAATGCCTGGGTAATGCCATAAACTGTAAAGAAGAGAAAGCGAATGTGCCACACACTTTTCCCCAGTCATTGGTGTTTATAAAATGGATTTTGATCTAGAAGTTATACCAACTACCTAATCTAAAACTAGAAATGAGATCCATCATGTTATGTATGATGCCCCCTATTCTAGATTCTTTGAGAAAAACTATATTAAAATTGTTGATTTTGAACTAAATTGTTGCTAACAAAACTATAAACTTAATTTTTTGTGTATTTCTAGAAAATCTATTTTTTTCCATTTGGATAAGAACACCAAAATAGGACACTCTATTGTCTAGTGTTATAATCCAAAGTTGGCAATCTTGTTCTATGCTAATTATGAAGATTGTTCTATAATTATCACTATCTATCTGGTCTATTTTGCCTAGTTTGAAGTCTGAAAACTAATTTTTGATCAGTTAGAGGCTCTGATCTATATGAAAAAAACTTTGTTTATTACCTCCTCTTTTGAGGGTAGGAATGAAGACCCTGCAATGATGATCCTTAGAATAAATATCCCTATAAGTGTTTTATGCTATGAAAATACATGATATAACAATGATAATCGAAAAGATATAACATAGTTTGTATGAGATATTGTTAGATCAATAGGGGTATGCCTAGATAGATATAACAATGTAATAACATATGTAATATAGTGAACTAAAATTTGAAGTCTAGCGAGTTGTTATTTGTCAAGGAGGGATGGATTAATATGTCCATTATGGCATCCAAGAAAGTAAGAGAATGCATGATGTGGATCATGACATTGCAAACAATTGAGAAGAAAACAAGAAACAAACATGCAAGGTAAGAATCAAGAAGCATACAGGAGTGGCCAAGGGGCCAAGCAAATAAGGTACATGAACACATGTCACTTAAAATGGAAAGCAAGCATACAAGTCATATTCAAATGTCACATACATATATGATTGAAAAAAGTAAGGTTGGCACAAGGGCCATAGACACATAGAAGAGTACAAGCAAAGGACATTGGAAAATGTCCTAAGGCACACATAAGAGTATAAGCAAAGGACATTTGAAGATGTCCTAAGGCACACACAAGACATATAATAGGAACTTAGATACGCATTCACATCTATAAATTGTAAAGCAATAAAGGAAGGCATGTAAATGATGGAAATACAATCACATCTACTAGTCAAAGTAAGAGGTGAAATTATGCAAAATATGGAGTACAAGACTAGGTATATGCTAAGAAATATGTAAGTGATATATAATATTGAATTTTGATAAACTATGTAAGTTAGTAAGTAATGTATGTCAACATGAAAACTAGAGTGTGTGGTGTAGGAATGACATAACCTGGATGGTATAATCATGTAAAATACGCTCTCAATGGGTAGATATATCGATGTATGTCTCAAATGTATAAGTAAGATGCCCCCTCAATGGGTAGAGTAAATTAATCATGGATCTAGATGTCACTGCATACACTCAAAGATCAAGTGAAACATGGTAATGTAGATAAATCAACAAACAATAGCATAAAATAACAAATGTAAGTCTAACATGGTAGTAGAAATGTAAAGCATGGATAATGCATACAATTGAAATGTTTTTGTCTTTTTGAATTAATTGAATGTTTTTGTATTTTTAAATTTTGTATTGATTTTGGTATTTTGAGTTATTTAAATGTTTTTGGAGTTTATGGAATAAGTTATGTACAAGCAATCATAAAAAAACTATGTATAAGAAATACTGAGAATAAATGATACTAACTGATGAGAGGGATCATTCATGATCATAAAGCATGATGGAGAGGCTGAGAATGTAACTCTAAAATCTATGTATGTTATAAATGCTCTTAAATATTTAAAGTACAAACCAACTGTGGGGTCCCCCTGTAACTCTAAGAAGTGGATGCAATTGTGGGGTTCTTAGGGACCCATTTGGAGGTAAGAGAATATCTTTGAACATGTGATCTATGTGTAGAGGTATGAGACCTCAATGATACTACCCTGGGTGTGAACACTATAGTTGGAAGCTATCTAGAATTTTGAAACTGTGGTTGCTCTAAAAAAGGTCACTGTGGAAGTTTATGAACTCTCTATGTTGGTGATGGAGGCCTTGACTGTGTCTAAATCTAAACTAGATGAAGACCTATAATAGGTGTAAAAACTTAAATTGGTGACTACAAATTAGTATATGGATATGAAGTGGGGAGTGGTAACTAATAAAAAACTCCACCAACTATAACAACCTAATTAGCATGAATGAATTTCCTGTATTTATGAATTATAGAAGGTACTTCTCAAATTTTTTGAATTCATGATCAACCAAGAAATATATAGAAGACTCCTACACTAGAAACTATAGTAAATAATGTGGCCACATGTGTTAGACCAACCTATAAAGGAATTAAAATCTCATCCAATGAACTCTATATGTGCATATTGATAACTATGTCTGTCAAGGTAATATCCTACTTTGCATATCCTAAATGCTTCAATAATGTCATATTGAACATGTTCACATTGGATCCATTGTTTATGAGAACACTATGAATAGGATGATTATGAATGTAAGCTCTAATAAAGAGTGCATGATAATATGAATCATACTCAACTATCTCTTGATTTGAGAAGGATATATAAGGTCTTGTTGGAACTATGGAATTGTACACATCAATCATTTTACTCAAAGGATGTGGTTCAATTGAAGGTTCATTGTATATATTTGGTGGTGTGTGTGCATGATATGCATGGTGAACACTTGATGTGTCCCTTATCTCCTATTTAGAATGTTGTGGAAAAGGATTTGAGAAAAAATTTAAAGCCTTGTCTTGTGTTTGCTTTTCCTACATATGCTCAACTAGAGTGTCAAGATCAATAAGATTATCATCTATCAAGTCCTATATTTTTTGATTAAAATTGATGTATTTATTTTTTATGTGGCCTAGTGCCCTGTGAAAGTTGCAAAATATATTCCAGTCATATCCCTATAGAAGAGGCTTTATTGGATTAACTTCTCAAATAAGAGGGAGAGATATGATATTACATTCCAAAAGCTACTATAAAACTCTGGTTGGAGAAACTGGTAGATTGGTAAAGTTTCACTAAGGAGGTGCTGATAAAACCACTCACTGAGGGGGATCTGAAGCCACATTGACTATAGATTGCTTTTGACTTTTGTTATCATTGAACTTGAATTTATATGAGACATTATTGTTACTCTTACTTGTTGTTTTTGATATACTTATGTAATTGAGTTTTCCCATTGAAATTAATTTGGCATCCCTTTCCTTTAGTGTATGACATAACTCAATGAAGGAAGAGAAACATTTGAATATTATTGATTCATGCAAAGCTGGTAGAAGACTCTATTTGAAGAGATCTTGTAACTCTTGATTGGCCATGGGGCTAGTCATCTTAGCCATGATAGTCTTATATTGAAGAACATAATCTATGAGATGTTCATTTGATCTATTTTTCTATTATACAACTTGGGCATAGGAAACCTTATCACCAATGTTAATGCTGAAATAAGCAAGGAACATGTTGGCTAAAGGAATGAATGTATTGACTAACTGATTCGATAGACTATAGAACCATTGTAAATCATAATCCTTTAGACTCCATGGAAATAGCTTGGTTAGTAGCCAGTCATTTGAAATATATTCCAAGCATGCTACATGAAAAAATCTCAAATGTGTTTCTGGATCACCCTTGCCATCATATAAAGTGAGCTTGGGTTAAACAAAACTTGTTGGCAAAGGTGTTAAATCAATATGATGTGCTAATGGTGTATGTAGTAGAGCAAAAGAATCCAAATCTTGTGTTTTTCTAAAATCACCTTGCTCAATATGTAACACCTTGGATTGAAGATATTTTATCTCTTGCACAAGGGCATCCACATCAAGAGACAAAGATGTACTAGATGTAGCTAGTGGTGGCATAAAAAAAGGTTGGATACTATAGGGAGTTGTTGAGATATATTTACCCCCATAATGTCATTTTCAACTAGTTGATTTGAAGGAATAGAAGACTCAACACACTTAGCCTTTTTAATTTCCATGATAGATTGTAAGATAAGAGTATGATATCAGGGTTGTTCCCTGAGTCTTTCTCTAAAATTTTGTAGAATCAAGTCTTTGTTGAGGATAAAATTATTATCAACAATAGGTAGAAGTGGATCAAGAACCTGATATGATTGATCATGAACATCAATGTTGGTATTATCATTTTTATACTCATACTACTCATTGTCAAAATTATCCACATGGAAATTGGTGTAATCTAGATTTGTAGGGTTTATAGCAAAAAGTTGAGATAGTTGTTTATCCATGGTATATGGTTGGGTTGAAGGAATCTAGGTGAATTTAGGAGGGTTACCACTAAGTCTTGTACTTTGTCTCAAAGGAAGAGATGCAAGGAGCTTAGATGGCATAAGGAAAACAACTTGAAAAATGAAAGAGTAGATTAAATAAATTTAATCTAAACATAGAACTGGAATATGCATAAAAAAGGATATGAAGCTCACAATTATGTAAGGTGATACCTCAAAAATAATGGGACTTGGTATATGCAACTAGGGTTTTCAAAAATGATGATTTTTTAATATTACTATGGAATTTTAAAAATTAATGTGAATTTCTTATTTAAATATGCAAGTAAAAAATCAAAAAAATATTGGAAATTTTTTGATGTAAATGGACCTAATAAATTCAACTAAGGTTTGAAAGAAAATGATTTTTTTAAAAATTTATTAAAGAATTTTAATAATTAATGTAAATTTTTTATTTAAATATGTAGGTAAATTTTTTTAAAAAAATAGAAAAATTAGGAAGGAATTTTCTCTAAGGTTTCTAGAGGTTTTATGCACAAATGAAGTAAGTCAAGTTCACCAAATGATTTAACTATTTTTGGAATATTAATGTCTTATTCCTAATTTAGTTAAAGGTCTAGGTTAAATAAATTAGTAAATAATATTGTAATAATTTAACCACTAATTTTTATAATTTATTTATATTTTTAACCTTTCTATAAATAGCAATAAATATGGATAAAATAAGACTTATTTTTAAATGAATTAAAAATGCTATTGCAGGGTCTGATATTGGTTTTGCAGGACTGGGACAATGTCATAAATTAGTATTTGGCTTTTATTTTGTGAAAAGATAGGACACCCTAGATTTTGGTGTCATTATCCTCTTCTATTGCTGTTGTTCAAACTACTTGTAGAGACCTAAGTTTTCTAGGTTTTATTTGATGTCCATGTGTGAACTTGCCTATGAAATCTCAATTTTTGAAAGTTTACAAAACTCCTTATAGATCTAATTTGATCTTCAAACCCTAACCCTAGACTTCATTATGCTTTGATAAAATTTGAGAAAGAAGGTGGGGTTAGTATGTGTAAGATGCATTGAACATGTATCCACACCCCTTGTGTGGGTACACTACCTACATACCAATACTTTGAAGAGGGATCAAACCATATGTAGTTCTCCCATTTAATGTGCTTTGTGCAATAGTGTAATGTAGATGAAAAAATGCTAAATTAGGTGTGCTTGAGGTGGTTAGGGACTGGTGAGAGGATTTGGATATGCTTATAGCTATATTGGATGGTTGTATGTAGAGAATTGATAAATTTTTCTTAGTGGTTTTGTTTTTATTCTTGTTTCCTTTGTAATATTTGCCAACCTCCTTCTAAATGAAATTTGAATAGGATTTGATACAGATCTATTAGTCATGGGTCAAATGTATTCATGTTGGGCTAACAAGATGAAGGATAAGAACCAAAAGAAAATAACCATTGATATTCAAAATTCAATTGGATAGGAGCATTGAAATAAGACACCTTAGGGTTTGGTGCTATAGTCCAAGTTGGGCACTCCTGTCTTATAGGTGCAAGACCTAGGGGGATATATTGGTTTAGGAAATGTTGCCTAGTTGAGGTGGAATGATTATTTGGAGAGCTTAGGATGACTAGGAATAAGAAAAAATGTGTCTATAAGGGCCATGAGATCATGAAAGAGGACATATAGGTTGGGTATCACAAGCCACACTCAAGCTACCAATTTTGACATTTTATATGACTATAAAGGATAAAAGATTGATCTGCAAGACCAATATTTGACATCAGACCTTGTGAATTTTTATCTAAGAGTGGTTTATATATTTCAAAAGATATTTTTAAATTATCAATTATCATGGTAAGTTTTATATCATGTATTTAATATCAAGTTGTTCATGACTAGGTTTTGGAGTGTTCTTGCATTTCTGAGAGGGTCATTTATAGAGAAGTGTTTGAGTCCTTTTACCCTAAATTTTGAAGTATAAATCACATGGTTATGTCATTAATGTCATGTATGTTTTGTTCATGTGATATATTTTCATGGTTATGTGACTAAATTTTGTACATGCTTTAATTTTATTTGGCAAACTTTTTGTAGGTTCACATGCCTAATTGTGAACAATGCTACAAGGAGTGTTCATAAAAGGGATGGTACTAAAAAGTGTTATGTACCTTATAATATTTTTATCAGGGTCTACTTGATCAATATATGAAATAATATTGTTCATAAATGAAGGTAAATTATTGCAAGAAAAATATAAGATAACATGTACTAATGAAGGCCTAATTGAATTAGGTCTCTTTAAAGTTTAAAAGAAGTTTTGGTATTTTAAGTTGTGGACAACATATTGTAATAATTGATACATATATAAAATGTGTTATAATACCTATTTAAAATTTAATCCAAGTGATCAAGTTTGTATGGATGACCAAGAGGGATACAAACAAGAGGCTTGTATAAATACAAGGCAATTTTAGGCCTATTTGAAATGAATAAGGGTATGCAAATGAAACAACACATTTTTGAGCATAATAAGGTATTATAAACCATAAAAAGAGTGTAAAGGATCAGTCATGAATATATGATATTATGTATATATACGAATATCAATTTTATATGACCTAATTTGTTTTGAAGAGACCTAGTTAAATGAAGAAGCCCAGAAGGTAGTTTGAGAGGGATAGAATGGTGAAAAGAGATAAAGAAGGTGATCATCATATATTTAATAAGAAAAAAGGTGTTTTAAATGTGATCAAAAAAATTAGGTATTTTCATTGGTGTTGAGTCATCTAGGGGGTTTGTATCTCCTTGTAATTTTATGCTTGCTAAAGATTAGCTGAGTTGGTGCTTAACTAGTTGGAATGGAGCTCAATGTGGAGTTGGTGATTCACTAAATTGTGATGTTTTGACTTATATTAATTTATTTTATTTATATTTATTAGTGGGTTTCATTCCCCTTGAGTGTTTCCCACATATATGATATGTTGTCTTTGTAATCTTGTTTCATGCATGTATGGTTGATTTACTATACATTCCCTGATTTATTTGTTGATGTGATGGTTCATGTATGCAAAGGAGGAATTGAAATAGTTTTTAAGAGATTAATTCACCCCCCCCCCCCCCCATCAGTAATTTTACTTCCAACATTAGGTATTATAGGAGGTCCTTTAAATCAGGGCTAACAACTTAAAGGAGATCCTAGAACCAAGGATGGCTAGTACTTAAGTTCAAGGAGCTTTTTATATCAGTAAGGCTCTATTATTCAAAGGGACTAATTATGATTTTTGGTGCATCATAATGAGGACATATATAATTTTAATGGGACATGACATATGGTATTCATTTATGGATGGATACACTCCACCTCCTACAACACCAACTGATGTAGTAGACAAGAAGGAAAGTGAGAGCAATTCTAAGGCAATGAATGCCATTCTATGTGGCCTATCAGAGTAAAATCTTGTAAATGTGATGTATTATGTTTTATCCATAGATATATGGGAAAAAATTAATAATATCTATGAATGAGACATTAAGGTGAATATGGCCAAAATATAGACCCACTAGAGATAGTTTAAAATTTGAAAGATGAAACCATTACATCCTACTTATGAGGGTTGATGAAGTGGTTAATGTAATTAGAGGATTAGGAGAATAAGTTAAAGAGTCTAAAGTTTTTCAAAAGGAATTGATATCACTAACTCCTAAGCTTGATTCTAAGGTGTTTGTAGTACAAGAGATGTAATATTTGGACAAGCTAGAAATGGATGGGCTTTATGACATCTTGATTGCCTATGAGATGAGAAAAATGAAGGAAGGCATATCAAGAAGGAAGAAACATTAAAAGATAAGAAGAATTAAAAATCCAAGAAGATCAAAGATGAGCTATGTTTATATGTTGATGATGATGAAATGATAGCCATGTTTGCCAAGAAATTAAGTTTTTGATCTATTAGGTACAAGGGTAAGTTGCCTTTCAAATGTTTAAGTTGTGATAAGATTGGTAACTTTGCATCTAAGTATCTTAACAAGGATAGGACTAAGCATGATTAATAACATGATGAACATCATGGTGATGATAAGAAAGTCTATAAGCCCGACAAAATCAAGAATTATTTCAAGAAGTATGAAGGTAGGAAAGGGTCATTCAAGAACAAGAGAAGTTTTATACCAAAGAAGATACTAACTCATTTGATGTGAGGACACAAGTACATATGATAATGATGATGACAGTAATAAAAATGAACATGAAAAAAATGAAGCCTTATTCATGTCTATACAAATAGATAATGAGGGTTTCTCAAAAGGGAAAGGACTTATAGATGATTAAAAATCACATGAAGAAGAGGTTGAGGTGAAACTTGAGGTAGAATTTTTGAGTGCTCTAGAGGAGTTAAAGTTAAAAATAAAGAAAAATCACAAGCTCAAATCATTAGTTAAGGACTATGAATATCAAATTGGTTTGTTTGAAGAGAGACTACGTAACACATCCAAGGAGTATGATGAGATCATCAATCATATCAAATCCCAAATGGAGATAGTCACTACTATCTTAAAAGCTAGAGAGAAAGAATGCACCAGGCATAGAACTAAAATAGAATCCTTGAAAGCTAAGTTAGATCAAGCATATAAAAAGTTGAAGACATTTATGAAGTTTTAAAAGAGTACTAATGCTATAGATAACATCTTGAATAGTTAAAAGTCTTCAAGTGATAAGACAGGTCTTGGTTTTAAAGAAGAATAAAAGGATACAACTCAAGTCATGGAAAAAGCTAATGAAGATAAGAAGATCAACATGAAGAGACCAATCAGACAGCCTAATGTTATGAGGTATGCTAATTCATTTAATGATTATTATTTTACATGTAATCAGTTTGGTCATAGAGTAAGAGAATGTATAAGACTTTCTAAAAATTAATATGCATGGTATTATGGAAGGAATCATTAGTCAAGAAGTATGAATGAGGTTAATTTCTACAATTGTCATAATGTGGGACACATTGCAAGATTTTATCTAATAGAGTTATAAGGCCATCAAGTCAAAATAAGAGATTTGAAGCCCCTAGAGTGAAAGATAGAATACAAATGAATGTGTGGAAATAAAGACAATAAAGGTGAGTCATGATCAATCCAAAATCCCTAGTGAACTATTTTATATGATAGAACATACTTCAGATGTGAAACCAAGTTAGGAATGTTCATTAGCAGCTCAAATTGTTAACCACATAGATGATTAAGAGGTCAAGACAAATATAATAATCAAGCCTAAAATGATCCTAAAGGATATTAAATCTTGTGAAATCATGGATATATGGGGATCTCCTAAGTTTGTGTTGTTTTAGTGCCCTATTAAAATGGGTGACTCCATTAAGCTTCATGGAGACACTCATATATCTATAGAATCATGAGGTTGAGGATGGTTTGAGATTCATAATGACTAAAGTGTTGAGCACAAGATATAAGGACAAAGGGAGAGCTAATAACATAATTCATAAGATTCAAGATCAGGTGGTAGTGTAGAGAAGATATGTAGAATCATGAAGACAAGTTGGATGTTTATGAAGATTGAAAAAAAAATGAAGATGGATGTCATTCATCTCCGTGGCATCAAGTTGCATAAAACAAAGTAAGTAGTCTTGTATATTTGAGCTCATTTGAAGTAATTATGCATGGAATAAGGGGGAGAATGTTCTTGTAATGCTTCATACTTTATGTGTTAAGATTTTTTTAATAAAATGGTGTGATTCTAGTTGGCAGTTTGTGGCCTTTGTCATTAATGTCAAAGGGGGAGAAAGACTAAAATAGGGGAGATGACAATGATTAGGTTGTAGTATGTTTTCCATCAATGATAAAAGGGTATTTTATTGATAAGTGTTATAATTTATGTCAAATTTGATGTCATTGATGTCAAGGTGCATATGGTGAAGATGCATGGTGAGTGGTCTTTGAGGTATGAACCTGCATGCTTGATGTGACAAAGAAGCCATGTGATAAGAGAGAATTTTAAGGAAAGAGACAATTTTAAGGTAAGAGCTAATTTTAAGGCAACCTAATGTCTCTTATGTTGGTTGATGTCAAGGTTTAGGATACCTTAAAGTTGTGGTGTCACAAAGAGGTGTGATGGTCAAGTGAGTATTTAAGCATGGTTACGAGGCTTTAGGTCTGCATAAGGTCATGAGATCATGTTGATTAGAAAGAGATTATTGTAGTGGTATCCTAAGATTTTTCTAAATCTGAGTACAAGGTGTCTTGAGAATCCTAGTCATAACAATCCTAGTCATATCATGAGCATGTACATGGTGAGCATGAATATGTATGTGTAGAGATATGAAATTATCTTAGGATCAAGTAAGGCATGTGAGAAATATGTATGTATAGAGATATGTGTAGATATATGTGGGTTTTAAGGTGATCCTATAGGGGTAAGACCTTCATTCCAAGTCTGCAACTAGACCAGTTCTAGACCCTACTTGACCTAATGAGGTATCATAAGTTATTGTCAAGGCATATGAAAGATGTATGGATGTGTTTAAGAATGAAATAGGTTTTATGAAATGATAGAGATATTTAATAATGACATTTAGGTTTTGAGATCATATAAAAAGGCATGAAGGATAGTTCAAGGCCTAAGGAGGTATGGAGACTATGGTGTAGAGAGAGAGAGTGTGTGTGTAAGCCTAATGGGGTATCAGGACTAGTTTCCTAGGAAAGTGTGAGTAGGTGAGAATTTAAAAATGTGATTAAAGTTTTTTTAAGCTTATTTATGTATTTTTAGGTCAAATTCTGCAAGAAAAGGCATGAAAAGGTGCTTTGAGGCCTCTCAATTGCATAAAATGAAGGGTTATCAACCCAAGAAGGATTTTATTATGTTTGTCATCGTATCAAACCTATGAATAGGAACCTAAGATATTAATGGTATATGGTAAAGGTTACTATCTCAAAATTTTAGGCATTAGTTTTTGGATTAAGGCGTTGTGCTTTATGAACAATCATCAACAGTGAAAGTTTGTTTAAACCCTCTTAAAACTCCAATAGTGACCCGATGTTGAAAATATGATTCAAAAGTGTTTAGGATGGTTTGGAATGATTATTTAAATGTTTTTATATCATAATGGACTTTCCAAAGTACCTCTAAATGGTATTAGTTAGTCAAATGATAGAGAAAATACATATATACAGGCTTATTTATGATTTTGTTATAACAATCAAAACTTGCATTGGTCAAGAAAATAAAATGAATATTAAAACTCATGTTTCATGTCAATGAAGGTTTATAGATATTTTTAATCCCTCAATATTTATAAATTGGTCATCTAAGTTAGCTAGTTGCTAACAGGACTAATGGTAGAAACAATGAAAAACCCAGGCAATAGTGAAAAGATGATTAGGAATGTGTTATCATGATAGAATGATGAAACCAAGAATATAGAGATGTTATTAAATATTTTAATAAATTTTCATGTTGGACATAATTTTTTTAGGTCAATGAATATGGTAAAAAAATTTCTCACAAGTTGACATATCTAGTTCAGATGAGATAGTGAGATATAAGGTCATGAGATTGGTCTACAAGACCAATATTTACCATTTGAACATAATATATTTATATTTTATAATTTTATAATAGTCTCATAATATAATATAAATGCATAATAATTCATTTAAAATGTACATATAGATGTTGGAGGTCTGAGTCACCATGACTAGTCTTTGAGGAAAAATGGTAGTTCTGAGTGAGTAATTTATAGAGGTGTTTTTTAGGCTATATACCCTGATTTGAAGTATCTAATACATATGGTGTTATTTTTTGGTAATTTTATGTCTTATAAATTATTTTTATAATATTTTGTAGTCAGTGAAAGTGGTTGAAATGCTAAAACCAAAATGGCTTGTCTAGTCTTGGTTTGATTGTGTGTAGTGAGGACAAAATATTGATTTGCAAGACCAATATTTGACATCATACCTCATTATTTTTGTATATAATATTGGTTTATAATTTAAAATTATCATTTTTCATGAAAATTTATCTTTCAAGTGTTGAAGATCAAGTTTTTCATTACTGGGTTTTGGAGTGTTCTGGCAGTTCTAAGTGGGCTATTTACAAAGAAGTGTTTGAGTCCTTTTGCCCTAAGTTGTGAAGTATAAATCACATGGTGATGTAATTAATATCATGGAGTTTATTTTAATTTGATTTATTTTCATTTTTATGTGAAAAATTGTGTACATTCTTCAATTTTTTTGGTAGACTTTCTGTAGGTTCACAGGCCTAATTATGAATAGTGATACAAGGAGTGTTCATGAAGGGGTTGGTACTAAAAAGTGTTATGGACATTATAAGATATTTATTGAATTATATTTTATCAATATATGAGATAAAAAAATTCATAAATGAAGGTAAATTATTTCAATAATAACATAAGGTAACATGTACTAATGAAGACCTAATTGAATTAGGTCTCCATAAAGCCTAAAAGAGGTTTTGGTATTTTAAGTTGTGTAAAACCTATTTTAATGATTGATACATATATGAATTTTTTTATAATACCTATTTAAAGGGTAATCTAAGTGATCAATTGTGTATGTCTGACCAAGAGGGATATGAGCAAGAGGCTTGTATAAATACAAGGCAATTTTAGGCCTATGTGAGATGAATAAGATTATGTGAATGAAATAACACATTTTTTAATAGAAGAAGGTCTTATATAAAATCATAGGTGTGTAAAAGATCATTACTGAAGATATGAAAGTGTTTCTATATATTAATATCAAGGTCATATGACTTAACATATCTTAAAGAGAACTAGTTGAGTGAAGAAGCCTAGAAGGCAGTTTGAGAGGGATAAAATAATGAAAAGAGATAAAAAATAAATGTGATCATAATTTATTGTATAAGAAACAATATGTTATGAAATTTATAAAAAAAATTATGTGTTTTATTTGGTTTTGAGTCATCTAGGGGGTTGGTGCCTCTTTTGAATTTGGTTCTTACTAAAGCCTAGCTGAGTTGATGCTTAGCTAGTTGGGGTTGGATATCCATGTGGAGTTTGTGCTTCACTAAATTGTGATATTTTGACTTATAGGAATGCATTCCATTTTTATGGATCAATGGATTTTATTCTCCTTGATGGTTTCCCACATATATGATGTGTTGTCTTATGTACTATTGTTTCATGCTTGTATGGTGGATTGCTTATGCATTATTTGATCTAGATGTTGATGTGATGGTTCATGTATTCTAAGGATGAATTGAAATAATTTTTTTAATAAACTTATTCACCCCCCTCTCAGTCATTTTGATCCTAATAGGGTGAAAGGGTTGATTTATACTTACCTTGGTCAATCCATTTTGATATAACAAGCATTGCACCACATTTCTAATACTCTAAAGAGGTCTCAAATTTGAATGTATTTTTCCATTTAATATGTGTGTGTAATTATAAATGAAAGCATATATGCTATTTTTTTTATTTTTTCCTTAGTATAAACATACATATATGAATCTACCCTTATGAACTTGATATTTAGCTCTAACAATTCCTCAAGTGCAATATGAAATCTTGTTTAACTTTTGAGAATGTAATGTCCCTATTTGAAAATACTTTATAGTAGTTTTAAATAATATATGAGTCTATAATTTTGAGTTTAAGACCTATTGGAGCCAAATGCTGATAAAAGAAAATAAAACATGCCCAAATAATGGTCATAAAATGAAATGTGCCAAAAATAAATTAAAATGGGTCTTGGGTTAGTTACTGGCATTTATGGGCAGTATCAACTAAATAATGTTGATAAAATGAAATGTGATGAATAGAGATTAAAAGGGGGCCTAGGTCAATTCCACTATTTTTGGTCAATATTGACAATTGATATTGATGGTAAATTTTAGAACTTACCCAAGGCTTAAAATAATCTAAGATGACAAGGAGGGCTAGGGATCTTTGTAATATGTCACATGAAGTCGATCATGGTGTCATAAGGATGCCACATAGACAAATAAAATTAGTGAGATAATAAATTATCAAAATAAATGTTTTACTAAGTTCTTAATTCATGGTTTGAGACCTACAAATGTAAATTTGCTCAAAAAGGTTATGAAATAAGGCTTGTACCAAAATTGAGTATCTAAAATATAATAGAAACATTCACGTATGATCAAATACATATGCATGTATGTGAAACATTATTATATGTAGGTGAAATAATTAGAACTACTACCTATTGACACAAGCATGTAGGATAGTTCCATACCTTATTAGATGATTCCTGACTATGCAAACATCCATAAAACATAAACTTGTCTACGATCACCTAGAAACCTTGTTTCCATTTATAAGCACTTGCATGCTATATTATGAACATTGTTGATGACTATATCCTAAATAAACTTATACAAACCTTAAATTAGCTAAATACTTAGTTTCTCTATTATTTTTCATAAATAAAAAATTATTATACTATGTTATTTATACTTTTATTTATTTGGTTATTGTACATATTAATAAATTTAAATATTCTATTAGTTTTATTCTATTAGGGTCACATCAAACCAAAAAAAAAGGAAATATAATAATGTGTCCATCACACACACGCGTGCGCGCGGTCACCTTTATCAACATTTTTCACATTTAAAATTAGATTAACAATGTTATAAGCATATCCTTAACTTATCTTAACACTTGAATAACTAAATGTTTTTCTCTAGGATCCATATTGTTCCATTTGGAGAAACGTCAAACCTTTATTTTGAAAATTATCTACAACAAATTAATCATCCTTTTGATATTTTAGTTTTCATGCTTGAATAATTTTCCATACATATATTTCATATTTAAATAGATGATAACTAATCCACTCTATTAATAAATTGATTATGTTTATTAATAAGGTTTTAATTCTAAGTATTTTTAATAATCAAGAGTTTTTATTTTCCCAAATTTAATATGTTTATATGGGTCATTTTGTACACTTTACATGTTTATTTAAATGAAATTATCCAAAGAGTAGGATATATAAATATATCAGGCCTAATCATATTCATATCTATTACTAGACATACATTTCACGTTGAGAGGAACTACCTTAGAGTTTACAAATATGAAATCTCTCAAAGGAGGAAACCTTGAGCTAATTTTAAATACCATTTTTAAGTTCAAGGCACAATTTTTCAAGTTTTTAAAGACACACATAGGATTATACTATATTATTATTACACATAATTACACATAGTTAGGTGGGAGAACTACATTTAGTTTGACTTCACTCTTTATATTATTGGATACATAAGAAATAATTAGTCGTAGGGAGTGTGTAAATTTATCTAAACCCATCCATTTCACCTATTATCCCTATTTTATAGTTTCCCTTTAGTACAAAACTAGGATTTTGAAGCAAGGAGAAGGATATTTTTTTACCTTAATAAGATACAAATGACTATAATATTACCTTAATTTTGATTTACACATTATAAAAAAATACACATACTAAATATAATAATGAATATACTACACAAGGTCAAAAAATTATTATCTTATTGTCCTCACAGATCTAAATTTTGATTTTTTGAATTCCACACCTCAAGACTATATCATTGATCTCCATATGATTAGCCTTTGCAAGTATTATTTTGGTTAGTTCTAATGAATCTAGTTAATAGTGATAGTTATTAGTAAATGTAGTAGTTGGAACTGACCCTGTACACATTGAGTGACCATTTCCTTTTGAGGTAATTAGATTTTGTTTGTAATATCTATTTCTACTTGTATCCATTTTAAAAATCATGTGGGAGCATTTGCATCTTCAAACCCTAATTTCACACAAATGAACTAATATCAAATTGTTGCTGGGGGGTGGGGTGGGTGGATGGGGGGGTTGCGGGATGTCAAGAAAAAGGGTTGATTTGAACTGACCTTGGTCAAACCCATTTGATATATAAATCACCACACTAAATTTCTAATAATTTAAATAGGACTCAAATTCGAATGTATTTATCTTTTTGTGTATGTGTTTAAGTTTTTATGCAAGCCTAGATGCTCTTTATCCTAATTTTTCCTTGGTAAAAACATTCAAATATGAATCAACCCTTGTGAACTTGAGATTTAGCTATAACAATTCTTTAGGCGCAATATGAAATTTTGTCTATAAATTAATTATTCAACATTAACTATGTGTGTGTGTGTGTGTGTGTATACACACACACACACACATATATATAACTTTGAATTAAATACCTTGTGTGTGTGTGTGTGTGTGTGTGTGTGTGTGTGTGTGTGTGTGTGTGTGTGTGTG
Source organism: Torreya grandis (assembly GCA_037957365.1). Taxonomy (NCBI): domain Eukaryota; kingdom Viridiplantae; phylum Streptophyta; class Pinopsida; order Cupressales; family Taxaceae; genus Torreya; species Torreya grandis. The sequence goes on from JARHVA010000183.1 coordinate 3,727,175, forward strand.
TGTGTGTGTGTGTGTGTGTGTGTGTGTGTGTGTGTGTGTGTGTGTATAACATTGAATTAAATACCTAAGTGGCACCGAAAGCTAATTTAAGAAGATAAAATGTACCAAAATAATGGTCATATAATGAAATGTACCCAAAATAAACTAAAAGGGGTGCTAAGTTAGTTTTGATATTTATGCTTAGTATCAAATAAACAATAGTCATAAAATGAATGTTACCCAAAATAAATTAAAAATTAGACTTGGGTCATTTTTTCTATTTATGCAGTATTGGCAGTTGATATTGAACGTAAATGTTGGAACTAACCCAAGGCTTAAAATGATATAGGGTGATAGGGAAGTCCATGGTTGTTTGTAATATGTCTTGTGAGGTTTTTCATGGTAGGATAAGGGTGTCATAAATCCAAATAGGATTCGTAATATAATCAAAAGATAAAAATAAATGTGCCACTAAGTACTCAATTCATGGTTTGAGACATACACACAAAGTTGCTTAAAAGTGTTATGAAACAAGGCTTTACCAAATTTGGGTATTAAAATATAAAAGAGACATTCACATGGGATAAAATACACCTCCATGTTTAGTAATTAAAATTAATATTTAATGCTAAAATAATGTACTTTTGACCATCATCTCATACACACTTAAGTAATGCATAATTTAACTGCTCTAAATTATTATTTTTATTCTTTTATGGGATAATTCATGTCTTAATAAATTATGATACATAATACTCTTAATATTAATTCTAAGAACCCTAAACCCACTATTAGACTGATATACACTTTTAGTTTAGTTATTTTTGCTCTTTAGACAAGGCCACTCCTTTAGGACTATATCTCATGTCTATAGAATTTGAATCCACCAATCACATCCTCCCACTAAATAATGACTAATTCATCAAACTAAAATTCACCTAACAAGTCATACCACACATTTCACAAGTTCCATCCAAATATTTTTCCAAAATACCACTATAAAGGCATATTTTATATTCATTTATTCACTAGATGGCAAGAGGCTTCTATATTACAAACACTAGAATTATTCTAACTAGACATTGAGATAAAATCACCAATTTCTCCCAACTATAAGTTTAAAAAGTCCAAGTATTCCTAAGCTAATTATGCATACATATTTAAGGTCATAGGTCACTAGTTAAGCACATAATTACACTAGGATTACACCAACATACAACATTACACCAATATTTCACACACAACATTGTAGCATGGGATAACTACATGGAGGTTGATACCTCTTTGAAGTATTGGTATGTAGGCAACAATCAATATAAGGGGTGTTGATGTTATTGAAAAATTTAGCCACTAACATAATTTTTCCATTTTATTCTATTTATTCCCCATTGTTTATTAAGCTAGGGTTCTAAGTGAAGAATAAGGTATACAATGGATTGAATGATAGATTGAAAAAAAAGGAATATATATATATATATATATATATATATATATATATATATATATATATATATATATATATATATATGACCAATATGTGATCATGCATAAACCCAAATTTACATAGAGGGGAAAAACCTACCAGACATCGACATGCCCTATAGAAGGGGTGTTGATGTTAATGAAAAATTTAGCCACTAACATAATTTTTCCATTTTATTCTATTTATTCCCCATTGTTTATTAAGCTAGGGTTCTAAGTGAAGAATAATGTATACAATGGATTGAATGATAGATTGAAAAAAAAGGAATATATATATATATATATATATATATATATGACCAACATGTGATCATGCATAAACCCAAATTTACATAGAGGGGAAAAACCTACCAGACATCGACATGCCCTATAGACCACAATAAGACACTACCTGATCTAGATAATGTGTCTTCATCTAGAGATATAACAAAGTAATATTCTTGATTCACTTTAATATCACATAGTCACATAGTCAATCACCCAATATTTGTCTAAGTAATGCATACCTGAGTACAAGTAATTTGTTTTATGCATTTTCCCCTTTTATCATATTTACAAATATAATAAACTCCAAATCAGAAATGCTTAAACTATGTTTATTTTATACATTATAATTTTATACAGAAGTTTGCCTAAATTAGATTAGAGTTATTCCCTTATATCCCAATTTTGATAATACATATTGGTGAATTTGATTTACTAATTGAATATTTCAAAATCCTATCTTACCCTAGGGTTCTCTTCCAACTATTTTAGCATCCTATTAGGGTTTTAGATATTATAATTTTCATGCTAATCATGACCATAATGATTAAATCTATCAATTATTTTTTGGTTTAAAGTTTATTGGTATTATTTAAATTTTTTCCGATAACACATAAAATATTTCACTTATATGTAAGTCCATGAATGCATAATTTAGTGGCAAAAATAAAATTCCATATCAATCAAGAGTTTAATAATGAATAGTTCTATGATATTTATTATTACATGGCTTAGTTTGAGTTGCCACCTATTACTACTAGATATTAGAGGGATCATATGGTTCCTTTTATTTCCTTGCCCATGGACCTCACAACTATTTTAGCTCTTATCCTACCTCTACTATTCACCCTAGGCTTATAATAGATCTAATAATCAAAAATTTTGTCACTAGATGAGGTAGGATTCCTTATTAGATAAGACAAAAGGAGCAAACTCAAGTAATTCCTCCCCATCCCTAACCCAATCTAGTGAGACTAATTAATCAATATAAATGGTATGATATTATTAATCAATCAAGGAATACACCATCTAAGATCTCTATGTTGGAATTACTTCAAAAAACTACTATTTTGAGGATATTTTATATTTAGCATTAAATTAGAAACCTATGCCTTGTGACACAGAGCCTTCTTATTTTGCAGATGTTTTGAATAATTTGAAAGATATCGAGGATGCCATATCTCTTGAAAATGATGTTTTGCCTACTTAGGATATTATTGATCAAAATCTCCATTTGTTTATATAAGTTCAAATCAAAATTATAGTGGTAAAAAGGGTTTTGATAGATAATGGTTCAATTTTGAATATTTTAAATATTAAATTATTACATACAATGGGCATTAACATGGATTCTAAGCTCAAGACCGTAATTGGGAATTTCATTGACTGGGTCTGCAATTATAGAATGGGGGGAGCTCATATTCATAATGAACCAGTTTCCTACTATGAATTTAAGGACAACCCATTAGTCTGGGATTACTGGAAATAAGGAGGTATTAGCACGTACTTGGAAAGGCTGAATGGTTATGATGAAAATATGTCTGAGCAGTTCGCAAGATCTTGGTTGAATAGTTGGGTCACTATGGGGGGTATTAGCTTTGAAATCTCTGAAATGGTGATTTCAATGGCCATGAGAATGACCATGCAGGGTTTAAAGATCCAAAGGAAAACCAAAATCATGGATTTGGCTAGCCACAAATTGTTTCTGGGTGAAGGAGAAGAACTCATCCCATATCAAGGAGGGTTCGAGTGCACCAAACTACCAGAGCCATGGGATGGTGTCTATCTCATTATTATTAAATACTTCACTCTCAAGGGGAGATATACCAAGATGAAGAGTATGAAGAGCCAAAAATTTAATAAATTTCAGAGGACACTGGTGGGAAACAGGCTTCTCGGGTTTTTGAGGTCACTGAAGAGCAAGGTGTTGATTCTAAGGGAACTACTGATAATAAGGAGAAGATTCATGTATAAGAAGCTGGTGAGGGTTCAGAGAATGAGAATGATTGGAAAATAGATATTGGGGCCTTGAAGGTCTGCATTCAAAAGCTGGAAAAGGTCTTCGCCAAAGGCTTTTGAAATAACATTCTGTTGAATATGACTATGTTGGAAGCGATGGGTAATCTAGGGAATGCTGACATTGCAGACAATGAGAATCTTAAGGATCTTGTTAATTCTATAGTTATGTAGTTTCATCCTTTCTAACTTTGGTCTTTTTAGTGTTTTTTTTTGCTTTTGACTTTGTTTCTCGACTATGCCATTAGTTTGGTGCTGACATCTTTTATTTGCCAGCCTTCTTGTCTTTTTTGATTGTATAGGGTTTGGCCCCTGGTTTGCCACCTTAATTAATAAAAAACATGGATTCTCTTTAAAAGACATTAAAAATATAAAAGGATTTGATAATGTGCCTCACTAAACTTTAGGTTCTATCACTTTAGATATCAAGGTAGGACCCAGAATATTATCTACATAGTTTCAAGCAATTCATAATCATTTGAACTATAATTTATTATTGGGTAAACCATGGATACATTAAATTCAAGTTATACCTTTTAATTTACATTGATGTTTAAAATTTATACATGATGGGTACTTGTATACGTGTCTTATTGATAATCAACCATTCAAATATTGTAAGATTACAAAATTACTATTAAGAATAAATCATGATTAAAGGCACTTTAGCCTACCTTAGTGTCACCATAAGATATCATACCTATAGAACAAATGCATACATGTGAGGTTGGTGAATCTATTAAAAGTGAACAAAATTTTCCATCTATAGATGTTTCAGAATAACAACCTTAAGGTGGAACAAGAGGAACATGTATATGAATTACCTTTATTAGTCAATTTAAAATACCCAAATTTCATATCTATTAAAGACATTGATGATGATTTTGATATTAATTATGATGATGATACAAATGTAATATAAATGAACATTGATGATTATGTACGTGGTTTTAATTTTACACCAGTTGGCCTAGGTGAATATAGATATGATTTAAAGGAAATAATTCTAGTGAACAAAAATAAAGGAAAAATAATGATTTCATATATTGATAAAAGAATGTTGTAATATAGCTACTACACAATCTACTACATATATCAATGTATTATAGGTATGAATAGATCACCATTCATAGATTTAGTAAATAATGTGGAGATCATGGATATAGAACAAGTTATTAGAATCCAAGCTAATAATGCACATGATAGACCACATGTTATGTCTCAGATATTAGCTGATAGGGAATTAATTACTTTACCAACATTAATGCATATGTCTACTAGTAAATTATCAAATCAAGAGGGAAACATATTTTGTCATTTTCATAAAATAATAGGGCACACTACTAATATTTGTTAAATATTACAACAAAAAATTAAGAAATATAAAGATAAAGACACTATTCAAATTATATAGCCCATACTACAACCTACTAGGGATCAATATTTAGGTCAAATACATAGAAACTATAAGGTTTCTAAAAGGAATCCTTTGAATATTTAGGATTTTATTGAGAATGAATATAGATAGCATGTGAAAATAGATGAGGATAGAGAGCTAAATGTATATACACTTGCATTTATTTGGCACATGGGTCAAGGTTAAGATGAATTACAAAAGTTATATATTTCTAAGATTCAATATGAAATTTTACAATATTGATTCCATGTGGTCCCAAAGTTCTTGGCATACTAATTTTTTTTATGAAAATAGGAACTTAGATAAGTGTTACATTTGGTCAACAGTGGTTTCATAAAATGGAAGTTGCAATTGATAGGCTACAATAATGTCTATTCTCTATTCTCTAGACAACAAGATCTCCATCTTATGTGAAGGTCTAGATCATCACCATATTAATTTTAACTAAATTATTGGGTTCCCATAATAGACCATTTTTGGTCTTTGTGCACCTGATACTTCTATAGGGCCACCCAAAATTTCTTAGTGAATGTTCCCAAGGTAGCGAAAGATGATATAGGAGGCGTGGTGGTAGTTGAGGTGGAAGGTGGAGGCATTGGTGGAAGAGACAAGAATGGAGGGGCGACATGTAATGGTATGGGAGATGGAGGGGGAAGCATGGAGGAAATAGGAATAAATACAAAATAGGAATCCCAAGGGAAAAAGGGGGCTATAGTTACTCCTAATTAAGGAAGACATGGGGGCCAATTACATTTAAGAGCTAAATGTTCAGTTGGAATGAATAAATATGTTGATTGAAGCCTGTGGATCATTATCCACATTTGGGAGTTTTGGAGTAGTTAGATTTTATCATGGATGAGATTGGTGAGTTTAGAGTTTGTGTTGTAGACCCCTCTTTTTCTTGGGATCCCTTTCTCTATTTTTGGCTAAGTCTCAATGTCTTCTCATAGCTTCCATGTGGCATCATGGTGCTTGTTACACTCAAATAAGTTCTCAAATTCCCTAGGAGAATCACCAACCCTCCACATGAAATCTTGACACTCACCCAAGGGAGGTTTATTTTTTTTAGACTTTCAAATAATACCACTAACCAATAGAGTAATGGGTGTGGCCCACTATGAATTTAAATTGGGAAGTGGATCTCACCATGTGGTATCATGATGCTCCTTAGGAGAAAAGGTTTATTATTTTAGGGCTCTGGATTGCATGATTGGCCCATAAGGTTAGGAATGGAGCCCACCATGTGGTTATATTAAGAAGGAAGCAATTCTTCTACATGGTATCATGGTGCTTGTCTAAGGTGAATTTTTTCCTATCAGACCTTCAAGTAGTGCCATTAGATGAGAATATTGGCCCCCCATTTCTAATAAGCATTCCAGAGGTAATTTTAGAGGTGGACATGTGTTACCACCACACTTTTTATAAGTGTCATGGGTATCATAAGTCATTACAATTGTGTCATATCCATGTTTCTAAAGACTAGCTACACTCATGAGTTAGAGTCCCTCAATTAGTTGCAATGGCCTCATCATGAGAGCAAGTACCTGCTTATAGGTGTCACTTCCTTGAGAGGCCACTACACCTATATAAGTAGAGCTATTTTATTTTGTAAAGGGATATAAATTTTAGATAATCATTTACTACTAGAGTAGTCATTATAATAGTTAGTTCTAGAATAGAAGTAATAATAATTTTTGTTTTTCATTCTAAGACATTAGCAAGTGCCCCTCATATGAAGGATTATACTGTATACAATACTTTTTCCTTTTATATGGTGTTTTCTACCTAAAAATGAAGAGGATATAGTGTTATGTGCCAAATTGAGTGGAAATCTATTGCTATCTATTATTTCTCTTCCATGCTTCTATAGTATTTATTCTTGTTTATGATTACAAACTCTAATTCATGCATGTGCTCCTTTAATAGTCTATGATATTTGAGGGGATCAATCTATTTTATGCAATAGGAGTTAGATACATTAAAATATTTTTACATCCCCTTAGTTAGATTGTTTCAATTTATTTACATTTATCCCTTCCCCCTTTTATCCCCAATTAGTTTGAAGAGTTGGCTTTGAAAATCTTAGAGATTGCTTTATAGACCGCATTTGAGTCCCACATCTATAAATTTTCCCATAGAAGGTTGTTCTCCTGGAGTGAGGGTTTTAGGCATTAATAGTTTCTTCTTTTATGGTGGTATTGATGGGACTCAAACCCATAATCATTTTATTATAAGTTAGAGTTTCTGAGTCAAAGGCCTATTATGAGGCCATAAATACTAAAGAATCTAGCCTTGTTATCACCACCTCTGGTAGTTGTAACTCACCAAAATATCACAAATTTAAGTGTAACATAATAACCATAAAAAATAATGATCCTAGGACCACCAAGGAACTTCATAGCATGGAATAGTGGTATCCCACTCATCCCTCTAGTATCCCTAGCTACATGGGATCTTATTCTTACTAATGCCTTAAAGGCACTCCCTAAATTCACAAAGGAAGATTTCAAAAGTGTATCAAAACATTTTCAAGATGTCACCAATGTTTATATTATGCATTGTCACATATAAAAATGTGTCCTTGAGGCTACTAGCCACCTCTTTCAAGTGATGAGCTCTCGACTGGTACCAGCCTTTACCACCTAACTCCATCACCACCTATGATGACTTGGGAAATATATTATTCAAAAAATTCAATGAGAAAGTAGACTAGTCATCTCTCCTACAACAACTAATCACTATAAAGAGAGATTTATAAGAGGCTATTATAGATTTTAATACAAGGTTTGATAAGACCTGGCAAAGAATCTTGGTGGTAGCTCAATCGCTCGTAGGTATGGTCACTGTCTTCTACCTCAAGGAATTTAACTCAAATATAGTGGTTATGATTTAGTCCCTTAGAGGACAAACATTTTTAGACACTTATGAATGTGCAATTAGAGTGGAGAATAATCTAATTATTACTAGGAATCTTCCCCCTTGATCACCAATGCCAATGTTCCTAAAAATGTTGATGCTATCACAAGAGGAGGTACCAAGCACCTCACAAGAGATACCTTCCATGTATGTATATCTACCTACTCAAGAGAATATTACCTCTTTATCTTCACTAGATACAAAGATGAATGGCATGAAGAGTATCTTGTAAAAATTCTCTAATGAGATCATAAATCTTAAAAGGTAGCAAGTTATGCCCCCAAAATCTCATTTTCAAAACTACTAGGAAACAAGAGTGTCATACTAGTTAAACTAGTACCAATAAAGGTAAAGGCCAAATAATCAGGGACTAATATCCTTAGGTGTTAAATCACCAAGTGTAACCCATAAACCAAATTATCCCAGTCCTTAATCCTTTGTAAATGGTCATACCAAATTCAAATAGAGAATTAGTCACTAACCAAAAAATTGGAAGGTGAATCTAATTCATGGTGCTTCCCATGTAATGATGCACATACACCTTGAAACTGCCCAAGAGGTAACTTGTAGTAAAAAGTTGTTGAGTAATGAAGGTAAATAAATGTGCCTAATTCATCTTCCTATGGGTACCAATCCTTAGGGGTTGAAAATGCTATGTTAATGGCATATATGCAAGAAATTTCCTTAGAACAAGAAAAGTAAATATCCCTAGAACATGCACTTTTCTCTTGGGTAGAGGGAAAAGATACAATTTATGTAATTGGGATCCCATTTCTAAAGGCCTTTCGAGTCCAATAAAGCTACTTCACCTGATCTAAGAAGAGACTAGGTGAGACCCAAGAAGTTTTTTCAAGGCATAAAGTGGCTTTGGAAAAAGTCATGGGCCCTAACCACCACCTTTGGCATATCAAAGATGAAATGAAACAACACAAAATAAGATAAATGACCTTGAGGTACAACCACAAGGGTGATTTAATTTAGTAGAGTAGCTGAAGAAGGCTCTGACCAATGTCTTCTTTTCAAACTAACTTTACTATGGAGCCAACACAAAATAATGGGAAGTAAGCCAATAATAGTGCACCACCCATATGCCATTAATGTTCATAAAATAATAGATGGGGGTAATTAAAACAAAAGTGAACATATTCTATTTAACCCTCCTTATGGGGAATAAACTACTGCACAGTTCCATGATCGACTATGGCCCCAACACCACAGTGATGCCCAAATAGTTTGTCGATGGACTACAACTTCAGTATGAACCTTTTAATAAAGGGGTGATGAATTTAGATGGGAATAAGGTTCAAAACATATGTATTATTAGAGTTCTTCCCCTAATATTTTAATCTTACTCCAATATCATGATCACCCAAGAAGTTGTAGTGATAGACATCCCACCATTATTTGAGCTATGTCTATCAAGAGATTTCACTGCCAAGATAGGTAGATACTTATCTTTGGATTGGTCTCACTTAGTCGTAAGGACCAAATATGGTTTTAAATTGAAAGTATTATCCAAGCCACTACATATAAAACACATAACTGATGATGCTATGGTACATTTTGAAGTAACACACACTTCTTTATCTAAGAAAGAGATGTATCATGTATAAATGCTCAAAGAAGGAATGGCAGACAATAAGAGATTAAAGTAAGAATTTTTCATCAATAAATTTATTGAGAATGATCCTTTCAAAAAAATTGATGCCACCAGCCTTAGGACCCATGTAATCCATGATGTAGATTAGGCCATCCCCAAGGTCATGAAGAATAAGGAGGATCAAACCAAAGAACTTGAAAATGAGTCCAATGTTTGGAATCTATATTTTGACAGTGCAAAATGAAAAACTAACTCTAAAACTGGCATCCAATTGGTGTCTCCATCTAGAAAATATATCCCATGATCCTTTAAATTCCAATTTGTTTGCATGAATAATGAAGTTGAATATGAAGTGTTAGTCCATGGCCTTAGCCTCACCAAGTTCATGGGCATGAAGTAACTAAAAGTGTTTAGTGATTCTAAATTAGTGGTGAGACAAGTAAGAGGGGTCATGGATATGAATAATATTTGAATCTTATCCTACCACCACTTAATATGGGATTTGATTGAAGTATTTAAAGTATTTAATATTCAAATCAATCCTAGGTCTATGAACTTGAAAGTGGACAAGATGGCGGTGATTGGCTCCCAGTTTGATCTAGTGACTAATTTATTCACCATTAAACAAGTAGTATGAGTGATTATCAGGATCACCATTCCAAATAATGACCAAAATTGGTAAGTGTTTGAAATCAATGCCAAAATAATCATGTTTCTCTAATAGCCATGTAATTTTATGGATTAGTTGCATTCAAAGATTGAAGAATCCTATGAGGATCAGATCATGAAGTTGAAGTCCAACAAACTTCCAAAGGAGATAATCACCCTAGAGAGTCTATTCAATTTTGATGATGATAGGAATGACAAACAATATTTTGTCATAGATAAAAGTGACTACTATGAGCTTGATGTCAAAAGCAAAAGAAAACTAAAAGTAGGGAAAGAAGTTTCCCAAAAGGATAAGGACCAACTAGTGTCTTTCTGTAACAAGTATCAAGGAGTGATGGCCTGGACTTATGATGACCTAAAGGGATATGATCATGATGTCATTAAGTATACCATTGATCTATTTTAAAGCTCTAAACTCATATGCCAGAAGCAAAGGCTAGTTAACCCAAAAATTGAGTCTCTCATGGTTTAGGAACTAAGGAAACTGATCGACTCAAGAATCATATATCCAATCAAGCATTTAACTTGGGTATTCAAACTAGATCTAGTGACAAAAAGAATGTATACATCTAGATATGCATGGATGTTTGAGATTCAAATAAATCATCTCTAAAGGATCATTACCCCCTTCCTTTGATGTAACAAATCCTCTAGATAATAGTGGATGCAAAAAATTTGTCTTTGTTGGATATATTTTTTGGTTATAACTAGGTATGGGTCAATAAAGAGGACCAATATAAAACCACCTTTCAACCTTTCTAATGTAGGGGGTACCTTCTAATGAGCCATAGACATAGCCTTTCAAGGACTAATCAATTAAAACATCCTTGTCTATTTAGATGATCTCATGGTGTTCTCCATGAATAAGGAAGATCACTTTGATCATTTGGATAAGGTTTTCCAAAAATGCCAAGAGTTTGGGGTATCTCTCAACCCCAAAAAAATATCTTTGATGTCTTCATCATCAAGTTATTAGGATACATAGTATCTAAATAAGGTGTCTTTATTGATCTTTATAGAGTGAAGGCCATCATGGATTTAACATTTCTAGTTAATAATAAAGGAGTCCAATATTACCTAGGAAAGATCAATTTCATTAGCAAATTTGTATCTAAATTTAAAGGGCTAGTTAGGCAAATCATATTAATGTTGAAAAAGGATCAACCTTTCAAATGGACCATCAAAGGGAGAGTAGCATTTGATAAAATCAAGGATGCAATATCTACTTCCCCTATACTAGTCAATCTTAACTTCTCCAGAGACTTCATCATATATGTTTATGGGAGTGAACATATCTTAGGAAGAAGAAGGGATAGGCAAGCACCTAATTGCCTTATTTTTAAGAAACTTACATGGGTACAAGACCAATTATTATTTAATTAAAAAATAAGATTTTTCCATCATCAAAAGCCTCAAAAATTTCAGACACTTGGTGGTAGGGAACAAGATAATGGTATATATGGTGAATTCCAACATTAGAGAGTATATAATAGAAAGAAAGATTACTCAGAAAAGGGACAATTAGATCACCAAGATCCTAGAATATGACATTGAGGTCAAAACAACCAAGGTGATCTAAGGAAGAGGGATTTGTGAGTATCTGGCCCAATACATAGATGCCTCGATAGAAAAAAAAGATACATCAAAGATGGTCCTAGTGAATTAATATGAAACTAATAGGTCCTAGGTTGTTGATAGGACCTACTTTATGCAAACTGGCTAATATATAAAAGGCCTCCCTACACATAAGAACATATTATACATACTACAAGGATCTAGCTACATACTATTCTAAGGGGTCATCTTCAAAAGGAACTTCCATGGGGAATTTCACTGATGTGTTGACAATAACCAGGTTAGTAAGATCTTAAAAAAATGCATTTCACCCCTCCAAGTAGACACTTCTCTACAAAGACAACCATGATCAAGATCATGAACGTAGGATATTATTGGTTGACCATGTTATTTAACTACCATAAAGGGGTCAAAAAGTGTTGGTAATGTTAATTTTTCATAGCAAAGCAGAAGAATTCAACCATGTTGTTGAATCTAATCATAACCAACAAACCTATCACATAATAGGGCTTAGATTTCATCAAGATGATAAATCCTATATCTATAATGGGACATAATGGATATGCATGGATACTATTTACTCCACAAGGTAGATTGAGGCAACCCCATTAAAAGAGGTGACTAAGAATGTAATCCTCAACTTCCTAGAAGAACTAGTGGAAAGGTTTGGCCTTATGAAAATGATTATATCTGATAATGCCAAGGCCTTTCTTGGTACAAAGGTTTTATAAAAGGTTTTATAATTCATAATTTAAAATGTTATTTTCCTAAATACTTCATATAATTACTACCCATAAGGGAATGGGTTAGTTGAATTGACAAATTAAAACTTGATTAGGCAATCAAGAGGATGGGCATAGACCAACAAAAGGAGTGGCATATGCATCTCAAGATGGATTTGTGGGATAACCAAATTACTCCCAAGAATATTTTAAATACATACCCATATGAAATAGTATACGATAAATAAGTAGTCATGCTCATATCAATAGATATTCATGCCTTACAGCTTTTGAAAGCTATTGAGATAATGAAGAATAAGGTGATGAAGGTTAGGCTAGAAAAATTACTCAGGCTCCAAGAAGTGAGAGAAAGAGCTAGTGATGCTAATTACATGTGATAGTAGGTGGTCAAGTGATGGTTAAACAAGAAGGTGTCTAACCCAATCTTCAAGACAAAAGACTTGGTCTTTCAAGTATGACCAAGGGGTTGTAAAGCTAGGCTAGCATGTGAAGTTTGATTCCCTATGGAGGGGGCCTTTCTGCATCATAAGTAATTGATAGGGTAACACATTTGAGTTAGAGGATGAATAGGGCAATAAATTATGGATTCTGATTAATGGAATAAACTTAAAAACTTCAATTGATTTAATAGTTCTCCTTTATACATAGTTAATTTCTCTTCTTTGTTGCTTTTGTTGTTGTTTCCCTTTGATAATAAGTGTCATTGGCACATGTTTTTTGTTTAATTTCCAAGTGTCCATTCCTTGGCCCCCTTAATTTTGAATCATCTAGTGATAGATGGATATCTACCCCAATCCCATATCCATTAATGTCAGATGCTCCATATTACATGATCCCCCATGACGATCATCGCAAATCTCTTGTTAGACATTCTCCAAGCATGTATGCCACCCTTAACATTTATGGGGCACTCAAATTCAAAATATAAATGATGATCATTTTTGAAGTATTGGCCTATAAATAACTCTCTCCTAATTGAGCCAAAAATTTAAATGCCTAAGATTGTCTAATAGAATTAAGAAATTGAGTAAAGCATCTTGAGCCAAGAAAATTAAGAAAGAATTACAAGGATTGTGAGCATAAACCAATATCTAGTTTTTTTCCTTCATCAAAGAGAATTTTTGAAACAAGGTTTACAAGATGGAAACTTATTGTGAGCATAAACCAATATCTAGTTTTTTTCCTTGATCAAAGAGAATTTTTGAAACAAGGTTTACAAGATGGGAACTTCTACATCCTCATATAGAAGCAAAAGGTATCCAAAGAAGTAGAGAACCCATGGGTCAGGTGGTCATGGAGACATTCCCCCATAGTATGCAGTAAACAAATCATATGCTTCCACCTTCACATATCCAAGGCCCAAGGTACCAAATGTTAAGAGTATCACCAATGGGTGCTACAGGGATCTCGTACTAATCCTAGATTATGTAGATTGGATCTTTGACCCCAAATTGGCCAAAAACCCAAAGAGCCTAAGAGAGGGTGCCCATGCTCAAATGATCGAAAAGGTTCAAAAAAATGACTATGAGTTGTTTGGGTACAATATTTGGAGCTCCATACTAGACCAATACATAGTTTCTCATGTGCACTCATGCCTAGAGATCATTTCCTTATGTGTAGATAGATATGATACCAACACTAGTGTTATTATAAGCAAAAACCACCTAAAACTAGATATTAGTGCTGATACAATAAGGGAGATGCTTTAAATCTCAATCAACCCTAATGATGATGTTTACAATATGGAGAGATTATATAATGTTTGGGACACCCATGTATAGAATCTAGATTTCATCAATTTATTTCTTTAAATTAATTACACTAAAGTGCCTCCTTTGCCCATCACTCTTGCAAGCTTTATGACATAGGATATGAAGGATGCCTTCTCCATGATAACATTCATATTTGGGTTGGAATTGGATTCTAATTTTGATGATTTACAATTAGTCACAATCTTCATTTTGAATATGGTAAGCAAGGAGAAATTTTACATGATGGACTTTGCAGATGCCATCACCACTACCATTCACAATGAACTAGAAAATTTCTCAACATAGAATACCTTTAGGTATTCCTCCTTTATCCTCCACCTAATTTTATATCAAAACTCCTAGTTATTCTCTCCATACATTATTTTCAATTTGATTGAAATGGGCACCCTTTCCAACATATTGATCCCAATATTTGCATGGATACACATCATGTTAGCCACTTAAGATTACTATGAATTTTTTGAATCCTTCATGTCTCTAGTTGTCATCAACCTCAACCAAGAGGCCATCACTTTTAGAATTATTGATCACTAGAGGTCATGGGTCACTGGTGAAATAATTCTAGTTGATTGGTTTTTTTATGCCCATTTCACATTCATCTAGGTTTATAGATTTAAGGAGTCATTCTAGCTACTATGCCTATTCACAGATAGGAGCCTAGCCTTACCGATGGCTCATTAGCTCAATGTAGTTGACTCAATCTATGGTGTGGGACACAAGAAGAAGGCCCTATATGACATCCCCTTCTCAAAAGGAGGCATCATAGTGGTCAATAGGTTGTAAGAGTACCTACTTACTTTCAATATTATAGAGTTTGGCCTTGACTAGATTAATGACCCATAGAATTATGACTCGAGTAGCTACATAGCCTCCTTGAAAACCATGCCCCATTCACCCATGAGCCTTGACCATACTTCAAATAATGAAGGTTGTTGATGGAGGATAATATCAATTATTACATGGATCTGTCTCAGATCGCAATTAACACCCATAAGCCATGAGAGTACTTTTATAAAGTAGTTCAAGAGTTAAACCCCATGAAAATGACTAGGGGCTATGAGGAAAACTCATTCAGAGGGGATAGGGAAATGAAAATATAGATGCCTATTGGAAATATAGGAAATAAATTGGCTAATGGGAGCATAATTTTGAGGACTTGGACTCTAATGAGACATTCAAGAACCTCTATGATTATCACCATGAGGAAGAGGCTCTAGTCGAAGAAAAAGTCTCAATCATAAAGGAAGAGGAGGAAACCCCTTTAGAGGAAGAGGACGACACCCTTCTAGATAAATATGAATAAATCTTAGTGGTTTAGAGGCCTTTGACCTAGCCTCCTCCCCTATATTCATATCTAATCATCATAAACAACATTAAGTCTCTTTAGGGCATCTCAAAGAGGTGTCATCTTAACCCAAATAGCCTAAGGCAAAAGCATCCATCCCTCCACTAGGGGCCCCATAAAATAATTTATGCTTTTCTTAGCCCCTTCATTCCACTTTTTCTTCATTTTTCACTCCCTCTTCATAGTCCATAGTTTTCATTGAGCTCGCATCACTCTCTACTACTTAGCCTATCACCTTACTCATGCCACTTTCCTCTATGTAGCCAATCACATCCCTTGAGCCATTTATCACTCATAAATCCTCATCATATATTATGGTGCAATCACCCCACACCCATATCCATGACCTCACACCTTTCTCTCTTTCTATCCTGATCCTTCATCCACTTATCCCCTAGTGAATACAGTCTAATACTTCATAACATCAAGTGACCATTCCCTTTGACTTGCCACAAGGATACCTCTTCATGGGGGTGTTAATCTAGTCATATAATTAGTTTCATTAGTATTTAGAGACTTCTATAAATTCCCAAGAGGCCTAGGTAGAGAAGAGAAGAGGAAAATAGGCCAAGGCCTTGGTAGGGCCTCACATGTAATCATTCTTTAACCCAACACAATAATATCTAATGATTATACACATGGAACCCAAAGTAATCAAGTTCTAAGAATATATGAAACAAGGTGATTACCTAATACATGTCATCATCCTCAAACTCAAGTAGGCTAGACCCACTAACAAGGTTGAGTTGATGGAAGAAATGTAGAAGTCTGTCACCATAGACTATATCAAGGGCGGCCAATAATTAGAGAAAAGAGATGTAACTCACAATAGTGAAAGCTACAATTGACCACCTCAATACTAAGGCCAAGGAAAAAGATGTAAAGCTCACAAAAATAATATCTAGCCTTTAGAACCACATCACTAATGAGGGCTTCCAAGTGGAAGCCAATCAAAAAGCCTAGTTGGGGATCTAGGTTGAATAACTATAGATCGAGATAGAGGGTCTCAAGAAGGAGAAGTAGGATATGGAAAATAAGATACATGAGAAGGAAGAATATATCACATAAACCTATAATACTCTATTGTAAATTACAAATAATTAGATACAATTATAGTATTAGATGTAGTAGGATTCCTCAGCTAAAGACCAAGAAATATTATGATTATAGAATAACCTCACCATCCACTCCTAGACCATGGGCATCATCCCCATGGTTCATAAATTATATGTATATTATTGGGAGAGAGTAAATAATGTGACCATAAACTTGAATCCATTACTTGAGTTCATCATAGACTCTCAAAGGTTGAGCTCCCAGATAAGCACATCCATAGACTAGGTCTTAGTCTTCATGTCCCCTAAGGTTAAAGATTTATAGCTCCTCATCTAGAAACTATACATCATGATGGAAGGGATGCTATAGGTAGTAAGGGTATCCAATCAAAGGTAGGTGGTGGTGAAACTTAATGAGTTCCTAAGATATAATAAGGTAGTGATAAAGTAAAAATAATTTTTAGATGCCTTAGAAAAGGGGGTTCGGGATATTAAGGGGCATGTCAAATAGTTGGTCTAGTTGGGAATCCCCTCCCTGTTCCTCATAGACAACACTATCCTCTCAAAGGAAAAAATAAAATAGCTACTAAAAAATAAGTAGAATGGCTATACCATTTTTATGACTCTCAGTCAAGATCCAAGTGTCTTTGAGGTGGAAACCATTTTACAGCCTCTCACCCAACTAAAGTTTCAAATGTTAGTAGTTGTTCAAGGCTTGAGTAACATATCCTTCAAGGAGATCATAGATTTAGATAGGGTCTTTTAGTATCTAAATAAGAAGACTCAGATAAAGGAGGAAGAGTGGATGCCTTTGAAGGCTACTCTTCAAAAATTGTAAGTTTTTTAGGCCTTGCCCCTTTTTGCAATTTTACTTCGACTAGTCTAGGAACCAATTTTTTTGCATTCTTCCATCTATAGGTAAATTACCCTATAAGTCACCAAGAATTGTGGATCATTATCAACATTTGGGAGTTTTGAAGTAGTTGGATTTTATCATGGATAAGATTGGAAAGTTCAAAATTTGTGTTACAACACCCTCTTTTTCTTAGGGCCCCTTTCTCATTTTTGGCTAAGTCTCAACTTCCTCCTATAGTTACCATATGGCATCTTGGTGCTCGTTCAACTTTTAAAAGTTATAAACTTCCATAAGATAAATATCAACCTTACACATGAAATATTTATTCTCACCTAAGGGAAGTTTATTTTTGTAAAATTTCAAGGAGTGTCATTGGCTGACAGAGTAATGGGTGGGGCCCACTATGTATTTATAATGGGAAGGAAGCAGAACTCACCACATGGTATCATGATGCTCCTCAAGAGTAAAGGTTTCTTTTATCAGGGATCTATATTACATGATTGGTTGATAAGGTTAGGAATGGGGCCCACCATATAATTATAATAAGAAGTAAGTGAACCTTCCACATGGCTTCATGATGCTTGTTTAAGGCAAAAAATTTCATGTCAGACATTTAAGTATCACCATTGGAAGAGAAGAGTGGGCCCCAATTTCGAATAAGCATTCTAAAGGAAATTCTATAGGTGGACACATGTTACCACTATGCTTCTTCTAAGAATCATGGTCATCATAAGTCATTTTAGTTATACCATATCCAAGTTTATGAAGACTAGCTACACTCATGAGATGGAGTCCCTCGATCAGTTGTAATGGCCTCATCATGAGAGCAAGTGCTTGGTTTTATGTGTCACTTCCTTGAGAGGTTATTGTGCCTATATAATTAGAGATTTTTTTTAAAAAGGGTTATAACTTCTAGATAATCATTTACTACTACTGCAGTCATTGTAATAGTTAGTTCTGGAATAAAAGTAACAATAGTTTTTATTTTTCATTCTAAGACCTTAGCAGGTGCACCTCATAGGAAGGATTGTACTATATACTATTCTTTTAGACATTTTTATGGTGTTTTCCACCCAATAATAAAGAGGACATGGTGTTTTGTTTCAAACTAAGTGGAAATATATTATTTTATGTTGTATATTTTCCATGCTTCTATAGTATTGATTCTTGTTTATGATTACAGACTTTAATTCATGCATGCACTCCTTTAATAATCTGTGATGTTTGAAGGGGATCAAGATATTTTATGTAATAGTAGTTATATGTATTAAAATATTAGTGCATCAACTTAGGTTGTTTCAGTTTATTCACATTTCTCCCTTCCCCCTTTTATCCCCAATTAATTTGAAGAGCCAACTTCTAAAATCTTAGAGGTTGCTTTACAGACCGTATTTGAGTCCCACATCTATAAATATTCCCATATAAGGTTATTATCTTATAATGAGGGTTTTAGGCATCAACAAAGATTAATACTAAGGAACCCAATGTAAGAGAGAAAGATTATCACAAACATGTTGTAGGTATAATTGTAGGTTTTAGAAGTTGTCTAAGTACAATCAACCTTGGTCACTTAATAGAATTTTACTTGGATATTTCCTAAGGTGATTTTGATCTCAAAGTGTCTTGAAAAAACCTATGAGAGATAAAGGACTACTATTAGGATCAATGGTGTGGTATAAGCAATTAGAGCATATGGGATGGGGCACATGTAGTCACAAGATTAGTTTTAACACTAGGATGAACTACTATCATAGGGGCCATTGAGAATGTAGGAGCAATCAAGATTTACATTCTATGATGGGGTGTGTTAACTTGTGCAAGTAGTCCAAGAGTTATCAATGGTGTATACCATGCCATTATGGTTGAATATGGAAAAAATTAGATTATGGGAAAGATTGGAGGAACTGGGAAGCTTGGAGTATCTATGAAGCTTAAAACACCAAAGATCATCAAAACTAGAGCACCAAGGAGAACATGGTCACTTTCAAGGGTGGGCACATGAGGATTCATTAGAGAGAGAGTTTGACTTGGGTTTATATACTTGAAACATTGAACTCACCTATAATTGATGGGTCTAGGGGTCCTATGTGATTTATAAGTTTGCTATGAAAGGGGCCACAATAGGGGTAGGTTTCACTTGGGATGAAAAACTAAGGGGAGTATCAAGGGGTTGGTTGGCTTGGTTAGGAGTGGAGGTTGACACCTTTGAGGATGCCATAATTTTTTCAAAGTGGGATCTATTGTGAGTCTAAGCTAATTTTAAAATGAAGAGCACTAGTAGTTTTGTACTAGTCTACCTAAGAGGTGGCTATAGGCAAGGTCGATGTCAAAGATAAAAGAGTTGTAGTAGCTGGGACCCCATACAATATTCTCTCAGAGAGTCTCATCATCATTATCATCATTAAGTCCTTGAAAATAGGTCCTTATGGGGCTTGTTGTAGGAATACTAGTTACACTAGAGATGGCTATGGAGGATCAGATCTTTCTTTCAACATGAGCTTGAGTTGTGCTTACACTTGGGCCTTCTAGAGGGTGGATACCTATAGCTTTATAATTACCTTAGTGTCATTTAATGGGTTAAAGTAAATTTCATCATTCAAGTGGTTCTCATGGTGGTAAGTGATATTAAGGCACAGTTGGTATTTATCCACATGAACCTACACTACACCATAATGATCCCATTATGTGTGTTATACCTTACCCAAGCTATATGATTATATGTGTTGGTATATGGCTTGTATTCCCTATAATATTTTTTATTCATGGTGACCAATGACCATGGGAATTCTAGTTAAGATTCTTATTCCTACCAAGGAAGAGACCCAAGACATCATTGGCCAATTGGTAAGTTATCTCTAACTCTATAAGGTAGTATATAAATGTGTATGGTAACAAGAGAAGATGCCTAAAAATGCCTTCCGCCATGATTATGTTATGATCCTTATAATACCAGTAAGATATAATGGGTTATAGGTAATCCTTCATATCATCTAAAAGCCTTATATTGGCCTCTCATTAATGACATGATACACAATAGGGTAAAAGTGGTCATACATGTCGCATATATCATTAAAAACGTTGTGAATCTAAAATTTATAAAACATTATGTGCACTACATACCCATTAGTAATACAAAGGCAAATTCAAGATCTTGAAGTCTAAGGTGGTGTAAATAACATCCATGGTGTAGGACATTATGTAAAAATTACCTCTAATGTAGACCCTATTCACCTATTGAATGATTATGAATGTGATGTCACTCCCCAAATTTAGAACCACCTATCCCCTCATGATGATTATGAAGAATGGAACCTAGTACCTGTTAATGTGCACCTGTCATTTTACCCATACAAATGATTCAACAAAAACATGATAATGTACATGCCCTCTCTGAATGTCCTAATTTTTTAGTAATAGGGGTCCTCTTTGTTTACCCAATGATCCTGGTCTTTAGCCTATTCTTGAAGGACCTCATATATGTTATGATTTTTGGTATAGGTGTCAAAAATCTTATTTTTGTAAGTGATAGTGCACTCAAAGAGGTTGCAATGCTGTTTGAACACTCCTAAATATGTCTTCAATCCTAAATTTGGTGTTTGGTGAGCACATAATGTTCATACTACATCTGAAAGTTATCAATTGTCACCAAAGAGGTATGTGCATGGGATTACCTCTATATTAGCATCCACTTTATGTAGTATCGATGCCCTAAGGGATATCGGGTTAGTGGTGAACTCCACATTATCACCCTATGGTTCATGATCACTATTGTGAAACTATATATCTTTAATGTTCTTGAATATCTCATTTTAAAGCTTTATCTCATGATTTCCTATAGAAATGTGGTGTCATAAAACTCTTACTATAGTATAAGGTTTGAAGTTGAGGTAAGCATTTTTGAATTAATTATTGTTTGTGTATATAATTAGTAAGGAGTTTACTTTGGGATCTAGAGTGAAATCAAGGCAAAGAGCTTAGAATAATTTAGATGCACATAAGATATGTAATCGTGCTCAATCCAAATGGGATATTATAGAGATATATGATATTTTCCATAGTAATGGATTTGTTGGGATCATGTCACATGAAATAAATTTTTAGTTGATAGTGCAAGCCCAAATTCATCATTGACCAAATTAGTCATTTCCTAGTTTGGCATTAATTTAAAAATTTGAAAATAAGCCCCATTTAAGTTGGTTAGTGGAAATGGAATCCCTCCAGATGTTATATCATGATCTCCTCCATCGATCTAAATAAATATAAGAGTGTGATATGAAAATTCTTATTTAGCCCTTGTGGTACTGTAATCACCCCTAGGGTTGGCCACGTGTCAATTAAAGAGTGGGGATTCTATTGAGTACTATGCCAATTAAGCATGGTCAGATCTATTTATTTTGATATTTGTGCTTGTACAAGTAAGTTGTTTGAGTGTATAGATTACAAATGGCATCATATTACCAAGTTGGGCTCTTAGTACATACTATTTTTGACTTATCAAGATGGTTTAGGACATATTTGGCCACTTGGGAGTCAAGAGATATGTGTTTATTCCTCATTGGATAGGACCTCCAAAGGCTATGATATCTTTGAAACCTCTAGGTGTTAGGAGACATGTGGCACCTCCTCATTAGATCAATCCTCCTAGGGATCTCACAACTATAACACTCTAATATTAATATACACATGGAACCTCCTCATTGGATTGGTCTTTATAGATCTCAAATCATTTTGACACCTCTAGGTGTTAAGAGAAATGTGTCACATCTTTATTAGATCACACCTCTTAGGGGTTTGATAGATATGACACCTTTGTTATAAAAAATGCATAAAAAGCAAAGTCATTAAAAAGTTCCTTGTTAGAAAATAGATGCTCAATTGTCAACCAAAAGTCTCTTGGGAGAGTGTTAGCTTGGAATTTAGGACTATGGATCCAAGAATGAGCCTTTGGGAGATGTCTATGCATGGTTTTTTGGTAAAAAATAGTTAGCATCCCTAGAAACAAGTTAAGTGTGGAAACACTTAAATAATACAATGGGACTAACACTTTTCAATGTGAATAGTTATGAAAGGTGTTTAAGTATTAAAAACATGCTATTATCAAGGTTGAAAAAAATCTTAAAGATCAGGTTGGGCTCAATACAAGGCCAATATTTTTTAAAATTTTTGTGAAATAGAGTTCCTATTTTCTTCTAAGAAAATAGGTGTGTTGGTCACAATAGGAATATTTTAATCAAGTTTTAACATTATATAACTATCCCTTTTTTTCATGTCAAAAACATTATATATTGCAAATAAAAATTCATTGTTTTCTCACTTACTTTCACATTTTTATCCTAATGGATACATAAGTTGTTGAATATATTGATTTTAAAATTTCCTATATAGATAAATTTCATTTATCTATACATGATTTTCATGGTAGATTCTATACTTCATGTTTTATATCTATATTATTGGCTATACATTGTGGTCATTTGAACATGTCCTTATTTTAATCTCTAAGCCTTATTGCATGCTTCTATGTATTTTAGTGACATTATAACATGTCCCTTGTGTGATCTAGGATTTTGATCTTCTTCAGGTGTGAGATGCATCTAGTCCCACTGGGCGTGCCATTATGTGATCTAAGAATTTAACTCAAGAAAGGATGGTTAATATGGTGTTAGTTCCAAAATGAAAACAAAATGAAATAAACACACTAATAGTATAACATCTCTATGCCTAGACACTAGGGAGAGCTTAGTTAAAAAAATCAAATGACAAACACAACTAAAAAGCAAGGAATGAAAACACAATAATCCCTTCACCTTTCTTGGATGCTCCAAATGCCTTTATAGTAGTGGCTTGCTTAGCTTGTGCTCATGAAGTCTTCATCAATGGAGGGTTGGCTACCTCCTCTTCTCCTTGTCACCTTTGGTTTATGGCTTGGCTTGGCTTGAAATAAATTTGGCATTATAACACTATTTGATTAAAGATTTTGGAACCAATCCTACATTATAACTTTGCACTAATTAAGCTTAGAAATGATGTTGTAAGGCCTCTTATTTATAGATTTTTGGATTTGATTAGAATCAACCTGAACCATCCATCTCAAGATTGAGATGTGTGGTTGAGGATTAATTAAATTTTTGAAATTAAATTTGTAATTCTCCTCATGTCATTGTAAGAAGGAGTAATTAAGAGGCATGGAGGGCATCATGGAAGCCATTGATGAGGCATGGAGGGCATGAATCTTAATATTTATGGCATTTATGGCCTAGGGATGTCTTCCCAAGAAATGAGGTTACTTGATGATGTAGATATTCGATATTCATTTCCAAAAATAAGTATTCAACAAGTTTCCATGGAATTCTTGATTATGTTTTAATTTGAGTTAATTAGGTCTTAAATATGATTAAGCACTTTGTGTACAAATTACTCAAATTGATCAGAATGCCTTGTTATTGGTCCTAAATTTGACTAGATTAGAATTAGAAGGTGATGTTAGATGAATTAGAACTGTATTCCTATTTAGGATGTTTCCAACAAAAAATAACAAAGTCACATACCTTGTTTAAAAGAGTTGATAAGAAAGAGCAATTCAGAGTACCCAGGTGTAAATTTGACATTTTGACTCGAAATGAACTGATCAAAGTTAGCTAGCCCATAAATTTAACTACCTCATTTAGGGATACCCTAACCAAAATTGGAACTTGAATATGTCATTTTCTCATCATTTTGCATGTTTTAGTGTTTTTAGGCCAAATTATGCATTTTAGGTGGAAACTAGCCAAAAGCTTGATTGGAGGTTATTGGTGGCCAAATTTAGGTGTCTATAGTTTGACCTTATTTGGGAAGGCATTGTAAACCATAGGAAAAGTAATGTCCTATCAAAGAATGAGAGACGACCTATATGCCAAAAATAAGATGATGGTTGAAGAATAAAGTGCCAAATAGTTTTGGCAAGCCTATGATGATGCCACCTTGAGGGAGTGGTCGTCACATTTGTTGATGGACAGTCCATGAAAAATAAATAAGAAGAAAGGTGGAATTAACCCATGGTTGAGATTAATCCAAATGAGAAAATACTTGCATGCATTGATGTAAAAATTATGTTGATTTTCCTAAAGGTAGTTATAATCAAGAATAAAAGTCAAAATAATGATTTGCCCATAGGTGGTTATAATCATGAAGATGACCTAGATTAGCTTAAGATGATTATGCCCTAGTTAGGGTTGATTAAAAATCATAACTCAAGGATATAACCTATAATATATATTAAATATGAGTAGGTAAAAAGTGATGAAAGAGATGAATAGAAGAATAAGATTAATCAGTGTGAATGATTTAATTTTACCTACCAACGAGGAGATGCTCATCTTGACTAGCAATGATAAAACTATAATGGTCAATGGGTTGATTTGATCAAGGGTGGAATGGAAGGATTTTGCCAGGGTAACAAGGAGAAAATTCTATAACTCCATTGATTGTAGACCTTCTTGAAGCTGATTTTTGATGTAGCATGTGATAGTAGGCTTCATGATAGAACACCATGAAGACTTGGCCAAAATATGTGTAAGGAATGACTCTCAACTGAATAAACACTTGAAAATAATGTACCAATGATAAAAACCATGATGACAATGTTGACGTATGAATATGGATGGACTCAAGAATAATGTGTGTAAGGAATCACCCAATTCATACATATAGACTGAGTCAAGGCAATAGTACTAAAAACAAATAAACATGCAAGTGAATAAATAATAATAATAAAAAAAAAACCAACTTGAAATAAATAAATAAACAAAAATCCAAAAAAAAAGAAAAAGAAAGCATCCTAACAATGACAATGCCCTAATAAGGCAAATCAAGGATAATTAACTAGGCTTAGACATGATAAATATTTTTGGATTTTTAAAATGTTATAAATGTTTTTAGAATTTTGAGGTATCTTAACTCATTAGAGAATGACAAGATACCTACTCATAAAATGGTGAGAGTGTTTGGCTTAGGTTGCTCACAAAATGGTGAAATTATATGGAAAGGGGGATTGAGGTGACCTTAACATGAATTGAGCATGACCCACATAGTCTTGAAATGACCTCAAGTTATAGTAATTTCATCCACACAAAAGGTGGGGAAAAACCAACTAGGTCCCAACAAAATCTTAAATTTGGTAAATGACTAGTCAAATGAAAACAATAATGGAAAGGTGATGTGATAATGCATTTTAAATAGTGTTGCCCCTAGTTTGCCTATAGGTGGTTATAACTAAGATACAACAACATAGGTCAATGATACTAATTTTCCCATAGGTGGTTATAATTAGTGGCAAGACTGGTGAAACATTGATTTTCCCATAGGTGGTTATAATCAAGCTCACATAAACAAATATGGATAGATGAAAGATATCTAGCTAGATCAACTATCACGCTAATTTCATAGACTATCATTGAAACATGAATTGGATTGATTGTTGAAACTTGATCACAATCCCCCCACAAAAAGGTGCGAGAAGAACTAAGTGAACCAAGATCAAAATAGGATTAGGTAGGATGACTAAAAATAGGCTTTGGTCTAAATAAGAATGGAATGATAGGATGGTATGATTTGGCTAAGGATAATGATGGGTTGAATAATTCGGTTAAAATGGTTGGAGGGTTGTCCCCAAGTGATCTACAATAATAACAAATGGATATGTAACAATAGCAATGGTAGTGTGAAATGGCATGGTACATGTTGTTGGCCTAGGTGTGGTTTTTGATTATGTTGTTCTCATTGAGATGCATGTCCTAATAAAAAACTGATAAAAATATAATACTCAATAATGTTGATTGATATCCCATATCTCATATGAATAATTGCTCTGTCAAAAACTTGATATAGATTTGGTTGTCAAGAATGCTTTTGTGTTCTTCTTTGGTCATTGATTTTGATTCCTTTAAGTATCGAGACAAAGTATCTTTGTAGCCTCTACAATGGAAGTGTGGTCATGGATGGTAAATAGGGACAAATAATGGATGGTAGGTTTGATTATGAAATGGAATTTTAGATGATAACAAAATTTATAATTGTGGGAAAATAAATGAAGATCAGTACTTTTAGTCACACTTAATTTTTTTGATGTTGGATTCAACATAATTTTGGTTTTGGTGGGGCTGAAGACTTATTCTCTTGATAGGACCACCATATTTTTTTGTAGTTTGATCTAGAGAGTAGCTACCATCTAATTAGGATATAGATAGGAAGCTATTTTGATTTGATCTTTGATTTTGTCTTCATCAAGTAGTGAAGAACTTTTGTGCTCAACTATTGGTGACTCAAAAAGGTTTTCACCAATGAAGTTGTCTTGATTGTCTTGTAGCACCTTTGAGAAGGTTTCACTAAGGAATGTTAAATTTTGACTTTTATTTTATTTTAGCACTTTTGAAAAAGTCTCACTAAAAGATGCTAAATTCTGACTTATACTATCCTCTAGCACTTTTGAAAAAGTTTCACTGGGAGAGTATTCTTTTGCTACATGACTGTTGTCTTGGCCTCCTTACTCTTATTCAAATACTATGTTTCCATGGATGTAGTTAAATAAAGTCTGATTCTATCAGTCTTGATTGACACTTGTGGGAGATGAAATGTCAATAATATGGCTATCTTGGTTGATGGTAATGGCTTGTGGAATGGTAATGGAATGGGGAGAGGCTACATAATCCTCATAAAAGATACTAGGATAACTTGTGTCGAATCTAAAGTACTCATCCTCAAAAATTGTAGAAGGATTAAAAATGTATTCAAATTGATCTGTGAGGCATGCATAACCAATGTTGTAATAGCCATAAACATATTCTTCTTCTAAATATAATTCTAATTCAAGGGACTCTGAATCTGATGTTGATTCTAATTTTGATGCTAAATTTGATGTCAATTCAAGAATAGAACCTGACTCTAATTATAATTCTTCATCTGATGAGTACTTTTTTATAATGATGTCTTGTTGAATATTTGGTTTTGGATAAGTAATGGCCTATGATGGCATAATGTGCTCCATAAATATTGGTTTGTCAAAGTGAGACTCCTCTAGTATGGTAAATAGGTTAAGAGATAACTCCTTAGAGATTGGCTTGTCAATAAGAGGATATTGAAAAATAGTCACATGGTCAAGGTAATGATTTTCCCAAAGGTGATTATAATCATTAAGAAGTGATTCGGCAAGGACTGATTTATTAGTGTGAGACTCTTTAACAATTGGTATAGGATTAACAGGTAATTTATCATAGGCTGAATTATCATAAATGGTTGATTCAATAGAAACATCTCAAATTAATTGGTTCTCTTGGTCTTGGTTTCCAATGAGTTAGAAAAGACGAGTTTTTGAACAAGCTTGGTCTTTAAAGGACTATATGGATTGAGGTTTGGATATAATTAGTACTGGATGAGGAATGACTTGTGGTTGGATAATGGTAGGGCCTTGGGGAGCATGATTAATCATATGACCCAAAGGATAAAGTCCTAAGATGGTAATGATAGGGTGTTGTGGGGTTTGATTACTCACATAAGCCAAAGGACTAGGTCCTAGAATGATGAAGGGGTACTATGGAGTTTGATTTCTCACACAAACCAAAGGATGAGGTATTGGTATAGAAATGGTTGGGCATTGTAGAGCTTGGTTACTCACACAAGCTAAGGACTAGGTCTAGGAATGGTAATGGTATTCCTTGGATATTAAAAAGCTTGATAGCTCATATAATCTAAAGGAGAGTTAGGGGTAGCTAATGATCAAATAACAAAAGGATGTCATGAAACTTGATTATTTGCATAAGAAAAAGTATTCCATTCATCCTCATAAACCATATCATCCCAGTTGTGAGTTAGATCATAAGTTGGTTCTTGGTTTGTTCCATGTACTAATTTTTGTAAAGAAGGTATGGATTCATATCCCAAATAACATTATCTATAGTTGGGTCTTCAAAGTCCTCTTCACAAGCCTCTTCATACCAATCAAGGTCTCGAGTTGGATTATAAGTTCTTCGTGTCCTTGTTCCCATGAATGATTAATATGAGGTGGATAAAAATCCATTTCCCAAACCATATTAGCATCATTGGGGTCTTTATAAAAGCCATAAAAGTCATTTTGTGTGGCCATTCTATCATAAGTCAGATTGTAAGTGACTCTACCATAAGTGTAGTGAGACATATCCACATAAATGATGAAAGCTCTAAAAATAAAAAGACTTAGAGTTCTACAAACTCTAAAAAACTATGTCCAAAGGAAAAATGGTTCAAACTTGGTTTAACTTGGTCGAAGGGGTGGAATTGTATCTCTAATATAATCTGAAAGTGGATTTTTATTTCTAAAATGATTTGTGATAAGATTTGAAATAAAACAACCTAACATCAAATGTCTAATGTCAAATGTCATACGCATAAAAGGTTAAGTATCTAAATAAAAATCAGCATGTCAAAGGTCTAGGTCAAAGTGTTCCAAACAAGATTTAAACTAGGAAAGGGAAAATTTGAGTTGTTAGGTATTTTATCCAAATACAAAGTCAAAAGATAGGCTTAAACAAATAGGCATGCAAGGAATTTTGACCAAACAACATCAAAATCTAGACTTGAAACTAAGGCTAATATGATTTGATTTAATCTAATAAGTTTGGAAACAACTTTGACATAAACCAAACACATGAAATCAAACATAAACATGATCATTTGGCATAAGGAATAAGATAAAAGGATCTTTGATAAAGGTCATGTTCTCCCAAATAAAAGCACAAACAATGATGAGGATAGGCATTAAACAAACAAACCATCAATAGTTTTCAAATTTGAGTAATCGATTAACTGAATTTATGCAACCAAAAAGAGAAATATCTATGTATCATCCCCATGAATTGAAGCCTAAATAAAAAATAATCATCTAAACTTAATAAGACTAATTGAAAACTCCACATTGAAAACTAGGATTTGACTAAACAAGGCTAGACAAGATTGGATAGCATGATGGTATAATACAAAGGTCCAAATGGTATACACAAAATGGTTTGAAACAAATAGTTTTAGATATAATGATAAACAAGTCTTGAAATAAATTGAGTAGCCTAATGGTGTAAGCATGCTCAAATGATGTGATCAATGCTATGTTTCAAAAGACTTAAAAGGCTTAAAATGTTTTGACATGATTTGGGTAGCATAACACTACCCTTCACAACTCAAGGGCATTATTTTGAGATGGCTTATGAACAAACAAACAAGTTTTAGTCTCAAAGCATACCAAGAAAAAATGACCAAAATACACTATGTATAATCATCCAAATCCTATCAAGGGTATGGCATGTGGGGTTGACTAAACTATCAATTTTTTGAACATTCTAGGGGAATCAATTGCACAATGAATTTCATGTCAAATGATGCAAAAGACAAGCACAAAAATTGGGTGACTATAACATTGGCTAGTTGTAAAAGGTCTAGTCCTTTTTACAACCACTACATCCTATTGTTCGCTCAGTGTAGTGTGATGTCTAAATACAGATACGTTCCATGTGCAACTCTAAAGGAGCCAAATGAAGTTAATGTTAGGAGGTGAAACCACAGATCAAAGCTTCCTTAAAGAACTCACAAGAGATAATGATGTCCCCCTCACAAGCTAAGATGCATAAAAATAAATAAAGCATGAAAGTAGAAAGACTTTAGGGTCACTTTCAAGGTCACCCAAACTTTGGTGAGTTTTTGGGGAGTTCTTTAGGTGACATTATTCCTAAGCCTTGGACTAGGCTATTTTCAATAGGAATGGTGCTTTTGATTCTAAAGGTTCCCTATAGGGGACAAATGGAAGATCATACACATAACATTCCTCTTTTTTCCAAACAAAAATTTGATTAAATAACTATTGAAAACAAGAATTGACAAGTGTGTTTAGTTTTAAAACCCAAATGAAATGTTTGGTGGTGTTCAGTCTTAAGTAAGTATTTATATAAACATGTTTCATTACATATTTGCATGAAACATAATTCAATGTGTGGCCTAAATCCAAGCCTATAGATGTGTTTATTTTACTCTACTACTTTTGCTTTGTTACATTACTAGAATAAAATAAGGGAAAATGTAGTCACTAAAAATAAAATTTAATGCTAAAATAATGTACATGTGACCATTGTCTTAGACACACTTAGATCATGATCAATTTCATAGCTTTAAGCTACTATTCCTCAACTTCTATACAGATGATACCTACCTTAAGCAATTATAATATATAAAACTCATATTCTTTAATCCATGCAACCTAAAATCATTATTAGATTGATCCACACTTTATTATCTCTAATGTTTAGACAAGGTTTATCATTAAAAACTATGTTTCTAAATTTACCAAGTGTGTCCTCCCACCAAATAATGGCTAATTTATCAAATTCAAATTCACCTAATGGGCCATCTCGCACATTTAAAAGTTCCATCCAAGGAATTTCCTAAAAGACCATTATAAAGGCAAATATTCTATTCATTTATTCACTAAATGGAAAAAGGCTTTCATATTACAAACACAAAAATTATTTTAACTGAATATTGAGATAAAAACATCTATTTCTCCCTATTCTAAGTTTACACAAACCAAGTAGCCCTCTAAGTCTATAAACACCTCCAAGGTCACAAGTCATTTTTGAAGCACATAATTACACCAAGATTGCACCAATATATAGCATTAAAATATTACTTCACACACATGACCATAACATGAGAGAGATACATGGAATTCTATCCCTCTTCAGAGTATTAATATGTAGGTAGCACTAAACATAGGGGATGTTGAGGTCAAACATAACTTCAGCTAGTAACCCCATTTCCCATTTTATTTCATTTATTACCCATTATCTATTGATATAGGGTCCCAAGTGAATAATAAGATATGTAGTGCCTTTTATGATATATTGATATACAATACCAATAGGTGATAATACACAAACCTAGATTTACATAGAGGAAAAAACCCTATCAGACACTGTGCACCCTAAAAACTATGGTATAAAGTGGCCCAGTCCATATAGGGTGAAATTATCCAAAGATCAAGTGAATCCATGTTCCCAATTCAAAGTCATCTCACATATTCACATAATAAATCACACAACCTTTGTCTCAGTCCAACATACCCAATTTAAACTAAGTTATTTATTTCTATGTATTTTCCATTTTTAGTATATTTTCAAATATAGTAAGTTCCAAATAAAAAAATCTTAATTTATATTTATTTTATACATTCTAATTTTATGCAAATTTTGTCTAGATTAGATTATATATATTACCATCTATCCCAATTTTGATTTAAAAAAATGCACATGAAGCATTATCAAATGTTGGTGAAACAAACGTAATTGCTACATATCATCACAAACATGTAGAATAGTTCCACTCCTTATTAGATAGTGCCTCACTACACAACCATATAATAAGCATATAATTTTATAGGATAGCCCAAAAACCTTGTTTTTAATTCTAAGCACTCACAAGCTATTTTGTAAACATTATTGATGATTGTATCCTACCACACACTTGCAAAAACCTAGAATAAGCTAAATAATTCATTTAGGTCTAGTGTTTTCCATAAATATGAAGATATTATAATCTACTATATATAATTATATTTTTTTGGTTACTATACATCTTAAGAAATATGATTATTCTATTAGTTTTATAATATTAGGGTCACTTTAAATGAAAAATAGATAGAATAGACAGAATATGATGAAATATAATAATGTTTCCACTATATATATTGTCTATTTTATCTATTTTTAATTTAAAGTGACTCTAATATTATAAAACTAATAGAATAATCATATTTCTTAAGATGTATAGTAACCAAACAAATATAATTATAAATAGTAGAGTATCATATCTTTATATTTATGGAAAACACTAGACCTGAATGAATTTTATATATATATATATATATATATATATATATATATATATATATATATATATATATATATATATATATATATATATATATAAGATGCCACAAAAATGTTGCACAAATAAATTTAGATTAACATGTATTATACACACTTCCTTAACCAATGTTAACACTTAGAGAACTTTTAGTTTTTTCCAATATCCATACTGTTCCATTTGGAGAAACTAATTTTTTTTCTAAAAATAATCTACAACAAATGAATAATCCATTTGATATTTGAGTTTTCATGCCTGGATAATTCTCCATGCATATAGATCATGTTCAAATAAATAATAACTAATCCACTCTTTGGAGAAATTTCTTATGTGTCTTAATAATATTTTAATTATATGTATTTTCAATAAGTGGATTTTTTAATTTTATTTTACTAGTAGGAAATGGAGAATTAGTGGGCATTTTATTTGACATACTATACAACATTTGAGATGATTTTACCCCAACAATGTCAAAAGAAATATAATTTGTAACTTAACTTTCCTAAGCCCTTTAATGGATAGTTTCCCAAATTTAATATGTTCATACAGGTTATCTTGTATATTTTGCATGTTTATTCAAAGGAAATTACATAAAGAATAGTTATTTAATAATTCCAAGCCTAATGATATTCATATCTAACACTTATCTATATAACACTATAAATACATTTCACATTGAGAGTAACTACCCTAGAGTTTACAAATAAGAGTTCCTTTAAGGATAGAGTTATGAGATAATTATAAATAGAATTTAAGAGTTCAAGGCACATGATTTCAAGTTTTTAAAACCATACACAAGATTGTACTACATACTAGTATTACATAAGATTGCAGATACTCAACTAGGTGGGAGAACTACATTCTGTTTGAGTTCCCTGTTTAGTGTATTAGATATCTAGGGAGAACTTATTCATAAGGAGTGGATAAAGTTAGTTCAACCCATCCATTTCACCCATTATCTTTATTTTACACTTGTATTTTAGTATACAGGTAGGGTTTTGAAGCAAGGAGAATGATATGTTTTACCCTAGTTTAGATTAATAAACCCTAATACAATATAATGATTAGAACAATACCTTAATTATGATTTGTACATAATAAATATAGTAATGAATATAATACAAAAGGTAAGATAACTATTAACTTATTGGCCTCACAGATCTGAAGTCTAATTATTTGAATTCTACATTTGAATACTATATCATTACTCTGTACATGATTTGTCTTAGCTATTTTATTCTAATCAGCTCTGATGAATCTAGTCAATAATTAATGTAGTAGTTAAAACTAACCTTGCACACATTGAGAGATTGTTTCCTTGTGAGGTGATGGAACTATGTTTGTAATATCTATTTCTACCTATATCTATTTTTAAAATCATGTAGGAGCACATGTATCTTCAAACCTTAGTTCTACATAAATTTCCACTATAAAATTGGGGGGTGTCAAGAAAAAGTGTTAAGTTCTGAAATTTTTCAATCCCCTTTCTTTGATATACCAAAAATTACACTACAATTACAATACTATATAGATGTCTCAAACTTAAATGTAATTCTTTCATTAATGTGTGTGTTTATAATTTTGTATTCAATCCTATTTATCCTATTTTTTCCTTGCTACAAACATGTAGATATGAATCAACCCTTGTGAGCTTGAGATTGAACTCTAACAATTCTATAGGTGCAATATGAAATATTTTCTATCTTTTGAGACTGTAATGTGCCTCTTTCAAAATACCTTAAAATAGTTTTGTATATATACGCGTCTCTAACTTTGAATTTAATACCTAATGACATGCAAAAGTTTAAAAAAAATAAGATAATGCAATACCCTTCTCAAGATCTACAGTGTTTTTTTTAATGACATGTCATCATGTGGACTACCAACATGTCGAGTGTGTCTTTGTGCAATACTTGCAAATGATATGTCTTATGGTTGGTTTTTAATCTTAATCTTGGCTACCTTATTATGGTGATAGGGTACCAAGTTAGTTGTAACTCATGTAGAAATGCATTGGGTGTGTGTGTGTTTTATGCTAACAACTATTTGTATTATCACTTATTGTGCCATTTATGCCTTACTAAGGATTTCTGTGTCAATGAGTCACTTTTGTTAGATTATCCATTGAACTAGATTTGTATTAATTCAAACACTATACTTGAACCCATTGAGTAGCCTTGTTATGTTAAGTTGGTCCTGATTATTGACTTGTATCTTTCTTGATGTTTTGATGATAAAATTTACTTTTGAACTGAGAATAATAACATTGTTATGATTTTGACTATCCCCAGGTAACATTTAATAATAGGAATAAATAAGATTTTATATATATATATATATATATATATATATATATATATATATATATATATATATGCATATTAAAATGATATTTGTTAGATAAGAGGATTAAATAAAAAAATGTGCATATTTATTCATAATTTAGATAAATAAATAATTTATTTCAAATATTATCATTCTAGTATTTGTACATATTAATACATGTATTTGCATGAATGTATTTATATGTTATTATTAGTTAAAATAGTATTATTTATTTGCTAATAAATTTAATATATTTTTTTACTTAATTTTTTTAGTGTAATAATTAATCTAATCAAATAAAAATAATAACAAACACATAAATCAATTTAAAATAAAGGAGTGGAAACTCTCACCCTAAAAATAAAATAAAATAATAAAGTATAGATTTTCCCACTAACAGTTAACCTAATGGGAGAGGGTCCATTTTTTAGATTTGCTAAGGAGAAAAATAGGTGGAGGGAGAATGAAGAATGAAGATGGAGGAGGAAGGAGTGGTGAAGGAGATTGGAGCAACCAAATGAAGTAAGTAGCTTCAATAAAATAGGCAAGGGGTTTATTGTTTTTAAATTCCCAATTTTTTCTAAACTAATGAGCAGGTTAAATATTAGATGAAAATCTAGAGTGTTTAGTTATGATTTTGTTCAAAAAACCTTGTTGTTTACTTGTGAGAAATTATTACTAGTTGTAGGAGCCAATTTTCTTCTGGGCATTTATTATTGAATATATATAACTTTAGACATGTGTGTGTGTGTGTATTTGTCATTATTATACTAGGCATTCTTTTATTTATTTAATGATTTTTTAAAATAAAATAGAAAAAAAATTAAATGTTTATTTTTTTTGTGGTGGGGGGCAGTTGAGCCATCTCAATCCCATCCCATAATAGGGAGGGGAGGGGAAAATGCCAACTAGCCCTCCCTAGCCTGACTACAATTTGACCGATGGCCATGGTCATGGCTAGGGCCTTAGGCCCAGCTGTTGGCCACCCAAACCCTCATTAGGGTTTGTAATTATTCTTTTTAATATATATATTAAAAAAAGAAAAGAAAAAGAAGGTTTATATTTATATATTTTTTATATTTTTTATTTTTGTTAAGATCTGTAATGGTTTTTATTTATGTATATATAGATTTATTTAATTGGAATTAGTTTTTTAAAAATTATAATTATATACATCTATGTGATGAAGAATAAAGATGTGAAGTCAAGGTTTTAATTATCATGTCGTAGATGTGTGTTCCCAATAATGGCATCAAAATTGGTTTTCACCCTAATAAATATATAAATGATTTAATACTACAATTTACAAATTAAGAAATATTGCAAATGGAAATTGACTAGTTAATCTTAGTCTAATTCCTATTAACATCACACTTGATGAGAACTTAGAGAGCAACTAGTTAATACAATGTATATGATTGATAGTTTTGTTTGCTTTGAATTGATGGGATTGTGTCATTCTATTTTGGTTAAGTATTTATTATTAATGTAAATATAATTGTAATTATTAGAAATTTGGAGTAGATATTGGGTCCTAATAAGATTTGTGTCATATTTGTGTTAATCATAATAATTATTTTTCTCTTTGGGTTGCTTATAAAATTGTCACATGTATGTTTTTAATGATCTCTAAATTCATTATTTTAAATTATTCATTAATTTTGAAAATAATAGTATTTAATAAGGAGGAGTCTCTTAATTAGCATAAACTAACCCTTTTATTGACTATTTTTGTAGTGTTAGTTGGTGAATTACCAGTGGTAGATAAAGTATAGAGATATACTATTTTTATGTCAAAATTAGTAGCATCTTGTATATTATTTAATTTGTGTTTTGAATAAATGAAGATTATATATTTTTTGTTTAATTGAGATACTTGTATAGTTCTTTTTTTGGAAATTATCATTAACTTGAGTTGACTTACCATTGAAAGATCAAGGTTGAAGCTTATGTACAAGATAACTATAATGGTTGTTGTATTATTCAAGGATATCAATGTAAAATGATTCCTTAATCTAAATTATCAATGATTTATCTATAATGCTTAATGCATTAATAATATATATAGGCTAGTGTTTGAATAATATAGTTATTTCTACTATTGTTTTGGAAACTATTTTATCTATGATTCGAGAACCTTGTTGAGTAGAACAATTAAATATTATTTAGGTGAAAAGTAGTAATCATTTGGATAAACAATTTTTTTAATATTTAAGATTCATAGTTGGATGACAATGTTAGTGTTAAGAACAACAAAATTTGAATAGTAAAATAACATTGAAAATATATTATGGAAAGAAAACATTGGTAATTATAGACTTAAAATATAATGATTTTGACTTACTTTTACATTGTGAAATTATGGATTAATCTTAATATGTAGTATTAGTTATACAATTAGCATTGGGTCAAACATATATATTTGAAATTAACAAGTAAAGTTAATAAATTCTAACCCAGATTATTACTGAGTGTCTTGACATAAATATTATGATTCTTTTAGCTTAATCATTGTAGAAGCCTAAATTGTATAGGTTGATCATGACAAGTCTTTAGGTATCCTTTGAAATCTTGTTAGTGGAGTGTAAATGAATTTAAGACATAATTCCTATATTTAAAATAACATGGTTAAATATATCATTCTCTGGGATCATTATGGTTGGATGATTGCATGCACTTATATAAGATTCAATGCAAGTTTACGCTATGATTTTTTTGTCTGAAAATTAACTAAATTGGTTCAGAATGGGGTTCAAAATTAATACTTAAACTTGAGATTTTCTAAAATAGAAACTTACAATCTCCATATTTATCATATTTGAATTAGGCTATATAACCATTATTTTTCTACATCATTCTACTAATTCTAGGTAGATCCAATTTTGGAAGCATTTGGCAAATTTCTGCACTTAATTTCCTTTTCAACCTATGAAGTCGATTCAAAATTGAGTTGCCAAAAATAGCTAGATGAGTCTTAAAGAGAAAATAGAGTTATTTAGTTATTATTTTTACTATTAATTTATATAATAAATTTGAATTAGTTATTTTTGATGTTATTACTATTTTTATTGAACTTTTTAAAATCCAATTTATTAAAAAAAAATCTATTGAATTTATTTTGATCAATAAAGTCACTCTAGAAAGGGTATTGTAATAATCACCCAAGTTAACATTTATTGAATCTAAAATTTGTAACATATTAGTTTGAGCTTTATATTCATGTTTATCCTCTCTTATTTGGTTTTCAATTCTATTTGATATTTTTCATGAGTCATCGTTGAACCCTGTTTGTTACTATTTTCTAGGAACGACAAAAAATGTCATTAAATATTGTTTGGTTTGATATTATTTTTATTCACATCATTTACCATTATTATAAAATAATAATTCTTTTTTAGTGATTTTATCATACAAATTTGACTTATTATTTCATAATAGTGTAGACCTTACTCCGAGTATTTATTCTAGCATCATTTTGTCCCTTGTTAGCCCCATCAAACCTTTGTAGGTTAAGTGTAATTTTGACATGTTTACTTGTAGTATTGACTTGATTTTAATTTTAATTTTGTTTATTCTTAAATTTATGCTTGATAATGTTACTATAACTAGGATGTGATCCTTCTATGTTTGTGAAGTTGTTATAAAATTTATTTTCTACTTGGTTGTGGGGTTCTTAGCAAAATTGTAAAGAGAACTAAAACCTGTCTAGCCTTAAGTGTTTGTGTAAAACTTATAATAATTTGGTATTCATGTTATGTCAACATGATGTCATTTTAATCACTAATAATTGATCCATATTATATCTGAGCCTTAACTCTTTCTATTTTTTACTTTATGTGGTAAATCGAAGTGTAACTAGTTGGAACACAACCTTATTGTGGCATTGTGTTTTTTTGTTAACTTGAGTTGTATGTCATATTAGTGTCACTTCATTTTTATGCATAATAGTTAGTGCATTCATTGGAGTGTTTAAAAAAATTGGTGTGGTTTCATGTGTGTTTGAGATGTAAATTTTGAGCATTATAGATAAAATGTGCCCAAACAATGGTCATAAAATAAAAAGTTCCCAAAATAAAGTTAAATGGGACTGGGGTCAAATCTATAATTTATGGTGAGTATCAAAATTTGATACTTACATTAAATGTTAGAACTGAAATTAGGCTTAAAATACTTCAAGGTGATAGAGAGGGTTAATGATCTCTATAATATGTCATAAAAAAGGCTTTAAATACTTCAGGGTGACAGGGAGGGCTAAGGATCTCTATAATATGTCATGTGAAGATGATAATGGTAGGATAAGGGTGTCAAAAAACAAAACACACTAAAAAGTATAATAAAAAAATCAAAATAAATGCTTCAATATGTACTCATTTTTAGAGGTACAATCAATGGGGGGTGAATCAATGGTGACAAATAATCTAATTCAATTTACAAACCCTTCAAACACTTAATCATTTAATACAACCATTCATTAAGTATATAATATGTTTAAAACAATGAATAATGAACATAATGCAAGATCACATACACAGCACAAGATATATGTGGGAAACCCTCTTGGGGAATAAAACACAATGTCAAGCCTATAAACACATGGACTACTTATCCTATAATATGATCACAAACATGAGACTAGTCAAGTCCTAATAAGAATTTAGTGAAAACCCTATTTTACAAGGAGCACTTACCCTTAGGATGATCAAGTCATTCTGACCACCTGTTGGTCAAGTCCTTCTGACCAGCTTTAGTGAAACATCTATTTCACAAAGAACACCTACCCTTAAGATGATCAAGTCCTTTTGACCACTTGTTGAACAAGTCCTTCTAACCTATATGCTGAGCACCCTACCAACACATATAAAATGAACATCTCCTGATCATTGATTTCCTACCAATCTAATGGAGATATAATGTATATCAACTCTCTTCACTTCTTCACATAGTTACAAACATCCAAAGATAAATTTTGGATCACTTTATAATTCTCAGTAAAAAAAATTTCAAAACCTAAAAAACATGAATAGATGATCATGCACACAAACCACACTCTAAACTACCTCTCAAATCAACCATCAAGCTCACATAAAGATCATTTATCCTTCATTCGCACTCAGCATCCAAAACATCCTTTTAGAATACTCTAGACCTCTTCAATCATCCTCAATATTAAAACTAATAAGATTAGTATTATAAAATCATAAATATGACCTACATGTCATACAAAAAATAATCAACCTACTCTGCTCTACAACCCATCCATTGGGCATCCACCATTTCTTCTTTCCTTCACTCTTCAACACACACACACACACCTCTTCTCACAAGTCTAGAAATCACCACCTTTGATTTCACCTTTTATAGATCCATCAATAATATCATGTTCACAACCTTTCATTTTGGCCATAATACATGCCTTCACTCTTAAGGCATCTACATGGGTCACCTTTAAGCAATGCCCTCTTTCAAATAGGCCTAAGTGTCTTTTTAGGTCATATGGAGACCCATTCCCCTCTTTGACACTTCTCCATTAAAATTTAGAACACAAGAACACTTTAAAAATAAATATACCCATTCCACATGATATATAAGTCCACCTTAAGTGGAAACATCCATCACACCACCCTTCTACTATAGCATGATTAGCCCAAACATCATTCTGTACATACGATCACTAAGGACAAACACACATTCAACTTATAAGACTTTGATCATATAAAATATGGATTGGTCAAACCTCAAAAATCCACACATGTGATCCTCATGAAGTATAAAACATGTTCCAATATGTATTTCATCTTAAAACATTAAAATACCATCAAGAACAATTCAATTACCCTTGTTAGCAACTCAATTACCCTTCTCAGGTTACTTGCAAAGCATAAACACATACATAGTCAACTTTGTAGATCCATATATTTAAATATAAAAAAAATTAAACCTTATAACTAGGTTCTATATATGTGACATGAATTATTATTTAACTTTTCCTTTAACATCATGATCAAATTCTACATATATCAAAAG
The DNA here is from genome assembly GCA_037957365.1 of Torreya grandis. Taxonomy (NCBI): domain Eukaryota; kingdom Viridiplantae; phylum Streptophyta; class Pinopsida; order Cupressales; family Taxaceae; genus Torreya; species Torreya grandis. The sequence goes on from JARHVA010000183.1 coordinate 3,768,132, forward strand.
TTATAACACAAAAACTATAGATTGGTCTTCCCTCACAAATTTGAATATTTGAATTCCAACAGTCACTAAGAAACTATTAAACTTTGAACACTTTGCCACCATATTATGTCCTTACATATTTTTATCAAATACACACCATATATCTTATTATAATTATCTCAGTATTTACCTTTGCTCATTGTTAAACATCAAGCACTTATTATCATCTCAGTACTTCCTAATAATATGGAACAAACACACACCATATATTTCATCTGAGTACCTAGGTATTTATCAAGAAGTTATCACCATTAGATATAGATCATAGCTCCTATGATTGTGCCACTTGGTATCTATACATGCCTTCTGCACACATTGACCTAAACCATCAATCTTGTGATAGTACAAATGCCTGTGAACTATCGATCTTTTATCCAAGCTCTGTGAATGTGACACTTATCACTAGCACCTTCATTATTTGAGATATTTAATTTTATAAACACCATTGGATCAAGTTATATTATTTAATTAATACCATTATATCTACTAACTAGTGACCTTAGACTTTAGTGTATTTTATCTTGACAATCTCTGGCCTATCATAGTCTACAAGTACAACTTTAAAGATTTATATCTCGAGCTAGAAAACACTACAAGACTCTAAATCCTCAAGGGACATTCTTGGCACTATAAATAATATCTCCATGAACTCTTTTGATCTCAATTGAATTTATAAATATCAAAAATAAATGTTTAAAATTTATGGTTCATCCATATATACATGACATGTAATGGCAGTCTGGCTAAGTATAGGAATATAGTAAATTCTGTCTGAGAAGCCAAATTTTTACCATAATAAATTTCACTCAATTTCATGACCTAAAACTTGAACCATATGATCACCTTTCATAGGGTAATCCATCCATATATCAAGATGCTATGAGAACCTTCACACATGTCAAATATAATGTTATCAATATGCCTACTCAGATTTTTCTATCATAAAACCAATTATGCGAGGATGAACATAATGAAGAATTGAATTAATACCAATCACTTCCACAATCTATCCAATCATCCTTGACTTATGATATAACCCCTCACACATTCTCAATACTTTAGACCCATTCCTAATCATGCTAAAACTAAAGATCAATGAATCCTACTTCAAGCATCTTAGGACAAGCACACTACACACTTTATCATTAACACTTAGATTATAAAGACACTTCATCCACTCACCTAGACACCTCCATGACATCATTTAAAACTCTCCAAAAATCTCCCCCTTTGTCATTGATGTTAACACCCATCATATATCTCACCTTCCTTCTCTCTCTTCAAATACTCTCATAATAATAACATTTTCACCCTTTGACACAATGACAAAGTGGGCACAAACTAATCCTAATTACTTGAAAATACCAAAAACAAGAGAGGACCACCTTATAAATATTATATAAACTCCCCCTTACCTTTAGCCTACCTCTTCTTGCCTTAACAACTTCCTATTGCTACATGCCAACACACTCTTCGACCAAGCACTATAACTAATGAAGAATGAACACAAAAAGCACTAAAATCTAATGGAACTCACCAAGAAACATCTAAGATGGACTCACCCTAATATCTCTGATCTATTTCACCTCTTGACCATCTTTATATCTTCACACACCATGAAGAACCACCACATAGGCTTACTAGTTTTCTCTCTCAAGCCACCTCAAGGACCACCAAAAAAACTTCATGCAACTCACCAAATAGGAAACATGCTCTAAAACAACCTAATAAATCACCTTTAAACACTCATGCCTTGTTATTTTTTGAGAAATTAAGCAAAAACATAAAATCTTCACACTAGGCCTGTCTAGACTCCTTGTAGCCCTACCTAGAACTTACAAAGCCCACAAATTTTATTAGACATACTTTCAAGACCTGAAACTTCATATCTAGAGTACTCTCATATTCCCCCTTAATCACATCAATTTTCATCACCTATATCCTCCTATGAAACATACTTCCTTCACATATCTATTAGTTAACTAGGCCTCCATTTTTTGACAAAAATTTGAATAATTTAAAAACCATAAACCTTAAAATCTCTACAAAGCTTGATTTGACAACCCATTTGGCCCATTCAACCTATTAATAAGCTTCATACCTCAACTCATTAATCAAACTAATTTTTTATCATAGTGTAAAACTTTAGAATCTCAAAACAAACAAGGTCAAAAAAACTCTTTTTGGTCAAAGCTCACCTTTGAAACTTATTATACAACTAGAGACACCATCACACACTTCTAAACCAATATTTGATCCTTCAAACCTTTGGGAAACTTAAATTCCTATAGCATGCCTTTGATCTACAATAAAAAAGATAAACTTGTGAGCACACAAAAACCTCCAAAAGGCACAAATAGGATCATCAAGACACAAAACCACTAGAACACATCATAAAGAAGTTTTAAAACCTTTTTTAGCACCAAAATCTTCTTGACATTCCATCAATCTCATTATGCCACCTAAAAACAATCATTTTGATCCTACATACATAGAAAAAACACCTTTTGATATCACTCTAGCCTCATCAAATCATGTCTCCCATCTTGACACACCAACTCCAACTGAAAACACTCATATCTTGCCTTTTAGGACGTTATGAATAACACCAAAACAACACTTGATTCTCCACTAAAAGGAGTCTCTTAAGAAGCATAGACAAGGACCTCCTCTATGCCACAATGCTCTAAAACAAAGTGAAGCTAGAAGTGGCCCACATCTCCTTAGTAACAACTAGAATCATTTTATAGCTATAAGACTTCTTGTTCTTATTCTTCTTAATCTAAACTTTGACAACTTGTTCCTTTTCTACATCACTCACTTTTTCTTCTATAATAGGATATATAACATTTGGAGCAACTATAAAATCTTGACATACCTTGATCAAAGAAGTGTCTTCTTTGCATTGTAGAACAACACCTTTATACCTTGACAACATAGGAACCAAGATTGAAACTTTCTCACACATAGCAGGTTTCTCATTATCATACAAACACATCTTAGAACTAGACTCAACCAAAAACTTGGTCTTCTCCTTAAGCTTGGTCTCTTCATTCACAACAAGAGCAATCAATGAGAGCTCTTGGCACTCTCTAACTTCTATAACATTCTCCACCATAGCAAAGAGATTACTCGAACCTACAAACTCATCATGACTCATACTTACCACCTTTGGTTTCCATGAGTTAACTTGCCTTCTTCCTTACACTCTAGGAACCTGATTGGACTTATTCTATATTTTAGACCTTTACTTGTAGAATCTAATAATTTGACCTCTCTATTGATAGTTAAATCACACTATATCTTTTGTAAGAAGGTTATCTTATCTTTCTAGATTAGAACAAAATATTTCAATATGTCCATTCTTTTGACAATTGAAACAAACTACTCCTTTTGAAGAAGACTCACCTTTTGATTGATGAACCCCATCATAGTTCCATGAAAACTCATTTCTAACAGGTCTCTTACATTCTCTATAGCTATACCCAAAATGATTGCATGTGTAATAGTAACCATTAAAACTTGCATATCTTAGGGCATTTGGTTGTATAATTTGATTTGTCTTCACTCTACCAACATCTTCATTCTTTAACTAATGGTTAACCTTCAAGGTCTAATTTACATTAGTCTTCATCTTATTTTGAGTAGCATTTTTTGGTTATTCTTTATATCAAATACTAGTTCTATCACTTTTATGATTTTGACCACTCAAAATATTATCTAGATCACTTGAGCTCTTTTCAAATCTCATAGATGACTTCATCTTACTATATTCATTCTCTAACTCATCTTTTAATTTATCATTTTCAATTAAATACCTTGAACATTCATCTTCTTTAGCTTTTAAGACTATAGAAAACATTTCCAATTGATAACTGAGATGCTTGACTATATCTTTATGATCCTTGGTGTCTTCATTCATTCTTACCTCAAACACACTAAATTGATCTTCATAGTCCTTGATTTGAGACTTCATCTTCTTGATAATCTTCTTCTCAATATTCAATTCTTCAAGATCATTCATCAATTCAGTCTCATAGTCCACCTCATCTTTATCATAATCTGAAACACTCCAAGTAGACTCCTTTTGATATGATAAAATTCCTTCCTCAACCATGAAGAGAGTCACTATCTTCACTCTCATCTGATGAGCTATAATCTTCGTTGGTGTAGAGAGTCTTCTTGTCCTTGAAGTATTTCTTGTTGTTGTCAAATATTTTTAATCCCTTCTTATTTTTATTAGACCTAAATGATCTCATGTCATCATCATGACCTTGACCATGCTATTCATCATCATTCTTATTATGATTATGAGGGAACTTATTATCAAAATGTCCTACCTCTCCATAATTGAAGCATTTGAAGGTTAGTTTACCCTTATACTTGATTGACCATGTTTTCAATTTCCTCATAAACAAAGAAATTAGTTCATCTTCATCAATATCAGATATGTCATCCTCTTTAATTTCTTACCTTGAAACTTCTTCTTTGGCTTCATTTATGTCTTGAATGTTGCTTCTTTCTTTGGTGGTATATCATCATTTATTCTCGTCTCATAGATAGTAAGGATGTCATGTAATTCATCCATCTTCAACTAAGTAAGATAATGACTTTCTTATACAATAGATACTTTAGAATAAAACTTGAGAGAGAGACACCTTAATACCTTTTGAAATATAGTAAATTTCTCAAGATTCTCTCTAAGAACTCTAATGATGTTCACAATCTCATCAACTCTCTACAAAAAAGATTCCATAGAATCTTCTTCCTTCATCTTAAGAATCTCAAATTGTCTTTGATGAGTTTACAACTTTTCCTATTTAATGTTTGAGTCTCCTTCATAAATAGTCTTCAATTTATCCCACATTTCCATAGTAGATATGCAATGGATTACCTTAGTGTATTCAGTCTCTAAAAGAGAACAAGTGATAGTGTTCATTTCCTTAGAATTGTTTTCAAACCTCTTATCTACAACACTAAATGGAGGAATAGTAGGTGTAGAATAACCAATCATAATAGATTTCCAAGTGTCAAACCTTAGGTACATGATTTAGGTCTTCATCCTCACACTCCAAAAAGCATAATTAGATCTATTGGATATCAGTGTTTGATTAGTGTAAAAATATCCTTACATTTGATGGCTACACATGTTATACCTTAGATATCCTTCAAACTATCAAACCTTTACCAAAACATTGACTATGATAACAATTTATAGAGGTACAATCACTAAGAGTAGGGGTAAATCAATGGTGATAAACAATATAATTCAATTTCCAAACCCTTCAAACACTTAATCATTCAATGTAAACATTCATGAAGCATACAAGATGTTTATAGCAATAAATAATGAATATAATGCAAGATCACATACACAACACAAGATCTATGTAGGAAACCCTATTAGGGAATAAAACCCACTCTCAAGCCTAAAAACACATAGACCACTTGTCCTATAAGATGATTATAAACATGAGACTAGTCAAGTCCTTCTGACTAGAATTTAGTGAAACACTTATTTCACATGGAACACCTACCCATAGGATGATCAAGTCCTTCTAACCACTTGTTGGTCAATTTCTTCTGATTGGCTTTAGTGAAACACCTATTTCACAAGGAGCACCTTCCCCTAAGATGATCAAGTCCTTATTAAATTGATGTTTAGCACCCTCCCAACACCTATGAAATGAACATATCCTAATCACTGATTGCCTACCAATCTGATAGAGATACAATGTATATCAATTCTATTCACTTCTTCACGTAGCCACAAACATCCAAGACCACATTTTGAATCACTCTACACTTATAAAAAATAACTCTATGACAAACAAAAAAACATGACCAAATGATCACACACATAAACTATACTTTTATCTACCTCTCAAATAAACCACCAAGTTCACATAGACATCATTTATCCTTCATTCACACTCAAGGCATCCAAAACATCCTTTTATATCAATCTAAACCTCTTCACTCATTCTTAATATTCAAACCAAAAATAACATTTTTATTAAATCAAAAATATGACCTATAATCCATACACATAGTCATCAACCTACTCTACTTTACAACCCATCCACTGGGCACCCACCATTTCTTCTTTCTTTTACTCTTCAACACACACACACACACACACACACACACACACACACACACACACACACACACACACACACACACACACACACACACACACACACACACACACACACACACACACACACACACACACACACACACACACACACACACACACACACAAACACACACACACACACCCACACACACACCCACGCACGCATGCACACATGTGCACGCGTGCGCACACGCGCACACACACACACACACACACACACACCTCTTCTCACAAGTCTAGAAATCAGCACCTTTGATTTCAAATTTTATAGATCCATCAATAATATCATGTTCATAACCTTATTTTTTGGCTATAATACATGCCTTCACTCTTAATTCATCTACATGGGTCCCTTTAAGCAGTACCCTCTTTCAAATAGGCCTAAGTGTCCTTTTAGGTCCTATGGAGACCCATTCACATATTTGATAGTTATTTGATCAAACTCATAAAAAAATAAAACTTTAACAATACATAAACCCATTCCACATGATCTATAGGACCACCTTAAGTGAAAAAATCCATCATAACACCCTTTTTATATAGCACAATTAGCCCAAACATCATTATATACATACGATCACCAAAAATGAACACATAGTCAACTTCTAATCCTTTGATAATATAGAATATGTATTGGTCAAACCTCCATAATCAACACATATGATCCTAATAAATTATATAATATTCCATATCACTTAGTTCATCTTAAGACATCAAAATAGCCTCAAGAACAACTCAATTACCCTTCTCAAGTTACTTGTAGAGCATGAACACATAAATAGTCAAATTTAGAGCTCCATATATTTGAATATATAAATAATTATACCTTATAAATAGGTTTTTTGGATGATCCATGAAGTCTTATACAACTTTTATTTTTATGACATGATCAAATTTTGCATATATCAAAAGTTATAGCATAAAACTTGTAGACTAGTCTTCCCTCACATATTCGAATATTTGAATTCCAATGATCACTAAGCAACTGTTAAACTTTGAAAACTTTTCCATCATGTCATATCCTTTTATATTTTGATAAATACACACCATTAATATTTTTATAAGGATATTTTTATTTACCTTTTCTCACTTTTAAACATCAAGCACTTATTATCATCTTGTTGCTCCCTGACAATTTGGAACAAACGTGCACCGCAGATCTCCTTTGATTAGATCAATATTTATTAATAAATGATCACCATTAGATATATATATATATATATATATATATATATAATATTCCATGATTATTCCACTTGTCATATTTTCATGTATTATACACACATTGACCCACACCATTGATCTTATGATAGAATGAATCCCTGTGAAGCATTGATCTTCTATCTAAGCTCTGTGAATGTGACACTTGTCACTAGCACATTCATTCTTTGACATATTAACTTTGACAGGAACTTTTGGATCAATATATATGATTTAAAACACACCATTAGATATAATTAATATTAACCTTAGACTTTAGCTTAATTTATCTTGATGGTCTCTGGCCCATCACAGTCTACAAGTACAATATTGAAGATCTATATCTTGAGCTAGAAAACACTTCAGGACTCCAAATCTTCAAGGGAACTTCTTGGAACTATATAAAATATATCCATGAACTCCTTTGACCTTTTTTAAATCTATAATTACTAGAAATAAATGTTTAAACTTTCTATTTCATCCATTTCTGCATGATGTGCAGTGATGGTTTGGCTAAGTATGGAAACATAGTAAATTTTGTCTAACAATCCAACTTTACCCCTTAATAAATTTTTTTGTGCTTAATCACATGACCTAAAATTTGAACCATATTATCACATTTAATATTTAAATCCATCCATATATCAATCTACTCTAAGAACCTTAACATGTTTGAAATATAATGTCATTAATATGCCTACTAAGATTTTTCTATCACAAAACCAATTATGCCAAAATGAAAATAGTGAATAACTAGATGAATAACATTCACTTCCATAAGCTCTCCAATCATCCTTAACCTCTGATATGTCCTCTCAGACATGCTCAATACTTCAGACCCATTCCTAATCATGCCAAAACTAAAAATTAACCAAGCCTACTTCAAGTATACTAGGACAAGCACACTGTACACTTTCTAATTGACACTTAGATTATCTAAAAACTTAATCCACTCACATGGAAACCTCCATTACATCACTAAAAACTCTCCAAAAACCTCCCCATTTGTAATTGATTTCAACCCCCATCATACATCTCAGCTTCCTTCTCTCTCTTCAAGCACTCTCATAATAGGAACCTTCTCCCCCTTTGACATAATGACAAAGTGGGCACAAATTGATCCCAAGGACCTAAAAATAACACCAACATGAGAGTACCACCTTATAAATATTATACAACCTCCCCTTTACCTTGATCATACCTCTTCAAGCCTTGATAACTTCCTCTTGCTACATGCCAACACTCTCTTCAACCAAGCACTATAATCAATGAAGAACACAAAAAGTACTAAAATATGATGAAACTCACCAATAAATATATTATATGGACTTACCCTATTATCTTTGAGCCATTTCACCTCTTGAGCATCTTTAGATCTTCACACACCATGAAGAACCACGATATAGGCTTACTATTCTTCTCTCTCAAGCCACCTCAAGGACCACCAACAAAACTTCATGCCAATAAACAAATAGGAAACATGGTCTAAACTAATTTTAAAACTCACCTTGAAACACTCATGCCTTGTTATTTTATAGAAACTAAGCAAAAACATCAAATCTTCACACTAGGCCTATTTAGACTCCTTATAGCCCTACCTAAAACTTGAAAATCCCACAAATTTAGGTAGACATACTTTCAAGACCTAAAACTTCATATATTTAGCACTATAATATTCCCCCTTAAGCACATGAATTTTCATCACCTATCTCCTCCTTTACAACATACTTCCTTCACAAATCTATTAGCCAACTAGGCCTTCATTTTGAGAAAAACTTGAATAATTTGAAAAACACAAACCTTCAAATCTGTATGAAGATTGATTTAAAAACCCATTTGTATTATTAAACCTATTAATAATCCTCTAACCTCAACTCATAAGGCAAACCATTTTTCTAGCATAGTCTAAAACTTTAGAATCTCAAAACAAATAAGGTCAACAAACCTCCTTCTAGTCAAATCCCACCTCTAAAAATTCTTACACACCTAGATACAACCATCACACACTTCTGGACCAAGATTTGAGCCTTCACACATTTGTAAACCTTGACTTCCTATACCATAAATTTGATTTTCAATAGGAAAGATAAAATTGGGAGCACACAAAACCTTAAAAGGTACAAACAAGATCATCAAGACACAAAACCACTTGGAACACATCAAAAATAAGTGCATATACCTTTTTTATCACCAAAATATTCTTTTAATTCCATCAATCCCATTATGCCACCTAAAAATACCTATGTTTATCCTACAAACACTACATACACAATAAAAACACCTTATGACATCACTCTGACTTCATCAAAGCACTTCTCCCATATTAACACACCAACTCCAACTGGAAACACTCATCTCTTTCAATCCAGGACCTTATGAAGAACACCATAGCAAAACTTTCTTCTCCACTAAAGGAGTCTCGTAAGAAGCCAGGAGTGGCCCACATCTCCTCAGTAACCATTAAAATCCTTTTATATCTATAAGACTTCTTATTCTTTTTCTTCTTAGTCTAAACTTTGACAACTTGTTCCTTTTCTACATCACTCAATTTTTCTTCTATGATAGGATTTACAACATTTAGAACAACCATAGAATATTAACATACCTTGATCACTGAATTATCTTCTTTATATTGCAAAACAACACCTTCAAACCTTAACAAAATAGGAACCAAGCTTGAAACTTGCTCACACATAGTAGGTTGCTCATTATCATCCAAATACACCTTAGAACTAGCCTCAACTAGAACCTTGGTCATCTCCTTGAGCTTGGTCTCTTCATTCATAATATGAGTAGTCAATGAGAGCTCTTGGTACTGTCCAATTTCTATAGCATTCTCCACCATAGAAAATAGATTACTCATATCTATAGACTCATCATGACTCATACTTACCACATTTGGTTTCCATGAGTTAACTTGCCTTCCTCCTCACACTCTAGGATCCTAAATGAACCTATTTTGTCTTTTAGGCCTTTACTTATAGAATCTAGCAATGTGATCTCTCTATTGATAGTTAAAGCACACTATACCTTTTGTAAGAAGCTTATCCTATCTTTCCTAATTATAAAAAAATATTGAAATATGTTCATTCTTTTATTAATTGAAATAAACTAATTCTATTGAATAATACTCACCTTTTGACTAATGACCCCCATGATAGTTCCATGCAAAATCATTTCTAACAAGTCTCTTGCATTCTCTAGTTCTATGTGCAAACTAATTACATGTGTAATAGTAACCATTGTAACTTGTATACCTCATATCATTTGGTTGTATAATATAATTTACCTTCACTCTTCCAACATCTTCATTCCTTGACTAATTTTTGACCTTCAAGGTATGATTTACATTAGTCTTCATCTTATCTTGAGTTGCATTTTCTGGTTCTTCTTTATATCCAAGATAAATTCTATCACTTGCATGCTTTTGACCACTCATAATATTGTTTAAATCACTTGATCTCTTTCCAAATCTCACAAATAACTTCATCCTACTATGTGTCTTCTCTAACTCATCTTTTACTAACTCATTTTCAATTATATACCTTGAACATTCAACTTCTTTAGCTTTCAAGCTTGTAGACAACATTTCTAATTGACAACTGAGATGATTGACTATATCTTCATGTTTCTTGGTGTCTTCATTCATTCTTGACTCAAACACATTGAATTGATCTTTATAGTCCTTGATTTGAGACTTCATATTCTTCTTAATCTTCTTCTCAGTTTTAGTTCTTCAAGAGCATTCATCAATTCATTCTCATATTCCAACTCATCCTTATCATCACCTGAAACACTCCAAGTAGAATATTTTTCATATGATCAACCTCCTTCCTCAGCCATGAAGAGGTATTCATATTAAATAGGACCATAATCTTCATCATCATACTCTGAGTCACTATCTTCACTCTCATCTGATGAGATGCAATCTTCTTTGGTATAAAGACTCTTCATGTCCTTGAAGTACTTCTAGTTTTCAAACCTTTGGAATCCCTTCTTACTTTTATTAGACCTAAAAGATATCTTTCCATCATCATGACCTTGACCATGCTCTTCATCATCATTCTTATTATGCTTATGAGGACACTTGCTAGCAAAATATCCTACCTCTCTACAATTAAAGTATTTGAAGGGTAGTTTACCCTTATACTTGTTTGACCCTATTTTAAATTTCCTTGTAAATAAAGAAATTAGTTCATCTTCATCAATATTAGATATGTCATCCTCCTTATGTTTATTACCTTGGAACTTCTTCTTTGGATTCATTTATATCTTAAATGTTGCTTCCTTCTTTGGTGGTATATCATAATTTATTCTCATCTCATAGATAGTAAGGATGCCATGAATTAATCCATATTCAACTGAGTAAGATCATGACTTTCTTCTACAATAGATACTTTAGAATAAAACTTGAGAGAGAAACCTTAATACCTTTTTAACTACATTAGCTTTTTCAAGCTTCTCTTCAAGACCTCTGATGATGTTCACAATCTCATCAACTCTCCACAGAAAGGATGGCACAAAATCTTCTTCCTTTATCTTAAAACTCTCAAATTATCTTTGGTGAGTCTGTAACTTTGTCAATTTAACCTTTAAATTTCATTCATAAATAGTATTCAATTTATCCCACATTTCCTTAGTAGATATGCAATGGATTACCTTGGTGTATTCAATCTCTAAAAGACCACAAGTGATATCATTCATTGCCTTAGAATTGTTCTCAAATAACTTCTTATCTACAACACTAGATGGAGGAATAGTAGGTGTAGAATAACCATCCAAAATAGATTTTAAAGTGTTAACCCAAGGCACATAATGTAAGTCCTCATCCTTGCACTCCCAAAATCATAATTATATCTATTGAACATCAGTTCTTGATTAATGGAAAAACCTCCTTGTATTTGATGGATACCCATATTTTACCTTGGATCTCCTTCAAGATATCAATCAATTACCAAAGGACCAGATATGATACCAATTTTTATAGTTACAGTCACTAGGGGTAATGAGTGGTGACAAATAATGTAATTCAATTTCCAAACCCTTCAAACACTTAAGCATTCAATACAACCATTCCTAAAGCATACAATATGTTTATAGCAATACAAAATGAAGATAATGCAAGATCACATACACAACACATGATCTATGTAGAAAACCCTCTTGGAGAATAAAACCCACTCTTAAGCCTACAAACACATGGACTAATTATCTTATAATATGATCACAAACATGAGATTGGTCAAGTCCTTCTCATCAAAATTTAGTGAAACACCTATTTCACAAGGAGCACCTACCCCTAGGATGATCAAGTCCTTCTGACCACGTATTGGTCAAGTCTTTTTGAATAGCTTTAATGAAACACCTATTTCATAAGGAGAACCTAACCCTAAGATTATCAAGTCCTTATAACCACTTTTTGGTCAATTAATTCTAACATAGATGTTGAGAACTCTCTGAACACCTATGAAATGAAATCTCTTGATCACTTATTGCCTATTAATTTTATGAAGATATAATGTATATCAACTCTCTTAAATTCTTCACATAGCCACAAACATCCAAAACAACCTTTTTGATTACTCTACAATTTTGGGAAATAAATCTATCACAACCTCAACAAAATGACCAAATGATCATATATACAAACCACACTTTGATATGCCTCTCAAATCAATCACCAAGATCACACAGACATCATCTATCCTTCATTCACATTCAATGTATCCAAAACATCCTTTTGGATCACTCTAGACCTTTTCACTCATCCTCAATAGTCAAAATAGTAAGATCACTATTCTAACATCATAAATATGAATTATAGGTCATACGCATAGTCATCAACCTGCTCTACTCTACAACCCATCCACTGAGCACCCACCCATTCTTCTTTCCTTCACTCTTCAACACACACACATACACCTCTTCTCACAAGTCTAGAAATCACCACCTTTAATTTCAAATTTTATATATACATCAATAATATCATGTTCAAAACCATCTTTATTAGTCACAATACATGCCTTCACTCTTAATGCATCTACATGGGTCACCTTTAAGTAGTACCTTCTTTCAAATAGGCCTAAGTGTCCTTTTAGGTCCTATAGAGACCCATGCAACTCTTTGACATTTATTCAAGAAAAATTAGAACATAATAACACTTTAAAAATACATAAACCAATTTCACATGATCTATATGTCCATCTTAAGTGACAACATCAATCACAACACCCTTTTGCTATAACACAATTAGCCCAAACATCATTTTGTACATATGATCATCAAGAATAAACACATAGTCAACTTATAAGCCTTTGATCATATAAAATATGGATTGGTCACAACTCCATAATCCACACATATGTTCCTCATGAAGTCTAAGACATGATCCAACACTTAGTTCATCTTAAAACATTGAAATACCATCAAGAACAACTCAATTACCCTTTTCATATTACTTACAGAGCATGAACACATTTATGGTCAACTTTGGAGCTCCATATATTTGAATGTAAAAATAATTGTAAATTATAAATAGGTTTTATATATCCAAAATTAAGTACTCTATAACGTTTCATTTTACACCATGTTCAAATTCTACATATATCAAGAGTTATAGCACAAAAACTATAGACTGGTCTTTCCTCAAAAATTCAAATATTTGAATTCCAATTGTCATTGAGCAACTATTAAACTTAGAACACTTTACCATCATCTCATGTACTCACATATTTTTATAAAATATACACCATTGATCTTATTATAATTATTTTGATTTTTACTTTTTCTCATTGTTACACCTCAAGCACTTGTTATCATCTCACTGCTTCCTGACAATTTGGAACAAACGTGCACCATAAATATCCTTTGAGTAGCTTAGTATTTATCAATAAATGATAACCATTAGATATAAATCATATCTCCCATTATTTTTCCACTTGTTACATCTACATGCCTGTTTCACACATTGACCCGCACCATCAATCTTCTAACAGTACAAACTCTCATGAACCATTGATATTTTATCCAAGATCTGTGAATGTAACACTTGTCACTAGAGCATTCATTCTTTGACATATTAAATTTTTCACAAACCATTGGATTAATATATATGATTTAATTTTTAACTTTATATATACTAACTAGTGACCTCAGAATTTAGTGTAGTTTATCTTGATGGTCTCTTGCCCATCATAGTATGTAAGTACAACTTTGAAGATTTATATCTTGACCTAGAAAACACTTCAAGACTCCAAATCTTTAGGGGAACTTTATATAACTATATAAAATATTTATATGAAATTATTTGACCTTTATTTAATATCTAAGTAATATAAATAAATGTTCAAAATTTTTGTTTCATCCATATCTACATGATGTGCAGTGACATTCTAGCCAAGTATGGGAACATAATAAATTATGTCTAAGAAGCCAAATTTACCCCTTATTAAATTTTGATATGCTTAATTGCATGACCTAAAATTTGAACCATATGATCAAATTTCATATGGGAATCCATAAATATATCAATATGCTCTAGGAACATTTACACATATGAAATATAATGTCATCAATATGCCTACTCAATTTTTTTTATCACAGAACTAACTATGCCAAGATAAAAATAATGAAGAAATGGATTAATACCATGCCATTACACAAGATCTCAAATCATCCTTGACCTCTAATAGGACCCCTCACACAAAAACAATACTTTAGACCCATTCCTAAACATGCCAAAACTGGAGATCAACCAATCCTAATTCAAGCATACTAGGACAAGTTCACTACACACTTTGTCATTGACACTTAGATTATCAAGACACTTCATCCACTCACTTGGACACCTCCATGACATCACTTAAAAATATCCAACACTTATTTCATGATTCAAGGTATATACATGCAAAGTTGGTTAATTATTTTTGTAGAACAAGTCTTGTACCAAATCTAGGTATCTACATTTCCCCCCTTTAATCTAACATTATAATTGAACTGAAAATACTATATAAAATGGAAACTATAATTTAAACCTACATTGGTGATTATAATCTAGACTCGTTATTTTTTCCAATGATGTTTTAGTGTTCTTGTAAGAGATGATGTATGGGAGTATATAGATTTTTGCTCAATATTATGTAACATTGTTTAATGTATGAATATGTGCTCAAGAATATATAAAATAGATGGATATGCATGGCATGTGACCTTATAATTTGTATCAATGTGTCAATATTTATCATTTAAGTGAACCATCTAATATATAAACTATTATGAATTATTTTTAATATGACAACTCTAATATTTTGAATCATATATGTTGTGCCAAATTTAATAATCTAGAATTATATAATAAGCCTAATGTATGCCTCCCTTTTGATGTGATGGATGTGACTATCGAATCGATTGCATTCAAAAACAAATGTAATTACATACTCTCAAAGAGATTTATAATTTTATATATTCATTATATGAATTTATATCATTTTATTTTAGATTCCAAAATTATTTAATTATTATTAGGGCATAGAGACATAGTATATATCAATAAATTTGATCCCTTAATTATATAAAATAATTTACAAAGGAAATGGCATATATCCAAAGTCAAAAGTTTTAACCATTTTGAAAAATTAGGGCCATGTTAGTGTGGAAGGAGAATATTCATAAAATTTTAGTGTATATTTCCATTAATAGTCTTAAAAAAGATACCATGTGGGAGAAAGTGTTTTCTATGTTCTAATGTAATTAATGGGGAGTGATTTTAATATGTAGTGTTCAATATAGAATGTGTAAAATGTTATCAAGTATCAATTTAGAAATTGGATTAGGTATAGTACATAGTTAAAAATTTGATGATATAAATAGGTTGAGTTTTTGGAATTTTTAAATTCATTTACACATTGTGATTTTGAGCTCTGAACCATTATAATGTTGAGTCATCGATATGTGCTACCTCATTGATTTGAGAATTTACAAACCACCATATAAGACCAATATCCCAAGGACTTGGTATGGATCTTTTATTTACTTTTTGACCCAATTTTTCAATTTTGACTTTTTTTTAGAATTTTTTATTTTGAAATTTTAGATGTTTTAGGCATTTTAAGTGTCTTTAGAGAATATTTCATATTGAATCTTGGATTTTACTATCATCATGTATATGAAAACAAATCCTCTATTCCAATAGTACTAACTAAAGAAAAAACTAGTAATAACATTAATGTCTAATGATATTAACCATATTTGATCAGTTATGACCTTTGACATTCATTGAATTTAGTTAATATCTTTCACATTGATATTTATCATATTCTATTATATGTTATGTCAATATTTATTATGTGTTTGAAGATGGATTTACATGTGTGATATCTCTAATATGGTCATCATATCGAGACCATGATTGAGCTTGTATTACATGATGTTCATTAATGAATCCTCGATATATATAGACTTGTACAAGTAACCTATTTAGGGTGGATCCATATGGTATTCAATAATGAACACATTAGTTAAGATCTAGAATCTTGATACATACATACATACATACATACATACATACATATACATACATACATACATACATACATACATACATACATACATACATACATACATACATATATATATATATATATATATATATATATATATATATATATATACATATGTATGTATGTATGTATGTATTTATATGTTTGTATGTATGTATGTATGTAAAAATATTAACATAAAGTAATTTATTTAATAATAACTTGTGTGTGTGTGTATTCCTTTTATGAAATTGACAAATATTTAAAGGAGTATGTTACCTTAGAGAAAAAATAAATGTTTAGTAATAAAATAATACCCAACAATAAGAAATATCAAGAATACTATCATTAATAATGATAACAAAAAATGGGGAAAGTAAAAATTACAATCAAGTGAGTAAGCGAGATTTATTTTTTAAATGGATAGTGAATGGAGCATGAATGGACAAAAAAAAAAGTATGTCTATGGAAAGATAGTACACAAAGATTTTATACACACAATATTTTTATAATTTTTTTCATTTACTAACACCTCTTCTCTTTTAGGAACTTGTTGAGTTTTAATATCTCTGAGTACATGCCTTAAAGGATGCATTGGGAAATGGGTGGGCAGACCATTGGTGCTTCTCAAGATTGTTATGGATTTGTATCATTTATAATATTATTAAAAAAAATAGAGTTTATTTCCATTTACCTATTATTATTCCTCCCTTAAATATTGAAATCCTAAAATATGGCTAAGTCTAAAATCTTAAAACCCTGAAATATGGTTAAGTCTGAAATCCAATGGGACCCTTCAAAACCTAGAATTTGCATTATAGCTCCTAGAGGTCCAAAACCATTCTAAAAAATACTGAAAATATAAATATAAAACATGAATAAAAGTATAAGGAATTATATGTACATGTATAAATGTCAATTTATAATTTAATTTATATTTTATATTTATCACCTATTATGCCCTTATCCATATCCCTAAACAAACACCCTTTTTATTATTTTTCCTACTAAGTCGAACACTTTTCTTGCCTAACAAAATTGAGTTGGTTGATCATTTTATTAAACTTATGGGAGGGTTTAGGGTCAATCCTTGGCTATAAATACCCCTTTCAATTCAATCTAATGGGAGGACCATTCATTTTTGCATTATTATAGTTCATAATTTTGTTAATTTTACACTTGAAGAGTCATTGCTTAGGGTTTTGCCTTAGAAGAAAAGAATATTATCTTTTAGGAAAGTCTTGGATGTAAAATAGGAGTATTTTAGCATAGATCTATTTTATATAGTTTGATCCTTACAAATCCAATATAACCTCTTGTTAAATACTAATTTCCAAGGGAGAGATTGAGGCACGATAGGTTCATTCAAAGTAAGTATTCCTAAAATTTACTCTTTCATTTGGTAGATAGATATTGCACAATGTAATAGGTTGAATGTTTTACTCGCTTGAAATTACCTCTCTATTGACTTGAGTAGATTTTTCCTTTGCATGTTATGTTTTGTTTGTTTAACTATCCCCATTTATGCCACAAGATTTAGTGAGCACTAGATTAAATTTATTTTATATATTATAGACCTAACTAGGATTATTGTGTGGTGTTACTTGACTAAAGTATTTGGAACCCTCTTTAGTGGTAATGTGTGATAAGTGATCCATTAGATAGGTTTAGTGGATCTGAATTACTCATGTCTTGATATAAATATATATGCAATGATTTGTCGGTAATATTACCTTCTCTAAGCTTGGAATTCACTAAGTAGGACAAGTTATAGATCCATCCTAATTCATTGCATATAGAGAGTAAACGACATCATTTGGATAGTGAATAGTAGTGAAGGGTGTGTGAAGAGAGTTTTAAGTGCAAAAAAAGGAGATTTTTATATTGTAAATGAACTTTTAGAGCCTTCTTATAAGCATTGGTGCATATATGTCAAGGTCAAGTCAGTTAAACTTATTTATAGGAAAAAATGAAGGAGGCTTAGTTTAAAGGGAAAATAGAACAACATTAGCCTTAGAAATGGCAAGTATCAATCCAAATATGATGTGCATTTATTCTAGGAAAAATAATGATGTAACCATATATGATACCAAGTGAGATTATCCTACTATTGTAATCGTATCTATTATAAATGAATAAGTTAATTTATATCTAGGCAATTCTAAGGACTAGACTATCATTTTTAGAGTTATAGGAAGAATACCCAACATGAATGAGGTAAGGAATGAAGTTAGGAAACTTTATCCTAACAAATATTTCCAAGTCACTTTTTTATCCAAGAGCTTATTTACCATTAAATTTTATATCTTGGAAGATTGTAGATATATTTTAGAATACATATTTTGTTGGTTCATGGTTTAGAGGGGTATTTTAATTAAACCATGGTTTAAAATTTTTAACCCTCTCACTAAAAACAAAGATATCATTCCCATATGGGTTAATATGTAGGCTCTCCCTATGGACTATTTGGAAGAATGTGGGTCAAAACATAATATTGTGTCCCACTAGCCAACCAAAAAAATATTAGAAAATAAATCCTAAAAAATATTTAATGATGTTTTTAAAAAATGAGAAAATGTATATTCACTACATATTTACATATATATTCTAAAACATATTTGTTGATTAATTTTAATGACCCAAACTCAAGATATTTTGAGGAGAAGATGAAAGTGTATGTGGCCTCTTTATGCCAAAAAATGGGACACACTATTATGCTTTGACTCATGCATATTCACAAAAATAGGGGATGTCATTGTTGACTAATTTTAAATGGATGATAAAATGGAGGAAAATTTTAAAATTAAACTCAACATGAGTAAATCCAAAATAGTAGTTCTGAGGAATGGGAAAATTATAGTCCCATCAAGTATAACTCTTTAATTAAACAAGGGTATTTGGATTCAACCACTAAACTATGATAATATCTATGTTTGATGCTATAGGTGCCAAAAATTTGGTTATATTAATAGGAAGTGTCCATTTTTCAACAAATGTAGAGAATTAAATACTAATTTCAAATTTTATAAGGTTGATCCCTCTTTTGTGATCTGGGAAGATAGGTCACCTGTGACTATTCAAACCATACGAAGTTTTGTTCAAATCTTGGTCACACTTTAGTGTAGTTTTATATCCCTCATTCTTTGGAGGATCATTTATAAGAGTTTCATATCCATAATTTTAAGGTTGAGGAAGGCTTAGGTTTTTCAAAGGTTTCAATTATGAATTCTAGTGATCTTGTTGAAGAATCAATAGATAAGAAAAAATAATCATTACTAGTATGCCAATAGTATTAGTATAAGACCTTTATTTATACATAGGAGCCACTTATCTACCTTATAAATAAGGTATAGGTTAGTATCCTACAATAATAATTTATTCAATTTATTAATAGCTTGGAGACAACAAAAGAGTAGCAAAATAACTTCCATAAAATGTTGAAACTCCAATATACTATCTTAGGATCTTGAATTGAAAAAATGATTTTGATAATGTTACATCTCTCAGAGAAGAGGATTTATCTCTAAATATAAAACCAAACAAAAAAAATAAAGTGTAATCTTTTTGTCTTTTTCCTATTTATTTCCTGTGTCGTAGGCTTGGTGCCCTTGTTGGCTATTTTATTGTTGTCATTTGTCTGGGTTGTTTAGTAGCCATGTCTTGTCTTTGTCCCTTTGATATTCATTATTTCATATTTATTTATTATTTTATTGGAGTTTTGGACCCTTTAAAAAACCAAATCTTACCCTTAATAAAAAATGATAACAAAAAAAAATTATATCATTTCAAGCAAGTGTATATTTACTTTGATACATAAATTACCACTATGCACACTACATTAAGTATATACACTTTAGAATGTTGAATATTTATTTTTAGAATATAAAAAAATTATATATTAAAATTATTATATATATATTCCTAAAAATTATTTAAAAAAAAAAAAAAAAAATCCATTTAACAAAACTTTATTTCTTTACTTGCAAAATTTTATGTGCACTATCGAGATAATATTTTATTGTCTTAGGATTTGGAACTATGAAACCCATTTTTTTCCAATTTACACATAGGTGCATATTTTACATCATGATGGACACTATCATAAACACGATCTAAATATTTATATATTTACATAGTGGACCAAAAATATGAAATATTTGACAAATAACCAAAACATTCTTCCAAAAACATTTAACAAAGCTTTCACCAACACTTTTATCTATAATGATGGAGGCCTTGGTTTTATATAATGCACAATGTTTATGACTAATTGCATTTTGTTAAATTTTTATTTTCTCATAAATTATGTGTTTTTAATGTTATCTCATCCATGAATTTATTTTCCAATACATGTGTTTTCTTGTTTTCTTATATTTGGCATGTAATAACAAGAATATAAGTACAAATTAAAATAACTTAACAACATGTTAGGTCTCACATAAATTTTTGGTTTGTTAAAATATGAAATTTTAATCTATGGTGAGTAAATAAAAATTAATAACAATATATTTAATTTGAAAAAAAAAACACTATTTTTTACCTTCTAATTATTTACATTGAGTTTTCAAAGCAATGATCTAGCCTAATAGTGAGTGTTCATTTCCCATATGATTGGGATAACTAGATCAGCTACCATTTGGCCATATCCAGACACATGATTCTATGCTACACACCATATATAGGGATATAATTAATATATAATGCATAGATCACCTGATGAGTTCTAGGATTCTCCTACATTCTATGAGTAAATGCAGCCCCATAGTTAGAGTTAGTTATTGTAGTGATTTTTTTTCATTCAAATTTCACTACCCATTCAAGTTGATTTCAATTGTTCAATCTTATTTAATGCTATACATGAATATACAACTCAATGGACAAGGCAACACTATAGTAAAATAAACATTAAATAAATTTTAAAGATGACATTCATGGGCCCAAACTAAAAATTAAATGACTTTATTAAATTATTAATTCTTATATAATTTATTTATTTATTTAATTTCATCAAAGAACATCAAAATGAGTGCATATAAAAAATACAAGGAAGAACACTAAGGAAAATGCTATGTATTTGTGTTCATTAGTTAAATATATTCTTTTTAGAATAATTATTTTCCCAAATAATAAAATAAAATATGGAAAAACTCTATTCTGAGGAAAATAAGATATAGGTTTAATTAGTGCAAAGGTTGGATTTACAACATAGATAATTCAAATTATCAAATGGGGGGAAGGGGGATCTTATTTCTTTAATCTCTTGTGAAGGGTTGGTTGCAACTTTGTGGGTATTATGTACTTTTTTGGATTTGAGCAATAGAATACATTCAAGTGGGTGAGATTATTATTTATCTTTGTGGGTTTTAAATGTTATTTTTTATGAATTTTTTATTTCTTTTTGTAGATATAGAAGCCATTGAAATTTTAAAATTTTCATGGTTGTGTGTAATTCATGATATTTCTAAAAAATTAAAATTAAAACCCAGTGGATGTGATTTTTACCAAGTGTACCCAATCTTATTTTTTTAGAGGATTTTGCGCTTCACTCCTAGAATTTTTTTACCATTGAATTTGATTCTCATTTTTAATTTTTTCATATGAGTGGAATAATTTTCAATCACTTCATATAAATCCAATTTATGCAAGCATGCATCTAAGTTTATTCAATCATGGGTTTCTCAGCTTCACCTCCATCCTCTTAAATTATTATTCTATTTTCATATTTAATCATTTCTCAGTACCATAAAGTCACATTATCAATACCGTCAACTCATTGTTTTTAAAACCATTGCACATGTATAAATTAATTTGATGATTTTTTTTTTATGTCTATGAATTTGAAAACCTTGTATTTTTGAAATTTTACATGGGTATATAAGAAATTGATATCATTCCTCAAAAACCCTAATAGAGAAGCTAGGTCTACAAAATAATAAGGAAATAGATTTATTTGAGTGCTTTCAATACAACAAATAAAATTATATATCCATGATACATTTTAAACCCATCCATAATGTAAAATATATAAAAAAAAAACACCATGTATAATTCAATGCCTTAGCTGGGAAATCTAGTATGGTGCAAGTGTCTACTTTATATTATTTTTCATGTTAAAATGAATGTTTGGTAGAGAGATAATGTTTCAAATCTTCTTATATTCCTGAATATTTGTTATAAATTCTTGAATCAATTTTTTTGACACATTTATTATTCTATATACATTAATGTATGTATGTGTTTATAAACTTCTTGAATTAAATTTAATATCCCACTAATATGCACATTGATATAAAATGGGTGTAAAATTGATGAATAAGGACCCATAAGTCTTAGGGGACATGAAGGAGAGTTTGAAGGCTAAACATTACACACACTCCTAAAACTATAAACTCATGTTTTTTAGTGCCTAAGAACTATACATTCAATGGTATAGGTAGACAAAATATGGTGAAATGGTAAGAGAGAACAATATAGGAGAGATAATAACATGTAGAATAAAATTGGTAATAACCAAGTTATAACAAAACATGCCAATAATATTCTAATTTGGACTAATAATTAAAAAACACATTGTACCATATAATTATATAATTTTATGACTAATAATTACCCTTTTATATAAATAATGGTGTCTACATAGTGCCCCAATTTTGGGTGTGTGTGTGTGTGTGTGTGCGTGTGCACATACATATAAAATTAAAACAAATAAGTGGATATAAAATTTTACCTTCTTGAATCTATTATAGCAACTCCAATGTGGACAAAAAACCTAGAAAGATATTTCATGTAGATAAGTGATTAATTAATTAATAATCTACAAAAAAATTTAAAAAATGAAATTAATAAGAATGCAATTAGTTTTCTTGGAGAATTAATAACAACCCATTTATCAGTTCCCAACATTTTGTATATATGTGGATGTCCTTGTGAAATCTACAATAGTTAATATATGTGGACAAATTCTCACATCGATAATATACTATAATATAAAAAATATAAATTGGAAATAATCCACCTTGTTTTTTTGAATAATGTGATGTCATCCCTAAATGAGTTATTTCCATCTCCAAATATATGCCAAATATTAATTCCCTATACAAGTCCAAGTAATAATACTTGAGCTATATTTTCCATGTTTTTTTTATACAATTTCTTTAGTGAAAAAAATGTAATCTAAATAAGTCTAATGTGATATAAAAGAGAGTAGAGCTAAGAAATGTCCAAAATATATACAATGATGGGAACAAGTTTCATGCACTCGGTATGTCTTGAAAATAAAAACATGTTAATCCCCTTTATGTAGAATTAAAATAACAATGAATATATAGAGTTTGGGGATTAGATCTAGGAGTCTAGAGTATGGATAAATGGGAGGAATATATTCCACCCTTTTGAGATATGGGATGTACCTATGAAACACATATCCAAAAATAAAAGGATCATGTGCATCATGTGTAATATATGAAATATAATTTTTTATGGCTAAGGTAGTAAGGTATCATCATGGAAATATGTAATGTAATCTATATAAACATGAGTATAATGTTGTTTTATCAAATTTGGAAAATGTATGAGTTATTTACCTAATTAGACAAATTATTATGTAAAATCAAAATGTTACATATATGAAATAAATGACACAAACTAATTTATAATTTATTATATTTGAAAATATGATAAAATATGAAATAAAAAAGATAAATTACTTATCAATAAATTAGACACTGTAGGATAGAGATAGAAACTATAAAACTGAATGAGAAGCTCTGTGATGATGTTGTGAATCAAGAAAAATGTTTTTATTAGATATAGGACAAGGCTGATGTGTTTGAAAAAGTACGGGGATAATTATTATCCTTAAGGTGTGTCAACATCTAGTGAGGATTTGTGTTCTATGACTTATATGACATGTTCACTTCACCTATTTGTTCTATTGGACTATGTGGTAAATCCTGATCTATCATGAAAACCAATGTGTGTCATATTATTCACTTGTAATCCTATCTCCATTAATTAGAAACATAAATGCATAAAACGTAAAAGGGTTTAGTGGTTAAATTTATGCTATACCTCAACACCCCTTGTTTTGATTACTGCCTAGATACCAATATTCTAAAGACAGATCAAACTCTATGTAGTTCTCCCATAATAATGTGGTATGTGTGAAAGACTAGTGTAATGTTATATGATTATGTAATCATGGTGTGATTAAGTGTTTAAAATATGACTTGTAACCTTGGAGGTGTATTTATTACTTATATCAAGGATACTAAGGCTATATTTATTCATATTTGGGAGAAATAGGTAATTTTATCTCAATGTGCAATTAGAATTCTGGTATTTTTCAATGTGTGAAACTCCTACGTAAAAAATAGCTTGAAATTATGAATTTATAGTAATTGATTTGGAATTCCTTCAAATAGATCTTGATAAACATGTGGGAAAACCCATACATGAGTTTTAACTTGAGAAAATATTTATTTGGCAAGAGGATGCAGTCAATAGAATTGGATAGGACTAGGGAGTAGGATAGTCTAAATAGTGTTGCCTTGTCTAAGGAAAAAATACAACTAAGTTGGGTGTATAGATCAATTAATGGATAAGTTTGAGTTATTTTTAATTATGAACTGGGATATTTTGAGATCATTATTTGATTTTAATAATTGTGCATCCACATAAAATTGAAGGAAAGGTGATTGAAATACCATTAAATGAGGCATGAGATAAGTACATATAAAGAGTGGTCACAATTACACTGTCTCAGCTTAAAGGTTTATTTATGTATCTACATTTTCTCCTTTTTTATTCTATTAATGGATCAAAGTTAAAGTAATAGATTAAAATTAAAAGTGTGTACTTGAACTTACCTATAAATAACATTCTTGAATGCATGCCATAACATTAAACTATGTTTCACACAAAAATTGCAATGAAACTGAATCCTCATATAATTTGAGTATAAATTAAATCTTACAAAGAAAATCAATATGAGAGAATGTAAGGATAAATCATAAATATCAATGGATTCTTATCATCACCTCACTCCTCTTTGGAATTCCTCTAAGATTTTCCAACCAATCAGCCAATGTTACTTGGATTGATTATGGATTGCTTGATGATGGATTCAAGATGGACAATTTAATGGCTTCTTTGGATGCTTGAATGCTATAATGGATGCACAAGGGTATGAGAGATAATATTAAATTAAGGATTATAAGGCCTTTTTTATTCTATATCAATGAATGTCACATAAACTTAGATTCATTCCTTGTTATTCACATGCTTGGGAATGCCCCTTGCATTTAAAAAGGTTTTTGGAAGGAATTGGAGGGGAAATTTCCCTTTAAAAGTTCAAATTTGAGAAGGGATAAAGTTATAGAGGTTGAAATCCTATAGACTTTCTTTTTGGGGAGAGGGGAATGTGATTAGAAAGTGGGTAAATAAAGAATTAGAATATTAGGAATTATGTGGAAAGTGCGGTAAATTAGGAGTTGGAATATTAGGAAAATATGAATATGTAAAGAAGGGTATTTTATGTAGTTAGGATTAATTAATTAATTGAATTAAGAGGACAAAGAGATGATGTTAATTTGGGATATATGGATTAAGTGTCAATATTAGATGATATTAAGCATAATTTATCTCATTACTTTGGTGAGCAAAATTAGGTGCATACATGTTGCCCCTCTTTGAAAGGGCATTACAATTTAAAGGAGTAATGGTCTTTAAAAGAAGAAAGATGATCATGGATGGGTGTTAGAAAATTATTAGATGTAATATTCCCCCTCGAGGAGACATATAAAAAAGGATGAGATAGATGGCCACTCAAAAGGAAGAAATATGGGTGAGATGAATAGAGAAGGGAATGATAGATGTGAGATTTATGATGAAGAAGAGTATTGTGACATGAGTAGTGAGATAAAAATTGACACTATCCATGGTAGAGATAGGTGCAAAGGAATTGATGATGATAATGTCATGGTTATTGATACATCTTTGAGTGATAATAAAATAGGTTACATGCTTTCAATGTATCCCAAACAAGGATACATATAAGGAAAAACTACAATCTTGAATGCAATGAATGGGCTAGAAGGTTATTTGACATATGCCAAGTAAGGATGTATGTAAGGGAGAACCATGGACTAAACAAATTGATGAATTAGGCCATAATATTTTGATGTATCCTAGGTAAGGATACATGCTAAGAAGAGATATGGGCCAAACTAATAAAGGCCATGAGTTTTTGACATATCCCAAGAAAGGATGCATGATGGGAGAGCTTCATGCCAAAAATACAAGGATTTGACAATTTTAATGATGGGTGTATCTCATAACATGTGTCAAGTAAGAGTAAGGAGTGGATAGAGGAAAATAATGTGATCGAGTGACCAAGGGAGGAAAGGGGAAGACTGGGTAGTGTGATTGAGCTATTCTTGGGCACCATGGGTGACTAAGTGCTACCTACATAGTCTCAAGAGACCTCAGACCAATGTAGTTCTCCCTAAATAAGAAGGATGGTGGGAGGAATAAGAGACATGAGGATGAAATATATGGGTTGAATTTGAAGAAGAGTGGTGGAGTGGAATAATGGATGAGCTATGACATGATATATATTGGTGATGCCCCTTGGAAATACATATGCATAGGAAGTAAGAAGGATGTTTTCATGGTTATCAACACATCTTAAGGGGTAATCAACTATAATTAAAGAGTGACAACCTAAGTAAAGACACATGCTTAGGAGAATTACGGGTCTTGAATGGTGGATAAATGAGTGTCATTGTATCTCAGAGAGATGTGTGATGGGGTCCATGATGATGGTCAAGCAGATAAGGTGACTGATTTGTTGATGGAGTGTTAATAAAATTGAAGGTAAATCAAGACTAGATGTATTAACAAGGTTTATGATTTATGGGAACAGAAATCCTTCAAGGTTGGGTGTTTATATTTTCACCCTAATATTATAATCAATCAACTAGGGTAATGACCACTATTACCTCTTGTCAACCATTGTCCAAACATGTTGATGGTTTATCTCCTTAGAATCAAATCTAGTCTTCTTTTCTTGACTATGTATAATAGTCTATAGGGTTCCCAAATACCAAAGGCCATTCCTTTTGATATTATCCATTATATAGTGTTTTCCAACCATTTCAAGGTCTGAAACATATTAACATAAACAAAAAAATATATATTGACAAGTTTGCATTCCACTACCTTATATAAAATAGCCAAATATCCTTCTCACCTAAGATTGGGATCAAAATCTTGAGTCAAAACCTAAAACTTCATCCAAATTTAATGTATTCATGCTTTCAATAACTTTACATGGAAATAATAACTTGATTCAATCACACTCATTAAATGTAAACACACACACCAAAACATGTTTGCTTATTCATTATGTTATTCCTTGTTACACAAAAATCCATTCATGAACTTGAGGTACCTTTTGAGGTGTTTTTTCAAATATTCTACATTGCTCCCTATTTTTCATTCCTAGATAACTATCACTCCTCTCTCACTTATTCTATATGTTATCCAACCTCCATAAGATGACTTCTTTTTATCTCTATTTCAATGTAGGCTCTTGGGTTGGTTACACCAACCTATTTTCCATAACTACCTCTACACGAGGTTTTGGGTCTCATGCTTAAAGTTAACTCTTCACCTTATGAACATGGATGTGTGTGTGTGTGTGTGTGTGTGTGTGTGTGTGTGTGTGTGTGTGTGTGTGTGTGTGTGTGTGTGTGTGTGTGTGTGTGTGTGTGTGTGTGTGTGTGTGTTTGTGTGTGTGTGTGTTTGTGTGTGTGTTTGTGTGTGTGTGTGTGTGTGTGTGTGTGTGTGTGTGTGTGTGTGTGTGTGTGTGTGTGTGTGTGTGTGTGTGTGTGTGTGTGTGTGTGTGTGTGTGTGTGTGTGTGTGTGTGTGTGTGTGTGTGTGTGTGTTATAACACCTATTAAAAATACTTATGACCCTTAGCACCAATATTCCCTCTTGACCACCATAAACTTACAAATGACCCTCCTAGACCCTTGTCAATATTTGAATTTTCAAATTCCCTTTTTTGGAGGGAAAACACCTAGAACCTTGTTGAAAAAAATATATGACTAAAAATGGATTTCAAGGACATAAATGGACCTCATAATTACCTTCACATACATTGACATCAGGCTTTGACCCAATTTGACCTCTAATTGACCAGAACATAAAATTGTTCTTTCCTAGCTTGATGCTCCTACATCATACTCCCCAAGAGGGAAAAAAATGAGATTAAAAATGTATTCCTTGATTTATAATTCCACATATGAGGTTATTTAATTTTCACTTGCATGTTATTATTTCTTTCTTTCTCCTTCTTGCTTGCCAAACACTTGCTTTTCCTCTTCTTAGCTTTGTCTAGCCTTCTTGTCCATGCATCTTCTAACTCTATAAAGTGTTTCAACTATTGTAGCAATATATTTGATGTATTTATGACATATTCCATGTTCATTTATCCTTTATCATACTCATATACAACCACATATACATTATTCTCTTTCTTCATTCTTGTTTGATAACTTGCTTCCTCATTGTTTTCACTTGTGGCTTACTTTTTTAGTGATTTTGGCTCTTTGTTCATGCTATCATATTCTCCTTTAGAATATAATTACCTCTCACGCATCTTAATATTTTTCATTTTATTCATCATATTATATTTTTATACCTCTACGTCACATTCCTTCACATTTTGATGCTCTTTCCTCTCATCATGCTTATTATGCAAGAGCAACTTCTAGTTCCACTCATTCTCATCATAGTACAATATGATTTGACCTATCTTGGGCTTTCCATGTTAATTTTTATCAAATTAAAAATCATATTTAGCTTAATCCATGGAATATATCACCTTTTTTTCATGTTCATATGCCATTTTCTTGCTTTCTTGCTTGCCAATTTGTACATCTTATTGTGCTTCTCTTTCTTGCTTCTCTCTTGGTGTTTTTTGGAGTATATAATTAACATTTACCTGATACACATCACCTATTTATATCCCATTATATTTGTTTAATACCTCTTCCAATATCCTCATCTCTTCTTGTAACTTCAGTGCATCCATCTCTTAATAATCCTCATCAAACCTTTGTCTACATTGCTCTTTATTATCTTAGGCAATTTGTTCTTTGTCTCCTCCTTAGACTCCTTAATTTGTGAGAGTCACATCAAAACCATTATGATTCATTACATTATTTTGAATCACTATTATATGTGTTTTTTCCTCAACTTGCCTTGTTACACACTCATTCATCAATGTCATTATTTATATGTACAAGCTATCTTCACTATTGGAGTCAACTTCAAACATATCATCACAAACAACTTTTGAAAATAAATATTGAAAATGCATCAACTCATCTTATTGATTACATGGTTGTAACTTGATATCATTGGATTTATTTTCATGCACCATCTCTTTTTCTTGCTTTGTGGGCTTACCATCTTCTTCAATCATCATGCTTGCTTGGAGTACACTTGCATCTTGATCTTGCTGTACTCATTTCATTCTCTTTATCATAAATTTTTTCTATTGTATCCTCTTTGGATGCCACTTGCTTTTAATTTCACCTATTTCATGCCTCATGCCTTTATTATCTACCATGCCAACTAATACACTTTACCATTTGTTCTTTGCATCCACACTTGTGCTTATTTCCTACCTATGCCTTTGCCTTGTTTGACCTCTTATTTGATTTTTATCTCCTTCTTCTCATCACTTATTTGTTTCATCCATTTAGGCCATACATATAATTTCCCTTGTTCTCTTTTTGAGGGATGCATTTTATCATTCTTTATCTCAACCTGCATATTATCTTTTCCTTCATCTTATGTGTAATCAAAATCAACATTTAGGCATTCATTTACCTCCAATGGCAACTGCTACAAGATTATGTCTTTATGGGTGGCCTTCATATCCTCTTTGGAAACCATTTATTTAGTTTCAGCTGATATGCATGGTAATGCATCATATTATTCCTCATTATTTTCAATTTCATCATGTTTAATGTCTTTCATCTCCATCATCTTGTCTTCTTCAAGAGGCTCTCTTTATTTATCATCATTTTGCCACTTTATGGTTAATGTTATTGGCCCATCCTTTACCAAATTTGAGGCATCATGCTTGGCCTTCTCCAAAATTTTATTCATGCCTACAAACACAAACTTGAAATCAATGTTATCATATAAAATAAGAGACCACATAGTCTCCTTGAATGTCCTTGGCATAGACATTATCCATCTCTTCTTATTTTCACTCTCATGTGTTCTTCTTGGAACTTTTATCTTCTTATTTTTATATTAAATTAGAAATCTTCTCAATCTCTTTATTATGTTTCTCACTTGGAAACATTTCTCTTCTCATGTCTCTTTGGGATGATCTCTCTTTTTATTCTCATCTCTTAAGACACCTTTCTTGTGCCTTCTTCTTCTCACAAGTGACTCTAGTGGCCACTTCACTCTCCTCCTCATATGCCAACTAGTAAATTGTATTTCTTGTTTTCTTATGAGATTAATCATGAGCTCTATCCTCTCTATACCTTTTCCAAATTCTCTTCTTATTTTTTTAACTTCTCTTTCTGTATCCAT
Source organism: Torreya grandis (assembly GCA_037957365.1). Taxonomy (NCBI): domain Eukaryota; kingdom Viridiplantae; phylum Streptophyta; class Pinopsida; order Cupressales; family Taxaceae; genus Torreya; species Torreya grandis. Next base: position 3,799,672 of record JARHVA010000183.1, read on the forward strand.
CTTGTCTTCTTCCCTTATTTTCTAGGCCTATTTAGACATTCCTCTTATAAAGTCTATCAACCCTGACTATTAGACCTAATTTTGGGCCTTTCCTTTTTTCCTCTATCTAGTACATATTATTATCCTCCTTTAATCTCTTTTGGATTATTTTTTCTTCCTTCTTCTCTCTTGGAGCTTCAATGCTCTCTTTTCAACCTTTTTTTTCTAGTCCTTAACTAGATTTTTGTCCTTATAAAAAGACTTTGGAGTTGTATATATTATATTTAAAATCTAATATTCATTTTTTCTGACCTCAATGGATCAAACTTTAAACATCCCCTTCTCCCTCAATACCCTATAAGGTGGCATCTTATGCATACCTTCTAGCACTATGCATTCATCTCAAATCAATAATTTGTAAAGAATTCAAAACCAAATTTTAATCACTCTTACCTTAATTTGATACAAAAATATGCATATTAAAGTATATAATCCTTTAATATAATCATTATCTGACTCCAATCTTTAATGATCACAATCATTGGTTTTGGCTTGTTTTTTATTGTCCTTATTTCTAACTAGTTTTACTCCTCCTTTCAATGTGTTTGGTATTATCCTTGATTATTTATTGTTACTTGGATATTTTAGGAACATTTTATGTTCATTTTCCTATCAATTTACTCACCCATTCATTCCATACCTCATTATATTCACTTTATTTACAAGCTTGCTCTCACACCTTCACTAGTTATTCACTAGACAACCACTCCTAGGTTTCAAGGATCAAGTCTTGGTTTAGGCTTAAAGGACTCAATATTTTCTCATATATAGTATTATATTAATTTATAAAACTTTTCATATTACATTTAATGGAATTAAACACTCTTAATCACTACTTCTTACACCCCAAGGTCACCATACTCTCTCAAGGCTTGTAACCTTTTTTTAAGAAATTTCTCTTTATTTGAGAAAACAAAACACTATTATAGATATATAATCATAATTATAGACACAATATATCACTTTTTAGGTGATTTTAAAATTTAATTACTTGAAACCCCTTCTAGATATGACTTCCTTTGTTAATGTCCTCCCAAACTAGGCCTATAAGACCTAGTCTATGCACACAGTGGTGGTTTCATATCTTACAGACCTAGAAATAATCCAAAACCAAAAAATATATTATAGGAGACCAAATTACACTATAATATGAATTTTCATGCAAATTATATGGTGGAAACTCCTTATATGATCAAAAACCTAGTTTTAGGGTTCCTTGCATCTACACAAGCCCGATGGCTTTCAAAATTTCATTTATAGAGTTTCACATCATTTCAAAAGCTCAAATATTCACAAAAAGTTTTTTTAGTCCCTATAAACTTCTCCAATAGTTCAAACTCCTTGTCTTGTCCACTTATTGCATAAAACAATGAAAATGCAGATGATTGTATATGTTTTCTTGACTATACATTGGCCTTTGAGGTTTGCCTCTTTGTAAATATTCTAATGTTAACCTAGATCCTTGTAAAAGGTTTTTAAACATTTTCACACATTCAAACTCATGTTACATTAGAATCATTCACCCTTATTTGATCAATTATACCTGTTTGGTCTATGGACTATATAAATAGGGTAGGTTTATGTATGATTGTATCAAACATTTCCAAGCACCCAAATTAATTCAATGAGGTTATGAACACTTTAAAAATTCACTATTTTTATATGAATCTCTTTTTAATTTTTCAACCCCTTCTTTCACTTGTGTATCTATCTTATCTTGCAAATAGGTAACAGGGTGCTAAAACATGCAGATAGCGTTTCCTCATTCAAATTAACTGTGTACTAATGATTTATCATTAAATTTTGTATAAAAAATAACAAATATAATTTCACAATGAACATTATTAGTCTAAACCTTATTCCATTAATCCAATACCATATACTACATTGTGAGAAAACAACTTTCTACCTTCAGATTCAATGTCATACATAGAATAGGGTATTAACAAGGTTCATGATTTATGGGAACAAAAATATTTTGAGGTTGTGTGTTTAGATTTTCACCCTAATATTATAATAAATAAACTAGGTAAATGACCACTATTACCTATTTTCAACCATTGCCCAAACATGTTAATGGTTTATCTCCTTATAATCAAATTTAGTCTTCTTTTCTTGACTGTGTATAATAGTCTACAGGGTTTCCAAGTACCAAAGTCCATTCCTTTTGATATTATCCCTTATATATTTTTTTCCAACTATTTCAAGGTATAAAACATATTAACATAAACAAACAAATATATATTGACAATTTTTCATTCCACTACCTTATAGAAAACAACAAAATATCCTTCTCACCTAAGACTAGGATCACAGTCTTGACTCAACACCCAAAAATTCATCCAAGAGTTAATGTCTTCATGCTTTAAAGAAATTTCCAAGGAAATAATAACTTTATTCAATCACACTCATTGAATGTAAACACACACACCAAAACACATTTATTTATTCATTATGTTATTCCTTGTTACACAACAGTCCATTCATGGACTTAAGGTACCTTTTGAGGAGTTTTTTAAACTATTATACATTGCTCCCTATTTTTAATTTCTAGATAACTCTCACCTATTATCTATGCCATAAAACTTCCAAAAAATTACTTTTTTCTCTCTATTTCAACATAGGCTCTTGGGTTGGTTACACCAACCTCTTTTCCATAACTACCTCTACGTGAAGATTTGGGTATCATGCCTAAAGTTAACTCTTCACCTTATGACATGGATATATATATATATATATGTCTTATAACATCTATTACATTTTTTTATGACCCTTGGTACCAATGTTCCCTCTTGACCACCTTAAACCTATAAATGACCCTCTTAGACCCTTGTTAATATTTAAATTTTTAAATTCCCTATTTTGGAGAGAAAACATATAAAACCTTGTTGACACAACTCTATGAATCCAAATGTATTTCAATGACATAAATGGACCTCATAATTCCCTTCACATACATTGATATAAGACTTTGACCCAATTTAACCTCTAATTGACCAAAACATAAAATTATTGTTTCTTAGCTTGATGATCCTACATTAGTTTTGTTTATGAAAAATGGGAAGTAATGATAATAGCATCATTTGATATTTCCATTTATCCTAATTTTTATGTTACTATGTGATATTATGCATCATAGTTATAGATAACTATAATAACAATGTGTATTCTAATCATGGAAAATTTAATTTAAATGCAAATATAAACTGCTTGGGTGTAATATATGAACAATAAAATATCAAGTGTGACTATAATGCAATAAACTAAGTGTAGGAATGAATACAAATATTTAAAACTCAAGTAAAATATATGTTTAACCAAGACTTTAGTACAAATCAAATGCAATATTCTTACAACCAAAGAAAAGGCACAAGAAAGAAGTCAATCAACAACTAATTAAATAAACAAACCAATAAATAAAATAAAATAAAAACCTAAATAAAGAACTAAAACAATAATGAATAAATAAACAAGATAAGGCACAAGCAATAAATAATTAAGTTAAATAAAGAGAAATAGACAACTTAAACTAATGAATAAACAAACAAGCTAAGGTGCAAGTAATAAATAATTAAGTTAAAGAAAGAGAAAGAGACAACCTAAAATAATGATTTAAAAAACAAGATAAGGTGAAATAAATAAATAATTAAGTTAAAATAAGAGTAATATATAACCTAAGTTAAGGCAAATAAATAAACAACTAATCTAACTACAAATGAATAAACATCTAATCTAACCATTTGTACACATGTAATAGAAGTGTAATGCTTGACACAAAGGTTTCCCCTAGGATATAGGGAATAATGACATGGGTACAATGGTATAGGTTATCTTGAGGCTATAGGGAATAATGACAAAGGTAAAATCAAAAAAAATTTACCCCTAGGCTATAGGGAAAAATTACAAAGGTATAATCTACAAAATGTTCCCCCTAGGCTATGATAAATAATGACACTAGAATGGTTAAGCTTAATATAATAATAAGAGGTGGCTAAGATGACTCCAAATAATTTAGGAAATTGTGTGTTTCCTACATAGTCCCATGGACACAAGTTCCAACATGGACTTCATGTCAAATGTAGTTCTCTCAAGATGTGGGATAGAAGAAAATTGATGAAAATTAAAAGAGATTGATCATAGAGGAAAGTAGGAATGGGCTTACAAGATGGTGAGAGTGTAAAACAAAAGGTATTGATATTCATGATTGTTAGAATGTTAGGCACATGAACTTGTAAAACCTCAAGAGCATGGTTTAAACTAAAACCACACTGAAAGATAAAAGGTGAGTATTCACAAATGAACTTGGTTGATAATTCATAGTGTTCACTACATCTAAGGCTTAAAATGAGAATAAGCTAATAAAATAGAAATTGTGTAAATGACTCATAAAATGGTGAGAACATGAGAGGTCTAGATTACATTTGTCTATTAACTTTAAATTCATAAACACCCATAAAAGTGACTCATAAAAGGGTGAGAGTGTTTAAAGACAAACTATAATAAGGAATGATATAAGAAAATGATGATTGATATCAATCATTGAGACTATCTGAGTTGAACCAAGATACACCATGCATCCAAGTGCTACTTACATAGGTCATGTGAACCTTAATCTAATGTAGTTATCCCAAAAATGGGAGGGAACACTATCAAAAAATGGAACAATAAAATGGAAATGGTCATAGTTTGACCCATGTGAAAGCTTCAATTATAACTACTGACTAAGAGATGCATGTCCTAAGTAGCATGAATATGATTTGAATGGCCTAGTGTTGATAAGTTATGTAAGAGGTTTTGGTGTTTTTGCTTGCTTTTGGGTTTTTTCAGGCATCTTGACTTTATTGAAGATAATGAGATTCATAATGGGTAAATATCTCAAAATAGTGAGAGCATGGATTATCTTGATCACAAAATGGCATGAGCATTGGAATAAGGGTGGTTGAACTAGCCTAAAAAAACATTGAGTATTGCCTACATATTTCAAATGGACCTCAAGCCATTGTATTTCAGCCACAATGAGGAATCCACCTAAGTAACAACATGTTCATGAATAGGCAAATGACAGGGTATGAAATAACAGTAAGGTAAGGCATGGTAAAAGGTTTCTCCTAGGCTATAGGAAATAAAGGCACAGGTAGGTTTCCCCTAGGCTATATATAATAATGACATAGGTAGGTTGCACCTAGGTGATATGGAACAATGTCATAAGTAAGTGATATACAAGATTTGCTAAAATGAAGGATGAAATTGCCAAACCACTATTATACTAACCTAAGATATTTCCCCTTTTTTAATGAATGCACTTAAAGAGTCATAAGATTGAATCAGCCACTGTAATTGCATCAAAATCCAATCACTAAAAGTGTCACAAGTATCAATGAATCAGAACTAAGGTCAAAACTCGTAAGAGTAGAGGTAAAGAAAAAATTCGGCCAATAAAGAAGGAATGGGATGAAAGATATATGGCATGGTATAAATAAGGTGATGTTACAGCATAACTTAAATGATCCTCATAGATAATACTTTAGGTCACTCAAGTGAAAAATCACTTGAGATGTATTATGTTCATTGGTTCATCAAGTTCATCTCTTTCTGGTGTAGCTAACCTATATGCTCTAAAGCCATAGTTATAAACAATCACATAGGGTCCTAAATAATTAGGCTTGAACTTTCCCTTTTTATTACATTCAACATTGGTGTACTTATGGTTTTATTTGAGTATAAGATCACCAATCTCAAAGTCTCTATGTTTTATAGACCTGTTATATTGACCACACAACTAGTTTTGGTATGTTTGAATGCAATTCATAGCCGCCATGCATTTTTCATCCAATAGTTCTAGTTATTATAGATGATCTACCCTATAATCCTCATCATCAAGGATATGCTTTAATGAAATACATGAAGAAGGAAATTCAACCTTGAAAGGAAGAATGGCCTCAGTGATAGAAACTAGAGAATAAGGTATGGCTCCTGTTTGAGTGTGGAAATTGGTTAGATAAGCCCAGAGGGCATGAAAGAGTTTTAAGTACCAATCATGACCAACATCATTGATGATCTTCTTATAGATATTGAAAATGGTCTTATTAGATTCCTCTAATTGGTCATTACCTTATATGTAATATGTATTGGGAAAATTTTGGGTAATATTTTGTTCTACATAGAGGCTTTGACATCCTTGTTTTTGAATAAACCACCATTATCATATATAATATCAGAGGGGATACCATAGTGGTCGATGAGATGACTAAAAATAAATTTAGATATTTGCTTGCCTATCATGTAAGTGAGGGGAATGACTTCCACCAACTTAATGAATTACTTGGTGGTGGTAAGGATATGTTTATAGTCATGTGAAGAGGTAGGGTTAATCTTTAATATGAGGTTGAGTCCCCATGTTAAAAATAGCCCTGGCATAGTCATTTGATTGAGTGTTTGGGATGGAGCATATTTGGCATGATTCTAAAATTATTTACACCTTTTAACATAAGTAGATGTATATGATTCCATGGTCACCCAATAATAAATATCACATTGTAATGTTTTGGCAAGGATATCCCCATTGGTGTGGGCCCCATAAACCCCTCTATGCACTTCCCTCAACACTATTATAGATTATACCGAGGTTAAAGAGTGAAGTAGAGTTCCATCAAAGCTTCTATGATAGATCAAAGGTCCAAGTAAGGTATAATGAGAGGCTTGGTGGGTGAATGTTTTTTATTGTTTATAGATAATGTCTAGTGGAAAGACTTGGTTATGAATATAATTATATAGTTCGAAATACCAGGTAAAATTGAGAGAAATAATATCACAGATCATTTCAATAGTCAGGGATTCATGAGTATGTACTAGAAGATGTTAAATGAGGAATTGATAATTTTTTTCCTTATTTATGATGCAAATCATAGAACCAATTATAGTCATGACATCTATTATCCTATTATTGGCCTAAAGTAGTTATTCAAACTAAAGGTGGGAAATCTATTGCTTGAGAGTGTCCACCATGTATTTATAAGGTACCAACTTCTCATCCTTGGTTTGTAATTAGTTTGTTACCTAATTAATTATAAGTTATGAATCTCCATAAATTAGTAGATGTTTAATGTTCCATTGTATCACTAAATAAATCCCTATAATGAGTGCTTCATACATAGTCATGTTATGGTATAAGGAAAGTTGATACAAAAGGACTTGGGAATGAGATATACCTATGATTTTATGAACAATGGTCCTACTCCCAAACCATGAGACATGAATAAACTACCAAAATAATTTTTCCATTGCTACTCTTTAAGAGGAATTTCTATTACAGTCATAATGGACTCATCCAAAAACCCAAATGTGAGTGACTAGTGTCAAGAAAAGGAGTTTTGGTGAGTTGGTTTGTAATTATATGTCCCTTTATAGCCTTTGGGTTATCATATTAAATTTCAAACTTGCTTAGGATCATAACCCATTTATCCATACAACCCCATAAAGTTATTTTTTAAATTAGATAGTTTAGTAGATCTACTTTGGTAATGACAATGATCTTATTATTTAGCATGTAGTGGTGTAACTTATGTATTGCAAAGACCATACCTAAACAATCTTTCTCAATCAATGTATAATTGTGTTAATATGAAACCAATATGTGTCTTAGGTAATAAATCATATGTTCCTTCCCATGTTCATCATGTTATTCCAATAGTTCCCCCATGACATTTTCAATTATAAAGAGGTAGAGTAATAATGCCTGATTAGGCATGGGTGGGAATAAAATAGGTGGATCAGCTCAGTATTCTTTCAATTGGTCAAAGGCCTTATGGTAATTTACATTTTATGAAAGAGTAGTGCCTTTCTTCATAAAATGGGTAAATGGATCACACTTGTTAGCCAATTTTGATTTGAAGCATCTAATTGATTGTATCTTACCCTATAAACTATGAAGATGTTTCAAAGTAGATGGTAGTGGTATATCAGTAATGGCATTGAATTTAGGTAGATAAACTTTAATTAAATGATGAGAGACAATGAAGACTATAATTTTTTTATAATTTATGCAAAAGACACTTTTTAGGATTGAGTCTAACCTTCTACTCCTAAATTCATTCTAAAGATATCTCAAAACACAACTAGATGTTTAACATGGGTCCTAGTTTACCTAGGATTTCATTAACATAGTCCTCTACTATATCATACATCATATCATGTAAAATCACCATTTTTGCCTATTGGTACATTGCCTCTATATTATTGAGGCTAAAAGGCATGATCTAATTTCAAAACATTCCTCAAGGAGTGGTGAATGTTGTCTTATGTTGGTCTTCTTGTGTGATCTTGATTTGGTTATATCTTGAAAAACCATTCATAAGGGAAATCATTCCATACTTAGTTTTGGATTCAAAAAATCATGTTGATATTTGACAGAGGAAATTCATCCTTTGGGAAAGCCTTGTTAATATCATGAAAATTAGTACACAATATGATACCTTCTAGATTTTTACTAACTGGTATAATATTGGAGATCCACTATGAGTAATCAATAGGATGAAGACATCTTGCATCTAAGAGTTTCTCCAATTCATTTTTGACTAATATGGTATTACAATGATGTATTTTCCTTAGTTTTTACTTGACTAGATTGACATCATGATGCAAAACAAGATAATGTACAACCAAGGCAAGTTCAAAACTAGTCATGTTGGAATAAGCCCATACAAAAATGTCATTTAATTCCATAAAGAAAGATGCAAGGACTTCATGCTCCTCTTTATTGAGGGACACACCTAATTTGATCCATTTTAGATCAATCATTGTTCTAATGTTGACCTCATAAGTGCCCTCTATGAGTGTAAAACCATCTTCTAAGAGACTTGGCAAAGATGTGAACTAGTTGGAAATATCAAAGTCCTCTAGACAAACTAGCTCATCCAACCCTCCAGAATAAGATGAATTAGAATAACCCAATGGTGGCAAGGGCCATGTAAAAAATACCTTAGGGAACTCTTAGACAATTTATTCAAAGGCCCATTGTTCTTCTTCAGTAATTGTAGATCCAATAATGATTATGGCATTGATGGCCTCCTATGATTCATCCAAGGAAGGGTGAACATTCTCATCTAATGGATCCTAAAATAGGGTTTCACCAAGAGACTGGACTTATTCTTTACTATTATCTTGGTCCATAAGTGCCTCAAAGAGGTTTTCACTTTTGGTCCTTAATGTTTGATTTTCTTTTTATTTTTGGCAAAATAAATTCATTGTATGTTTGAAATAGTAATAGGATCCAATATGATATATAAATCTTGTTTATGATCTCCAATCAGAATATGGTCTCTTAGGCCTACAAAATTGTAAATAACATCATCAGTTTTGAACTTGTCAAGTGACATTATGGATTCTTTTTGGTCCCAGTTGATGAATTTTGGATGATAAAGGAAAAGTGGGGAAGGATGCATGATAGTCATAATGATACATATAGCATGACAGTTGAATAATTTGATATTGACTAAGTCCTCACATACACTATAATTAGACTCTATGTCATTATCAACATCATCATTGCTATTCATTGGTATAGGAACATGGATAAGGTATGCAGGGTCACCCTTAAGTGGTTTAAATATAATACCATAAGTTATTTTGTACTTGGTTATATAACTTGGCTCAATAGTACCTTGTTAAGTTTGCCCTAGGCCTCTACCTTCATAAGCTTGATTATCCATGATCCAATTAGGGATGGGATACCTTTTAGTTTAGTAGTATTTAACCAAGTCAACATTATAAATCCAATAGTCATCTTCAGTAAGTGGGTCTTATTCTTGGCTAGTGATCAGTGTGAAAATAATAGGATCTAAGGTATTAAACTTGTCTTTCTCTCATCATTCCATGCAATCAACCTAAGCTTTGGGTATTCCATAGGATTTAGGTGCATATGGAAGGTAAGTTATATGGAATACATTATGTATTAGGTATTATCCTACGCCTTTGTTAGAGATGGTAAAATGATTTGATATTTCAGGAGGGGGCATAGAGGAAGTAGAGGTAAGGTTAACAGGGTCTATAGAATTAGAATCTAACATTTTAACAAGTATGTCTTTGTCCTTCTTAGGCTTAGGATCTAGGCCAAAATGGTAATTATAAATTTTATACTCAGCCTCAAGACATTTTTAGAATTGGTATGGATGTAGGTTTGTTAAAATAGTTACATCCATCATAGAATTTGGGAACTTAATACATTAGTGTAATGTTGAAGGTATTGCATAGATTTCATGTATCCATGGTCAACCTAGAAGTAGGTTGTATGATAGATCTAGATCCATCACATGGCAAAGTGTGGCATGGATCAAGGGCCCAAAAATAACTAGAAAATAAATTGTTCCTTGTGATTCTTGTTTGTCATTTTCATAGGCCTTGATGGTAATTATATTTGGCTAAAGGTTAGTTGTCATGTATCTTAAATGCTTGACTAATTGTAAAGACACAATATTAAAGATTTGTCCTTTTTCTATAAGGACACTCTTAACTTTTTGTTATGTTATGATAAATTTGATATACAATGGGTTATTGTACAGAGGGCCCAAGGATGACATATCACTTTGGACAAAGGTTGATTTATATCCAGGAGCTATGTGTCTAACCAAAGCTTAGAATTGTCTAATGTAATGTCATTTAGTACTTGGGATTGGCTTAATATTTTTGTGTATAGTATAAGTAATAAATAAATATAAAATAGATATTTATGTGTGTATATTTTACAATTGCTCCACAATATTACATGTTTTCTGCTTAGCATTGTTAATTGGCTTATTCTTAGCTAGTATGGTGGATTGAATGGGCTCATTGGTAAAAGGTGGATTTGGGGTTGGAATGGTGACTTTATTCCACCAAGATGTGATTGTGCAATTCGTCTTGGGTAAAGGGTCATTATAACTAGAGGGAGAAGGAGAAAGGCTTGGGATGGTAATCCTTGATTTCTATTGCACTTAGTTGTAGTCATAGGTCAATGGAAAATTAAAGACATAAGGAGGTTGATAGGCATTTTTAGGAAATGGTCATGCCAATTGGAAATTTTGTCTAGGTTTAATGGTGATGGTAGTTATATGATCACCTACAATATAACCTACAACTTTACTATAGTCATATGCAATAGCATGATAGGCCTCTTGGTTAGAAGGGTGATTTTGACCTTGGTTATGACCATTGTGTTACTATTACTATCAATATTTCTACTATTATTATTGTTTTTTTTGCATAGGTAGAGGTTGTCATTATGTTTCTTTATTCTGATTATTGGTGTTATGTTGTAGAAAAGGATCTTGGTAAATACCCACGTAGAAGCACTATTATCCAGTTACATCTCTCCATTTTCTAACATGTTTTGAATGAGGTGTCTTAATTGCACATGTTGATGTATGGAGTGGTTTTTTACTCAATGATAGTAATATAATTCATGATCTTTGTACCAATCAGGGAAAAGAACACCTTCATGGAAAAACTTGGACATGGGCCAAATAATCATATTAGTGGTGGCTAACCAACTTAATTGGTTCTCCAAGATCACTAAAGACTTTATCCTAAGGTTTTATTCTTAGAAGAGGTTTTTTTAATAGAGCAGGTGAGAGTGATTACATACATGGAATGGGATATATTTATTAAACTAGTTATACTTGTAAAATTGAATGTGTATATGAAATTAGTTGGTTATATATAGTTAGTTATGATGCTGGCATTTGCACCATTTAGACATGGCATGACTCGATAACTCCATTACTAACAAAATTCTTATTATGGCTATAGGCTTTGGATTTTTTTTAAATATTGGCCTAAGATGGCATAGAATCCTACATCTGAATTGGACTTTGGGCTTAGTTTTGGCCTTGATTCTAATTTTGGCTCTAGTTTTGATTTTGGTTTTGATTAGGAGAAGGCAGTTTGATTATCCCCTTATTGATAAGGGCCTTCTTAATTTTTATACTATTTTCAATGATCTCAAATGTGTGAGTACACTAAAACTCAAGTTGATAATATATTTCACTATGTAAGTTCTTGGTAAACACAACCATCGACTATTTATCAGGTAAATTGCTTGCAAGTTCTCTCCACCATTATAAGTAACTTATAAATATTTCATTAGTCCTTTGTCTAGCCTGACCTAAATCAACCATGGTAACCTAATGTTCAATAATATAGGAGAAATATTGTACAAATTTGTCTAAAAGGTCTTCAAAGTGAGATACATAATTCTTTGACATTTTTAGAATCCAATTGAAGCTTATCCAGCTAAAATTATGTGGAAAAGTATAAGCAAGTAAATATGGTTATAGGCAATTAGTTGGAAAGCAATAAAGAACTCCTTCAAATGCTCCCTAGGGTCACCTTTCCCCTTATATTTATCAAAATTTTGTGTATCATAACCTTTTGGAAATGGTATTTTAAGGTAATCCATGTTGAATGGATATGAACATACCTCATCCAGTTTAAACTATTTTTGTGTTTCCTAGTCTAAATAGTTGTAATTGCATACTTTATTTGTCATCATTATTGGGATAGAAAGCTAGATGGTACATTTTGTTACAATTTTAATTAGGTGATCAAAGGTGTATTACCTTAACTAATGTATAATAGAGTAATGTGGTATTATGGAATATTAGCTTGGTTGATTGACTGACATGAAATATGTATCTTTTGGTTAGGATTGTATTGTTGATATGATATGTGTTACTGGTAAATATTCTATTTAGAATTAGGCAACATAACCATATTTTAGAAGGAATTGTGACTAAAATGGTGTCATTTGGATTTCTAGAATGTAATATGTGTGTTAGGTTTGAATATGAACATGTTATTGACTAGTCGAACCTTGTTGTAAAAAATGCACCTATTTTTAGGTAGAGGTCTACTATTGAAGGTATTGCATGTTATGCCCTTGTTAAATATGAGGTATTTGTTAGGGAAAATTAAATGATTTCCTATCAAGTTTAATCCCCTATTTTTGGGTGAACATTTATTTCATATTTGGTACTTATTGCATGTTTGGCACTTATTGAATGTTTCATACTTGTTGAATGTTTGACACTTGTTACTTACTAGTTGTCAAATATTATTAACTAAATAAGATACAATGTCAATTAGAAAACATTTGAAATGGATTTACCACTTGTTGTGGTGGCACATTAGTGGATATATACTATGCTATAATGTTGGTTACTGCCTGTTAGGTGGAATAGTGTTCACCACCTATGAGGTGGAGGATTGGTCACCCCCTGATGAGGTGGGGTGTCGGTATTTGAGGAAGCAGATGGTGGAGATATATTCATTTATTATTTCTATTAACTAGACATTCTTACCCCCTATTGTTGTGAACCACTTAAGGTATTTATGGGGGGAACTTTTTGTGAGTTGCTTTGTTGTAAAAGCAACCTAATTTGGTGTGAATTTGGGTATACTTGTGTGTTATCTATCACATTTTGAAAAGGGTCTTCTGTAGGATCCATAGTTTCTTCCCTAATAATTAGGGTTTTAAACATACCCATAACTTAGGTGTTTACATAAATGGGTTTATGTTTGCATTTGTATGGCCCAGTGAGTCAGTTCTTACCCTAGTTGATGGAGTTAACTCTATAAGTGAGGTATTGGACATGGTCATGGAATTTATATTCCTATCCAAGTTGAAGTATGTTTGGTACATTTATTACATTTATGCCATTTGGTCAGCAATTTAACCCTTTCCTTTTGAATGCATAATAAGATCTTGGTTATTCATTGGTATGAAGGCTTGGTTATGGCTAGATGATGCATGTTTGAATGGAATAATAGTCGGTGAATTACTAAGAGATATAACCAAGCTAGGTAAAATTTCGTGTGGAAAGTTGACCAGGAATTTATCACCTACCTCTTCTACTCTAACAAGGATTTCATCTTTATTCTCCAAAAGATGGTAATCAAACAAATAAAGATTATCAGTTGTCTAAGTTAGAGTAGTCACATAGTAAGGCTACTTTTATTGGACATATTACATGTTAGGTGGTATTCTAGTAAGGTATGGCATAGTTTGGTCTTCATCTTGCCCCAGATAAGGAGGCGTGTTGGAAAGATAATGTGTTAATGGGTCTTGGCCCTATTTTCTATAGTTGGTATCATATGTGGGATATGGATACATCTCATATGTTATGTCATCTCCATAAGGATCTTGAGCAAAAGGGTCACTTGTGAAAATGTTTTCATTCTCTAATTATACATAGTTCCACTATGTGTATAGCGAGGCATGGTTAAAGAAATGGTAATTATCTTATGAAAGTATTTCTCTATCATTTCAAATGCTTGAAACATGGTCTAAAAAGGAGGCTTGAAACAAGCTTTGTCAAGATCTAAAACTATAAAAAAAACACACTTAACTCTTAGAAAGAGACCTAAAAGTTAAACATGAACATGGTCTTTGATAAAAATCTTGAACTATCTAAAGGTAAAACAAACTTGGTCTAAGTTTAAAAATCAAATTGTGTTAGGTCCTTAGTAAAATTCACAAAGCTAGTCTTGGAAATAAACTTAATCTAAGCACAAAACTTGAAATTAACTTAAATCTAATGGAATTTGTATGATACAAAGAGTATACCTATTTGAGTTAAACTTGGAAACTAGGTTGATAGTGAACTTGGTCTAAAAGGAATTTACAATTGTAAAATGAAGGTTTGAATTTTTTCCAAGTAAACTAATTATAAATCTAACTCAAGTATCACAAATTAAGTGAAAAATGTAAAACATTCAAGCCCAAGTGGTAAGCAAGACTCAAATGTAAACTAGTTGTACTTAGATCTATACTTGGGAGTGGGTTTTAGACTTATTTTGACAATACAACTTAACTCTTGGCACAAGGGTCAAAGGCCTATGTGAATGGCATAACCATGGTATATTTGGAATCAACTTCACACTTTTAAGATGTTTTAAACTTGGTCAAGAATAACTCCAACTTATCTAGGAAAAAATGGCCTGTGTAACAATGTTATTTAGAAACAAAGGGCACAAATGGTTTTGTATCTCATTTTGAACAAGGTAAATAGTTGGAATAATTATGAAAACATAACACTTCTATGTGCAAATTGGTGTGTGTAACATGTGTTTGTTTGACATTATGATTTATTTAATTTGGAAAAGTGATTTTAGACTTAAATAATACAAGTAAAAAGAAGAAGAAGCACCTAAGTGCATATTCCTACTCTAAAACTGACATGAAGTGTGCATAGTATCCATTAAAGCTTCCACTAATATACCAGTATTAAAATTAATTAATTATTAATCCAAAAATAAAGAGTGCATATAAGTAAAATTCTTTAATCCCCCCTTTGTTTTTCAAGAACTAATATGTGGCAAGGAACTTATAGTGCCAAAGTAACTCAACATTTGGCACAATAATTTGTGGCAAGTGGGGTTAATTAAATCTAAATTTTTGACTTGGCCTATCTAGATGGTCCATAAGTGCCTATAAACACCTAGGCACAATAAATATCCATTAATGGATTCAAATTGTCTAGATTTTTATGAAAGGGTTTTGTCCCTTGCATAATGACTTTAGCCATGTATTACTTAGTGAAGTCATATGTCTAGACTACTGCTTGACCTGAGTCCTCTTCCATCTGGTTACACTAATGACTCAACCACTATTCCATATGTTTATCACACTTAATTTATATACCCCACTAGATAATTGGGGTTAAAATAATGATAGTAGATGAAACCCTAGCTCAAATTCCACATAAAAAACACATGAGGAGGTAATGAACTCCCACTCACAAGCCAAAAAATAAAAATAAAGGAAGAACTAGCTCATTTTTTAGTTACCCAAGCCCTTAAGAACAAGGGGAGAGTATACACGACATTTATTTGGGTTTGACTCAATAAAACAAGTTAAATAATTCATTTTTGATCACCCAAGTACCCTAAAGGGGACAAGGGGAGAGAATGTGCATAAGGTTTTACTAAAATGAAACTACTTTAAGAAAATAAAACTAAGTGTTTTTCAAAATAAGAATGAAAATCAAAGTGCTCTTAGGATCTCTAAGTCTTAATGTGACTTTTATTTTTAAACACCTATTTGAAATGTGATTGAAATTTGGCACTTCTTGTAACTTTGAAATGACAAAAAAATGTTTACAAAAATTTTTTAAGCACCAAAAGACAAGTGAAATGATTTTGTCAGCATGAAAAACCTCTTCTCTTTTATTTACTTCCATACATAAAATGTTATAGGATTAATTTTTATTTTCTTAGATTGTCTTAACAAAGAAAATTTTCCAACTTTTAAGGTCTCAAGTTTTTGGTCCCAGGGTAAATTCACCATTTAGAAAATAAGGTGAAGTATTCATTTTTCCTATTACATAAAACATATAACTTAGAGAAATCACTGATTAATAGGTGCAAAGTTTCCTATTAAAATTATCAAAGTCACTATTTTTTCTAAACAAGTGGTGAAGTCATTGAATACATAACAAATCGTGACCTAACAAAGCCACCATTTTTGTAGGTTGAATTTGTTAATGTCTTATATTGATTTCATTATTTTTAAAAAGAGAAAATTTTCAATTCAAAGTCACCATTTAAATGCGAATTTGGTGTCTTATATTGAAGTCATCAATACAAAATAGTGAAGTCATTGATATCTTTTAAAAACACAGTAACACAAAGAATGGTGAAAATTGGCAAAGTCATTTTTCTTAGGTCAAAGTAACTAACTAGAAGCTAAAAAAACACTAGAATTTGAAAGAAAATTATGAAACTAAAGTCTAATTTAATTTTTCTTGGCTCCAAGGAGGTATAAAAATGCTCTTATGATGAGTGTGGGGTGTGTGGTCCCGCTAGGCATGCCATTATGAATGCAATACGAACCAAGGGAAAAGATACATTAGTCACTTGTTAGTAGACTTAAACATCCAAAAAAAACTTAAGACACAGAATTTCCAAGCTTAGATAATAATGGGAGATATGATTATAAGACAAAATACAACACAACTAGAAAAACAAGAGATAAATCTCTTTCATCTTTATTATAGATCTGAATCACTTGTTTAAATGGTAGTTGGTTTATTCATCTTGTATCCAAATGGAATATTCATCTATGTTCTTTCCTTCAGAGAAACACCTCCCATTTATTTACTATGGTTTTGGTCTTGGCATGTATTAGTCTATGAAGCTTCTCTTATAATTTTTTTATAATAACTTTAGACAAAAGAGTTTATTGGAAGTGAGTGTGAGACCTTGTATTTATAGGTTTCAAACTAATCACAACCTAGTTATGATTAGGTTTAAGATAACATTGGGTTAGACTTGGGAGTCCAAATTCAATAAATAATGTCCTTAAATATACATTTATGGAGGCATGGCTCAATATTTATCATTTTCAAGGCATTTATGTTGATATTTTATAATTATTAACTTGAGGATGATGGCATCATCATGACCTCATTTCCATTTGATATTTGTTGAATTTTGATTTTTTTATATTATATTTTCACTAATACAACATGCATAATTTAACTAAGCATTTAATTTTATTTACATAGTTAATTCTAGTTAGGATTTTGGTCATTTCAAAAAATTGAATAAAATGCCCTACTTAATTGGTCAAAAATGTCAGTTCACTAGATTATAACCTAATTGAAGATGAATCCATGAGATCTTATCATTAATTATAGGGAAATACCTCAAATATGGATGTTTTGATGCAATTTGGGGCACTTATGTCCAATATGTGGATGAATTTGGGATGTTCAGTGATTTTAAGGCTTAAGTTACATAGTTTGGTAGAAATCAGTCTGAATTCCACTTTAGACATGAATGTGGCAAAAAAGGAATGTCTACACAGGGTATTATTAAGTTTTATTAGCATCCAATGTCATGAAAATGGCATATAATTTATAATATTCTATGCTACATAATCAACTACATTATTAAGTCTTCATGTTTAACATGTTGGGAATATATAGATTATTTTACTCTTTAAAATTAAATACCTACTAGAAACAATAGGAATAGGTATCCATTTATTTGATACTAATATATATGATAGAACCCAATACAAAATATGAGCCATTTATATAATATGAGGAGAATAAAACCTCCTATCATTATTTTCTCCTATTGTCTTCAATTTTTATGTTATTTTCATCTACACTATGAAATGTGTACCATTTGGGTTTAAATTATATGTACTAAATTATATAAGCAAAAAGTGATACATCAAGGTTTTCTAGGTATGTGTATCTAACCAAATTTGGGAAACACCTGAAGTGCTACATCACCCAATACATAAGAGGTGTGAAAAGCAATCAATCTCATACCTCCATATAAAATTAGTGATGCCTAACATGCTTTAAAAAATTTCCCTAATTTTAGAGGCAATACATGAAATCAAAATCCAAACATATGAGGATAGTCCAATGGGGTTTTCAAATTGAATTTTGTTTCCTGATCTACCCACCAATGTAATCTTAAGAATGATCAATTTTTATAGCAATCCATGCATGAAAATTATGCACATGAGGATCTATTTGATTTAGAATCAACATCTATTAAACAATTTGAGAAAATTGAACCCTAGAGAAAATCAATGAAACATGAGTACAATGTATTGGTAAAAAATGGGACTTAAAAATTATTTGATCCTCTATTCATTTGTAAACCAATTGGCTATAAGTGGGTATACCATAATAAATACAAGTCCAACAACTCACTTGACAAGAATTAATATAGGCTTATCATAAAGGGGTATGCTTTAAAGGAAGTAATTGACTACAATGAAACCTTTGCACCTATATAAAAATGGACTACTATTGGAACCATGTTGACTTTGATATCTCAAAACAAATGGAAAGTTTACCAAATGGATGCCAAAACTACATATCTGAATGGTGACTTAAATTAAACTATGTGCATCACACAACCTAAAGGTTGTGTAGTAAATATACAAGATCACAAGGTGTGCAAACTTAAAAAATCATTGTATGGTTTGAAACAATCCCCTTGAGCATGCTATGATAAACTAGTTGAGCACCTCATGAACATGAGCCTCAAATGTTTTAAGTTTTAATAAGCAATTTTTTTTTTCAAAATAGTTGATAAAATAGTTGTATTTATGGTGGTATTTTTTAATGATCTACTTGTCATAGGGAGCAGTGAATAATACACTATAAAGTTCAAATTAGAGTTGATGAAAAGCGTAGAAATGATTGATTTGGCTTATCTTCATTACTAGTTAGGTATTGAAGTAATTCAAAAACCAAAGTATATATTCATCACACAATAAAATTTCACTGGTGACATTTTTAGAAAGTTTAGAATGAAATATTTTAATCCTTAGTATGCCCATGGAACAAAATCTAAAATTAACATCATAAATATAGACAACTCATTGGCAGTTTGATTTATGTGACCACAACAAGACTAGATATATCCTTTATTGTAGACATTCATTTAATATTCATGTAACAACCTAGAGACAATCATTGCATAGTAATAAAAAGGTTCCCTATATCTCAAAGCAATATAAAATGTTGGAATCAAATACTCTAGGGTAGGATACTTCAAACTAGTTGGATATTCATATTCTAACTATACTGGTGATAAAGAAAATGAGAAATCCACTACAAGATTTATAAAGAATATGGGAACAAAAATTGTCAATTGAAAATCCAAGAATTAATTAGTGCCAAAAATTTATTTAGCATAAGTAGAATATATGGTCATTTTAGAGGCAAACATAGATATTTTATTACTCAAAAGGGTTCTTTGAGATTTTTAAGAACAACACATTTCATCAACACTTATCATAGTTGAAAAAACTTCCACAATTCAAATAATGAAGAATCAAGTCTTTCATGACTAAATCAAGCATATAAATACCAAATTTCATTTGATTTGGCACTTTGTGAAAGATGGCAGTGTCAAGTTACAACAGTATCTTACAATAGAGTAACTAACAGACATCTTGACAAAAGTGCTTGGACAATAAAATTTTAAAAAGTTTAGAGGAATGCTTGGTCTCACCATGACCCCTATAGATTAAAGGGTTATGTAATAATTGTTGAGGTGTGTAAACATTATTAATTTTTAATATTATTATTATTAGTTACAATAATATGTTAATAGATTTGTTAATAGGTTTATATTATGGGTTAGTTTGTTACACAGATATATTGTTAATAGTTAACAATATAGCTCATATTAAAAAAGTGGTTTGTTAGTTTGAGGGAGATTTCAAGTGAGATATTGGTGAGTATTTTATCTCACCAATTATAAGAATAACTTTCCTATATATTTTTAATCTTCCCATATGAAATAATATATGCAGTAGAAATATATTTTGTTTTAGTGTTCGGCTCTTTCTTTGTGTAGACTCTGATTTATACCAATATTTGGTATTATATCCATTTCAGCCCACTCATGAGAGTATTTAAGAGGAATCCTATACTTATATAAGAAACTTTAGTGAAGTTTAAAGTTATACTATGGTATGTAAGCTTCATACAATCTTTGTGGTAAATTGATATATGTAAGCTGTCAACAAAATGTTATTCCCATTCATGGTTTTTCAACATCTACTAATAATCATGTGGCTAAGGTCATTGTTATTTTTCAAAGAATATTTGGTTGGTCCATAATGATCTCATAGGACTATTGAATCAAGGGAAGATGGAAGATAATCTTCTTGAATTGTTTCTAGTATTGAGCGTATCTACCTGGGCATACTATGCTGGTGCATTTTATTGAAAAATTCATTCCATTAGTGTTGGGTCTTTTGGGTATGTTTTTTTAGATGGTATATTTACAAGAATATGTTATTACCAATTAACACCATTATTCATAGAAAGTGCCTGAGATTTTTTAGCTAGTTGTGCATGTTATTTATGTATTATTGATCTATTATGCAAAGTGTAATTGATTACAAATAAAGGAGGAGATGCCATGGTCTTTGAAATTTGTAGACATTCCCCATAATTGTTTACATCTACAATTTTTTATCATCATGTCTCTTTGATCACATCTTACACTACTAATAGTGATTTTTTTATTGATCTCAATCAATCTAAGTGAGCTAAAGCTAAGCAATCTATTGTGTGTCATTTTTTTCTACACATTGCCCTGAGCTCCCAGCTTGCATTGAATCTCAAATATAGATACTTCCACTCATATAAATTTGAAAAAATCCATAGGCCATGTAGATCCATGAAGATGTTTCAAAATCATCTTAGCATGTATGAATTCATTGGATGCAAATCTATTGCACCAATTGACTCAGTTTGTCATACTTCTCACTCTTCATTGATGTTATGTGACTAAATTTATATCAATGGTATTCATTCATCATCTTCGTATATGCAAACAATAAAATGGTGAATTATTATATTGTCATCAAGTTTCCTTCACTCACTTATCTATGACATGCACCCAATATTTGAGATTTCTTCTAGGCAAGCAGCCAAATTCTTCTCAGTATTACATCAAAGTTTATGTGAGTTTAGTAAAGGAGTCTAGTTTTATTTTTTAAGTCAAAGGTTCATTGTAAATTTCACATCTATCGAATGGTCAAATCATTTAAAAAGTAATGTGCCAAAATATTTAGTTTAAATTCTTGTAGGTTGTCATTAATATTTTAGATAAGTTGATTCATTTAGTTTTGTCCATGTTTATACATTAAGCTTCTAATAAAATCTTTTAAGTCTTAAAGTTATGTCTAGAGTTTATTTTATTTTATTTGCACTTAGAATCAAAGTTAAAATAGTTTTTATTGTTAGTTTTAATTGGTCAAATTTTTAAATAATAGATTTTTTATATATTAAAAATTGATCTTAATATTATTATTGTCTCATATTTATGTGAAGTAGGTTATGTTGTCAAAATATTCAAGTCATAAAAATTTGAAGTGTCAATATTTTGTTTTGGGTCCATAGTTAATATATGTCATTAAAAATTCAAAAATCCATCATTGTCATTTTGTCATATTGTCAAAATAAAAAATGAGTAAAGAGTCAAAATCTTGTGTCATAATTGTAATGGATGCACTTTTGATGGAAACTGACATCCAAATTATGCAAAATCAAGACATCAAAATTCAAAAGAATTTTTAAACTGGATACGAGGCTAACACTGAGTAGGATGATATTTGACCACAAAAATGTCAATGCTTGATTACACAAGAATACATAAAACACTTAAAAAGAAAGTAAGTTGCTCCTTAAACTAGAGGAAGGAGGAAATGGAGGTTGGAGGTTTCATAGCCTCTTGCTAACCACTAGTGACGAGGCCACTTTCTATTTTAATGGCATATTTGTTTTTCAATTGTATGTTTAATTTTAGCATAGTATGGTGTGAATAAGAACATATGTTATATGCCTAATCATGTTTGTCATAAGTGAATTGCATATACCTATGTAACTTTTTTGAAATGTGATAGTGATGAGAATTAGAAACTATACTACACATCATGATGTGGTTTATGGTAAGCCACTTGTAAAACTATTACTTTGTGGTTTAAGGTTAACCACTTGTAAAACCATTGGTGTTGGTTGTTGGTCAGCCATTTGTACAACCATCATGTAAGGTTTATGATTTTCTTCTAAAAATCATTGAATCATGAGTACAACTGCAGATATAGGATAGTTGTTTTCCCCATGTTCACATTAAGGGGGTGAAGATAAGATTAATAATGTTCACAAAGGGTGAATGTTGAGGTGTGTAAACATTATTAATTTATAATAACATTATTATTTTTAGTTACAATAATATGTTAATAGATTTTTTAATAGGTTTGTATTACAGGTTAGTTTGTTACACGTTTATAATATTAATAGTTAACAATATATCTCATATTAATATAGTGGTTTATTAGTTTGAGGGAGATTCATGTGAGATATTGGTGGATATTATATCTCCCCAATTATAGGAATAAATTTCTTATATATTTTTAATCTTCCCATATAAAATAATATATGTAGTATAAATATATTTTGTTTTAGTATTTGGCTCTTTCTCTGTGCAGACTTTGATTTATACCAATAATAATATTGTACATGATCCCAGGTGTCAAAGGTTGTTTGTCTTATTCTAATAAGCTGAATTTACATTCCCATAGGAATAGGAAGGATCATTTGGGAATGTAAATTTAACAACCATATTTTGGTTTTTTTTTTTGTATTGCTTTGCTCATTCCCATTTAAATCATAAGAAAATTTTGGCTTGCTCCAAATATTACTCACTATCATTCGATCAATAATTTATCCAGACTATGGATAAGCTATTAGAAGGCAAGAATTAAGAAATGTAATTTATACAAGTGAATTAATGAAGAATGCACCCATGTGTATGGATGTGATATTATAATTAAACTTTCATAAATCATTGCACACCATGTTGGATATGCATAGCCTTAGTAATTGTAAACAATCTTGAATGCATGCAGGGTTGATAAGTAAAATCACTCTAATCAAAATCGGAACACATGAGGAAGACTAAAGATGTAGGGAGTATTCAAAATAAATAGAGACTATATTTTTACATGAAAAAGAGATGTGATTGATCGATCTTAGAATCTAAGCACATTAGTCTAGAAATTTTTTAGGGCATACAAAATCTTCACATACTCCGATGGCTAGTGGATAGAGATAAAAGAGATATGACTATGAAATAGTAACACAAATACCTTTATAACCCATGAATCTCTCACAACACAAAGCTAAATAATAATTGTTATTAAATTATTATCTATTTTATATTCATAAGAGCTATTACCAAAAGACTATAATCCATAGGGGTAAATAAAAATATAATTTCCCCTTCAAAAACCATTTAGACTTTCATTATACATATAATCAAATATAACTCTAATACCAATAATATAAATTCTCATATCTTAAAACAAACTAATATTACTTATTATTTATTTACAAATTTGTACACACATATATAGTGGAGACAAATCTTATTATTAAGGAGTCAATATCCACATAAAATACTATATTAGTGTTTTGTTAAAACAACACACTAAATGCAACAACTACATCTCATCACAAACTATAATAATTTATATACTAAAATAAGATTATTATAAAAATCACAAGAATTTGGTATAACACCACATGGAAAATGGAGATCCCCCATTGAACAAAGAATAAATTTGATAGGTGTCTCTAGGTCAATTCATCACAAAAAGCACCCAAGACTGGTATCATAGTGCAATGATGTGTTATCATAACCTAAGTTATTTAGATCCAATTTAAACATGATTGGTCTTGTTGGAAAGAGCTCATAAAGTTTTACACAATGATCTCACATATAGAATTAATTAATGTTTATCTAGGGACATGTTCATCGTATAAAGTTTCAATCTTTATGACCATACATGGAAAAAATAAAACACATATGATCTACTAATTTGAGGTCTAGGAGGATACTCAATGTACAACCAAATTAAAGTGTCTTAATTTGGTTGTATTCATAATCAAATTAAGGATGAAAGAGAACATGAATGTGCAATGCATAAAGAAATAAAAGAAAGCAAAAAAAAGGTGATAACTAATGTTTAATTGTAATAGAAAAATTGTATTATGTTAAGTCTTGTATAATCAAAGAAATCATATGTTTGGTGTTTATACACTTCATAACTTAATTCTTATATGGTTATCCATCTATAATGTTGCTAACTAACAAAAAATGGAAGTGTAAATCATTATGCAATGCAACAATATGGAACATCAGTTGATCTGTTCTAATAATCAACAACTACTACAATATAACCGTTGAGTGTGGTGACATCATTGACTATTGTTACTGATGAGTTACAACCTACAAGTACTCACACCATAGGAATTGTGTGGTAACAAAAAAGTGGAATTACAAGGAATAACATGGTGCATGGGTATGGAACCCTCCACCTAAATTTTTATCATTAATGTAGAACTAGATGTGCATCAATGGTGATTCTCTACAATGTATAGTGACCTAGATCTTCATGGATCAATAGCCCCTTCTTGAAGAACAATGGTCCCTATTGCATGTATTTTTATAATAAGATATTGAGATCAATTGAAAATAAGAACTCCTATAAATAATTTCCCTTGGGAAGGCACTTGACCTATTTGATGATCTAGAAGAGAGGGATCTCTTATCAATGTCTCTATTTGACCTGAGCATTAATGATTGCATTTGATTTCACTAAAATATTTTAATCTATATTTATCCTTTTCTAATGAAGAGTCTTCATAGTATCTAAAGTATCAAATAGGGGTGGAAACTAATGACACAAGAGTTTTATGTTGAATAATGGATGTAACCCAAGATAAGTCTGAAGATTCTCAAAAGTATTATCTCCTATTTACTTGGTGATGGCATAGGTCCCATCTAAATTGGACAAAGCTTATGGTGAGGTCTTGTTAGTCTTTCCTTATACATGTATAGCTAGACTCAATCACCAACCTAGAAGTTGTGTGATGTCTAATGTTTGTCATGGCAATACTTATATTTCAAATTGACTAATTGTAAAATGGATTACATGATGAATGTGCTCAGTGAATTGAACAACTTTGTCAAATTCCTTTTGAGATAAAGAAGTTGCTATTATTGATAACAAAATAGGATAAACTACATCAATGGGTTCCAAAGGTTGGAAACCCAAACATACCTTGAAGGAATTGTGTGTAGTAGAGTTGTCAGAGCTATATCATTTTAATAAAAGGAAAGATTTAATCCCAAGTGCATTGTTTCTTAGAATTATACATTTTTAGAAGGTGCATTATCATTATATTTATAACTTCCATTTGTCCATCAGTCTGTGGATGAAAGGTGATGGATTTTCTCAAATTTTTTTTTAACGTAGACCAAAATGATTTCCATAATGGCTCAAAAACCTTGAGTACCTATCAAACAAGATAGTCTCTAGGATTTTAAAGTAGATCAAAACATGTTTAAAGTAAAATTGAGTTATTTATAGAGTTAAAAATTACTTTCTTATAGGTATAAGAATTTTCATTTTTGAGAATATATTAACTAATACATAAACACAATCATTAACATCCTTGGTAGTAGAGCAGCCTAAGAGAAATTTTATGAAAATAGATTACCATAGTCTCATTAGAACTGGTAGAGGTGTGTACATACTTTGCTTCTTTTTGACTGGGTTGGATATGGAATATGTGATACATGACTTGAAATATTTGAATACATCAATTAAATTAGATAAAAGATACCATGAATGGTTTTAACTATCAAATTTAATTGTGAACATTTCCTTTTCCTAGTTACTCATAATTTCATTCAAATTTCACATAGTTCACAATGTAGTTATTGGAGGTCTCTACATTTTAATGAATTTACAATTTTCATTATTAACTCCAAGTTTTACTATGAGCTATGTGTTTTATTGAAGTATAAGTTGTGATCATAAATGGATATCAATTTTTGGAAAATCTAGGACTCATGGTAACTTATCAACATGTTCTTGATGTACCTGATTCAATGGCTTTTCATGCACAAAGAAGAGTGATGATCAATTCACTGTAACATTCATCCACATGTGGAAAAAAATCTCCTCTTCACCATGTAATGGGAATGTCTTTGGAATATTCTTGATAAAACAAGGAAAATTATATAATTAGATAAATTTTATTTTTCACCTAGATATTTTTGCCAATAGTATAGCATAACTGAGTTCCATATAGGGAAGTCCGTTTGTGTTTTTTAATTACTTCAATATTATATTAATTTTTTATTTCTAGAATGATTTAAATATTATAGAATTACAAATAACTACTTGTAAGTGGTTAATTTTTAATAAATTGTTTATTGCTCTAGAAATCAATTTTTGAAATCTAAATGGTTAGATGTAAAACTAAACATGATCTGGGTAATACCTTAAAACCCAACACATTTTAGGCATTACTCAACCATAACTCATGTAAAAATTTAATGACTCAACATAACTAAAGTTAAACAAAAAAACCCATCATTTTCATTTATTTATATCATATTTTTTTTCAGTCTACCATCATCATGATTTTTACATGAACTACTTATGTCTACCATTGGCATGTTGTTCAATCATCATTTAGCTTCTAGTAGGGTTTGGTCATCATTTAGTGAGTGAACTGGGTAAGTGAAAAAAATTTGGGGATGAAAAGGAGCCTACCTATGGACATTTTTTTATTGAAATTTGAGAAATCTAAACTTTTATAGATAATTTGAGATGGTTACACTCAAAATTCAAGGATGGTGTTAAAACATGAACTATAGAATTTTGAGTCTAATTTACAAAACACTAATTTTTATTTAAATTTTTTAATTATAACTATGTAAAACATATAAAATGTCAATAGGAAATCCCACTTTTTTGAGGAAAATAGAGTAGATATCTAGTCATGTGGCCCCTCATTTTTTTAGCATCATTTGATATTGTTTAAAACCATTTGGTGAAACTTTGGATAAGAAAATCTAGTTTCTAACCTATATATTTTTTAAAAAAATTGATGAATATTTTTTTTATTAATTTTAAAATTAAATAGATCCTAAAATTTTAACAAAAAAATGAATATCGGTCATATGACCCCCAAATACCTAAAAAAATGAAAACTAGTTTTTTTTTTTTTTAATGCATGTAGAGTTAGGCCAAGTTTGCGACCTTCTTTTTTGCATTTTTATCAATGAAAAAAAGATATGCAAACATATATAGGCATGTATATATGTGTCATTCAGTGGCCTAAAAAATTCATAGTTAGAAATCAAAATATATTGAAACCTTAAAATAGTTCAAAAATTATAAAAAACATAACTTTGGAAAGAGGAGAGTATGATCATCATCATGGTAATAATTTTATGAATTTTATCATTAAAATTATTAGTGTATTTCATGATGGTAATTTATTTTATTATTTTCTACCAAAAATAGTGTATTTCATGATGGAAATTTATTTTATTATTTTCTATCAAAACACTTGGATTTAGCTATGCATTGATAGGTCCAATCCTTTGGCTTAGTAATCCAAGCCATTTATGAGCCAAAACTCTTGGTTTTTGAATTTAAATTGAACATAATGAATATGTGTTATAATTTGTATACATTATAATATGTATGCATTCCTTTTAAATTACACTAAAAAGTAGTAAAAATATATGTTTGAAGGGTTATCTGATTTATTTCACGCAATGTGAAAGGAATGCATATGTGTTCCTTTCACATTACACAAAAAACCCATATAAAGGGGTGAATGGTCTAGTAGTATATGGGTATGCATTATAGCATGTGTGTGTTACTTTGACATTGCACTAAAAAGTAGGAAATATTTGTTTTAAGGGTTATCTACTTTATTTTGTGTAATGTGAAATGAATGCAAACATGTTATAACATGTACATGTTCCTTTCACATTGCGCAAAAAACCATATAAATGGGTAGATGGTCTAGTAACATATGGTTTACTAACAAAAAAGGCTAAGTATAAGTTTAAATTTATATGTAACAATATAAATGTAAACTTATACTTTAAACTTATTTGAATAAATACAATAAATTAGGGTCACTCTACATCTGATAGAGTTGGTCACACAATTGCACACCTTACATTATGAAAAATATGTTTTCAAAATCCAATTCAGTCAATAATTAGGCATTTTCAAGGTCTTGGTATTGAACCTATGGATTTAAGGGCATAACTTTTGTAATTGATGTTCATTTTTTATAAACATATAGTCATCTTTAAGGATTTTTTGCCTTCTAGATTAGTTCCTGGCATTTCTAGGAGTCCTAGGTTTGTCAAAATTGAAGTTTACAAGCCAATCACTTTGAAATAAAGCTAAAGTGGTGTGATTAGGGTAGCATATGTCACATTAATAAACTACACATATCAAATAGCAACTTTGTGTTAATTTTACTTACTTGTCATCTCTCACTCATTGCTAATCACTTTCTTCTTATCCCTCATCACCACTAATCACTCTTTCCTCATTCCTCACTATCCCTAAGCACTCTCTCATTGACCCTCACTATCCCTCATCATCTCTAATAACTCCCTCATCCTCCCTAATCACTCCTTCATTGACCCTCACTCTCCCTCATCATCCATAATCACTCTATACTCATCCCTAAGAACACCTAATCAGTCCATTATCATCCATCATTGTCTGTAATCACTCCTTAATTTACCCCCACCATCCCTAATCATTCCCTTATTGACCCTCATAATCTTTAATCATTCCTAATCACTCATTCATCATCCCTCATCATCCCTAATCACTCTATCCCCCATTATTTATAATCCCTAATCACTTTCTCATTGACCTTCACCATCCATCATCATATTTAATCACTCCTTTATCATCCATAATCACTCCCTTATTGACCATCATCACCATTCCTCATCATCCCTGATCACTCCTTCTTCATCCCTAATTGATCCTCACTATCCCTCATCATCCCTAATCACTACTTCATTTTCCCTCATCATCCTTAATCACTCCCTCGTCATCCCTAATTACTCACTCATTTACCCTTGCCATCCATCATTATTTATAATAACTCCTTCATTGACCCTCACCATCCCTCATCATTCCTAATCATTGCTTCATTATCCCCAATTGATCAAAACAACTATCTATAATTGAATTAGAATATAATTTAATTATCCATATTCTTTGTCCTAAGGTATTAAAGTCTAGTTGGGCATAAGGTGTTTTCTCTCTACCCTCCTTAACACCTCCTCCTTCGAGCAAACTTGCTTATATTTTCTAGTTAACCTTGCCCTTTAGGTGTCCATTTTCATGTAACATAACTAGACTAAATACATACATACATACATACATACATACATACATACATATATATATATATATATATATATATATATAGTCACATTATAGACTTATTAGTGACATGAATTTATGGGTAACATGACTCTATGGAATGGGTAACATGAGTTAGTATAGGGGTAACTTTATGAGACAAGACAACATGAGTAACTTAACTATATATGTAATAGGATTATATAAGATGGGAAACATAAGTAACTATATATGATAAATGTGAATTGATATTTAATATATGCATAACATGAGTGTAGGGATAATTATTAAACTTGATATCTCTTTTTGATCTATTCCCTACATCCCCTCTTTAAGTGTTTGGGTTGGCTCTCAACTAGGTTGTTCGAGCCCAAATATAGGCTGAAGATCTATAATAGAGGGATAGGTCATTGGTTGAGTGTCAACACTGACTATATATGTGCTTGACATGACATCTAAATAGATAGATATAATATCCAGTTGGACTACCCTATCTTATTCATAGTGGGAGGGGTTTTAGGGTTCTAAAGCAGGTGGGGCCTTTCTCATAACTATGGTATTCAGGGCCTCTTCTTTAAGCCCAAGTGACCAAGCATATTTTTTTTTACCTCCATTATATATAATAGACTAACCTCTCTAGTGGTTTAATCCCTATGTCCCTCTCATCCTTGTGGATATATGTATTTATTGCACCCTTAGACTCCATAGGTCCTCTCTATCTATATGGGATATGAGCCTCCTAGATAGATATAACTATCTTTCTATCTAGATAATTATATGCTATCTATTTATATATATAAACATATATTAATTGGGGGATAAACTAAAGGGCTTAAAAGATAATATCTTTGGGTAAATGGGTTTACTGATCTCCATATTATACCTTTATTCTTGATCTATTACTCGTTAGGCAATTTGTGCTCCACTAGGCCCATATATAGAAGGGGGACTCCTTGGGGGGATGAAGACTATAGATGTAGTTTGTGTAGTCTACACTAAAGGTTATTCTAGTATTTTAAGCATGTTTTGGTAAGAATAGTGACTATATAATGTGTCATATGACCATCTGTATCATAATGAGGTTGTTCTAAGTGATTAACAAGATTATAGATATATTGGTAGTTATTATTTTCCTAGTTAATTTTTAGTTGAAGGGGGAGGGAAAATGAAAGGTATGAGTGTTTAAAGAGATATGGGTCTACAATTATGTGGTGTGTGTGTGTGTGTGTGTGTGTGTGTGTGTGTGTGTGTGTGTGTGTGTGTGTGTGTGTGTGTGTGTGTGTGTGTGTGTGTGTGTGTGTGTGTGTGTGTGTGTGTGTGTGTGTGTGTGTGTGTGTGTGTGTGTGTGTGTGTGTGTGTGTGTGTGTCTACCTGGGTGGATGAAGACTATAGATATAGATTGTGGGTGGTGACTACAACTACACTACAAAATAAGGTTTCACTAAAGGTTGTTATAGTATTTGAAGCATGTTTTGGTAAGAATAGTGACTATATAGTGTGTCATATGCTCATCCATATCATAATGAGGTCGTTCTAAGTGACTAACAAGATTATAGATATATGGGCAATTATTGTTTGCCTAGTTAATTTTTAGTTAAAGAGGGAGGGAAAATGAAAGGTATGAGTGTTTAGAGAGATAAAGGTCTAAAATTAGGGTGTGTGTGTGTGTGTATATATATATATTGGGGCTAATACTTTGTGGATTGAGGGAAATATATATAGATTAGATTTATATCCATATCTATACCCCTCATGTGGGGTGTGCCATAAATCCATAAGCTTGAAGACATTGTGTTATGTTTGATTTTGATAATCGTGAGTAGCCCATATCCCATATCCCATATCCCATATCCATGTCCATTATTTCATGACCATTGACATATCTGACTAAGAGGGAACAAAACAAATTAGGTGAAAGGTATTCCTAGGGCAGTTCATTATCTTTGGTTTTATTTCAATCAAAATGAATATATTGATAGAAATAACTATATTATATATATAGTCGTATAACTTGGTTATTATTTATTGGTCCCTCTATCTAGATGGTATGATGATCTTACTAATTAATTAGAATTAACATGTGGACCCTATATATAGATAGGGATCCCATTGTATGATCGATTGGGCCCTTTCCTTTTATTTGGATGGAGAGCCTAATGATAGAGAGGGATCAACTTACTACATTGGGCCCTTTATATATAATGGATTGAGCATATAGATAGTCCTTCATATTTGACTAGTTATTCTTGATTGGAATACTGAGTGTTCATTAGAGACATGACTGACTGTGATCATCTAGGATTGATTGATCATATAGATAGTCCCTCAAATTTTATTAGCTATTATTGATTTAGCCCTCTCCTTTTCATTTCTTTCCTTTATCTACATGGGGATTGGGATGGGGATCCTACAAATTTAGATCGATAAATATTGACTTGATTGGATATGAGGCCATATAATTGATTGAGCATATTGATCAATTAAGATAGATACATATAGATATGTTTGATTGGGATTAAGAGAGATAGACTCATTATTATTGATTTGGATTGACTAGTAATGGGGATATATATAGTCAACTACGAAACAAAACATATAATCTAAGATTAAATCATTCTAGAGTAGGATAACATTGATTGGAATTGACCCTCTATGAGCATGAGACTATATGCAGTACTGATGTAAGGAATTAACCACCTAGATATCTATATCCCTATACTAATAGTGACCTACTCTTCTATATATAATCTCATATTCTATTATATACATGATATCTCTATCTCTAATTTATTTTGAGTCTAATTTAATTATTTGGCTCCCCATCTAATCAATATAGAGTATATATCTTTCTAACCCAATTGTTGACAATTTTGACCCTATAAGTCAAAATTACAACCTCTACCATTTGAAACTTTGCAGTTCATCTTGTGAATTAGTCTTAGGTCTTGATTAGTCTAAAGGAATTTTTTATGTCTACATGGTCTCTTTCTTTCAAGAGAATTGTCCAAACATAAATCCTGAATGACATCCTCAAAGCAAGGTCATTTATTTCAAATAAGTTGAAGGGTCTATTTCATTCTTTCGAAGGGCAGTTTCAAAATTCCAAAGGGTCTTTTACTTTTGAGGGGAGGCATTTCAAGGGGTAAAGGTATTTAACAAAGTTTTGAAGGATTTCCTTTGAGAAGATAAAGGCCTTGAAATAAATTCTAAATAAAAGAGATAAAGACAAAAAGCCCAAAGATTTAACTCCTTCGGACTTTTTGCCCAAAGGAAATGGACATTTATAAACACTCAAAGGGTAGAATCCTTTTGAGAAATTTATTTTACAAAAATC
Organism: Torreya grandis; assembly: GCA_037957365.1. Lineage (NCBI taxonomy): Eukaryota > Viridiplantae > Streptophyta > Pinopsida > Cupressales > Taxaceae > Torreya > Torreya grandis. The sequence goes on from JARHVA010000183.1 coordinate 3,832,839, forward strand.
TAAAGGTCACTTAGAAAATGTTGAAGGGAAATTATAATAATCCCAAAGGGTATGTGTCCTTCAGGAAAGTTCATTTTTAAGAATCTCAAAGGGTAGAGTCCCTTCAGGAAGGTTCATTTTAAAGAATTTTGAAGGGTAAGTTCCCTTCAATAAATTCACTCCCAAAATTTTGAAGGATGTACCAAACTGCTACACCAAAACCTTGAGGCCTTAGTGAAATCTACCCATTGGGATCATAACATCCCACCATGCTTCTAAATCCTAGACTCTAGGCTAGATTTGTGCTTGTACCACCAAGATCCCCTAGGTGTATGAGCCCCAGATGAACACTAACATGCTAGTGTAGCCACTCACTCTATGACTTGAACCTAGGTGGAGGATCTGATACCACATGTAATGAACTGTTATACCAAAACCTCGAGGCCTTAGTGAAATCTACACATTAGGATCATAACAAAGGACCATTCACAAAAATTTAAAGGGTAAATTTTTTGGAAAAGTGGACCATTTTAAAAAATTTGAAGGGTAGGTTGATAGATAGATTTATATTGAAAGGCAGTTCAAAAAGGTCACAAGGTCCATTATATAAAACCCAAAGGGTACCTTCCCTTCAGGAAAGTCCATTGAAATAATTTTTAAGGGTCACTTGTAGAGAGCTTGAAGGGCTCTTCCTTTTGAGAAAGTTCTTAATAAAAACCCTAAAGGAAACATTGGCAAGAATCTCAAAGGGTATGTTCCCTTTGGGAAAGTTCACTTCCAATAATGCTAAAGGGAAATTTCTCTTCAGGAAAGTTGCTATCAAGAAAAAGGAAAAAATTCCTTAAATTTTTTTGTCTAAATGAAATTAACGAAGTGAGTAAAAACTTTGAAAATCCAAAAGGGAAATTTAGGAAGGAATGGTTCAAGACAGAGGCCTGAGACAATTCCTTCATAATTTTCATCTGAAGGAAATGAACAATTCCTGTAAGACCAAGAATGAAGAGAAAATTCCTAAGGTCAAAAGATAGGAAAATTTTGAAAGGAAAAGTATTTAAAGAAAATCCTAAAGGACAAGAATTCCTTCAAAAATTTTGTTTGATGGAATTGTCTAAAGCAAAGGAACATAAATAAAAGACCAAAACAAATTAGTACATGACAAAACTAGAGGCAAAAGTGACAAGCTAAATAAATGTCAAATGAAAGTAGACATAGGAAAGCCATAGAAAATTTATCCCAAAAGAACCAAAAACAAACTGCAAGAAATTTCAACTACCAATAAATAGATTAATGTATTAAAAATCATGCAAAGTGGCCCATAAATAGGATTAGACATGTCCAAGACATGCATCCATTTCAAACATGACTCTTTTAGTTTTAAAATAAAAACTCATTTGCATTAAGAATTCAAGGAGTTTAACATTGGAGAAATCAACACAAAATTACATGCATTGACTCTTTTTAATCTGATCCTTTCAAAAATTTACAATAGTTCAAGCAGAGCTATAAATATGGATGTGGCATAATTTTTTCATACAAGTGGAGTTGACTATTCTTAATTTATAGAGTTGAATAGTTATCAAGTGCCACATCTACTCATGCTTTCCACACAAAGGAGGACTTCTCTTGTTCCAACACAGCTTCAAATTAGTTCAAGCTTGAGTTAAGACATCTAAGATTAGTGTAGATTTCATGTATAAGGTAGATTATTCCTAGCTTGAGCCCACATCCACTTTCAATGCCAAAGGGTTTTTCATACAAGACAAAAGATAAGAAGATATTATTAGAAGGCTTTGTTATCTTGGCATAATGGAAATTAGACTTGGTTAATGTAATATTTGGCCTCCTTTTCTATGTTTAGTGCCAACCTCTTGGCTATTGTATTATTTTCTATATAAGTTGGCTTTTTAGCCTTGAATTATATCCCTTTTTTACCAAGATCAAATTCTTCTAAAGATTGAGTTTGTAACCTTTTTTCATATTAATAGAAGGACTATTTTTATTTTCTAGAATGTGGGTATAGTGTATTCATGTCATTGATTTGTATAAGTGATATAATTTCTCTTCCTTGTCAAGTCTTGATTCTTACCTAGCAGCATAGTTGATCAATTTATGCAGGTCATGTTCTATGTTTGATGTTTCTTGGTTGAGTTTATAGTGGATATAAGTGGTTAGTTAGTGCCTTAAATAAGGGTTACTCTTTCATTTCCCTCAAGCTTAGATCACTAGATAAAACCTTTTCCTAAAATACTTATGCATATTGGTCAATTAGAGTTGAAATTTCAGCCATTTTCTTATCTAAATCAGTGTTCTTAGGAGCTCGAATTGATTGGATCAATCAAAAAATATAGGTGTATCACCATCATTAGATAGGATTTTTGTTCAAGTTTATCTCTCTTTTCTTGGAATTTTTTAGTGTAGATAAAATATCCTAATTAATACACCAAAGGGAGATAGCCCTTAGAATCTAGAGATTTAATCCATTGATTATATCACCCATAGCCTATGATTGTCTCCATGTTTAAATAGATTGTGAAGACCTGAAACTACCTTCATAGGGGTGCAAGTCTGATTGATAATAATTTTTGGCACACTTAGTGGGATCAATAAATAAATATTTTGTAGATATAAAGAAGTTTGAAGCTAAAGAAAATTTTTGTAGGAGATGAGAATATTCATCTTCATCAGAAGTTAAATATTCTTCAAGTTACAAAGTTTATAGCATCATTCAGGTAGCTCTTTCATGCAAAAAGTTACCACAAGGTCAGCAAGTAAAGGTACTCCTTTTAAATTTATATCTTATAAGAGATCAAAATTTAGGAGGAAAAAACCATATCCTCAAAAATAGCATTTGCCTCCTAGTCATCCTACTGTTCTAATCACTACAATCCCCATTACCCAAATGGCCATCAAAAATCAAGTGTTTGTTCCACTCAATAGAGGTATCCTAATGAATTTATCCTAATTTGATGACATTTTGGTGTTTTCCCTCAAGATCATCCCATTCTTCTTAGGATAAAATCAAATAACCCCTATTGAGTATATCCAAGATGTGGATAATCTTTGTTCAGTCCATAATGTTGTTGAAGATAATGTTTCTATTAGATTGCTTATTTCCTCCTTCAAAGGAAAACTATTGAAATGGTATAGAAACCTTCCACTAAACTCCATTTCTACTTGGGATGAAATGGGTGCATCCTTAGTCAAGTAATTTGAGGACAAATCTGATCACTAATCTTTAGTTGAGCAATTGACCACCATAACAAGGGTTCCTCATGAGTTCATGTCTAATTTTAACCTTGGATTCCAAAAGATATGGATTAGAATACTTGTGTTGATAAGATATCCCCTTAATATGCATTTTTTAACTATATAAAATCCCTTAATTCTAACATTAGTGTGATGATACAGTCCATGGGTGGTACTACCTTGCCAAATGCTTATGAAGTTATAATAAGGGAAAAAATTAGTTTGATACAAGCTGGTAAGATTTTTCTAAGACCTCTAATGCCTATATTTCTAGAAATAAATTCTATAATAGCCCCCTAAATTCTTTAAATTCCATCATTGGCTCCTATTCCATCACCTCAAGCTCAAATTGCAGCCCCTACTAGTCAAGCTAGTGAGATAGGAGAGTTTAAAAGCTTACTACAGTCCTTTAAAAATGAAATAATTTAGTTCAAGAGATATTAATATCAGTAAAATAGGCCCTATCAATAAAAAATTAGAACACCTATTATCTCTTTAAAGATCAAAGGCCTCCTTATTAGAGTTTTAGAGAGAATAGACTACCTTATCAAGCATAAGGATCCATAACTCCAGCTAAGCCATATGATGCCCTTGATCTTAATTTTGTTTCCACCTCAAAGGCCATTATTCCTACCCCAACTCAAAACAACATGATGTAGGATTTAGGTTGGTAGTCCTCATATCTCAATGATGCTCAAAACCAAGCCTTGGTATTAAGAAACATCACTATGCCACAAATGACAGAAGAAGAGTTTTATTTTCAAGGTGGTCAGTACAAAAATATAGGTTTGGAATCAAAAGGAAAGACTCAACAAGTTCAAAGTCAGCCTAATGTTATTAATGTAAATTGGCAAGTGGTTGATCATGTTTCTTTTACTGAGGGTGTCGAAACTAACAATTCAAGTGGTTAAGTTGTAGCTATAACTAGAGCTAAAAAGAAGAACCATTAAAGAGGCTCAAGAGGTAACAAATGTTTCAAGTAATCCTAGGGTTGTTTCTAAGAGTACAAAAGATCAATGTGTTGTCCCTACAACATAGAAAAATTAGAATATAGAGGTTGGTAAGGTTCATCAACTACCTCTAGTTCATGAACAGCCAGTACTTTAGAAGGTATAGCCAAAGGTGAATGGATATCATTTTAGTATAATATACCAGATGAAGAATTATAAGATATCATTAGCATATGGGATTCTCTTTCCATTCTAGGACAAAAAGATATGTTTATCCAAGATCTTTCAACTCTCAAATTGTCTCCAAAACTGGTTGAGAAAGGTGTTGTCTTAACTAATTCAGATCAACTACCAAATCAATAGGTACAAAAAGTAAATAATATGGAAATGGTGGCCAAAATTGAGGTAAAATCAAATAAAACTCCTCCTTTTTACCTTTCTTTGATAGTAGGTGATACTTTGGTTCATAATTGTATGGTGGACAGTGGAGCTAGTAGTACAGTCATGTCTAAACAAATTGTAGACAAACTTGGACTTATTTATGATCCAAACACTAAAAGAGTATTAAAATTGGATGGGTCACCAAAAAATACTATAGGCATCACAAAGATCTGAAATTGACATTACATGCTTGTCCCAATGTTACTATTCAGTAAGATGTTATTATGATAGATTTACCTCATTACGTTATTGTGTGCCTTTCAAGAGACTTCACCTCAAATATTAGGGGATATTTATTAGCTAATTAAACTTATTTAATGTTCAAAATTAGTTATGGTACCAAGATAATAATTCATTCTAAACCTATTGCACATTTTCATATGGAGCCATATATGTCAAGTGTTATGAATACTAACTATATCATCTCAAATGAAGTACTAGAAGCTAGTGAAGTAGAAAGTGAATCACCTTTGGATGGAGTTCCAAATTTTTTCCTTGATGAATGGGCTTCTACCTTACATGAGCATGATCCCTAAAAGTTTATTTAATAAGGACTTGGTGTGTATTGCCTTCATTAGAATGATGCACCAATTCTAGCCATGGTCAAAGAACATGTGTCTAATGAAGGTTCGTGGCAATTATACTTTTATGGATCAAGGAATAAGCATGGAACTAGAGATAAAATGATGTTGATTTATCCAATAAAACAAAGGTATTTCTCTTATATTAAATTTTATTTTGGTTGTTCAAATAATGTTATTGAGTATGAAGCAATAGTTCATGGTTTGCAATGGGATAGGAAGATGAAAGTCATTTCTTTGCAAGTGTTTGGTGATAGTGAAATTGTAGTTCACCAAGTAAGATGTTTTAATGTGTGTAAAAATTTATTGCTTAAGTCTTACAATCATAGAATATGGGACTTACTTGAAGATTTCTAATATTTTAACATTCAAGCAATACCAAGAAGTGAGAATAAACATGCTAACAGGTTGGTTGCCATTGGGTCAAAATTTAGTATCCCAGCTAATATAAAAAGTGAGAAAAGTTAGTCACATATAAAGGTGGTTGTAAGGCCCTCTATTCCAGATAATCATGAAAATTGGCAAGTGTTTGAAGATGACAATCAAATTATGAGATTCTTGTAAGAGGAGGCTAAGTTTTCTTCAAGAAACCAATCAAAGCACTTGCAAAAATATGGTGATCAGATTGTGCAACTAAAAAATAATAAGTTTCCAAGGGATTGGTCACACTTGAAAAACATTTTTAGTGGTGATGATGAGATAAGGAAGGAGACGTCATCCTTGTCAACAAAAGAAGAGCACTATGCCAATGTAGAGATTATAGCTATTAAGATTTTAAAGCTAGGTAAGGTGTGCACTCCATAAAATCAAGCTTTCATTGGGTTTTGCACAAGTTTTGTTGATATATTTGCATGGCAGTATAGTGATCTCAAGGGATTTGATCCAAGTTTGGCTCAACACACCATTGAGTTAGAGGTTGAAACTAAATTGGTTAGATAAAGATAAAGTCCCATCAATCCTAATATTGAGCCTTTGATGAGTATTGAGCTTTACAAGCTCATAGAATTAGCTATTATATTTCCAATCAAGCACTTAACTTGGGTGGCCAATCTCATTCCAGTATGGGATAAAATGGTGAGATTCATTTGTGTGTTGATTTCTATGATTTGAATAGAGTTTCACTTAAAAATCATTATCCATTACCATCAATTGAATAAATTTTAAAGCTTGTTATAGATTTAGAGAAGTTTTCTTTGTTGGATGGATATAGTGGCTACAATCATATTCTGGTCAAGTAAGAAGACCAATTTAAGATAGCCTTCACAATTGAGTGGGGGACATTTAAATATAGAAAGATGTCATTCAATTTATCTAATGCTAGGGCATCCTTTCAGAGAGCCATGGATATGAAATTCCAAGGCCTTCTTAATAGGTTTGTACTTGTTTATTTGGATGATATAATAGTGTTTTCAAAGAATGCAGAAGATCACATGGTTCATCTCAATAAAGTGTTCAAAAGGTGTAGCCAATTTGGGGTATCTCTAAATCCCAAAAAGTGTGTTTTTAAATTCATGAAGGTAAGCTTCTTGGACATGTTATTTCAAATCATGGTTTAAGAATAGATTCAGAATAGATTAACTCTATTCTTTCACTTTCCCTACTTAAGCACAAAAAGGCTATGTAAAGCTTCTTTGGGAAAATCAACTTCATAAGGAGATATATTTTAGATTTTTCCATTTTAGCAAAGCTACTTACAGCCATGTTAAAGAAGGATTAGGGCTTCATCTAGTCCAAAGAAGGAGTAAATAGTTTTGAATATATTAAGAAGGCCATAGCTAGTGCTCTTATGCTTATAAATCAAGATTTCATAAAGGATTTTATTTTTTATATGTAACAAAATCATGAGGATTTGGATAAGCTAATAGCCTTCTTTAGCTAAGGGTTAGAAGAGTATGAAACAAGGTATTCTTTTTTTGAAAAGCATGTCCTTTTAGTTATAATATATCTTAAAAAGTTTAGACAATTATTATCTAATAATAAGATACATCTAATGGTTTCCCATCTAAGCATAAAAGAGTTCCTTTTGAACATAGATATAAATGAGAAAAGAGTTGGTTGGATAACCAAGGTAATAGAGTATGATGTGTAAATTAAGGTCACAAAGTTCATTAGAGGCAAAGGACTTTGTGAGCACCTAGCTCAAGACTTGAAAGAGACTAATGAGGTTGTTTTGGTGTCAAATGATGAAGAGATTGTAGTTGTTCATACCTCACCTTCTAGTTGGTTTCATGACTTGGTATATTTCCAACATGGTATTTATCCCTCTCATCTAAGTGCTTCAAAAATAAGATATTTTAGGTTGCATTCAATTCCATTTTTGCTTATTGATGGTGTATTATTTAAGAAAGATATCAATGGCATGTTGTTAAGATGTATACAACCAAATCAAACTTAGAGATTGCTTGAAGAATTCCATGATGGACATGGTGGACATATTTTTTTAAGAATTACAGACCTTGAGATCATGAGAGGTGGGTACTATTGGCCTAGTATATTTGGTGATTGCCATGCATGGGTTAGAAAGTGCAAATAGTAGGCTATGTTTGTAGGAAAAGTGAAACTTGTAGCCTTACCTCTTCAACCAATTATAGTGGATCAGCCCTTTATCTAATGGAGTTTGGACTTTATTGGTCTCATAAATCCTTCTTCAAGTTCAAGACATAAATGGATTATAACTTCTACAAATTACTTCACAAGTTGGATATAAGTAGTGGCATTGAAAGAAGAAAATGAAACTAATGTTCTTGATTTATATGAAGGTTTGCTTATTAGGTTTGGAGTTCCTTCAACTATTATTTCTAATAATGTAATGGCTTTTATGGGATCTATGATCATTCAATGGGTTATCTAACATGGGATTTATCTTATCATTTCATCAAACTATTATCCACAAGGCAATGGCTTTGTTGAATCTATGAATTAGAACCTATTGAGGATCATAAGAAGGACTATTAAAGAGAATTAGAGGTCATGGCATCTCAAATTGAATTCAGCCCTATGGCCTGATAGGATCACCTATAAAAGGTTAATAGCTAACTCTCCATACAAGTTGGTATATGATAAGGAAGCAAGGTTACCCATTTCTCTTGAATTTCTTACTTTAGAACTAATGTATCAGCTTTAGTTGTTGGATAATGAGCCTATCAAGATTAGGTATACTGAGCTTATGGAGCTAGAAGAGACAAGAAGTTAATCCATGCTAGGCATGGATATTCATCAAGCATAAGTGAATAGAGGATTTGACAAAGGATCTTCTTCATGAAGTTTCAAATAAAGAGATTTGGTCCTTAAGTGGGATGAGGATAGAGATAAACCAGGAAGGCACACAAAGTTTGAGTCCCTTTGGAGTGGTCCATACACAATCTCCAACTATAAATCCCATAATTCCTTCCAACTTGCAAGTATGGATGGTGACAAGATTTTGATCCCAGTAAATGGGATACATTTAAAACATTGTTATTGAAGAGCAAAGCTCCTTGTACATAGTTTTTTGTTTTCCTCTAAGTGTTGTTTAAGCATAGTAGTTTCATTTTTTTTGGTCCCAAATAGGTGCTTTGTTTGCACATTTTCTTGGTTTAGTTATTTTTCCTATTTTTTTATGTTTCCTTTCTTATTTTGAAGGATGAAGGTTACTTCATGTCTATTCAAAGGAGATTTATAGTTATGGACCAGGTTTACCATTATTTTGTGAGTTAAATATCATGTTTATAGCCAGGTTCTCAATCATAGTAGGCATGCTTCCCAACTAAGTCACCAAAATATTAATAATTTTGACCCTATAGGTCAAAATTATAACCTTTACCATTTGAAACTTTGCAGTTCATCTTGTGAATAAATTTTGGGTCTTGAATAGTCTAAAGGAATTATTTATGTCTACATGGTCTCTTTCTTTTAGGACAATTGTCCAAATAGAAATCTTGAAGGACGTCCTAAAAATCAAGGTCATTTCTTTCAAATAATTTAAAGGGTCTTTTTCATTCTTCTGAAGGGAATTTGCAAAAGTTTGAAGGGTCTTTTCCTTTTGGAAGGAGGCATTTCAAGGGGCAAAGGCACTTAATAGAGTTTCAAAAGATTTCCTTTAGGAAGATAAAGGACTCAAAATAAATTCTAAAGAAAAGAGATAAAGACAAAAATCCCAAAGATTTAATTCCTTTGGACTTTTTGTCTGAAGGAAATGGACATTTACAAACACCCGAAGGGTAGAATCCCTTTGGGAAAGTTATTTTACAAAATCCCAAAGATCACTTGGAAAATGTTGAAGGACATTACAAGAATCCCAAAGGGTATGTGCCCTTCAAGAAAGTTTATTTGCAAGAATCTTGAAGGGAAGAGTCCCTTTGGGAAGGTTCATTTCAAGGAATTTTTAAGGGTGTGTGCATTTTGGAAAATTCACTCCCAAAAGGCCAAAGGACCATTCACAAAAATTTGAAGGGTCAATTTTATGGAAAAGTGGACCATTTCAAAAAGTTTAAATGGAAGGTGGATAGATACATTTTTGCCAAAGGTTAGTTCAGAAAGGCTGTAAAGTCCATTAAAAAAAATTTGAAGGGTACCTTCCCTTCAGGAAAATCCATTGTAATAATTTTGAAGGGTCACTTGTAGAGAGCCTGAAGGGCTCTTCCTTTTGAGAAAGTTCTTAACAAAAAGCTCAAAGTAAACAATTGCTCTAAACTTTTGTCTAAACGAAACATTATCAAGAATCTTGAAGTGTATGTTCCCTTTAGGAAAGTTCACTTCCAATAATTCCAAATGGAATTTTCCCTTCGATAAAGTTGTTATCAAGAAAAAGGAAATAATTCCTTCATAATTTTTGTTTGAAGGAAATGAATGAAGTGAGTAGACACTTTGAAAATCTTTAAGAGAAATTTAGGAAGGAATGGTTCAAGACAAAAGCTCAAGACAATTCCTTTAGACTTTTCATTTGAAGGAAATGAACAATTCTTATTGGACCAAACATGAAGAGAAAAGTCCTAAGGCCAAAAGACAAGAAAAATTGGAAAGGAAAGGTCTTTGAAGAAAAGCCTGAAGGATAAAAATTGCTTCAAACTTTTTTTTCAAGGGAATTGTCTAAAGTAAAAAAACAAAAATAAAAGGCTAAAACAAATAAGTTCATGATAAAGCAGAGGCAAAAGTGAAATTCCAAAGAAATGCCAAAGGAAAGTAGACATAAGAAAGCCATAGACAATTTTTCTGAAAAGAACTATAAAAAAATGTAAGAGATTTCACTAGCCAATAAACAAATTAATCCATTATACATCATGTAAAGTGGCCCATAAATAGGATTAGGCATGTATAAGACATGTAGCTATTTCAAACATGACTCTTTTAGTTCCAAAATTAAGACTCATTACATGAAGAATTTGAGTTTAACATTGGATAAATCAACACAAAATTACATACATGCACTCTTGTTAATCTGAGCCTTTCAAATGTTTCTATCAGTTCAAGTGGAGTTCTAAATATGGATGTGGTATAGCTTTGTCATGTAAGTGAAGTTGACTATTCTTAATTTATAGAGTTTACTAGTCATCAAGTGCCACATCTACTCATGATTTCCATGCAAAGGAGGACTTTTCTTATACCAACTCAGCTTCAAATCGGTTCAAGCTTGAGTTAGGACATCCAAGATTTTCATAGATTCCATGTATGACGTAGATTAGTCTAAACTTGATCCCACCATCCACTTTTAATGCCAAATGGTTTTTCATTCAAGACAAAATACAAGAAGATATTCTTAGAAGGCTTTGTGATTTTGACATAACAAAAATTAGACTAGGTTAATGTAAGAGTTGACCTCCTTTTCTATTTTTAGTACCAACCTCTTGGCTATTATATTCTTTTATATATAAGTTGGCTTTTTAGCCTTGAATTGTATCCCTCTATTGGCAAGATCAAATTCTATCAAAGCCTAAGTTTTTAACATTTTTTAGATTAATAGGACTATTTTTATTTTCTACAATGCTGGTATAGTGTATTCATGTTAGTGATTTGCATAAATGATAAAATTTCTCTTCCTTTTAAAGTCTTGATTTGTACCTAGCAGTATATTTGATTAGTTTATGTAGGTCATGTTTTATGTTTGATGTATCTTGGATGAGTTTACAGTAGATATAAGTTGCTAGTTAGTACCTTAAATTAGGCCTATTCTTTCATTTCCCTCAAGCTTGGATCACCAGATAAAACCTTTTCATGAAATACTTATGCATATTGGTCAGTCGTAGTTGAAGTTCGGTGCTTTTATTTTCTAAATCCTTGTTCTTAGGAGCTCAAATTGAGTGGATCAATAAAAAAAATATAGGTGTATCACCATCATTAGATAGGATTTTCATTCAACTTTCTCTCTCTTTTCCTGGTAGTTTGTAGTGTAGAATAAAGATCCTAATTAATACACCAAAGGGAACTAGCCCTTATAATTTATAGATTCAATCCATTGATTAGGTCACCCACAGCCTAGTATTGTCTCCATGTTTCAATAGACTATGAAGGCCTAAAACTACCTTTACAGGGGTGGATGTTTGATTGACAACACCAACTATGCCCATCTATCCAACCATGGCTATATATCAACCCTATATACATCACTAAACATACTCGGTCCAAATTAAACTATATGGTAGGGTAGCGCTCTATTCTATCAATTGTAATATTTTATAAGGGATAGTTTCCACATAACCTATCTATATACAGTTGGGCCATGTCTATAGACAAGAGGTGACTATGATATTGGGTATTATATTAGGGTATGGGTAGGTGGTAATTATGCCCTCCTCCCCAAGATAGATCTAATTAAACTCAACTCTATGTGGCCCTCCTTCACTAAAAGGGAGAGGGGGTATGTCAATCTAGTCATTATGGTAGGCTCTTCCTCCTCCCCTTCTCCCCCTCAATCCATTCAGATAAGTAACTACATTCTTGGATTTAATTTAAATGGTTTATTAACCCATAGTTACTTTAGGTTTAGGGTTTATATTGCTCCTTCAATCCTCTCCTTGGGCTTATAACCTAGCCAACTATTAACCCAGTGCCCTTTCAAGTATGGGATTATAAAGATCAATTGGGGTCTAGGGTTAAGTCTTGAAATTAGGGGATCAAGGAATATTAAGATCTCTTCTATGGTGGTTTAAATTAATTTCATGGAGTAAAACCTAACATACATATGATCTATTAATGGGGAGTGAAGTCTTAGAACAAAAATTCCCTAATGGGAGAGGTAAATGTTGTTAGCAACTTTCCTTTTATTATAACCATATATATATATAAGGGCACCTATACTCTGATAACTTATATAATATAATATTATTTATTGGGCCATCTCCATCCATTCCCATTTCTTTTCCTTTGTGTCTATGGGGATGGGAATGGGGAGCCTATAGATTTAGACACAGTACATGAGACTGGGCAATCATCCTTAATCACTCCTTTCTCTAAATAGGTTAGAATTACTCCTATCCTTTCAAGTTATGCCTTGGGTATTTAATTAGGTATTAAATTAGGTATCAAATATTAAATATATGGTCAAGTAAGATATATACAATCAAAATTAGATATGGGTATTCAAGATCAATATATGGCTTGGGTATTTTATTGGGTAGGGAATACTCAAGTAGTTATGGAAATAAGGAAAGTTAGGTAAGGCATATTCAAGTAGGTAGGGAAAGAAGAATAGGTAGGTAGGGCATACTCAACTGCAATATGGTAGGTAGGGAATAGTCAAATCAAGATATGGCTTGATTATTTAGTTAGGGCATACTCAAGATCAATAGATGGATCAGATATTTAATTGGGTAGGCCATACTCAAGTAGGTAAAGTAGGTAGGGCATAATCAAATAGGTAAATTAGGTAGGGCATACTCAATGGTATTTAAATATATTATATACATAACATGATTTAAAAATTCATTTATTATTTTATCTATCAAGAAGTAAGCTTCTCTTACCAATCATAGAATATAAGTAGGTAGGGCATAAATAAGTAGGTAGGGAAAGAACATATGCAATTTATAGATCAGGAAGCAAGCTTTCATTGATAGCTAATAATCTATTCTATAAAATGAACATATGTATGATAATAACAAAACTATATATTAGGAAGTAATTTTATCTTGTCTTATCAAGTAGGACATAACTAAGTAGGTAGGGTAAGAACAAAGTTATATATCAAAAAGTAATATTCCCTTAATATACATGCCTTAATCCAAAAGCAAAGTGAAGCTAGATACTAGGAAGGAAATTTTCCTTGATAGTTGTGCCTTACTCCTTACTCTTATCACTTGTATTTTTACCCTTTAAGTATATATCTCATCTCTCCTCATCCAATCGGCACAATTGAAACACCTCTAGGTTGTGGGTAGCTTAAGAATGAGGTGAATCTTTAGATAGGGCTAGCTCCCTTGATGTAACACTTTTAGATCACTACTACACTTATGATTGCAAGGAAAAGTGAGATAAAATTTAAATTAAACAATCCTAAAGGTGGTGATATACCAAATTAATTGATGACTACCAACCAGCTTCATGTCACACATGAAACCAAGAGACAAACTAGGCATACACTTCTCTAACCTAAATCTTCTCACATTAATATTTCATTATGAGGTTTTGATGAATGTTTATGCTAGAAGGACTAAAAAAGAGGATTATAATGACATTATTGAATATATCAACTCACTCAACTTTGACACTTCATAAAACACTTCACATGACCTATAAAAAGAAACTTTTAAGCTGTAAATAGGTGAGAGAATTAGATAATAATGCTAAAGAAATAATAGTCATCAATGAATCAAGATAAAGTGAACACACTATGAATGATAATATAAGAGGTAAAATTAGTATTATTTATTGATCTATGGTATTCAAATGAGCAGGGCTTATCCATACTCAGGTGGAGCATTCTTACAATAGCCAAAATGGCTAGTTCTTATAAAACTAGAGAGAGAGAAGAGAAGAGAGAATTCCAAGGGTAACAAGAATAGGTATAAAGATAATATAATGAGTTAAATGTGAATTATAATATAATTTTAAATTGATCATGTAAAGTCAAAAAGTAAAATTATCAATCCAAGGCATGAAACTCTTGAAATGTGGCATGAAATTCCTTTTATTGGCTCATAAAATTGTCTTCATAATTCACCTCTTTTAGAACGTCCCAAAACTAAATAGGGATAGGTATAATGATTATAATAAGAGGGAGGGGTTATGTGAATGATTTTACATTTATTTTTTTCATTCCTAATCACCTTGATTGCTCTGAAAATGATCCATCCCTGTGTGCAGTCAAAGAAATTCCTCTTTCACACACCTTACACACCTAAATCCTAAAATGGCTTCAATTTCTCATGAAAATGTATAAAAGGGGGTGAAATAAATGTTTTAAGGCCATCCATGGACTTATATTAATCATTCACACCTTAAAATTATCTTATTTAAAGTTTTTCATCCTTCTCACTATCATGTTCACTATGCCAGTTTTGACTCACTAAGATGAGATCTCTTGTTGAGGCACCTAGCATTTTTTCTAAAGCATTAAATATAAATAAGGAGTAATATTAAGTCTCAAATTTTAATTTCATGTGATTTTTATCTTTAGACTCATTTTATAACCTAAAATTCACATAAAACTATAAAAAATACTTTATTTTGTACTCCATCCATAGAATTTTGTACAGTACAAAAGAAAGTAGCTTACTTAAAGTTTTTTACCCTTCTCACTATCATGTTCACTATATCAGTTTTGACTCATTGAGATGATATATATTTTTGAGTAATCTAGAATTTTTTATAAATCATTAAATATAAATGGGGAATAATCTTAAGTCTCAAAATTTCCTTTCATGTGATTGGTATCTTTAGACTCCTAGAACCTATAAAACACATAAAATTGTCAAAAATACATTATTTTTTACTCCATTCATATAATTTTGTATAGTAAAAAAATATGGGTATGAAATTGAGAGAGTCTTATTCAAGTTTAAATCACTTTTATTCCCATTATGAACCATTAGGTAGCTCTCCATCTTCATTTCCTTCATCAAGGCCTTATCCTGGGTTTGTGAGGGTTTTAGAACATTTAAGCCCTTAAGCTTCATTCATAAAGATGTAACAATAGATTTAAAAAATACATAATACCAAATTATATAACCCCTTTCAAATTCTCTAAACTCACTTGACCTCCATGCACATCCTTAGAGAAGATATGAACTTCCAAAGTTGCCCTATTGGGCTTGATTCCTCATTTCTTGCAGGCTTGAATTGGCCTTAAGTCAAAGAGAAGTTTACTATGATATTACCTAAATTATAAAATATTGGATACATATAAAATGACCCTAAATTAATTCTATAATATGTTATAAATCTCTCATATAGATATAAATTAAAATGACCTCTCATTTGGGCACTCGACTTAAACCTTGCCTAATAGGGTTGTTTGCATACTAGAGGGTTTAGAGCATCATGTTTAGTTTCATCATTTTTTTAAGGAATATCACGTTTATTTAGGATTTTTCCAAATTCCCACTCCTCATTTCATGTTTCAAATATCCATTATCTCACTATATCATTCCTGTTCTCAAAAATAGTAGAATTTATGCATAAAAGGAGTGCCTTTTGTCTGAGACAAATTAAAGGGCACTTCCCCTATTTTATAAAACTAATTGATCATTTGAGGGGATTATCCAAGTTATAAATACATTATAAATAAAATTTCATCCCTTTTTCATATCATTTTACCTTTCAACACTTGAAAAATCCAAAATAGGCTCTTAAGAAGGTAGACTGTATGCAAGATTTGCACTCTAGAATGTGTATTATATCAATAGGGTCATTTATTTTCTTCGTACCCATAATTAGAGTATCACAAGTTTTTATTACCTATATTAGGTCTCTTTAAATAATGTAAACCATTATACCCTTTTCTAAACTATGTTTGGTTCCTACCTTACTATTATTAGCCTTGACTATGGTTAATTGTTTAATTGTGTTTCTCTTTCATGTAGGTGATTCCTGCATAATTTAGGCTAAAGGTAATGTTCATAGGTTTATTTAAAATATATTAGGGTCATTACACATATATTGGGACCCATTTTCTTATTGTTTATGCAATATAAAACATCACAACATCACTCTTTACCTCAATGTTGCATACAGTCAACTATAGTGGACTATACTGAGATAAGTAGAAGCCTATGGGTGAGAAATCAACTTGGGACATGTGCCACGTCACATTTGGGTCATATAATACAATTTAAATAGTATTTAATAAATTATTTTTATGTGTCCATGCTTAATCCCTTTTCTATGGATGATGTGGGAATTTGACCCTTGGTTGTAGGTGAATGGTCTATAGGTAAGGCACCTATAGGTGTTTATGAGGACAAAACCCTACCTCATAAATTATTTGAATGACCCCTAGATATTAATTGTTATTTAAAACCATATAAAACCATTCAAACATGAAGTAATGGTCTAATACTACCAATTTGGGTTAAGAGTCCCTTTATAGCTCAAGGTTTGTAGGTTTCACTGCATAAATTTAGTGGTTAAAGGGGCATCTTTAGGCCTTCTTAGTAAGAAAATCAAAGGACTAAATCACTTAAATATTTTTTAAATATGGAATCCTATTTGTATTTTATATTATTAATGAATTTGGATTCATAAAACCCCTAGTAACCTTTCCATATGACCTAAACAAAATGTTTAGGTGCTCTATTTTACTATTTTAGAGATTTTATCTCTAAGTTCTGTATTCATCATCTTTGATCATAGTTTCCACTTAAATTTCAAAAATTAGCCATTAAAATAGGTATTATATTATCTCTAAAACATTATAATATTCCAAGGAGAGTTTTACCACTTGAATCAACACTTCCATATGACACCCTAGCTCTTTGTGATACCACCTATAGATGAACATTTTCACATGCAGGTAGTGAAGATGAGTAAGTTGGTAAAATGCATGGTTTATGAGATTTAAACAAGTTTTTATCTTCATAAAATATTAAAAATATACTCATTTTATTATTAATAATCTTATTTAGCTCAGACACTCCCTTTCAAAATGACTGGTCTTTATGAGCTTCTTGTACACATTCATTAATGGTGGTAAATTGTGTGCATATTGAAATCTATCTTATCATGCTCTTTATGGTTCTACCTAGGGCTTAAATTATTTTTTAATGTTATAATATCATTATAAACATATTTATACCATAATTAATCATCCATTAATGTGTTTCAAATCTTTACACAACTCACTTAGCTGACTGTATAAGGCAGCCATTGAGCAAACTAGTTGTATGGTGCTTATTATTATAGTAGCATGTAATATTTCTTGGATAATGACATTTAAATGTGATATTTCCAAGGTAAAATCTAAAACATGATAATTAACCCATGTCATCCACTAGAATCAATACCAAAGCATGAAGATCCTTAAAATGGTGGAAACATGCATGTTATCTTCAAATGAGACCAGTCTACAAACATAGGAAGATTTGATCATAAAAAAATCTTAAAACACTAAACCAAGAATGGATATCATTTAATGAGAGATCCAACATCATCTAGAATCAATATTAGCAAATGGATTATACATAACTATCCATACAAGATCAAAACATATAGGCTACAGGCAATAACAAGTATAAAAACATAGTCAACTTGTTAGAGATGATTCATAAACCAAAATTGACCAATATTAAAAATATTTTTATGTAAATGGATATATTTGAGTTTAATTTTACCTCCCAAAGGAATTTGACATGTAATTTTTCCAAGTGGACATACTAATCACAAACCTATTAACCATTTATGTGTGTCTAGAAAGGAGATGAAGAGTCGAACAGTTTTGGACCTTTTTAGAAATTTCAAAGCATTTCAAGGATTGAGATGAGTCTGAGGAAGATTAATAGCTATTACATGAAATTATGCCATGTGTCACTCTTTCTCATGGTCTGTACAAGTGCTAAACTCTTCCTTTTTTAGTTGATTTCATGATTATTAGCTACATAACCTACAAGTTTTAGATGGGAATAACATTCTTGATAGGAAATTTTACCTCTTGGAAATTTTAATGAAATATAAGACACTTAAATGACCCATAAATGGCTACTAAGTGTCTCAAAATGACATATAAACTAATCAAACCATGACTAAGGCTAACAAGGCATTAAATTACATCAAATAGACTATAAAACACCCTATGATAAATATTATATCCATCAAACATTTAAATATTAAGTTTTTACCTATAGGGGTCCTAATTTGACTTGTATGGTTAAATTTGTTCAACACTTACTATCCATCAAGAAGTAAATCTTCCCCTGATATGTTATTAGGTGAAGCAAAGTTATATATCAAAAAGGTACACTTCCCTTGCCTTATTATTTTGCATAGATAAATTAGGAAGGGAAATATTTCATTGAATTAATGGGAAAGGGAAGTTTGAGATTGGGCTAGGGCCTTTTAAATGGTTACCCCTATATATCTATGTTGAGGGGGCATTCTTATGTGATCTTTTGATATAATATATTAGGGACCTAAGAATACTCAATGTATGGCAAGGCCCCATTTTGGCCTTTAGGACCCACCAAGCCATGCCCAAGATCCAAGTGGACCCTCCTCGATACATTAGATTTAGTCATATGCCATTCATTCCATTTATATATCAAGTTGTGTATAGATCAGGTTAGGTATAGATCAATTTGGGTTGTGAAATACATAGTATCAACTATCAAATTAGAACACACTCTACTAGATTGGTGACCATGTATCTATCTATCTATAAATCTAGTCTACTATGGATATAGTATGGATATATGGTTAAATATGGGATTAGAATTGGAATTCTCAACTAGTATCCAATCATGCATATCTATATAGATATAAATTTGGATTATCAACTCTAGGATTAGGATTATTATATGCCTAAATCCCAATCTATATATATAAGCAATATAATTTCATCCCACCTTTTACTTGATTTCTTGCCTATTTATTAATGGTGAGGGATGTTGAGGGTTAATTAGGAAGTGATTAGGGTAATGATGGATTAGGAAGGATTGATTAATGATGATGATGATAGATAATGAAGTAGTGATTATGGATGTTGATGGATGGTGAGGGTCAATGAGAGAGTGATTAGGGATGATGAGGGAGTGATTATAAATGATAAGGGATGGTAATTCAATGAGTGAGTGATTAGGGATGAGGAGGGAGTGATTATGGATGATGAGTGATGATGAATTAATGATTAGGGATGATGAGGGGGTGATTAGGGATAATGAGGGATGGTGAGGGTCAATGAGAAGTGATTGGGTATGATGAGAGAGTGAGTATAGATTATTAGGGATGGTAGGGGTCAATGAAGGAGTGATTAGGGATGATGAGGGAGATGAGGGAATGATTAGGTATGATGAAGGATGATGAATTAATGATTAGGGATGATGAGGGAAAATTATGGTCAATGAGGGAGTGATTAGAGTAATGAGGGAGTAATTATAGATGATGAGGGATAATTAGGGTTAATGAGGGAGTGATTAGGGATAATAAAGAATTACGAGAGTGATTATGGGTGATGAGGGATGAGGAGGAAGTGATTAGGGATGAGGGAGGGATGATGAGCAAGTGAAATTAACACAAAGTGGTTTTTTGATGTGTGTAGGTCATCAATGTGACCTATGCTACTCCAATCACACAACTTAACCTTAATTTCAAAGTGAGTGGTTTGTAAACTTCAATTTTCATAAACCTAGGGCTCATATAAGTTCCAATAATCAATTTTAAAGGAATAAAAACGTTTAAAATGACTATATGTTTACCAAAAATGGACATTAATTATAAAAGTTATGCCATGAAATCCCTAGGTTCAATATTGAGACCCTGAGAATGCCTGAGTATTGACTAGATTAGTTTTTAAAAAACTATCTTCCACATCATAAGGTGTGAAATTGTGAAACTAACTCTATCAGATGCATAGTGACCATAATTTATTATATTTATTAAAATAAATTTATTATAAATAATATAAATGTAATAGTATATATTATTACATTTATATTCCTTATACTTAACATTTATTTTAGTAAACTATTTGCTACTTCCAATATGTATTTTTTGTGCAATATGAGGATAATTCATATATGTTATTTTCACTATATAGAATTTGTATATGTTATAATGTGTATGCATTCCCTTCACCTTAAGGAATGCATACATGTTTAGGTTTGGTATTTTTAGCCTAGCTTTACATGATGTGTAACTATTATGGAAATTACATGTAAGTGTAATGTCTATAACATGTATGCATTGTGGTAAATGTCCATAGAATTATCCCCCACTCTATTCACTTACCCAGCTAATCCCTATGACACATGAGCTTTAAAATTCAATAAGTGAGTGAAATTTTATGCTTGTGACAACTTGAATAGTGAATATAAAAAAAATGGAGTAAGCCTCAATATCAAACAATGACTAAAAATTGTATGATGAGCTATATAGGGATCAAATGCATCCTTGACCAATAAAACAAGTAAAAATTATGTGATGATATGTATAGGGATCGATGGCAGCCTCAACCAGAAAACTTTTAGGACTCATCAATTACAAGGTTTCAATCTCAAAATTCAAACTTTTAGTTTCAAGTGAGACATTATAGTTTACTACAATTTGCACAAGACATAAAGTTTAAAGTTTAAACACTATGATCTTCAAGTTCATATAACCTTCTAAGATTTTGAGCTTTCATGGTGGTGTAAAATTTAATGTTGCAATTTTTAACTTCAAATTTCATCAAAATGTGTTACAGTGTGTTATTATTGTATGTTGGAAGTTGTATGCTAAATACCCATTATTGTTTTAATCTTGAAGATAAAAAACTTGCATCAAAATCATAATACATAATGGATTTTTTTTGTTAATGAAGTGATATCACAATAATACATTAGTAATCAACCAAATCTATGTTTTAGAAACTCTAATATAACCCAAATGTGAGGTGACATCAACCTCAAAGAAACTTAAAATTGGCATCCACTTCCCATAGACCTAGGAAGGTTGATGACACAACATGGAAACATTGTTATGATAGCCTAGAGATGAACTTCATCATATGAAATTATTATGGGTTTATGATAAGTGCAAGGGTCAATCACCTCAAATACCACATAGCATGGATTCCAGGAAATGATGTGAAGATATGTGATAGAGTGCCACTTAAGGTTCAAAGAGAGATGATTATTTTCATAGTAGCCTATGAGGAGGAAAAATGACTTCTAAATCACTTGCATCTATGATGAATAGGAAGGAAAAAATATTGATTATGATCAGTTTAGAGACTCTAGGTCTTTTAGTTCCTAAAGGGTAGTTTGGAGATGGGCTCACCTAGTGTAAAAAGTTTAGGTTCAACTTTTCAAGGCTCTTTTGTTCCTTAAAAAACCCATGGGTCACAAATTTCACTTGAAGGTATGACTTTGAACAAAGAATTACATAATGAATTAAGGGTCGTTGTGGAAAAATTATGATACTACAACATATCATTAAATGTGGTGGAAAGCCCATACTAGGAGAATTTGGTATCTGATTTGACCATTTATAGGAAGGGGTTCAAAGACCCTACTAATCATGAATTCATATCCCCAATATTGAATGATGTTGTTAAAAATAAATAAATTATTTTAGATGAGCAAAGAATAATATGGCACAAAAAGGGTTGTAACATTTTGTTTGATGGGTGGATAGATGGAAGAAACTACACCTTGATTAATTTTCTAGTGGTTTAAAGTGGGCAGTTGATGTGCTTGAAGTTAGTTAATGTCTCTAAAAAAGTTAAAAATTAAAATACTTTGTGTGATATTTCGGTATAGGTAGTCATGGTGGTGGGTGTGGATAACATTGTCTAGGTTGTGACCAATAATGTAACAACATATGTATCAGTAGAGATACTTCTTGAGGAGAGACACCCATCCTATTTTTGGAGCTTGTGATTATCCCATTAAATTTATCTCCTACTTGAGGACGTAGTAAATATGGCATGGGTGAAAATTTTGGTTTAAGAGGAAAGGTATATCACAAAGTACATCTACAATCATTCTTGGGTGCTAAGCTTGATGAGAGAGCACACAAATAAAAAAGAGTTTGTACAACTAGAAGCCACATGATTTTATATGAAATTCATCACATTTTAGAGCATTATAGCCTCACTAATATCTCTTAAGTATATATTTGTCAGCACATTGTGGTTGGATTCTCTTTATAATAGGAAAGCTAAAGGGGAAAAGGTCATGAAGACCATTTTTTATGATGTGTTTACAAAGACCATAGCTGGGTTCATCAAGGTAATTTTAGACTTAATTTTTTTTAATTTATCATTTATTTATTTATAAAAAATCTCAATTTTATCTTTATTTTAATTTTAAAATTATATGTTATTTGATTTTAGGTATTAGAGCCTCTAATTAGAGTTATATGATTGGTGGATGGGAAAATAAATCGATGGGGTATTTGTCTAAGGCCAAGGAGGCCATAACAAATTATTATGGGCTAAATAAAAATATATATGAGCTAATTTGGTGCCTAATTAATCATAGATGGAATAATCCACTCTACCAACATATACATAAAAGTGGTGTACTACTTGAACTCTAAATTATTCTTCACATATTCATTTAAGTTTGTTAATAGAGGTTTTTGAAGCATCAAAACATACTAAGGATGAGGATAGCTAATTTGTACTCAAATGTGCAAGATAGTGTAGAGAATTCATATTCAACAAGGAAAATAGAAGTATAATAGAGATTAATTATAGTACATTAGATAGGAATTAGTAATAACTAGCACTTCATTAAAATTTATAAAGCATTCAAAATAAACTAGAATTAAGCCAAACATTAACCATGAAAGTGTACACAAGGGAAAAAATAAGAAATACAACAAGTAACCATAACTAAATAGTCTATATTAATCACAACAAAGGTTAAACTCTCTTCTTCATACAAAAATACATATATATAATCATTTATAGTCTCTAATTATTCACATTATTCTCATACTTGGCACTAAAAGAGGAGTCTATTCCTCTTCTAATCCTATTACTAGTCATGGAGGATAAGATAAAATATACATATACCCAACAACTGAATACATTTTGCACAAATATTAGAAGAATATCCTATGTAGCTTTACTATCTAATTTATTCTCAAAACACTTTCTTGTACTTAAAATGTTATCTCATCCTGATATAATATTATAGGATGATCCAAGTGTACATATAGGGTAGAAACTAAAGAAGTGGTTAGACCATTAAGATACATAGTAATAACTCAAGGTACCATTTTTGGTTGTTACCTCTTACAAACTACGTAGCCACCCTTTTGGATTTTCAACTAAGTAGCATACCAACCTATCACCCTTTCGAGTTTTCAATAGGTTGGCATAACTAGGGGCTACCATTTAAACATTTTCAACCAACCTAAACCCTCTTGTCTTAATAATCATCCATAAAACAAAATCCTTTACAAAATATTTAAAATTTACACTTTGTATAGTACTTAGCTTGAAGGATGTGGCATTGATGTGAAGGATGACTGGTCAATAGGATCCTTGGACTTGGACTATACAGCGTTGTGCTATGCAATGACTTTTTGAAACTTAGATGACAACTTATAGACTAGAACATTGAGGATCTAGCAAACCTCATTGTAGAAAAAAGATAGGTTCATCTTATTTGTATGTTAATAAATCATCACTTCCTATGTGTAATACTGCATGATATCCGATGAGTTGCTTTAGGTCCAAGTCATCAATGATTGTCATGGTTGCCTTAGTATTGTTGATCCTCATCTATATTTCTCCACGAATTTAATCTAGTTTGTCTACATGGCATTGGACCTAGAGACTTATAAATAAAATGCATATAAGCTCACTCTACCAGTTAAAAAATTTATCTTGCACATTTTATCTTCCATTTAGCAAGTCTTAGAGAGCTCTGTTATTCACATCTAATGAAATGGTGTGGCTTCCCATTGTTGTCTTAGCAGTTGTAGTTGTAGTGAAATATATGCTATAATTGGTGAGAGAGTCATCAAGGTACTACTTCTGGTCTAATAGACTTTGTATGACCTAATGTGCTTGAAGTGATACAATGTCTAGTATGCTTTGGTACTCTAACAAGGTTATCAATGTGATTGCCTTAATCTTCATGTTCTATCCCAATGTATTAGCTATATGGAGTTGTTGGGATATGCACCAGTCCTTTGTTAACTTAGAGACCAAAGTCTTGAGTTTGCATTGGTCAGACATAACTTGATCCTCGATTCCTTGAGTGACCAACTCTAGGTAGGTCTCCTAGATCATATTGGCATCTTCATGAAGGCATGCCTTCAACTTTATATTTTATGCCTTGGATTGAGTCATTTCTAGCTCTAAAGAGGTGGCCTTTTGCATCATTGATTTCTAGAAAGTCATTGCACCCTCTAATTATTTCTTTAGGGTTATCCTAGAAATGTCCAAGGAAGCATCCTACTTTATTGGGAGTACAATTAATGTAATTGCAGATGTTGTAGGGTCTAGTTTTGGCATTGTGGTAAGTGATAGTGATGAATTGGTACATTGATCACGAATTATTGGGACATCTCCAATCTAGACACCTCCCAATAAAAATTTGGGTAGTTATGGACCTATCAGAGTTATAGTTGGTGCTTTTTTCTATGTAGGATACTCTATTTGTGTTTTAGGTTGCTCTAGTGATTATTTTTGTTACATTGTGGCCTCTACTACTAGATTAAGTTATATAGCATCTTCATCCTACTTGCATTTGATTTTCTCCTCCTTTTTCTTCTTCAGCTCTTGATGTACAACTTCCAACTTTGATATTCCTCCTAGGCCTTCAATTTATTTGCCCATTCTTCTTGTTTCTCTTTCTTATTTTATTATACCAAGGCCATAGCCTTAGATATCTCTTGTGTAGCCTAAGCCTATGCTTGTGCTTATGCTTATGCTTGATCTTGAGCTTATGCCTATGACTACACCTATTTTTGACATAGAGATTCATCTTCTTCCTCCTTTTTCCTTATAGCTTCCTTTTCTTATTTTTGTGCATGTTTTGTATTTTTTATGGCCTATTGTGCTTGGGTTGTTACATCATGTTCTCTTTTCTCTTCATCTGATGCCTTCACTTTGGTAGTAAGCTCAGCTTCCTTTTCCTTCCTCATTTTCTCTTATTATGCCTTATAAGCAGTGTTAGTCACTTCCTTATCCTTCTTAGCCACATCCATGGACTTCTATATATCATCCTATACATCCTTAGCCTTTTATGTAGCCTCAGCTTCTTCAGCTTATTGAATGGCTTATTGTTGATGCACTTATTTTTTTTATCACTTCTTCTCTTCCTTTTATACTCCCCATTCTATTGTGTGAGCTACTTCTTCCCTTGAGGTTTTTTTTTCTTCTTCTATGGGTTGCTCTAGTGTGAGCTCTTTAACCTCAAGGGATTGTGGTGATGGTGGTGAATCACTGGTTTGCAGTTTTAAGCTAGAAACTTGTGCCTTCTTCCACCTAACCATGACTAATCTATGTTTTGGTGGTGGTGTAGTAGAGGTAAGGGAAGGTTGTAATTCTTTCAAAATTGTTATTTCTCTAAAAGTGTGCTCTTTAAGTGTAAGGGAGACCTTTGCCTCTTGTCTTATTCAAGGTCTACACATAAGTGATTTGGGTGGGATCTCTGAAAGGGGTGAAAATATGTTTTACGTTATAAATGTAAGAGTAGGTTGGGGCTAGAATAAGTTGATCATCCTTTGTACTTACTCTACTTCTTCCCAAATGGTATCAACAACAATGGAAGGTGGGCAAGATAGAAGGTCCACCCATAGTTTTTGGGGAACCTACTTCCATAATTGGACAATGTGCATAACATTCCAAAATGGAAATTCTTTCTCCTCCTCCCTCTCATAGAAATCCCTAGCCATATCTACCATCATGACCTGGTAGACTTTTAGCTCATCTATACCCATCTAGATAAAGTTTCATGAGCTCATAATTTGAGGCACCTTCAGATCATCCATGTAGGTTGTTTGTGTTGTGTGTCTTGTGCTTCAATGGAGGGGATACCAAATTATGTTTTATTCATAGATTAAACTTTCCCTTATATTAATATGAATTGGTAGCTTCCTCTAATTATTACATTATAGGAATGGTTATGCTAGGTGGTATGGCCCAAAGTGGATTCACCCACTTGGATATAAAGGATTTTTGTCTAAAAACTTTAGACTGCACCATGTCAATTTTTATGAAGAATGGGAGTGGTGTGAAGGTTGACCATGAAAAATCATGAATGTTAATGAACACTCCCTTCAATATCAAGGTGATAGTTGTGTATTGGCCCAAATATTGCATGATGCCTAGTGTTACTTGAGGATGTATTGTAATAAACTCTAGACTTTCCTCTCACCATGATTTGAACTTGCCCTTATGTGTTAGGGATCCATACTCTTATTTCCTAGATGAGATTTGTAAATTATTGCATTGGCCAATAATCTATGTCAAGGTGCACTTCTCCCTTTGGGGACATCCATTACATGAAGCAAATCAAGAAGATGAGGAATTGGTATTGAAAAATATACCATGGATAGGTGTGACACTTATCTATATTAGTGAGTATCTCCTAGATAAATTACACTAACTAATTAAATTTTTCATTTTTGTGTATCATTCAATGGGTGATGTCTATGACCCTTTTTTTATATTTGCATCATAGACTTGGCCATCTACCAGATTCTCCTAGTGATGTACTCGATGAGGACATGCACTAGCTCATTTAGGATTTCATTAATTGGAATCCCTTTATTTATCTACACATAGAAATCCCAAACTTCTTATATAATGGGTTTCATTCTTGTCTTAGAGGCAGATAAGGAGTCTCTTCATGCAGGCATGCCCAAAGCTTAGGCCATGGCTTCTATGTTAATTACGATGGTGACATCTGATCTAAGATATATGTTGCCATTATTATATTGATTGATCAAAACTTGTATGATCTCTAGAAATTAACCAAAGGTAGGCATTCATAATAAGATCTCAACATCTATGTTTTAAAATCAATGGGGAGATATAAGAGGGATCGATTATGCAGCATCAACAGGGTCTGATCGAAACAACTTTTATTTTACTTATTAGAGGTAGTTAAATCATTCAGGGTCATTGAACTTGGTTTGCTTGATTATTATATAAACACCCATTTCCTCTTTTTAATCCTTTGTTAGACCCTTGATGATCCATTATGTATCCATATCTACTTGAAGTGATGTAATTATAATGTTATCTACTCTCTGTATAAGAAAACTAGCTCATCTCTTTGCAATTGTAGATCATGAAAAATATGTGCAAGGATGAAATGTCAATATAAGTCTTTGAAATTAGATTTTATATATTTGTCACCTCTTGGATTCTACATTAATGTTATGCTTAAATGTCCACCCATCATGAATGCAATGGTAGATGTGGAAAATCTATATCCAATCTAGAAATTAAGGTAGATAGTCATTGGCACATGTGTGAAGTTACATTGTTATGATCTTTGGTGTCTATATAGGGTTTTGAGTAGATGATGTTGATGGGCCACTAATTTCTTGAATATCACATCAATTGACCATTAGATCTGGCATTTACTTCTATTGGATGACTATTATATGATGGTGATCTTGTTTATAGATGTTTTTGAACCTTTCTTGGACATAATTTATTTCATCACTCCTCTTTTACATCCTTGATGGTGCATGTGGTTCCTCCTACACATCGTTAGTGTATGTTATTCTTAATATCTTAGGATTCAATTAGTAGTGAATAGATCTCTACAAACACACAAATAGAAAAGAAACACACAAAAAACATGCAAAATTGGGAAATCCTAATCTACTTGGTGGTACTCATCTCCCACTCACTTAGTAGAATGAGATCAATTTGACTATTGGTAGTAGGGCTTAAGCCTATAGCCATTTACCCACCCTGGTAAAATGGTTTCCTAAAGATATCATAAAACTATGGTTCATTTTTATGTTCATTCATGTATGATATAGGGCCCTTTCCATTAAATCCGTAACTTATCTGGGAATGCTCTGAAATGACTATCATATAATAAGATTGGTTGATCTTTATGAAATTATTTATGGCACAAATTTATATCATGCCATGATTTATATCTCTATTTGTGAACTCCCCATGTCCATGTTGTTTTGCATCTATACTCATCCATCCTATTCAATTCAATAAGTTTGTTGGTTAGAGAGTCATGATCCCCTAGTCACATGACCATGGCAATGCATAGACTAGGTATTAGGTATTGTATCAGCATAACTACTTCAAATCCCAATCTTCTTAGTCATCTCACTTGATGTCATAAATATTTACCAATATTTTACCCAGTATTTTATTGGAAGCCTCCGCTTGGCCATTAGCCTGAGGATGGCATGCAGTGCTTTTATGATGAGAAATCATAAATTCCTAAGTTAGATACTTGATGGTATTATTCAGAAAGTGCATTCCTTAATTGCTCATGAGATTTATGGAGAATCCAAAACTTTTAATATTATTCTCATAGAGAAAATTCATTATGTCCTTTGCACCACAGCTAGGTGTCATAGTATCTTCAACCCACTTAGTAAAATAGTCTATCATAGTGATGATATACTTTGCTTTACTACATTTTCTCAATGGATTGATAGGTCTGACAAAGTCAATGCCCCATTATTCAAAATTTTGCTTAGATAACAAAGGTTGTAACTGCATTTCATCTTTTTGTAGTAGTTTACCCATGCATTGGTAGACATCATCGTGTTTTTCTACTCTATGTGCATCCTAAAAGAGATTGGACCACCATAACCTACTCTGTAATAGCTTCTTAGCTATAGCTTCTCCCATAAAATATCCTCTTTTGAATCCTTAATGTGACTCTTGTAAGAGTTGAGATGATTCATTCCATAACAACCCTATGCAGAACTTTATCCTTCCCCAAGTGGTACAAAACCCCATTAATGATGGTGTATGGTAGAGCTCTAGTAACAACCTAATTTTTGTCACATTCCTAATAGTGTGTAGGGAAAACTCCTTATTCAAGGAAATTGGCACTTACTTCAAAAAAATTAGGAATCAAAGCTATGTAAAAAAGGTGAGCATTAGGAGAGTCTTCTTATAATTCTTCTAGTTCTTCACCATTAAAAATGCAACTAAGGTGATTTGGTCCTACATTCTCTCTTTGTGTTTTTACATTAATGTATAATTAGAACTCCTAAAATAGCATTAGCTATTATGAGATGCATCCTCTAAGTATCAGCTTATTGACCAAGTATCATAGGCCTTGATGATTAGTGAAGAATTTTAATGGTGTTGCAAATAGATACTGTCATAAATATTAGTTTAAACATGATATCTAATGCTTGTCATTCAATGGTTGTGTAGTTATTTGCATCAAATAGTTTATAGCTATCAAAATGAATAGGATGGTCAATTTTACCATCCCTTAGATATGTAAGTATAGCACAAATTTTAATACTTGAAGCATCCACATATACGTGAAAGGGCTTACTCCAGTATAGAAAGACAAGGATGGGTGTAGTAACCAACTTTGTTTCAGCTTGATGAAGGTTACTTGGCCCTCTGAAGTCTAGACAAACTTTGAATTTTTGTGTAGTAAGGATTCTAATGGATAATAAATAGTTTCATAGCCTTTGATAAACTTATAATATTATCCTATGTGGCCCAAAAAATATCCCACTTTAGAGGAATTGACCAGTGGAGGCATACTCAAGATTACTACAATTCTTCCTTGATCAACCAAAATGCCTTCACTACATACTACATGTCCTATCATAACACTAAAGGGTGTAAATAATAGACATTTATTTATATTCAATGCAATGTGAAGATCTCAACATCATTCCAACATTAGGCACATCTTAGACAAATGTTCTTTAAATGATGAAAAGACTACCCAATCGTTAAGATAGATTCTAGGAAGTCATGAATGAAGTCCTTAAATATAGTCACCACTACATGAGAGAACACTATAGGTGCATTCTTAAGGATAAAAGGCATGACCTTATATGTAAAATATCTCCATTATATAGGAAAATTCATTTTGGATCTATATTTTGTTTTAATGGGTATTTAATGATAGTCACTAAAGTCATCCATGAAAGAGTATACTTCATGGCCTACGACAGATTCTAAAACTTTGTCTATGAGTGGAATCAGGAATGGATCATTTACACAAGCATAATTTAGAATGTGATAATACCCATATACTCATATTTCCCCTATCTTCTTGAGATGAACTACTATGGGGCTTACCCAATCTATCTTTTCTACTAGATAGATAATTCCTACATCCTACATCCTATCAAGCTTAGCCTTCACCTTCAACTTCATGTTTGGATTGTTCAACTCCCATGTGCCCCCATTTAGTTCATTATACATCTTTCTTACATATGGCTCAACTCCCTGGACCTTTGAGAATTTAGTGGGAAAAACATCTTGGTAATCCCTCAAAAGTTGCATTGCTTCAAAAATTTCAGCTTTTGTCCACTAATCACCTATATTTGCCGATTTTGGAACCTCCTCAGTTCTGATGTTTACTACATGATTTTGTATGGGTTACTAGTAAATATTGAAATCTTATTCATGAATAGATTACTATATCCTCCATTAACCTTCTTGTTTTGGAATTTATATATTGTGCAACTTATCTTCTTTAGTAGGTTCTACGTTGAGGTCCTTTAGGGGTTCTATTGGCCATTCAACTACAAATAAATCAATCAAATCTAGATCACCATCAGAATCAGAATCCTTAATATCTCATTATTTGTATTGTATTAAATGGCATGGACATGTAAGATATAATTCTTCTTTCTTGGCATCTTTGTATCTTTTTAATTTTGAATGAAGATTACAATTTGTGTTCTTCTATGCAGTGAATTTTGTTGTGGTGCTTAAGTATTCTACACACCCATGGTATAAGAATTGTTTTATTTTCTAGATTTCATTTTGAACTAGAGGGGTTTCATATTCAAAACCAAATGTTTGAATAAAATCACTATGGACCTACATCCAATGCTTTGTTTCCCTTTTGTGTTCTTGATGCATATACCATATTGATGGTAATAGAACAAGTGTATAATGGAAAATGTGAACCCATTACTTTAGTGCCACATGTTCTTTAGTCCAAACTTTAACATATTTATGAATATGAATTTTAAGAAACTCACCTTCTTAAAATAAAGGTCAATTACTTTGGATGAACTGTGGTAATTAGAACCTCTTGATCATAAGCTTGTAGGCATCATCCCACTTGAACTAGTTATTTCGATGAATTTCCCACCATGTCGCATTAACTCCCTTCAAAGCATAATTTAGATAATTGATTCATTAGCTAATGGTAGGTATCTAAACTTGTAAACATATAATGAAGTCATTGATATCCTTAATTTCATAGTACACTAGAAGTTGTCACTTGTGCACAAAAACCATTCTCCTCAGTCAGAGTTCATGATCACCTTAGGCCCACTTAAGTAGATGTGTGTCTGAGTATCCACTGATGAATAAGGATACTTCTCAAGGAAAATTTCCTTCTCTAGGATACTTATATATTATTAATTCATTAAGCATAATAGATAAATCATTGATAATTTAGTTTAAGGAATCATTTTACATTGATATCCTTGAATAATACAACAACCATTATAGCTATCTTGTACATAAGCTTCAACCTTGATCTTTCAATGGTAATTCAACTCAAGTTAATGATAATTGCCAAAAAAATAACTATACAAATATCTCAATTAAACAACAAATATATAATCTTCATTTATTCAAAACAAAATTAAATAATATACAAGATGCTACTAATTTTGACATAAAAATAGTATATCTCTATACTTTATCTACCACTAGTAATTCACCAACTGACACTACAAAAATAGTCAATAAAAGGGTTAGTTGATGCTAATTAAGAGACTCCTCCCTCTTAAATACTATTATTTTCTAAGTTAATGAATAATTTAAAATAATGAATTTAGAGATCATTAAAAACATACATGTGACAATTTTATAAGCAACCCAAAGAGAAAAATAATTATTATGATTAACACAAATATGACAGAAATATTATTAGGACCCAATATCTACTCCAAATGTCTAATAATTACAATTATATTTATAGTAATAATAACAACTTAACCAAAATAGAATGACACAATCCCATCAAGTCAAAGCAAACAAAACTATCAATCATATACATTGTATTAACTAGTTGCTGTCTAAGTTCTCATCAAGTGTGATGTTAATAGGAATTAGACTAAGATTAACTAGTCAATTTCCATTTGAAATATTTCTTAATTTTTAAATTGTAGTATTAAATCATTTATATATTTATTAGGGTGAAAACCAATTTTGATGCCATTATTGGGAACACGCATCTACGACATGATAATTAAAACCTTGACTTCACATCTCTATTCTTCATCACATACATGTATATAATTATAATTTTTTAAAAACTAATTCCAATTAAATAAATCTATATATACATAAATAAAAACCATTACAGATCTTAACAAAAATAAAAAATATAAAAAAAATATAAATATAAATCTTCCTTTTCTTTTCTTTTTTAATATATATATATATATATATATATATATTAAAAAGAATAATTACAAACCCTAATAAGGGTTTGGGTGGCCAACAACTGGGCCTAAGGCCCTGGCCATGACCATGGCCACTGGTCAAATTGTAGTCAGGCTAGGGAGGGCTAGTTGGCATTTTCCCCTCCCCTCCCTATTATGGGATGGGATTCAGATGGCTCAACTACCCCCCACCACAAAAAAATAAATATTTAATTTTTTTATTTCTTTTTAAAAATAAATAAATAAATAAAAGAATGCCTAGTACAATAATGACAAATACACACACACACACACACACACACACACACACACACACACACACACACACACACACACACACACACACACACACACATGTCTAAAGTTATATATATTAAATGCCCAGAAGAAAAATGGATCCTACAATTAGTAATAATTTCTCACAAGTAAACAACAAGGTTTCTTGAACAAAATCATAGCTGAACACTCTAGATTTTCATCTAATATTTAACCTGCTCATTAGTTTAGAAAAAATTGGGAATTTAAAAATAATAAACCCCTTGCTTATTTTATTGAAGCTACTTACTTCATTTGGTTGCTCCAATATCCTTCACCAATCCCTCTTCCATCTTCATTCTTCATTCTCCCTCCACCTATTTTTATCCCTAGCAAATCTAAAAAATGGACCCTCTCCCATTAGGTTAACTGTTAGTGGGAAAACCTATACTTTATTATTTTATTTTATTTTTAGGGTGAGAGTTTCCACTCATTTATTTTAAATTAATTTATGTGTTTGTTATTATTTTTATTTGATTAGATTAATTATTACCCTAAAAAAATTAAGTAAAAAAATATATTAAATTTATTAACAAATAAGTAATACTATTTTAACTAATAATAACATATAAATACATTCATGCAAATACATCTATTAATATGTACAAATACTAGAATGATAATATTTGAAATAAATTATTTATTTATCCAGATTATGAATAAATATGCACATTTTTTTATTTAATCCTCTTATCTAACAAATATCATTTTAATATGCATATATATATATATATATAATCTTATTTATTCCTATAATTAAATGTTACCTGGGGATAGTCAAAATCATAACAATGTTATTATTCTTAGTTTAAAAGTAAATTTTATCATTGAAACATCAAGAAAGATACAAGTCAATAATCAGGACCAACTTAACATAACAAGGCTACTCAATGGGTTCAAGTATAGTGTTTGAATTAATACAAATCTAGTTCAATGGATAATCTAACAAAAGTGACTCATCGACACATAAATCCTTAGTAAGGCATAAATGACACAATAAGTGATAATACAAATAGTTGTTAGCATAAAACACACACACACCCAAGGCATTCCTACATGAGTTACAACTAACTTGGTACCCTATCACCATAATAAGGTAGCCAAGATTAAGATTAAAAACCAACCATAAGACATATCATTCGCAAGTCATGCACAAAGACACACACGACATGTTGGTAGTCCACATGATGACATATCATTAAAAAAACCACTGTAGATATTGAGAAGGGTATTGCATTATCTTATTTTTTTTAAAAAATTGTTTGTCATTAGGTATTAAAGTCAAAGTTAGAGACTCATATATATACAAAAATACTTTAAGGTATTTTGAAAGAGGCACATTACAGTCTCAAAAGATAGAAAATATTTCATGTTGCACCTATAGAATTGTTAGAGTTAAATCTCAAGCTCAAAAGGGTTGATTCATATCTACATGTTTGTAGCAAGGAAAAAATAGGATAAAGAGGATTGAATAAAAAATTATAAACACACACATTAATGAGAGAATTACATTTAAGTTTGAGACATCTATATAGTATTGTAAATGTAGTGTAATTTTTGGTATCTCAAAGAAAGGGGATTGAAAAATTTCAGAACTTAACACTTTTTCTTGACACCCCCCAATTTTATAGTGGAAATTTATGTAGAACTAAGGTTTGAAGATACATGTGCTCCTACATGATTTTAAAAGTAGATATAGGTAGAAATAGATATTACAAACATAGTTCCATCACCTCACAAGGAAGCAATCTCTCAATGTGTGCAAGGTTAGTTTTAACTACTACATTAATTATTGACCAGATTCATTAGAGCTAATTAGAATAAAATAGCTAAGACAAATCATGTACAGAGTAATGATATAGTCTTGAGATGTAGAATTCAAATAATTAGACTTCAGATCTGTGAGGCCAATAAGTTAATAGTTCTCTTACCTTTTGTATTATATTCATTACTATGTTTATTATGTACAAATCATAATTAAGGTATTATTCTAATCATTATATTGTATTAGGGTTTATTAATCTAAACTAGGGTAAAACATATCATTCTCCTTGTTTCAAAACCCTACCTATATACTAAAATATAAGTGTAAAATAAAGATAATCGGTGAAATGGATGGGTTGAACTAACTTTATCCACTCCCTATGAATAAGTTCTCCCTAGATATCTAATACACTAAACAGGGAACTCAAATAGAATGTAGTTCTCCCACCTAGTTGAGTATGTGCAATCTTATGTAATACTAGTATGTAGTACAATCTTGTGTATGGTTTTAAAAACTAGAAATCATGTGCCTTGAACTCTTAAATTCTATTATAATTATCTCATAACTTGATCCTTAAAGGAACTCATATTTGTAAACTCTAGGGTAGTTACTCTCAATGTGAAATGTATTTATAGTGATATATAGATAAGTGTTAGATATGAATATGATTAGGCTTGGAATTATTATATAACTATTCTTTCTATAATTTCCTTTGAATAGACATGCAAAATATACAAGATAACCCATATGAACATATTAAATTTGGGAAACTATCCATTAAAGGGCTTAGGAAAATTAAGTTACAAATTATATTTCTTTTGACATTATTGGGGGAACATCATCTCAAATGTTGTATAGTATGTCAAATAACATGCCCACTAATTCTCCATTTCCTGCTAGTAAAATATAATTAAAAAATCCACTTATTGAAAATACATATAATTAAAATATTATTAAGACACATAAGAAATTTCTCCAAAGAGTGGATTAGTTATTGTTTATTTGAACATGATCTATATGCATGGAGAATTATCCAGGCATGAAAACTCAAATATCAAATGGATTATTCATTTGTTGTAGATTATTTTTAGAAAAAAAATTAGTTTCTCCAAATGGAACAGTATGGATATTGGAAAAAAACTGAAAGTTCTCTAAGTGTTAACATTGTTTAAGGAAGTATGTATAATACATGTTAATCTAAATTTATTTGTGAAACATGTTTGTGGCATCTTATATATATATATATATATATATATAATTCATTCAGGTCTAGCATTTTCCATAAATATAAAGATATGATACTCTACTATTTATAATTATATTTGTTTGGTTACAAAATTTGCATAAAATTAGAATGTATAAAATAAATATAAATTAAGAATTTTTTATTTGGAACTTACTAGATTTGAAAATATACTAAAAATGGAAAATACATAGAAATAAATAACTTAGTTTAAATTGGGTATGTTGGACTGAGACAAAGGTTGTGTGATTGATTATGTGACTATGTGAGATGACTTTGAATTGGGAACATGGATTCACTTGATCTTTGGATAACTTCACCCTATATGGACTGGGCCACTTTGTACCATAGTTTTTAGGGTGCACAGTGTCTGATAGGGTTTTTTCCTCTATGTAAATATAGGTTTGTGTATTATCACCTATTGGTATTGTATATCAATATATCATAAAAGCCACTACATATCTTATTCTTCACTTGGAACCCTAACTCAATGGATAATGGGTAATAAATGAAATAAAATGGGAAATGGGGTTACTAGCTAAAGTTATGTTTGACCTCAACATCCCCTATGTTTAGTGCTACCTACATACTAATACTCTGAAGAGGGATAGAATTCCATGTATCTCTCTCATGTTATGGTCATGTGTGTGAAGTAATATTGTAATGATATATATTGGTGCAATCTTGGTGTAATTATGTGCTTCAAAAATGACTTGTGACCTTGGAGGTGTTTATAGACTTAGAGGGCTACTTGGGTTGTGTAAACTTAGAATAGGGAGAAATAGATGTTTTTATCTCAATATCCAGTTAAAATAATTTTGGTGTTTGTAATATGAAAGCCTTTTTCCATTTAGCGAATAAATGAATAGAATATTTGCCTTTATAATGGTCTTTTAGGACATTCCTTGGATGGAACTTTTAAATGTGTGAGATGGCCCATTAGGTGAATTTGAATTTGATAAATTAGCCATTATTTGGTGGGAGGACACACTTGTTAAATTTAGAAACATAGTTTTTAAGGATAAACCTTGTCTAAAGATCAGAGATAATAAAGTGTGGATCAATCTAATAATGATTTTAGGTTGCATGGATTAAATAATATGAGTTTTATGTATTATAATTACTTAAGGTAGGTATCATCTGCATAGAAGTTGAGGAATAGTAGCTTAAAGCTATGAAATTGATCATGATCTAAGTGTGTCTAAGACAATGATGACATGTACATTATTTTAGCATTAAATTTTATTTTTAGTGACTACATTTTCCATTATTTTATTCTAGTAATGTAACAAAGCAAAAGTAGTAGAGTAAAATAAACACATCTATAGGCTTGGATTTAGGCCACACATTGAATTATGTTTCATGCAAATATGTAATGAAACATGTATATATAAATACTTACTTAAGATGAAAATTTTAAAGTAAAGATAGGAAAGCTTAAAAATTAAATAAGAAGGAACAAATACACCTATTTGGGTATGCACACTATTGTGTTTTTTAGAGCAAAAAATGGTGATTATAGAGAGTAAGACCCTTGGATATTTATCTTTTTGTTGAATAACTTGGATAGGATTGTGCATGACCCAATACTCAATGATAGGAAAGTTTTATTAAGAATAAAATCATGTTCAACTCTATAATCATACAAATTGAGATATTAATTTGGCATAAAAACCCTATGTGAATTCTAATAGACCATTCTGGTATAAAAACTAGTGAAAAAGGTGAATCAACCATTGCAGCTGGAATAAGATTAATTTCTAGTGAAAAAATAGTATGATCTAGGTCTAACATATATAACATATAAAATAACATGGTTTGCCATTATTATATAAAATTGCTGCAAA
Source organism: Torreya grandis (assembly GCA_037957365.1). Lineage (NCBI taxonomy): Eukaryota > Viridiplantae > Streptophyta > Pinopsida > Cupressales > Taxaceae > Torreya > Torreya grandis. The sequence continues at coordinate 3,870,872 of JARHVA010000183.1, forward strand.
ATTGAGCATAAATGTGACCATGTGTTGCACCCATGCCCCCAATATGATATTTGAGCATATTGGTTATGGAGATTGAGTAATATCAATTGAGTAAAAACTTGGAACACATGCAAAACATGATGCTCCCAATTCAAGATAAATATATGATATAATATATAGAATTATGGAAAATGTTTATGATAGATACTAAAATTGATATGTGTACTAAGTGTCATTTTAGGAACCTTGAAAATTATGTTTTTGACTAGTGGGATGAAAGTGCATTTTTTTGGATAGTTATGCAATGTGATGGTGACCAAATGGAGCGTTATTGTTTGAATATGATTTATAGGTATAAAATGAGTGTGAACTATGATCAAATAAGAAAATACTATCTTTACATGTATAACTAACCATGCATAGTGTCATGTTTAGATAGATGTTAAAAATTAGGAATACAATGAATAAATGATCAATACCAAGTACATAAACTTGATATAGATCTTCTTGGGGAAAGATGCATGATATGAATAATAGCATTAGCAAACTAGGGAGATGCATGATATTGATCATGTCATCAAAAATTAAGAAAATAAGATCAAACAAGAGTCATGGCCATGGCTAATACACAAAGATCACACACAAAATAACAAAAAAAATTAAGAAGGCCAAGGGTCTGCATACAAAGTGTAGACATCTAAATTTGGCCATTGATAACCTCTAATCAAGATTTTGGCTAGTTTCTACCTAAAATGCACAATTTGGTATTAAAACACTAAAACACACAAAATGATGTGAAAATGACATATTCAAGTGCTGATTTTGGCTAGGGTATCCCTAAATGAGGTAGTGCAATTTATGGGCCAACTAACTTTGATCAGTTCATTTTGAGTCAAAATACCAAATTTGTACCTAGGTGCTCTGGATTGCTCTTTCCTATCAAATCTTTTACACAAGGTATGTGCCTTTATTATTTGTTGTTAGCAACATCCTAAATGGGAATATGGTTCCAATGCATCTAACATCACCTTGTAATTCCAATCCAGTCAAATTTAGGACCAATAATAAAGCATTATGATCAATTTGAGTAATTTATGCATAAAGTGCTTAATCATTCTTAAGAGATAATTAAACAAAATTAAGGCATAATCAAGAATTCCATGGAAACTTGTTGAATACTTATTTTTAGAAATGCATATGGAATATCTGCATCATCAAGTGAACTCATTTCTTGGGAAGACACCCCTAGGCCATAAATGCCTCAAATATAAAGATTCATGCCCTCCATGCCTCATCAATACCTTCCATGATGCCCTCCATGCCTCTTAGTTTCCCCTTATTCTAATGCCATGAAGAGGATAATTACAAATTTAATTCTAAAAATTGAATTAATCTTCAACCTCACATCTCACTCTTGAGATGGACGGTTCAGGTTGATTCTGATCAAATCCAAAAATCTATATATAGGAGGCCTCACAACATCATTTTTAAGCTTAATTAGTGAAAATTTATAATGTAATATAGGTTCCAAAAGCTTTAAGCAAATAGTGTTATAATGCCAAATTTATTTCAAGCCAAGCCAAGCCACAAGCCAAAGGTGCCAAGGAGAAGAGGAGGTATCCAAGCCTCCTTTGATGAAGACTTCATGAGCACAAGCCTTGAAATCCACTACTATAAAGGCTTTTGGAGCATCCAAGGAAGGTGAAGGGATTCTTGTGTTTTCATTTCTTGATTTCTAGTTGTATTTGTCATTTGCTTTTGTTAACTAAGCTCTCCCTAGTGTCTAGTCCTAGAGATGTTATGTTATTAGTGTGTTTCTTTTATTATGCTTTCATTTTGGAGCTAACACCATACTAACCATCATGTCTTGAGTCAAATTCCTAGATCACAAATGGCATGCCTGATGGGAATAGATGCATCTCACACCTACAGGAGATCATTTTACAACTTTAAAATATTTATTTGAGCCTTTAAAACTCTTGAAAATTGATTTTATAACTTTATTTTTCTATTTTTGGTTACCACAATTTTACATAGTAACCAATGTCAGTAGGAAATACTAACATCAATTATCTAACTCAACTAATGTTGGTCACCAGAACTAACATCGATTAGATATTGGTTAGCCATAATCAATGTCAGTGGTAATAACCAATGTTAATCACTATGTTTTTCCAAAAACATAGACCCAATAGTTACTTTTTTAAATTTTATTATTTCAAACTCAATATAGCTTCAAAGCTAAAGGACATTCTAACAATTTTACTACAGGACCAACTTTAAAATTTGCTCAAAACATGTTTAAATCACTTTTGCATGCTTAAAAATCAATTAGGGACCTTATTTTTGGGTGTTTAACAGAGAATTTAGATATTTTTAATGAATGTTTTCAAAATTTGCAACTAAGACCAAGGGGTCAAATGAACACCACCAAACATTTCATTTGGGTTTTAAAATTGAACACACTTGTCATTTCTTGTTTTCAATAGTTATTTAATCAAATTTTTGTTTGGAAAAAAGAAGAATGTTATGTGTATGATCTTCCATTTGTCCCCTATAGGGAACCCTTAGAATCAAAAGCACCATTCCTATTGCAAATAGCCTAGTCCAAGGCTTAGGAATAATGTCACCAAAAGAACTCCCCAAAAACTCACCAAAGTATGGGTGACCTTGAAAGTGACCCTAAAGTCTTTCTACTTTCATGCTTTATTTATTTTTATCTTGGCTTGTGAGGGGCACATCATTATCTCTTGTGAGTTCTTTAAGGAAGCTTTGACCTGTGGCTTCACCTCCTAACATTAACTTCATTTGTCTCCTTTAGAGTTGCACATGGAACGTATCTATATTTAAACATCACACTACACTGAGTGAACAATATGATGTAGTGGTTGTAAAAAGGACTAGACCTTTTACAACTAGCCAATGTTATAGTCACCCAATTTTTGTGCTTGTCTTTTGCATCATTTGATGTGAAAGTCATTGTGCAATTGATTCCCTTAGAATTTTCAAAAATTTGATAGTTTAGTCAACCCCACATGCCATACCCTTGATAGGATTTGGATGATTATACGTAGTGTATTTTGGTCATTTTTTATTGGTATGCTTTGAGACTAAAACTTGTTTGTTTGTTCATGAGCCATGTCAAAATAATTCCCTTGAGTTGTGAAGGGTAGTGTTATGCTACCCAAATCATGTCAAAACATTTTAAGCCTTTTAAGTCTTTTGAAACATAGCATTGATCACATCATTCGAGCATGCTTACACCGTTAGGCTACTCAATTTATTTCAAGACTTATTTATCATTATATCTAAAACTATTTGTTTTAAACCATTTTGTGTATACCATTTGGACCTTTGTATTATACCATCATGCTATCCAATCTTATCTATCCTTGTTTAGTCAAATCCTAGTTTTCAATGTGGAGTTTTCAATTAGCCTTGTTAAGTTTAGATGATTATTTTTTGTTTAGGCTTCAATTCATGGGAATGATACATAGATCTTTCTCTTTTTGGTTGCATAACTTTAGTTAATTGATTACTCAAATTTGAAAACTATTGATGGTTTGTTTGTTTAATGCCTATCCTCATCAGTGTTTGTGCTTTTATTTGGGAGAACATGACCTTTATCAAAGATCCTTTTATCTTATTCCTTATGCCAAATGATCATGTCTATGTTTGATTTCATGTGTTTGGTCTATGTCAAAGTTGTTTCCAAACTTGTTAGATTAAATCAAATCATATTAGCCTTAGTTTCAAGTCTAGATTTTGATGTTGTTTGGTTAAAAGTCCTAGCATGCCTATTTGTTTAAGCCTATCTTTTGACTTTGTATTTGGATAAAAGACCTAGCAACTCAACTTTTCCCTTTCCTAGTTTAAATCTTGTTTGGAACACTTTGACCTAGACCTTTGACATGCTGGTTTTTATTTAGATACTTAACCTTTTGTGTGTATGACATTTGACATTAGACATTTGATGTTAGTTTATTTTATTTCAAATCTTATCACAAATCCATTTAGAGATACAAATCCACTTTTAGACTATATTAGAGATACAATTCCACCCCTTTGACCAAGTTAGACCAAATTTGAACCATTTGTCCTTTGGACATAATTTTTTAGAGTTTGTAGAACTCTAAGTCTTTTTATTTTTAGAGCTTTCATCATTTATGTGGATATGTCTCATTACACTTATGGTAGAGTCACTTACAATTTGACTTATGATAGAATGGCCACACAAAATGACTTTTATGGCTTTTATAAAGACCCCAATGATGCTAATATGGTTTGTGAAATACATTTTTATCCACCTCATATTAGTGATTCATGGGAACAAGGTCACGAAGAAACTTATAATCCAACTCAAGACCTTGATTGGTATGAAGTGGCTTGTGAAAAGGACTTTGAAGACCCAACTATAGATAATGTTATTTGGGATATGAATCCATACCTTCTTTACAAAAATTAGTACATGGAATAAAACCAAGAACCAACTTATGATCTAACTCACAACTAGGATGATATGGTTTATGAGGAAGAATGGAATGCTTTTGCTTATGCAAAAAATCAAGTTTCATGACATCCTTTTGTTATTTGATAATTAGCTACCCCTAACTCTCCTTTAGATTATATGAGCTATCAAGCTTTTTAATATCAAAGGAATACCATTACCATTCCAAGACCTAGTCCTTAGCTTGTGTGAGCAACCAAGCTCCACAATGCCCAACAATTTCTATACCAAGACCTCATCCTTTGGTTTGTGCGATCAAAATCCATAATGCCCCTTCATCATTCCAGGACCTAGTCCTTTGGCTTATGTGAGTAATCAAACCCCACAACACCCTATCATTACCATCTTAGGACTTTATCCTTTGGGTCATATGATTAATCATGCTCCCTAAGGCCCTACCATTATCCAACCACAAGTCATTCCTCATTCAGTACTAATTCCATCCAAACCTCAATCCATATAATCCTTTAAAGACCAAGCTATGTTCAAAAACTAGTCTTTTCCAACTCATTGGAAACCAAGACCAAGAGAACCAATCAATTCGAGATGTTTCTATTGAATCAACCATTTATGATAATTCAGCCTATGATAAATTACCTATTAATCCTATACCAATTGTTGAAGAGTCTCACACTAATGAATCAGTCTTTACTGAGTCACTTCTTAATGATTATAATCACCTTTGGGAAAATCATTACCTCGACCATGTGACTATTTTTCAAGAGCCTCTTATTTACAAGCTAGTCTCTAAGGAGTTGTCTCTTAACCTATTTACCATACTAGAGGAGTCTCACTTTGACAAACCAATATTTATGGAGCACATTATGCCATCATAGGCCATTACTTATCCAAAACCAAATATTCAAAAAGACATCATTATAAAAAAGTACTCATCAGATGAAGAATTAAAATTAGAGTCAGGTTCTATTCTTGAATTGACATCAAATTTAGCATCAAAATTAGAATCAACATCAGTCTCAACATCAGATTCAGAGTCCCTTGAATTAGAATTAGATTCAAAAGAAGAATATGTTTATGGCTATTAAAATATTGGTTATTCATGCCTCACAAATCAATTTGAATACATTTTTGATCCTTTTATAGTTTTTGAGGATGAGTACTTCAGATCTGACACAAGTTATCCTAGTATATTTTATGAGGATTATGTAGCCTCTCCCCATTCCATTGCCATTCCACAGGCCATTATCATCAACCAAGATAGCCATATTATTGACATTTCATCTCCCAAAAGTGTCAATTGAGACTGATAGAATCATACTTTATTAAACTACATCCATGGAAAAATAGTATTTGAATAAGAGTAAAGAGGCCAAGACAATAGTCATGTAGCAAAAGAATACTCTCCCAGTGAAACTTTTTCAAAAGTGCTAGAGGATAGTCCAAGTCAGAACTTAGCATCTTTTAGTGAGACTTTTTCAAAAGTGATAAAATAAAATCAAATTCAAAAGTCAACATTCCTTAGTGAAACCTTCTCAAAGGTGCTAAAAGACAATCAAGACAACTTCATTGGTGAAAACCTTTTTGAGTCACCAATAGTTGAGCACAAAATTTCTTCACTACTTGATGAAGACAAAGTCAAAGATCAAATCAAAATAGCTTCCTATCTATATCCTAATTAGATGGTAGCTACTCTCTAGATCAAACAACAAAAAAATATGGTGGTCCTATCGAGAGAATAAGTCTTCAGCCCCACCGCAACCAAAATTATGTTGAATCCAACATCAAAAAAATTATGTGTGACTAAAAGTCCTGATCTTCATTTGTTTTCCCACCATTACAAATTCTATTATCATCTAAAATTCCATTTCATAATCAAACCTACCATCCATTATTTGTCCCTATTTACCATCCATGACCACACTTCCATTGTAGAGGCTACAAAGATACTTTGTCTCGATACTTAAAGGAATCAAAATCAATGACTAAAGAAGAACACAAAAGCATTCTTGACTACCAGATCTGTATCAAGTTTTTGACAAAGCAATAATTCATACGAGATATGGGATATCAATCAACATTATTGAGTATTCTATTTTTATCATTTTTTTATTAGGACATGCATCTCAATAGGAACAACATAATCAAAAACCACACCTAGGCCAACAACATGTACCATACCATTTCACACTACCATTGCTATTGTTACATATCCATTTGCCATTATTGTAGATCACTTGGGGACAACCCTCCTACCATTTTAACCCAATTATTCAACCCATCATTATCCTTAGCCAAATCAGACCATCCTATCATTCCATTCTTATTTAGACCAAAGCCTATTTTTAGTCATCCTACCTAATCCTATTTTGATCTTGGTTCATTTAGTTCTTCTCGTACCTTTTTATCAAGTTTCAACAATCAATCCAATTCATGTTTCAATGATAGTCTATGAAATTAGTGTGATAGTTGATCTAGCTAGATATCTTTCATCTATCCATGTTTGTTTATGTGAGCTTGATTATAACCACCTATGGCCAAATCAATGTTTCACCAGTCTTGCCATAATTATAACCACCTATGCAAAAATTAGTATCATTGACCTATGCTATTGTATCTTAGTTATAACCACCTATAGGCAAACTAGGGGCAACACTTGTTTAAAATGCATTATCACATCACCTTTCCATTACTGTTTTCATTTGACTAGTCATTTACCAAATTTAAGAACTTGTTGGGACCTAGTTGGTTTTTCCCCACCTTTTGTGTGGATGAAATTACTATAACTTGAGGTCATTTCAAGACTATGTGGGTCATGCTCAATTCATGTTAAGGTCACCTCAATCCCCCTTTCCATATAATTTCACCATTTTGTGAGAAACCTAAGCTAAACACCCTCACCATTTTATGAGCAGGTATCTTGTCATTCTCTAATGAGTTAAGATACCTAAAAATTCTAAAAACATTTATAACATTTCAAAAATGCAAAAATATTTATCCTATCTAAGCCTAGTCAATTATTCTTGATCTGCCTTACTAGGGCATTGTCATTGTTAGGATGCTTTCTTTTTCTTTTTCTTTTTTGGATTTTTGTTTATTTATTTATTTCAGGCTAGTTGTTTATTTGTTTTTTTATTTATTCACTTGCATGTTTATTTGTTTTTAGTACTGTTGCCTTGACTCGGTCTATATGTATGCATTGGGTGATTCTTTACTCACATTATTCTTGAGTCCATCCATATTCATACGTCAATATTGTCATTATGGTTTTTATCATTGGTACATTATTTTAAAGTGTTTATTCGATTGAGAGTCATTACTTACACATATTTTAGCCAAGTCTTCATGGTGTTCTATCATGAAGCCTACTATCACATGCTACATCAAAAATCAGCTTCAAGAAGGTCTACAATCAATGGAGCTATAGAATTTTCTCCTTGTTACCTTGGCAAAATCATTCCATCCCACCCTTGATCAAATCAACCCATTGACCATTATAGTTGTATCATTGCTAGTCAAGATGAGCATCTCCTCGTTGGTAGGTAAAATTAAATCATTCACACTGATCAATTTTATTCTTCTATTCATCTCTTTCATCACTTTTTACCTACTCATATTTAATATATATTATAGGTTATATCCTTGAGTTATGCTTTTTAATCAACCCTAACTAGGGCATAATCATCTTAAGCTAATCTAGGTCATCTTCTTGATTATAACCACCTATGGGCAAATCATTATTTTGACTTTTATTCTTGATTATAATTACCTTTAGGAAAATCAACATACTTTTTACATCAATGCATCCAAGCATTTTCTCATTTGGATTAATCTCGACCATGGGTTAATTCCACCTTTCTTCTTATTTATTTTTGATGGTCTGTCCATCAACAAATGTGATGGCCACTCCCTCAAGGTGGCATCATCATAGGCTTCCCAAAACTATTTGGCACTTTATTCTTCAACCATCATCTTATTTTTGGCATATAGGCCATCTCTCATTCTTTGATAAGACATTACATTGCCTATGGTTTGTAATGCCTTCCCAAATAAGGTCAAACTATAGACACCTAAATCTAGCCACCAATAACCTCCAATCAAGCTTTTGGCTAGTTTCCACCTAAAATGCATAATTTGGCCTAAAAACACTAAAACATGCAAAATTATGTGAAAATGACATATTCAATTTCCAATTTTGGTTAGGGTATCCCTAAATGAGGTAGTGAAATTTATGGGCTAGCTAACTTTGATCAGTTCATTTCGAGTTCAAATGTCAAATTTACACCTGGGTACTCTAGATTGCTCTTTCTTATCAACTCTTTTACACAAGGTATGTGACTTTGTTATTTGTTGTTGGAAACATCCTAAATAGGAATATAATTCTAATGCATCTAACATCACCTTCTAATTCTAATCTAGTCAAATTTAGGACCAATAACAAGGCATTCTGATCAATTTGAGTAATTTGTACACAAAGTGCTTAATCATGTTTAAGAGCTAATTAACTCAAATTAAGACATAATCAAGAATTCCATATAAACTTGTTGAATACTTATTTTTGGAAATGAATATGGAATATTTGCATCATCAAGTAACCTCATTTCTTCGGAAGACATCCCTAGGCCATAAATGCCATAAATATTAGGATTCATGCCCTCCATGCCTCATCAATGGCCTCCATGCCTCTTAATTACCCCTTCTTACAATGACATGATGATGATAATTACAAATTTAATTTCATAAATTTAATTAATCCTCAACCACACATCTCAATCTTGAGATGGACAGTTCAGGTTGATTCTAATCAAATCCAAAAATCTATAAATAAGAGGTCTTACAACATCATTTCTAAGCTTAATTAGTGCAAAGTTATAATGTAGGATTGGTTCCAAAAGATTCAATCAAATAGTGTTATAATGCCAAATTTATTTCAAGCTAAGCCAAGCCATAAACCAAAGGTGCCAAGGAGAAGAGGAGGTAGCCAAGCCTCCATTGATGAAGACTTCATGAGCACAAGCTGAGCAAGCCACTACTACAAAGGCATTTGAAGCATCCAAGAAAGGCGAAGGGATTCTTGTGTTTTCATTCCTTGCTTTTTAGTTGTGTTTGTCATTTGATTTTTTTAACTAAGCTCTCCCTAGTGTCTAGGCATAGAGATGTTATACTATTAGTGTGTTTATTTCATTTTGGAACTAACACCATACTAACCATCCTCTCTTGAGTTAAATTCTTAGATCACATAATGGCACGCCTGGTGGGACTAGATGCATCTCACACCTGAAGGAGATCAAAATCCTAGATCACACAAGGGACATGTTATAATGTCACTAAAATATATAGAAGCATGCAATAAGGCTTAGAGATTAAAATAAGGACATGTTCAAATGACCACAATGTATAGCCAATAATATAGATATAAAACATGAAGTATATAATCTAACATGAAAATCATGTATAGATAAATGAAATTTATCTGTATAGGCAATTTTAAAATCAATATATTCAACAACTTATGTATCCATTAGGATAAAAATGTGAAAGTAAGTGAGCAAACAATGAATTTTTTTTTGCAATATATAATGTTTTTGACATGAAAAAAGGGATAGTTATATAATGTTAAAAATTGATTAAAATATTCCTATTATGACCAACACATCTATTTTCTTAGAAGAAAATAGGACCTCTATTTCACAAAAATTTAAAAACATATTGGCCTTGTATTGAGCCCAACCTGATCTTTAAGATTTTTTTCAACCTTGATAATAGCATGTTTTTTATACTTAAGCACCTTTCATAACTATTCACATTGAAAAGTGTCAGTCCCATTGCATTATTTAAGTGTTTCCACACTTAACTTGTTTTTAGGGATGCTAACTATTTTTTACCAAAAAACCATGCATAGACATCTCCCAAAGGCTCATTCTTGGATCCATATTCCTAAATTCCAAGCTAACACTCTCCCAAGAGACTTTTGGTTGACAATTGAGCATCTATTTTCTTACAAGGAACTTTTTAATGACTTTGCTTTTTATGCATTTTTTATAAATCCTAGAGGTGTCATATCTATCAAACCCCCAAGAGGTATGATCTAATAAAGATGTGCCACATTTCTCTTAATACCTAGAGGTGTCAAAATGATTAGAGATCTATAAATACCAATCCAATGAGGAGGTGTCATGTGTATATTAATATTAGAGTGTTATAGTTGTGAGATCCCTGGGAGGATTGATCTAATGAGGAGGTGCCACATGTCTCCTGACACCTAGAGGTGTCAAAGATATCATAGCCTTTGGAGTTCCTATCCAATGAGGAATAAACACATATCTCTTGACTCCCAAGTGGCCAAGTATGTCCTAAACCATCTTGATAAGTCAAAAATAGTATGTACTAAGAGTCCAACCTGGTAATATGATGCCATGTGTAATCTATACACTCAAACAACTTACTTGTACAAGCACAAATATCAAAATAAATAGATCCCACCATGCTTAATTGGCATAGTACTCAATAGAATCCTCACTCTTTAATTGACACATGGCCAACCCTAGGGGTGATTACAATGCCACAAGGGCTAAATAAGAATTTGCATATCACACTCTTATATTTATTTAGATCGATGGAGGAGATCATGATATAACAGTTGGAGGGATTCCATTTCCACTAACCAACTTAAATGGGGCTTATTTTCAAATTTTTAAATTAATGCCAAATTGGGAAATGACTAATTTGGTCAATGATGAATTTGGGCTTACATTATCAACTAAAAATTTATTTCATGTGATATGATCCCACCAAATCCATTACTATGGAAAATATCATATATCTCTATAATATCCCATTTGGATTGAGCACGATTACATATCTTATGTGCATCTAAATTATTCTAAGTTGTTTGCCTTGATTTCACTCTAGATCCCAAAGTAAACTCGTTACTAATTATATACACAAACAATAATTAATTCAAAAATACTTACCTCAACTTCAAACCTTATACTATAGTAAGATTTTTATGACACCACATTTCTATAGGAAATCATGAGATAAATCTTTAAAATGAGATATTCAAGAACATTAAAGATATATAGTTTCACAATAGTGATCATGAACCATAGGGTGATAATGTGGAGTTCACCACTAACCCGATATCCCTTAGGGAATCGATACTACATAAAGTGGATGCTAATA